>QXTE01000001.1:34329375-34661653 GCA_003942145.1 Platysternon megacephalum | reverse complement strand
TTAAAAAAGCTAATGCGGTCTTGGGATGCATCAGGCGAGGTATTTCCAGTAAAGATAAGGAGGTGTTAGTACCGTTATACAAGGCACTGGTGAGACCTCATCTGGAATATTGTGTGCAGTTCTGGTCTCCCATGTTTAAGAAGGATGAATTCAAACTGGAACAGGTACAGAGAAGGGCTACTAGGATGATCCGAGGAATGGAAAACCTGTCTTATGAAAGGAGACTCAAAGAGCTTGGCTTGTTTAGCCTAACCAAAAGAAGGCTGAGGGGAGATATGATTGCTCTTTATAAATATATCAGAGGGATAACTTTCAGGGAGGGAGAGGAATTATTTAAGCTCAGTACCAATGTGGACACAAGAACAAATGGATATAAAGTGGACATTAGGAAGTTTAGACTTGAAATTAGATGAAGGTTTCTAACCATTAGAGGAGTGAAGTTCTGGAACAGCCTTCCAAGGGGAGTAGTGGGGGAAAAAGACATATCTGGCTTCAAGACTAAGCTTGATAAGTTTATGGAGGGGATGGTATGATGGGATAGCCTAATTTTGGCAATTAATTGATCTTTGATTATTAGCAGTAAATATGCCCAATGGTCTGTGATGGGATGTTAGATGGGGTGGGATCTGAGTTACTACAGAGAATTCTTTTCTGGGTGCTGGCTGGTGAGTCTTTCCTACATGCTCAGGGTTTAGTTGATCACCATATTTGGGGTCGGGAAGGAATTTTCCTCCAGGGCAGATTGGCAGAGGGCCCTGGAGGTTTTTCGCCTTCCTCTGCAGCGTGGGGCATGGGTCACTTGCTGGAGGATTCTCTGCACCTTGAGGTCTTTAAACCACGATTTGAGGACTTCAATAACTCAGACATAGGTTCAATAACTCAGACATCATAAGTGAGTGGGTGAGATTCTGTGGCCTGCGTTGTGCAGGAGGTCAGACTAGATGATCATAATGGTCCCTTCTGACCTTAAAGTCTATGAGTCTATGAGTCTACAGAGTTCAAACTATTTAGTAAGTTAATGTTAAATTGCTATCCTATTCCTAATGGGAAAAAATAGGACTTTTAAGATGGATGCCACCTAACACTGTGTTTCTGTATTAATATGCCACCCTTAACCTTCAAATTGATTTTTTTCACTGAAGATATTGCTTTATTATATGAGAACATATAACATAAATGGGAAAATACTGCAGAAAAAATCAGAAATCTCTGTTCAAATGAAAAAAACAAACCAACCATGAATTCACTTCAACTATATTCACAGTCCTCTCTGTTCATTCTCCACAAATATTTGTAGGAGAAGTTTGTAATTGTTTCCAGGAATGTTTGTGGCAAGTGAATGTCTCATGAACGCTCATTTAGATACATGTTTCCTAAAGACTGGAAGTACTTATGAAGACATCTTTAAATCTCTTTGATTTCCTTCCTCTTTGTTATAGATGTTTCTCTAATGAAATTGCCAGGCAAAAAAATTAAAAACCTGATTAAAGGAAATAGCTTTTTATGTTATAAAATAATTAATGGTACAACCCACTGTCATACAATATGCAGATAAGAACTTTTCAGGATTAAAAACAATTTGTAGAAATTTATATGGACAATGAGAGAAGATAGTGTAAATGTTGTCCTGAGCCTTGAAATGGCCATTACTGTCTCCCCAGCAGAAGACTGAGTTGCTGCAGTTTTTGGCTGATCAGAGACTGATACTTTGATAGATAAATGAGTCCCTCCACCTCAGCCAGAAAAATGACTTTGGGGCTAGAATCCATGTCAGGAGACACCTTGGAAGGCATGAGGATAAAGTACTGTGCGTCTGGTGCCCAGGGGAACAGGGGATGCATCTGCAACTCTCTGAATCTGAGGAGAGGAAAGGAGACTCCAGGGATGCAGCCTGAGGAAAGTGAAGTGTCACTTCTGATGGAGCGTACCATTCTTGGATGAACCCACCATGTGTTAGATGCCCATATTACTCTGAGAGTTTGCCTCCAGGGTTGTGGTGTGGTTGTCACAGCTACCAACACTAACCAATTATTGTTCATGAGTGGGCACACAAGCTCAGGCCTGTCTTGGGGATGAGGCAGAAGCAGTTATAAAATCTATAAGGGCTATAAATCAACCACTAATTACTTGGAATGAGGACAAAACATCCCTTGAGGGCAAGTTATTGTATAATTGCCCATCATGGGTTGTTTTGCACCTTTCTAAGGTACATCAGGTATTGGCTACTGTCAGAAACAGGATACTGGACTAGTCTGATCCTTACATTTCTATTCATCCAATCAGGGAGTAGAAACAATATTATGTGGCTTAGGTGACCAGCTCCATACCACACAGAATGACTGGTAATATTTGAAGATGTAGTGGAAGTATATAGGTGGAGAATAATTCATAGGCTAAATATGTATAAAGTGTCAATCAGACAATTGCTGCTAATAATAATAAGAAAAATTAATAAAATCAGAATATATTCCCCTATGTACAGTTCACCCAGATTTAGTCTTCTGAGTGTGTCTACTTTAACTCACTTAATCTGCTTATTTTTAAAAAAGGGATTCAGATGTCCTATGTATTTTCTTTAGCTGATTAAGTTTTACAAACACACCAACAGCCGTTATTACTTATATGGTGCTGTTCTCAGTGGAATAAACCTTTTTCTTGTTAATTTGCTAATACAACTATTACAGTTAATGACACATTTTTCTTTCTATTTTTTAATTCCAGCAAGAAAAGAGTCAAGAAAGTTCAAGAAATAAAGGTAAGTACTAGCTATTTTTAAAATGCAGAACTAATTTTAATGCCATTATCAGGAGCCTAATCTTCATACGTGTTTAAAATAATCTTCACGTTATTTACTGAGTGTTTCACTGTGATATAGAGCCAAAGCCAATGAATTTATGACAAACCTACATAGAAAAAAGATATGTAAAAAAACTGCAGTTCACAATTACTACATTTCCAACCCTCGCATAGAGTTGATCCCAATTTTATTTACAAATTAATCAGGGCCTCAATAGACCTCCTTAGGAAACAATAATATTCTGTGTTTTAGGCAAGCAAGCACTTCTTTATATTTATTTGCAATTGCAGTTTTGCTACATTTCAGTGATTATACACTAGGTTAAAATATTATCAGTGTAAAACAGCATGAGGCATGAAAATCGAAGGGCCTGGACCATAGGTGCTGAGTTTTTCTTTTCCCCAGGAATGCTCCACCCCCGCTCTGCACTGAGACCCCACCCCTAACCCTACTCCACTCCTCCTCTAAGGCCCCACCCTCACTCTGCCTTCCCCCCCAAGGCCCTGGCCTCGCCCTGCCTCCTCCTGCCCCTGCTCCTTCCTGTCCCCAAGGCCCCTGCCCACTTGCAGCTCTCCCCCCTCCCCTCTTCCCCAGCCACCAATCAGCTGTTTGGCGGCACCTACAATCAGATAATCGGGGGTGCTGTCGAACAGCTGATTGGGGATGCTGCCAAACAACTGTGGCTGGTGCGTGCTGAGCACCACTATTTTTTTAACCTGGGGGTTCCAGCCCCGGAGCATCCATGGAGTCAGTGCCTATGGCCTGGACCAAAAACTGGTAGGTCTGGCTGAGGGAGGTGCATAACATGATTTCCCTTTTCCATCAACTCCATGGGAGCTCTGTGAAGAACCAGATCTGTTGTGAAAGGGCAGAGCATTCATGCTCCACCAGATTCTCCTGCTACTCAAATTCAGGGGACAAACTCAAGAGTTACTTCAGCTAGTGTTTAGCTTTTGCACTGATTACCCTTTTATACTATTCTAAGCAGACTCTGGAGGCTGTGGCAGTCCAGGGAGCCCCTTCTCAGTCTAGTTATTGCAGGAACTGTGCTGTGCAGATACAGAATTGAGGGAGAGGAATGGAGGGAGGAACAGGTGCCATTGCAGAATCAAGGGCCCTCCATGTGGATTCATCTTGCTTCTTAGAGATCTCAGGAGATCCATGCACTTTGGGATTTGAACCCTTTGCCATTTCCACATGAGGAAGCAGACCCTATTCCCCTAGCACAAGAAGTATAAAGAAATTCTGTGCATGAAAAACTTGTTGAGTTGCCAAACATAGTTGCCAATATAGGTCTAATTTCCACATATTATTTATACTGTGGTAGTACCTACAAGGCCCATCCCCATTGAGCTAGGCACTGAATAAGTATATAACAATAAGAAAGTTCCTGCCCTGAACAGTTTACAGTGCAAATAAGAGACAAAAGACAAATGGTGGATACAATGCAGACAGGATGGGTGCAAGTAACAGTGAGATAAGTCAAATTAGAGTGATATGCAGCAGTGACAGCATACCATTATCAAGTTTATCATTATAGCAGAGTTGATTTTTAAGAACATATTTGAAGGAAGACAGATTTTTGCAGGGAACTATTTCCAGGCAAACTGTTTCCATCCAAAGTTGCTTGTTGTAAAGCTTGTCAAATGGTTAATGCAGGCTGGCATCACTGAGAGGTCAGACTAGAGGCAGGGATCAATGTCTTAGTACCACATAATAGGTGAGAGGTAGTGCAAGATAAGCCACGATGAGCTTTAAAAATGAAGACAAGGAGTTTGTGTTTGATGCAGTGAAGAAGGGGGAACCAGTTGAAGGACACAAAAAAGAAGGGTGACTTGGTTGAAGAGACATACCAGGAAAATGCTCTTTGCAACAGTGCTTTGAGTGGACACAAGTGTGCGAGATAACATTTGTCAAGCCAGAGAAGAGGAGGCAGTGGCAACATGTATAGGAACAGAGAGGTCTAGCAATAGAATTCTGTTTGATAAGATATTTATTGGCTTTTCTTACAGCATCAAAATTATGATTACGACTATATCTGTATTGCACTTACTATTACTTTTTTGTTATGCCACTGGAGGAAATGTTGCTGCAACACAAAGAAAAACAATATGAAACATGAGTCAGTGAACAGAAGGGGAAAAACACTAAGCAATTAATATAAGTTAAAGTCCAAGAGGATAGAATCTAATTTATGTATCGTATATGCAGTTTATTATAACAACCTCAAATAACACAAAGCACTGTAAGTAGAAATTGCATACGTATATACACACTCACACTGTAATCATCTGCTGTTCTTGTGTTCAGTTGTTCTCTGATGCTTCCTTGGCACAGCAAAGCCTGATCTTTCTTCTGAATGACAGGTAGATAGATATACTACAGTTTGTGTCTTGAATTAGTCTGAAATTGTATTTCTATTTTTTAACTGCACAACTAACACTGGTGCTGCTTACTTGTTCATTAATGTCCTGGTGAAGTGCTTACTTGTATTGTCTGAACTAGGTGTTACAATTTACAATAAATAAAACAATAATTAGTATATATATATACATATAAAAACTGCTTTCATTAGTCACGATTTGGGCCCTATTACACTAGAGCGGTCTAAAGATGTGGGCCAGATCTTTAGCTGGTGTAAATTGTCATAGCTCTATTGACAGCAATGGATCTATGATATTTTACACCAGCTAAGTATCTTCCCCATAGTCCTTAACCTGAAGAGTTTACAATCTAAGACATTTCACTATTGCCCATGTGCGTTTGTTTTCTCAGACTGTATAATCCCCACTGAACCCTTCAGAACTCTCATTGATATGCCATGATACATTGTTGAAAACATTCACTTACTTTATGGCTTCCGGAACATTTAGGTGTAAATAAATTATAATTTGTGGATACAGTATTTAAGTACATGCAGCTTGTATCTATCCATGAGATAGCTCTCAGCCCACTTATCCAATTCTTACAGCATTAAATCATCTGGAAGGTATGTCACAGGACATGTTGATTGGTAAGTTTGTATTTATTGTTTCTGGGTGTGTTACCTCCATGCAGTGAGGAATATATTAAGGTAGGGAACCAATTACCTGCCAATTGGCAGGGCTCACATGTTCAGAGGTGCATTGGGCCATCAGTTTAGCAGACTAAATAAGTAAACAATTATCAGGGGCTTACAAAAACTATGCCAAGCACTAGTTTCAGGGATAAATCCATGACCTCCAAGCAGTCAGTTAAATTGGTGTTCAGCTGCACCAGAATCTTCATGGTTATGACTTTGACATCTCTAAAGGAAATTTTTAATCTACTGATTTTCCTGCATGCTGTGCATGTCTCTGTTTATGCTGACAGTCCAACTTTGAAGATTCCAATGATTTGAAAGAACACTGAGGCACAAGGCACTCTCTGGAAAATTGATTCCACTTTTCTACTAAATAGACAAACTGATTGGATTTTACAATAATGTTCACATATTCTTTTGTGCTTTGGTTCATATAGTACCTAGTGCTTTTCTCATGCTTTTCATTGTCACATTTTTCACTCTTTTTCTCTGTGCCTTTGTGAGGTTTCAGAAAATTGTCCTTATTTTACATATAGAAGAAGATATGTTACAGTTGCAGTGGAGTTTTACTGGTTGGATCAACACTGTAAATAATGTAAGCCTACGTTCAAATTTTAGTTTATAGAAACTCCTTTACTGGCAACAGGAAATCTCATTTCACCTGTCATTCACTTCCTAAAACTACTGTACTGTACCTATTCTTATGGTAAACTTAAAGTAGTTTTAAGTTTCCAAGACAGAATTTAATTATGTTTCCTACATCCTATGCACAGGATAACTACTGTATGTTGTTCTGAGATAATGCCCTTCTAATTGCCTGATTCTAACAAGAAGTAATAGACTCCATTAATAATAGTCTTTAATTAGGGATAGATAAAACTAATAAACATCTGAGGTTCCTGAAATGTTCTGAACCTTTCAGGACCTCTATCTTCTTTTAATTTGGAGAGTAAGTGAAGATCATGTCCAACAGCTTTCCGAAAATATAAATCAAGGGCTTTTTTCCCTCCAATTTCAATGATTTGCAGTACCTCATAACTCTTGGCTGCCAGTTATACTCCGATATCTTCTCCTTACCCTGGCATTCCCTTTAGTTTTTACCTTATAAGATACCTATCCAGTTAAGGCTTGATTCAGCATCATTGAAGTCAATAGGACTTCTTCTGTTGATTTGATTTGGAGTAGGATCAAGCCTTTAGTATCTAAGTATGATTCTATAATTTTCAGTCCTATGATAAATTCTAAGTGATTCTTTGTGTTGCATCATTTCTGATGCCAGAGTTTATATTTATATTTTGGTGGGGTTTTTTTTCCTTTGCTCTTCTGTTCCAGCTGTTACTTCTGCTATCATCCTCAAGTCACTCACACCAAAACAGAAACAAATAAACTAACCACTTTCTGTCTGCAATATTGTCTTCTTTGTTCCATAATATGGATCTCTGAACTTTTACCATACATAGCTTAAGTCAGAATATTGGCTTTTGTTTACAAAGTTACATAATTTTAAAATGTTCCAATCACAGTTTTAGAATGTGCTGTCACACTTCCTTATGTTACTAGAATATTTTTGAGATGATTGTGATTTCGTCAACATCAGAAAGAATATAAATTGTGCATAAAGTAAGTGAGGGAGTATCCTAACACAAGTCTCTTGTTTAATTATGCGCAAATTTAAACATAGCATGTGAGTGGTGATAGAATGGGGCCTTAAAGAGTAAAGTAATGCATATACGCTTGGATAAGGGTCTCCTGTCTAATTTTAGATATCTTAACATATATGAAATGTAACGTGCCATAAACTGTTAGAAACTAAAATTAGAGTACTTATGTAAAATTGGTGTACTTTGTCTGTTTTAATAGAATTCTTCTAAATAAAAACCATAACTAAATTGCAACTAGTATTGCTCAAATACATATGCCAACAACACAATGATGATAAGGCAAAAAATGACCAGCTTGACCTTGTCCGACCTTTGCAACCAATAACTACAATTTAGTGTTCTCCAATATTCACTACCTCCAGATAAAATGAGCAGCCTTTTAACTCCAACAATGTGAGGTGCTGAGAAATAGTTTGTGGACAGTCAGCTAGAATAGCAGAGTTTGCACACACAAAAAAAACAAAAAAAGCTGTACAGTTTGTGGAGGCACAAATAGTCTAATAAACCACTGTGGTTCATGATGAAAAGTTGAACTCACACCAAAGCTGTTTTGAAATGCTCCCACAGTTGAAGTAGAAAAATAATTATAGCTCTATTTCTATTTTCTTTTTATTGATAATGACTGCACCGCACCTTTAAGCAGGGGCAGCAGGCGGTGTGGAATTTAGCTGGCTGGCCAAATGAAGAGAACAGTGCTTTATGGCTGCAGGGCTGCGGGGGGTGTGGGGGATGAGAGGAAAAACTGCTGCAAAAGGGGACAAGGCACCAACTGGCTCCTCCACTGGGAACTAGATGGGTGAGAGGGTTTAAAAGGGGCTAGCCCTGTGCATGAAACCCCCTATTACACGGATCAGGCTGAGGCAGCATTTACCCTCCCTCCCCTTTAGGTGGTGAAATACCAGGTTTGGTCAAGACTTGCTGTGGGCATTGTGCTAGCCGCCCCTCGTTTAGCGGGGCTGGAAAGGAATTTTTCCCTTATCACCAGATTGGCCTAGGTGAAGTTGGGTATTTTTTTTTTTTGCCTTCCCATAGTGGGTTCAGCAAGGGCTCTGTCCATGCATGACATGAAGGGTGATAGGCTGTAGATCACAACTCATTATTTAAGTGTAGGGCAGATGTAAGGTATTAGAGACCAGATAAATGGCTTGGAAAAGGACTTAAAAAGGAGGTGTTTGCTAAAGGAATGGAAGGGGGGGAGGTTTGGGGCTCCTATGACTGGTACCACAGGCAGCCAACCCCCTTTCTTATGCTAGGGCCCTACCAAACTCACAGTCCATTTTGGTCAATTTCACGATCGTAGGATATTAAAAATCGTAAATTTCATGATTTCAGCTATTTATATCTGAAATGTCATGGTGTTGTAATTTAGGGGTCCTGACCCAAAAAGGAGTTGTGGAGGGGTTGCAAGGTTATTTGTAGGGGGAGGTTGCAGTACTGCTACCCTCACTTCGGTGCTGCTGCTGGCAGCGGCGCTGCCTTCAGAGCTGGGCAGCTGGAGAGTGGCAGCTGTTGGCCGGGAGCCCAGCTCTGAAGGCAGAGCCAGTCAGCAGCAGTGCAGAAGTAAGGATGGCATGGAATGGTATTGGCACCCTTACTTTTGTGTTGCTGGCTGCAGAGCTGGGCCCTCAGTCACCAGCCGCCACTGTCTGGCCACCCAGCTCTGAAGGTAGCAGTGCAGAAGTAAGGGTGGCATGGTATAGTATTGCCACCCATACTTCTGCGCTGCTACTGGTGGGGCTCTGCCTTCAGAGCTGGTCACCCGCCAACAGCCGCCACTCTCTGGCCACCCAGCTCTGAAGTCAGCACAGAAGTAAGGGTAGTAATACTGCTACCCCCTTAAAATAACCTTGTGACCCCCCCTGCAACTCCCTTTTGGGTCAGGACCCCCAATTTGAGAAACACTGGTCTCCCCCAGGAAATCTGTATAGTATAGGGTAAAAGCACACAAAAGACCAGATTTCCTGGGGGGAGACCAGATTTCCTGGGGGGAGACCAGATTTCATGGTCTGTGACACATTTTTCATGGTCATGAATTTGGTAGGGCCCTACTTATGGCCCACCTTATCCCTCCTATGAGGGAGGTGGATGGTAAAGTCCCAGCAATGGATTGGCTGGGGGACCTGGATGGAAAAAGAGGAGGAGTTGGTGGAAGACCCCCATGTAATTATTGAATGAACATGGGGTTACCTGCACTGTACACTTTTATCTGCCAGGTAGTCCCAGACATCTAATAATAAAGTTGCGGCCTTATTAAAAGTATATCTAAAGTCTCTCATGTCCTTTCAGTATAGCAATAGAAACTAATTTAGAATCAATGTCCAAGAACCCCTTTTACCAAATATCAACAGAATCCAAGAGGAAAAACAAAACAAAATCTAACGGACTAGCACCCTGCAGTCACTGACTCAATTGAACTCATACTGGGCCGCAGGGGTGGCTCTATGTGTTTTGCCCCCCCAGCATGGCAGTCAGGCGGCTTTCGGCGGCACGCTTGTGGGTGGTCCGCTGGTCACGCCGATTCGGCGGCATGCCTGCAGGAGGTCCACTGGTGCTGAGCCTTCGGGGTCCCCGCCGCCAAATTGCTGCCGAATCTGTGGGACCGGCGGATCTCCCGCAGGCATGCCGCTGAAGGCAGCCTGACTGCCGCCTTCACAGAGACCGTCAGGCTGCCCCCCACGGCTTGCCGCCCCAGGCACGTGCTTACTGCACTGGTGCCTGGAGCTGCCCCTGCTGGGCAGAGCCCAATGTTAGTTTGTGTCTTTCTCATAATAACGTGTAAGAAAGAGAATAAAAAAATATAAAAAGGAGCCAAATGGATACTGGCAAAAGACAAAATTTTTCAGTTTGTAAGCAATGGCATATGTGCTGGGTTGATTTGAATGGTGTTAACATGTACAGTATAATTGTTTTTTTTCTAATTTAAAATGCATTTTAGAAACTGACTAAAAAATTTTCAGGTTTTTATGAACTGCTATTGATCAGCTGAGCATAGTGTCACCAACACACACAACTAAATAGAAGAATATTGATTGACACCATTAATTACAGTATTAGTTTCTCAAAATGTTCAATCCTTTTCATTTTATGCTTACCTTAACAGTATGAATGCAAAATGACTGTTGACTTACAGATCAATTTCAAAAATGTAATTCTCTATTGTTATGAACATATTGCCAGCCTTTTCTGATTTCATTAACAAACATCTGTCTTTTTTCTAATCTTTAGCTACCAGGAATAAAAAGTATAGCATATGGGAGCCACTTGCATATCTCACCTGCATTTAGCACTTGGAAAAAGACAACACACATGAACAATACCAGTACTCAGGGCCGGCTCCAGGGTTTTCCCCACCCCAAGCAGAAAAAAAAAAAAAAAAAAAAAAAGCCGCGGACGCGATCTGCTCTACCGCCACAGCTTCAGTCTTCGGCAGCAATTCGGCGGCTAGTCCTTCGCTCTGAGAGGGAGCAAGGCACCCGCCGCCGAATTGCCACCGAAGAGCCGGACGTGCCGCCCCTCTCCCTTGGCCGCCCCAAGCACCTGCTTGCTGGGCTGGTTCCTGGAGCCGGCCCTGCCAGTACTCAGTACCAATCCTGTTTGGAATGCTAGACTGATACTGTAGCTGGTTTCAGAGAATTGTAAATGCATACACTTTTCTGTGCATAAACAAAAGTAAGAGGAGAAGGAGAAGAGAGGAACAGCTGAACACTGTTCAACATTAAAATATATTTCGGAAGGAGTCTAAAAGGGACCTTTGTCAAATTGATTGCCTCTGCTAGAAAATGGCCCAACTATCCTCAGTTACTGTCAGATGCTAGAGAGTGAGAAGTACTTAACAGAAAATATTTTAAATATCTTATAGTATGGCAATATTTGATATGTCTTTTAATTCTGAACAAAGCAAACTACATTAAAATGTACAATATACTGTATCTGCTCCTGATATTATATCATATTCATATACTTAATTATATCACTGTATAAACATAATCTTTTGTTCCTGTTTGTCATGGGTCATTTGATACATGGCTGCAATTCTGCTCTCTTACACTATTCTAAATTCCAATAACCCCACTGGCTTCAATTAAGTGATGTTGGTGTAAGTGTGATCAGAATCAGGCCCAGAATATCTGGATACATTCTGATATAGACTGAAGTGATTTGTGTTTGAAGTGATTGAAAAAAAAATCAGTTAAGCTCGTGACTTTTTAACCCAAAATGTCCTTCATGCTAGAATAGAATCATGAACAGATTTGGTCTATTACATTCATCCTACATTTAAATGGACAGTTTAACCATTCCTTTGAAAAGAAAGTTAAACATCTATTTTTTTTTGTTTGGGTGTCCTTTTGTTAGTAATGCTCTAACTTGTCCCAACTAACAGGATCCTAAAGGCTGATCTGCAGATATACAATTCCCATTGTACATGACACTGCACCACATCCTCTCCAACCCTTGTCAAACCCCTTCAGAGTGCCCTTTGTGTAGAGCTAGCTTTAGGTCCCTTGAAAATTCCCCAGTGCAAGGGCACCCAATAACCCATCTGTCCTTGTAGGGCAATTCTCCATCCCTTTTACACCATAAAAGCAGTACAAAAGGTACAGAGTTGGGTCAAGGATCTGACCCATGAGGTCAATGTAAGAGCAGTTACTGCTCACCTGACTCTCACAATCAGTCCCACTGATGCAGATTTGGATCATCAATAGAACATTTTCATCGTATAGTTTGGAATGGCTTGAATGTGTTACATGCTTGTGATTTTCTTCAGTTTATTAATCAAATGATTATAACATGAAACTCTGAAACAAATTGTGAAGGGTCAATTTTGTTTTTCCCACAAACAGACTCTTCATTTAACATAATTCCATTTGTGGAGATAACTGACATTTGTTGTGAAACGAGCTTTAGTGGAAAAAATAAAATATGTGGATCTGATTCACCAAGGTGTCATTCCAGTTTTGTGCCAGTATAATTCTTTTGGCTTCATTAAAGTTACATGAGCATAAACTGGCATGAAGTGGTGAATTAACTTGTATCTTAAACATCAATTTTCAAACTCTTAGGGCTTGATTCTTTTCTCATCTGACTCAGAGTACATCTACAGTAACTCCACTGATGTTAATGTTAAAGTTACACAGGTATAAAACCAATGTCAGATAAGAATAAAGCCTATATTGTATAACAGGTGAGAATATTATTTCAATTCACTAATTAAAGATAATCTAGATTCTAGTTAAAAGGAAGTCAGCTCTTTCTTCAGTATATTTGTGGTCTAGTGACATTGGGCCAAATTTATGATTGGTATGAGCCTAAAGAAGACTTTGGAGTTGACCCAAGGATGAGTTTGACCCACTGTCTTTTACCTTGAAGGTTGCTAGGCTGGTTCTACTGAAATTACAGGTAAATGAAGAAAATCAAAATTATTCAAGTGGTAACAGGTAAATGATGATTCAGATATTGCATGCATATTGTATCATTGCTGTACTATTTAACATTTCTTAAATGCAGGGGTGATTAATTCTGACCTATTGAAGGTGAGAATATTGGCCAGAGTGCCAGGCTGGAGGTCTGTAAGGATTATCCGTCTTCTCATAGAATTTCATAACATTGGTTTGTGCATAATTTCATTATTGCAACCTAGGATTTATTTTTAATTTCCTTTTGATAAGAGAGACTCGACTCTGATGTTTGTATGTTGGAAAACCTTCTGCTTTTATTTTTGTTACCAAAAAAAAAAATACTATGCAAATAGCTGCAACATAATAGCCAGAAAACATAATATTTTGCTATTTTTGATGTTGATCTTCAAAGCATTGTAACAAATCTGTGACCACCCAGGGACTTCACAGTTGACATTGTTTCCATACTCAGAATTTTATCATGGCAGGGGATAAAGCCTCAATTTGTTTTATCAAAATGAATGGGCCTGGCTCATACTATTTGAGGCAAAATATAATCTGTTAGTTGTTAGCAATGTAAGGTCTGTGATTTGCATTTTAGCAGTTCTTATACCATCCAGCAGAGGGTAGTAGTACACATACACAACACTAGCCAGTTTGGGACCTACACCTATACTGAGAAAAAGCTCATCCTTAAGGATCTGTGGTCAAAATCTCACTTCTCAAACTGATCTAAGACCTGCTAAGGCTTTACAGTTGTCACAGTGCTGCATACCATACTTATTCATAACATATCAATAACAGCAGGGCCTGAGCAGACCTGAGACCCTTTTGATCAAAAAAACAAATGCCCTGAGCATTTGAGCTAAGGGAGAATTTCCTTTAGCTATTAGTAGTATAGAACTTCACACAGGGTATGTGTAGCAGTTGAATGGTTCCAATTGTCTGAAGTAGATAGCAGTGACACATGAATACACTAGCCAGTAGTCCATTTCATTATCAAAGGGTCTTAGAAAAATGGGAAAAAGCCATTTTGCCATTTTTTTTAACTGAAGAATTTTAGTGCAAATGAAATTAAGAGATCAGTAGCACTTATTTCTAACCCGGGTAAGCATGTAATCTGCAAGCCATTGCAAAAGCATTCCTGTTATACATATACTGAATAGGAAAGCTGAAACATTTGAAATGTATTACTAGATAATGGGTATGTTTAATTTGCTGAATTGGGCAGTGTGAAGGGTCAACTATCTCTGTAGATAGGCACAGAGGGTTAAATTGTAGCTTTGTCACAAATCCCATGTATGAATTCAAAACCTCAGAATCTATTGAGCAGTTTCTTCCTGCTCGGAGGGTGGGGAGCATTGTATCCTGTATCATCTCTATACCTGATGTAGCATATGTCCTTCAGTGAGCTGGGCCAGCTATGTTGCCTTGGCTCACGTCCAAACAATCTCTGCCTGCCCACTTGTGTGAAGGCAGAGAGTAGGCTGTTTTCCTGCCACTTCCTTCTGCAGGAGTGTCAAACAGGCCCAGAATGAGTACATGAGATTATGGAAGTTCAATATCATAGTAAAGTGCAGGATGGAATAAATCAACCTGTGGCATGGAAGTGTGACTGCCGAAAAGCTTCTGGAAGATGTGTAGTCTCTCTCTCCATGCCCTTTGAGGGATCTTGGCATCTAGGGGTTGCTAGGAATAAGCAATCCCTACACCTCCCAGGTAGTCTGCTTGGACCTGGCTGATACACAGGGCAGCAAAGAGGGTGACAATGTTTCTTGTATCATCCCTTCACCCTCCAGGAACAGACATGCATATTCTGTCCTTAAGTTATTTTGGGGCCTGATTTTCTACACATTGAAGCCAAATAGGAAATATACCAATTGGTTTGATAGGATTAGGATCAGACACTTTGAGTACCTATAAACCACAGAGGGAATCCTCCCGAAAGATGATTTTGCCTGTGGGTAGTACTGCATGATTAAAAATCCCTTCCCACAAATAGTGACTGGTAGTGGATAATCTAGGCCAGGGGTAGGCAACCTATGGCAAGCGTGCCAAAGGCGGCACATGAGCTGATTTTCAGTGGCACTCACACTGCCCGGGTCCTGGCCACCGGTCCGGGGGGCTCTGCATTTCAATTTAATTTTAAATGAAGCTTCTTAAACATTTTAAAAACCGTATTTACTTTACATACAACAATAGTTTAGTTCTATATTATAGACTTATAGAAAGCGACCTTCTAAAAATGTTAAAATGTGTTACTGGCACGCAAAACCTTAAATCAGAGTGACTAAATGAAGACTCGGCACACCACTTCTGAAAGGCTGCCGACCCCTGATCTAGGCCAAATTGAAATCTCACTGATGTTACTCTGGCATAATTCCATTGATTTCTGTCTATGATTTTACTCTAGATTTACACCCAGGTAACAGGTCAGAATCTGCACCTCCCCATCCCTTCTCTAAAATCTAAACATTCTTGTTTCTCTGAGATCAAAGAGAGTTAAGTAAATTCTGTATCTGTTTGGTTTGCCTCGTTTAACTGATTTGTTATTATGAAATGTAAAACTAAAAATGTACTGGTCATTTATCTTTCTTTGAGAACATATTTTGTTTACATACTTTATTTAAAATATTATTGCTTGTTCCACTTCAAAATGTCTTTGAAGGCAAAAATAACCACTAATAAGAATTTCTGTATATAATAGTAATGAGTTTCCTCTCATGGGCAATGTGGCTTTTTTATGCTATTTAATTTGTTGATTAGAGCCATTTCAGCAATCCTGTCTCATCCTGAGTAACCCAGGTGACTGATGCCACTGATGTAGACATCATGGTGTATTTCCAGGGTTAAGTGCTATTCAGTGTCAGTAAGGATTGCAGAATATGATCCACAGTAAACAGTTTCAAATTTATATATAATCCCTTCAGATAGTACAGAATATAAATCCAATGTTGAAGACTTGTCACTAGTGGCACTAAAATAATTGGCATATTATTGTATGATGGGAAGAATATATGTAGCTAAATTGTATTTCACACTGCAGTTTTACTCTACTGCATTGTAAATGGAACAGAGTTCAGCTGGAATTTATGTAGAATACTTATCCTGTGTTTCAGTTGCATAAGCAGCTTTAGAATGATACAAAAATGACAATCCATTATTATTTATTTTACTGCTTATAGTTTTTGCAAGGTAAAAAGATTGTCATTTAGATTGCTCTTTGTTCCATTGTGACCTCTCTGTCATTCAGCAAGCTCCAGAGAAAATGACCTGAAGAACTCCCATATTGCAAAATTATCTACCTTCATTAAGATGATGTGTAACAGTTGCTTGCTACTGTATGTGGTAACATTGTAGAAAGCCTGTAGAGCGAATACCATAGATTTGTATCCCCAGCTTCTTTTTCTGTTAATGTTTTTTTAAAATTTTGGCTACATTCTGTTAAATTGTTAAAACTTAGAAACAAACATTATGAAATATATTTGAGAGAGCATATTTCTATACAATATATTATTCACAAACTTCCTATCTCTGTAGTGCACATAACATTTCAGGTTGCACAGATACAAAGAATAAGAAGTTCAATACCGTGAAGGAGAAGAAGGGCTTACTGGGCCAAACTCATCCCTGGTGTGACTCCGCTGACTTCACCCTAGGGATGAATGTAGCCATTTTTGCTTAATTGTTTTAAAATGTTTTAATAGAGTGAATGTTAGTGATGTGTGAACCTCCAGTGGTTCAGAATTCAGGTGGAATTTGAATAATAATCCTAATGCAACCCCTGCAACCTCAAAGGTTGGGGGGATTTGTCTAGTCAGGCAGGAAGAAAGGGGTTGTGGCTTGTCTAAGGGTTCCTTCTCTCAGGGTTCCTTCTCTCCTGCAGGTTGAATGAGGGTTAGGGGGCATCATCTGAGCTGCAGATTGTCCAGAGCGGCTCACGTAAGCCATTGGCCCCCGGACACCAGGGGAAAGGTATATATTGAAACATGGTCCTGACAGAGTCCCTCTCATTCCCAGGTCAGCAGTCCTACCTATGGGATCAGAGTAGGACTGGGTGTTGTGGTCTGTTCTGGGCAATGCACTAGTCACCTCCTTCAGGACTGGTCAGGAATTTTCCCCCTCATTGCTAGATTGGCCAAGGTGGAGTGGGTTGTGTGTATGTGTGTGTGTTTTGCTTTCCTCACAGCAGCTCAGGGACCCAGTGGGATAGGTCAGGAGACATGGCTCAAGTTGTCACAATCTAGCAGGTGTCAGATGTCCAGTGCAGGTACTCATTCTATAGGGAGTCCAGTTCTCTGGTAAACTGGAATTGAAAGTGGACTTAGGGGGAGCCATCCAATAAAGAAGCAGGGGAATGGGGTTAGGCTCCTAATGTCTGGTACAGCAAGGAGACAAGTCCCATTCTCCAGTTCCTTAACCCTCAGATGAGGGGAAGGCATGGGAGTCTCACCAGTGGGCTGCAAAGATATCTGTTGGGGGTAGGGGCTGACAGCAGCCCTCCACAAATATTTGGAAACAAGTGAGGAAGCAATGGTGATCTGCACTGTACAAGTTATTGCTGGATAATTCCCAGATGAATTAAATTAATGAAGCTGTGGCCTAATTAAACCTTGCATTTGGTCATTCTTCCCGCATGTCCAGGACAAAGCTTGGGTGCTTTTCCAAAGCTTACATGAATTTATCCAACCCTCTTTAGACTGAATGTTAGGCTGGAAATACTTCAAAAGCAGTATTAATAGTATCTTGTAGTATTTTGGTACTTCTATTCTGGTCCAGGCTGTAAAGAGAAAGTGAAGAATCACATAGGAGTATAGTTGTTTGTTTGGTGCTGCTCCCCCCGCCCACCCCCCACCCCCCCGCCTCCCATTTTTAAATGGGTTATTTTAGTTCACATTTTAGCTTCATGTTTGGGGCATTTCATAGTTTAAGGAACTTTAATGGACTTTGGATCAAGCTGTATTTCACATGGCAGAAGAAACAGACTAAAGAATGTATATTGTTAATACAATTAGACTTCTTTTACATTTTATTTTCCTAAAGTAAGACATTTCTGTACATAAGAAATATATTTCCATTGTACTCTACCATTCAAATTGGCTCAAACACAAGGATCTGTACAGTTATATGAAGAGGTGAGTAAAGTATACATAGTAAAGAATGTATTTGCTGAGTTGAGCCTTTTTTCAGTTTTTGAATTATCCATTTTGATTTTGACTAACTTGTTTGTTAATTGAACTTGTTTGAAAATATTTTGCAAAGATACTTCAGCATATGCATTGTCCACAAACATTCAACATTTTTGACTATTCAATATTTGCAGTGTGTGATTGTTCACTTGCTATTGTTTCTGTTCTCTCACTGGTTGACCTCAATATTTATAAACAGAAGAAATTGGATTGGAATATGAGAGGTCTGGGTTTGATTACTCTCTGTCACTTCCTATGTGTCTTTTGGGCAAGTCACTTTCAGTCTTTGTGCTTCAGTTCCCAACCTTAAAGATAGGGAAACTGTTTCCTTTCTTCAAGGCTTCTGTCCTGTCTATGTGATCTTGGAGCAATAACTTTCTCTTAGTATGTAAATAACTATTCTGTTACTATGTAAACATATGCATACAATGTATGCATACAAACTTTGTATGCATACTAACTTACAATGTTTGTAAACTAACTTTCTCTAAATTTCTCTTACTTTCTCTTACTATGTAAACATATGCATACAACACCTAGCACAATGTGGCCACAAATTCACTCTCTGGGCACTATTGTAATATACATGATGATAAACCTAGCTACGTAAACACTTACAGCACCAACCACATATTTGCATGACTGCTTTTTCACTTTCTGCAAATAAACAAAAATATCACTAGCACTAACATTAGAGATGATTTAAACACTAAAGCATAAGGTTTTATATCCCTTCCTCACAACACATTGGCAATTTTTGTTCTCCCCTTGCTTATTGTTTATACCAGGGGTTGGCAACCTTTCAGAAGTGGTGTGCTGAGTCTTCATTTATTCACTCTAATTTAAGGTTTTGCATGCCAGTAATACATTTTAATGTTTTTAGAAGATCTCTTTCTATAAGTCTATAATATAAAACAAAACTATTGTTGAATGTAAAGTAAATAAGGTTTTTAAAATGTTTAAGCAGCTTCATTTAAAATTAAATTAAAATGCAGATCTTATCAGTTTAGTGTGATCCTTGCCCTTGCTTTTCCTTGCTGAGTTTTCCAATGTCTGGCATGTATTTGGATACTTTAAGCTGCACACAGGCTTCTGAGGGATCAGTTGTTAACCAGCTCCGAGAGGGACAGAGGACAGATTTCATTTATGAAAATACCCGTTCACACATGTATGTGGATCCAAATGCTGAAAGCATTGCAAACACAATTTTCTTCAAACATTTACATTTCACTGGCAGGGACGTCCAGCAGGTCAGAATAAAGGCCCCATGATCTTTCTTGGTAGCTTCAAGTGCACTCCGCAGATCTCCAAACTTTGATGCCCACAGTTCTGAGCTTTTTAATGGAATGAGCTGCATTTTGAAATCTTCAACACCCATCCACTGAAATACAGAAAAATCCAAGTCACTTTCGTTGAACTTTTCAGGTTTAATTAGAAAAGAAAGCATTGGGCCAAATCACTGGAAATCTTGAAATCTGTCAGAAAATTCTGATTCCAGTTCTTGCATGTACATTCCAATCTCATCGACACTGACAATGCAACGTGTTGATAGCTTTTTTATGTGTTGGAAGTAGCGGAAAGTCGAAGTTCGAATATCCCGAGAAAAAAATGCTAGTTTTACAACAAATGCCTTCCAGGCTTCATAAAGATCCAGAACCGTTTGCCCTGCACCCTGGAGACAGAAGTTGAGTTCATTTAGGTGAGCGGTGATGTCAGTTAGAAACATGAGCTTACACAGACATTTGTCATCATCCAGTTCGGGGTAGTCCTTTTCCCGACAATAAGGCCTTGATTGCATCAAAACAGTTTACAAAGCACACCAAACCTTGCCACGACTTAGCCACCGAATGTTGCTGTGAAGTGGAATGTTGTTATAAGCACTGTCCATCTCTTCTAGCAGTGCTTGAAACTGTCTGTGAGTCAAAGCAGATCGAGCAACAAGGGAATTCACAATTCGGACCACTGTCTTCATCACATTATTAAGCTCTGAATTAGAAATTTTAGCACACAGGTTTTCTTGATGGCTGATACAGTGAAATTTGACTGTCAGGCGGCCAATTTGATCTTCAAGTAACTTTACAAATCCCTTCTGTTTTCTGACTCTGGGAGGCACACCATCTCTTGTCACACCAAATATTTTTCTAATCTCAACTCCTCGTTCTTCAAAATGGTTTACAAAACTTTCCACTATATCTTCCCCCTTTGTTGTGCAGAGCCGCCCCGGACTGGTGGCCAGGACCCGGGCAGCGTGAGTGCCACTGAAAATCAGCTCGCGTGCCGTCTTTGACACGCGTGCCATAGGTTGCCTAGCTCTGGTTTATACTATTGTTTTCTCTGGGATGTGTACATGGTGGTCCCCTTTATCCTCAGTTTTTGTGGGAGTTTTTACTTCTTCTGGTTTTCAATAGTTTGGTTCCTTCAGTCAGGCAAAACATGCTACTTTGGTCTGTTAGTACTATACAAATAATTCACAAAGAACATGAGTCCTTACTAGAAAGAAAAGAAACTGTTATAATTAAAGTCATTTTGGTGTATACTCTTGCAATGACAGATAACACAAAATGGATAGTTTCTTTAAGGTTATTAAATATGTTCAAAATAGAAGTAAAAATAATTGAAACAAAAGGCTGTGGTTCTCTTTTCTTTGAAGACAGTATGCCCGAGTAATTATTACATCTCAAAATAAAATGTTTAGTTAAGTCCTTTGTATTTATATGGTGACTTTGTACATTTTACTTACTAAATATAATGAAATTGTTATTATTATGTATGTTAAGTACATCAATGTTTAGAGACCCCCAACCAATACCCAGAACCCTGTTGTTCTAGATACTGTAACAATAGTAAGAGGTAATTATTGCCCAGAAGAGCTAACAATCATATGCCCTGTTTGACTTTAATGGGACTTCTTATATTGGGTAAAATTAGGCATATGCATAAAGTCTTTGTAGGATTAGGGGCTAAATAATTTCAACTTTCTGTAGATTATTATTATTTAGAAAGCTCTAACAGCATGCAGAAATGCTGTGGGGGGGAAATTCCCTTTCAAAATCATCACTAAAGTAAGGTTATGGATGTTCAAATGTATTTTCTTGCCACAGAAACACTAAGCACATATACCAATATTTATTTATTAGCCACTAAAGTCATGGTAGTTAGACAGCCATATGATAGTACCCGCTCTAACATACTCATTGTCAATTTAACATTATCACCCTCAATACACATATCAGGAATTGAAAAATCACACAAAATGCCCAACTTTAGCTCCATATTTAGAGTGCTACATTCTGTAATATTGTGATGACAATTTTAATCTTAAAATTACAATATTGGGTTACAGTTGTGGGACATGCGCCATTGTTTTGTACCATATCACATATGCACGGTGGCCCTAAACCTGATGAATCAGGCCTTGGGTGTAGACCTGGCTGGAGTATGACAATTCCATTTTGAGGCAACTTTTGAGGTTTTAAATTTGTTTTTGTTTCACAATTGAAATGAAAACACCACCTTTTGAATATTTTCACAAAAACAGAATTGGATTGAAATGTTTGTTGTTAGATTAAAATATGAGTTTTATTTGTGTGTGTGTCTATATACTTGTGTTTAGGGCATTGACCTTTGATTCAAGCATCTGCTATGCCTGGCTCAGAGCAGAGTTTGTCATTCTGAATCAGACAGAGCAGAGACCTATGTTTGCTACATCTCGGGCCAGTGTCCTAGCCACCAAGCAAGAGAGTGTGAGAGCTCTGTCACTCTACCAACCCCCTCCTACCACCCCAACCATTCTTGATGAAAACTCCATCAAAACCAACATATCTCCACAAAACATTTTGGCTTTGACAAAATTTCATTTAGTCAAAAGTTTTCTGAGCATCTCTAGTTGGGAGTACCTCCTTTGCATAACATTATCTTCAGGCTGCACAGGGGGTGTAGCTGGGGCTATGTCCTAGCAAACCATAGCTGCAGTAATGGCAGGTTGTGGTATTGGCAGCTAGAGCAAGTTAGAGCAGTCTATGTGTGATAGCAGATTGAATTTACACAAAGTGGTCCTAGGATCAGGGACATGCAAAGGACATCTCTGCACCCTCCTCAGCTCTGCTGAGTGTTCCTCAGATCTGGCCATCAGCATCTTCATATGCCTTACACCAGACAGATAAAGAATGCAACTTTGATTACATATTCAAAATTGTTTACCCTGTCAAAAAAAGAAACTATTTCTATGTAATTTACAGTGAAATTGAAAAAAAAATCAGCTATAAAACACACCATGTCAAACTGTGTATACATAAATAATATTTAAATTTGGACATATACACTGTGCCATATGCATATTCATAAGTATTTGTATATTTACAAGATATCATTTAATAACTGTATAGATCAGAATTGTTTGCTTGTTGTGGTGTGGTTTCCTTTTATATGAATGAGGCAATGTGGATCTATTAGAGCTAGTCAGTTAGTTTGTCAGCAGATTCTGGAACATCTATTTGACAACAAGTATTAAAGAAAAATAATATTAGTTAATATTTCCATTGATTGACATTGTGATGCACATAGAAATGGTTTTGATTAATAGTATTAATAATAAAACTTGGTGAAATTGTTTGGACAAAACATTTTCACCAAAAAAATGTAGTTTTGGGGTCAAATGAAACACTTCGTGACTTCAAGTCAATTTGCTTTTCAGTTCAAAATTTTGCTTCAGTTATGTTTTTAAAAAATAATTTAGATTGAAAACAAAATGAAACACTCCATTTCAGCTCAAATAAAGTGTTTCATTCGACCCAAAACAATATTTTTTCTTACTTTTCTGTTCGCCAATCTTTTTTTTTTTTTTTTTTTTGGAACAGCTAGCAAACCAAAAAAATCAGTTATTTTCACAGCTGTAGTTAATAAATTAAAAATCCATACCAATAAAGTTTAAAAGTAGCCTCAGATTTTGTTATACTCTAGGTGTGAAACAATTTTCAAATCACAGAAAATTCACACTGCAATCTAATAGTAAATACTCTAAACTTGGGAAGGATCCTTGACATTATTCATGCATAACAAATAGGTGTAATCCCTACTTTAAGTGCCAATCTCAGTGCAACCTTAACTAAAAGAAGCTGCTATGATGCCTTCTTAGTCAATTGAGAGGAAGCTGTGATCTCTGTATCAAGGAGTTTATGATCGGAACATGACACATATGAAGGACTCTTTTTAAAATGGTACAAATATCTTTAGGGAATTCATCATTAAAGTGTGATATAGAAGTGCTTTTTAGGAGAAGACTTAAATAATAAATATAAATCTGTAGCCCTTTTCATCCACAGATCTTTAAAGAGAAGTGTAGTTTGGTGTTTGAGGAAGGGAAAATGTTTTACGTGTAAAAGGGTGGCATGGAAGATGAATAAAAGATGAAAGGGGGAGTATGTAAGAGCAAAAGTTAATGAATCACATATCCTGGCTTTACAGAACTAAATTGCTGTACAGTAAGTACCTGCAACTACAGAATATGTTCATTTAAATATCATGCCACAACATGTTTACCATAAAGTTAAATAGCTATCAGTTATCCTATAACTAGCAAAGAACATTTGGGTAATATGCACGGCCTGTTAGAACACCTTTGTGCAGAAAATCCAGATTTAATTGTGTTGAACAGGGTTTACAGAAGCAGTTTTCTTACTCATGCCATCTAAGACACAGTATTAGCTTTCTGTGCTCACTCTGAATTCTTTGGAGTGCTATTAATTATATATTGGGAACATATTATTTTCTCATATCTCTTACAAGCGACTTAAAGAACAATCAGAACTTACGTAACCTTGAAATATGAGTCCAATGAGTACGCTTTTTTCTTCATGCATACTCTATAATTGCAGCACTGTACATTATGCAGGTGGCTGTTGAAACAATTACTGTATTCATTTTGTGCTCTAGTCTTTGCATACAAGGGTTGACACATTTCATTATCTATTAAGGTCATGTTCTAGTTTACTCCAAGAACACTCTTTTGCCACTGTTCCAGACATTAGAACACTATTAATAGTGTCAGATCCTGTTAACGTTTACATCATAACTGGGAGCAGATATTAAAGTGAAGTTCACATTAAAGACTGCTAAAATGCCTGCCACTAACAATTATGGTGGGGCAGTATTAAATTCCTCATTTATTTCCAAAGGTCAGATTAATAAAGCTGCATGGCACATTATCATAAAGGGTGGACCTAGCTGTCTGTTTTGATTATGCTTAAAGTCTAGTGTTTCTAGGGAGACTTTGCAAGGAGTGAATTCATCCATTCTTAACTAGCATTTTAAATGTGGGTAATTATTAGACTCATTTTTAGAAAGGATCCAACCCAGAGGCTGCTGTCAATCAAATGTCTTTCTGCTTTTCAGTTTACAAGTACAAAAAACTCAGTTTCTTTTCTAAAAGAAAAGAAAATTTGTAATCCTTCTATTTAAATAGCTCCTTGAGTAGCTGAGGTTATCCAGTTGGAAGCACCAGCTGCAAACTAGTATTACTTTAAATTAAAAATAGGATGGTCTAAATCCATTCAGGCAAGAATTATGAGAAATTTATTGGAATTTTATTTCTTCGCCTTTCCTTTCACTGAGGACGTCTGTCAGGAACCCAGTTAAGACACTAAGGGCTTCTTTCCCAAAACAGGAACACACCAGCTCTAGCAGTAGTTTTCTACCACTGTTTCTACTCAACAGAAGTATGAAATGCTGTTGTCTGCCAGCTGTCTCCTACTCTGAATAACTTAAGGGCCTTCAGGAATAATGCTAACCGTGTAGGCATCTCAAGTAAATGAACCTGAGTGTGATACCACAGCATGTTCCACATGCAACAATTAAACCAACTCCAATGTTTAGAAATGTTAGAAAGTGAAATCCTGTGACTGGAGAGAGAGCAATGGACCTATTCTGTGTGTCAAGATATACACATTAGGCCTGATTCTCATTTACAGTAAGGCGCCTTCATATCACTCTGGCAGGGTAAAATGGCCTTAACATGTGTGTAAATGAGAATCAATTTTATGAAGTATAATCCTCAAATATAATCCCAAATGGATGCTAAAACCAATTACTGCCAATGGGACTGAAGTCTTAGGCTTCCCATGGCAAGATGGCTCCCACCTCCCATTGTTTCCAATGTGACTAAAGACAGACTGTCCTAAGAGAAGATGATGTCTTCTTAGTCACCATATGAGGGGTAGACAGATGACAGGAGAATGTGGAGGTGCCTAGAATGCAATTGCATGGGTAGGAGGAAGAGGGAATCTGGGCATCTACTGGGAGACAGGACAGGACACTGTAAGGAGTCAGAATAATGGGAGAAGTAAGAGAAGACGGAGGGCTATGTAGGGAGAAAGAGACAGACTGAGGTGGGTAGAGGAGTATGGAGGGCAGGAAGCAGACTGAGGGTGATTCAGGGAAATGTGGGAAGCTGGATGCAGAATTAAGAGGGTGCAAGAGAATGAGGTGTGTGAGAGTAGGAGACGAGGGCAAAGGGAGAGAAATATGGGTGCAAATGAATGTAGAGGAGAAGTTAGGGACAGGAGACTGTGCAAGAGTATAGGTGAGAGAAAGTGAGCAGGGCAGTCTTTCCTGTCTAGTTAGAGATGGAAAGATTGGCAGCTCCCCACAACCCAGGGACTAGGAGAAGGTAAAAGTAGTGAATAGGGAGGCCTGTATATTGTATTTATGGTTGAATTCTGAACCTAAGATGAACCACCAAAATTGAGTCAGTAACTTCCCCCTAAAGATGAAAACAAATCATAAGATAGGCAAAATAATGTGATTTTTTAAAAAAAATCTAAAATCTCATTATTTTTAAGTCAATCTCTGAATAAAAATATTCAAAAATGGATGTGACTCAGGATTTCTCAATGCTTGGACAATATTGCTGCATTCCCAAGCCAACAACATTTTTGTTTAAAAACAAGTAAATAAGGTGGAAAGTGTTTGACTAAGGCAGCCCTACTCTGTTACATCACCAGGTGTTGAGGTTTAATTAGTATTTGCAAAGTGCATTGAGATGTTCAGATTAAAGGTGCTGTATAAGTACAAATTATCACTAAAAGGTGTCCTAATTCTTATGCATGTAGTATTTGTTGCACTCTACCAGATTTTTCTATACGTGCAGGTTTCTCTGTGGGCATTCATTCCTTGTTATGACTCGTCAGCACCCCCTTCCCCCAAAAGATATTTAAATGTTAGGCCTCTGAAATGCAGGAATTGTTCAGGCAATTTCTGTTTATTACAGACTTTTAAAAAGGGGAGGTCTTATATTACATATTCTGATTAGCTAAATGTAAACTGGGTTACCAATGGTCTGTCTACATTGCCTTAGTCATACCTGAAATCTACATAATAGATATTTATTTGCCAGTATTACAAGGTTGTGAAATACAGAAAGGATTAGGATTATTATTTGAGGTATCCTAGTTTAAACAAGCAGTATTAACACTTCCCCAAAATGTGTACCTGCTGGTAAATTGTAGATACCTTTATTCTAATAATCACTCTGCTGTTCAGCCATTAATTTCCATAGCAACCGTTATGCCAAACAGCACTTCTACATCTTGAAAAGAGCCAATAAATGTGTGCCAATAACTCCATCTATCTCAGCCCACAAAGTAAACAAGGTTAACGGACGCAGTCTGCTCACCTTACTCCTTAGAGTGGTCATATTGAAGCCATTTACTCATAACATAAAAGGACAGAACTCCCATTTACTTCTGTGTGACAACTTCACATGAGGAAGGTAAGCAGGGTTTGCTTTTAAACCTAACTGATATAGAAATATGCTAAAAATTGGATTATTTGGGTGGGTGCTAACATGTAATTTTGTTTTGATGGATCAACAAGAAAACAAAGTTCTAACTGAAATTTGTGCTTTGGAGCTACTAAGATATAATCTTTAACACTGATTCACTTTATGCCATTCAATGTGCAGTTATACCATTCAGTACTCTGGCAGTTTCATTAATTCACTGAACTAGCTAAATTCATGGAGGATAGGTCTATCAAGGCTATTAGCCAGGATGGGCAGGGATGGTGTCCCTAGCCTCTGTTTGCCAGAAAATGGGAATGGGCGACAAGGAATGGCTCACTTGATGATTACCTGTTCTGTTCATTCCCTCTGGGGCACCTGGAATTGTCACTTTCAGAAGACAGGATACTGGACTAGATGGACCTTTGATCTAACCCAGTATGGCCATTCTTATGTTCTAATTCATTAAGGGACACCAACTGATATTACATTCATCACACATCCCAAAGGAATGAGGACATGCAATTTTTATACACAATTCAAGGACATTTAGTAGATCAATGCTCATGGTCCTTTCTTTTGCCCCAAGACATTTCCAAGGATGTGAAACCTCTCTTTAATTTCTGGTTCTTGCAATTTATTTCAGTATCTTCTCTGTGGCTTCTTAATCCAACAGTGAAAGATTTGAGCAGACAGCATAGAGCAACTGAACAATACTTTTACCTATAGTATTTAAGACACATTCAAAAAACAATCCACTGACCATCACAATAACCCCCACCCCCCCATTCCCTAACAGAATCCTTTTAACCTCCACATACATATTACACTATGGTTGACAGCAATGAATATTATGTGTTCAGCTTTAAAAATGCAATCCATAATACCTACACATAAGGAAAAGTGGGAAAGAAATGCCTTATTCCTCCTACCACTGCATAGTGAGTTTTGTCAATTACTTATTCACCTTTACTGATGTCCTTTAGGGGAAAACACAGATGCTACCTTTTCCAAGAACTGTAGAATCTGGAAATGAAGCATATCTGCATTCCATCTCAAGAAGGAAATATGACTATATATGTATATGAAGTGTGTGTCTGCATGTGTATATTTACAAATATTACACATACAAAAATGACATTGAGAGAACTTTATTAAACTTGTAAAGTCAAAAGTTAGGAAATGCCAGAATTAAGATTGTCTGTGCAACCTTAATTCACACCTCTTGTGCATGTGCATTAATCTTTAATTACATGAGCACATACTATTTTTTCCACAGCATCCCTGGCTCAGTGCACAGGATGGATGGTACTCACTGAATGAGCAGCTATTCAGTATTTTGTTTTCTCCTCATTGTTCACTGTGTGGCCTAGGCCTTATTTATTGCACACTATTCAAACCATTTTCTGAAGACAGAATTATTAATTTCCACAGAGGTTTTTCTATGGTGCTCATCACTATAGTACATGAGTGCTTCATTAACTTTTAATTAATTAATCTTCACAATGCCCATCTGAGATAAGGGAGTGGTATCATCCCCGTTTCATTAATGGAGAGGCACAGAGAGATTGAGCACAGCAGTATCCATTAATTTTGGGTGCCCAATTTGAGATGCTTAGTTTCTGATTTTTCAGAGTACTAAACATCATATAGCACTTTCTGTATTCAAAGTACAGCTCCCATTGACTTTAGTTGCAGCTGTGCGTGCACTAGTGCTGGTTGGAAAAATTCTGACAACATATTTTTTCATTGAAATTTGTGGATTCATCAAAATCTAAACATTTTGCGGAAATGGTTCAATTTTCACAAAGTTTTCATGGAACCCAGGCAAGGTTCTGTTTTAAACCTGCCTGGTTCCTTCCAGATCGCTTGCCCCACTCTTTTGCAGCTTACCTGACAGGCTGATGGCGAGCCCCAGGCTCCCATGGTCTTCAGTTCCAGGGCAGCCCTTCAGATAGACTTCTTTGGAGTCGGGGACTACTTGGGCAACTGGCTCCCCAGGCTGTCTAACTCCCAAGATTGAGGCAGCCCGGATCCAGCTGTCCCATGATTCAGAGCACCAGGCAAACTATTGCAGAGCTGCGGCTTCCTGGCTCTCTCGCAGCCCAGGGCTAGAGAGGAGCCTGGAAGCCATGAGGGTATGTCTATACAACAAAGAAAAACCCACAGCTGGCTCATGCCACCAACTCAGGCTCTTGGGGCTCAGGCTGCGGAGCTATTTCATTGCTGTGTAGACTTCCGGGCTGGAGCCTGGGCTCTTGACCCTCCCACCTTGCAAGGTCCTTAACCCTGGGCTGCAGCCCGAGCCTGGAAGACTACACATTAATGAAACAGCCCCACAAACCCAAGTTGGCTGGCATGGGCCAGCTGTGGGTGTCTAATTGCAGTGTAGACATGACAGGGCTGCCTCCCAATCTTTGGGCATCCCAACTCAGCCAGGACTTCCAGGATCCCAGGCCCACTTCAGCCTGCCAGATGGAATTTTGTTTTGAAAATATTGAACCAAAACGTTTCAATTTTTCAAAACAATTTTTTTTTTTGGATTTCTGTTTCAAAGATAATTTCAACATTTTTTGTTTGTTTTTCATTCCAAATTGAAATGAAAACAAATTTTAAAATTCCAAA
Organism: Platysternon megacephalum; assembly: GCA_003942145.1. Classification (NCBI taxonomy): domain Eukaryota; kingdom Metazoa; phylum Chordata; order Testudines; family Platysternidae; genus Platysternon; species Platysternon megacephalum. Next base: position 34,632,151 of record QXTE01000001.1, on the reverse strand, counting down.
ATCCTCTGCAAAATAGTTACACCTTTCTTTGCCCCACTCTTCTCAGCACTTCTGCAAATCAGAGCCCAGGGTCACAAGTAAGTCATCCAGAAAATGAGGAACGAGGAGGACTTGCCCAACATCATGTCGGAACTTTGTGGCAGAGGCAGGGATAAAATCTAGTTCTCCAGGACAGCATTCAACTGCCTTAGCCATGAGTACCTATTTTCTCTTTTTGCACTATCCTGTCTTATTGACTACACACCTTCCAGCTTCTACAACAAATGAGTTGGGGTCCTACCAACAGTCTCCTTCATTATATAACCCTGGTTAATCCCCAGAGTAAGCCCATTCTGTGCATTGCATAAGGCAGGGATCCTGTGGAAAAAATATATGATCATGTAATTAAATATTTAATCATAATGCCTATGCAGAAAGGGGGCAAATTAAATTTGAATAAGCAAAATTTGGGTGGATTTTCATTAGGCAAGCAAAAGTCACCTCCCTGACACAAAGGATACCAGTCTGCTGAATTTCAAGTCCTTGTTGAAAAGATTGGCCACTAGAACTTAAAAAATTCTTTTTTTTTTAACATGAGCAAAACAATGTAATTTTCCCTAGCCTCTTTCCCGAAAACAGCGGAACCATTTTGGATGAAATTTTCTGAAACAATGCAGCCTAAGCCAATCACATGGCATGGAAAATGGCAGCCCAGACTGTTAAAGTTTGGCAAAGTTATAAGCAACTTATAATGGGATGTGTCAGGCAACCACAATAGGCAATGCTAACAGCCCCACTTATAATTTTCTGAAATGATTAAAATTTGGCTTGCATCATGGCTACAATAATACGGTCAGAAAGCAAAAAGGTGGTACAATTACATTAAATTCTTACTTTATTTTGAAGCAATATTTATTTTAAGAATATATTCAAAATGGTTTTCCTTATGGGCAGATTTCCATAGTGCTGTGAAAGTCAGGGTGTTATTTGCTTCTTATGCAATGCTTATGAAAGTTAAAGCATTTTTGTTTGAGTTCATATAACTTAATCTTTTGGACTAGACCCTTCTCTTTTAATTTTCCACCCGCACTCCATTTTCCAGGTACAAATTCCCTATTTGTCTACCCAGGCCATTCATGCCTAGCAAGTTTAATAATATGCACTCAAAATTCCAGGGAAAATATAACAATGGTGCATAATTTGAATGACAGACCCATGCTATGCTTCTTCTGTATTTAAACTGGACTAAAATAATAGATACAATGCATGTAGGGGGAAGCAATTTGAGGATTTGGTGAAATCTACCTGATCTTTCAAAGGAGGGTGTCGGTCTGTTTTTCAAACTAGTTTACAGCCATTACAGTACTAAAACTCTACGACTGAGTCAGTGGTCAGAAACATCTTATTTTGCCCAATTCATTGCACACTTTCAACTCAGACTTAAGCCTTATCTCTGTCATCCATTCCTGTGTCACCTTTAAACTACAATATTGAAATGAGGCTAACCATAAAGACAACTGTGAAGCTCCTGCTAGAGCAGAATCCGTCTTCTGAGTGAAACAAATAGGTGAGGGCATTTCACCCCAGTGTTCCACTCTCTACACTGGTTGCTCATACACCAGGTGAAGTTCAGGGTGAAGGGTGTTGCTTTAAGCTCCATGTAATTAGTTATCATCTGTGGTCTTTAGGCATTTCTAGGCATCCCAGCGAATGCAGTGCTAGCAGAGAGATGCCTTATGTTTGTGACCTTTTTGCTTGAAAAACCTCATCAGAGTGAGAAGCAGACACCCTCCCTTCACTTTTTAGAGGTTCAGGGTTGTTTATCATCTCCAGGAGAGATTGTGTGAAATGACTTCAGATGAGAACCCAATTTGACAGCGCTGACAGGTATGTCCATACAGTAGTTGTCTCTTAGTTGATATTTGTGCTACCGCGCCCCTAGCGTAACCGTCTGAGTTTTGAAGTGATAATGTTGGTATGCTAATCAATCTCCCTTCAAACGTTTTCTGTTCCTTGTTTCAGTTGTTAACATGAAACCTGTTCTTTAGAGACATGGGTTCTATTTTTCAATAATTCCATTTTAACCTTATTTCTGCTGTATATCATATATGAACTATTGACAGATTAGAGTCAAATCTTTCACACTGGTTTTGATCTAGAAAGCCCTAAATGGCCTAGACATAAATTACTTAAGAGATTACCTCTCCTATTCTGACCTTTTATACCACCTGTGTACATCCACAATGTTTAATCTAATTGTCCCAAGAGCAAGGCTCACTGCATCCAAAGATAAAGTATCCGGTAGAACTGGAAATAAATCACAAACCTGACTACATTCATTATATATTACAAGATGCATCTACTTACCCAAGCTTTGCACTAATTATGAACATTTGCTTCTCTAACATTCAGCCCACTGTCTGGATTTCTCTCTGAGTACAACATTACATTACTGTGTTTCAGGGGTCCCTGTGCATGCACTGCTAACAATTCATGTTAATTTGCTCCCAATTCAGCGCATATTAAAATAAACTAGATATCACTGTGAATAACCCCTCCAATGATAATTGGCCAAATCCTGATGTCTTTACTCAGTTAAAACTCCCCTAAAAATCAATGGGAGTGTTGCTTGATTTAAGATTAAAGAAAAAACTAATAAGCACTTTGTTATTTGTCCCCAAAATAATATCTGAATACTACACTAAGCATTTTTCTTAGCTGTAGAACATGCAGCATAGAATTCTTAGGCAGAAAAAAGAATTTTAACAAATCAGAATGAGACACAAAAATCCCACTCCTGTTAGATGTTCCATGGAGGCTCTAATTAGCACACACATTGATTCTCCCCTGTAAAATGTTAGAGTTGTGATCTCATAGCTTTAGGGATAATTGCCCACTAAAAAATGTGCTACAAATGGAGAACAAATCTATAAAAAATAATTTTCTGTTATCGTAATTTCTATCCCTAGAGGATCATCTGTGAATCTTGCAATATGATCTAATTAGCACTAAGATGACCTTCCCCTACCCCAAACACTGAAGAATCCTGTTACTGTTTATAAGGAAGTCAGCAGATTCCTCAAAATAGAAAGAGTTATGCAGAGTTACAATTACAAGAAAGTAAATAAAATTGGCATCGCTGGTACAGCACCACAAAGCCTGGGGGGAATATGTTTAAGTGTCTCAAATAAAATCCTCCTTTAAACAGAGTCTCTAGAGTTCTTCAGCACACTTTTTCTCTACAAAAGGAATAAGACCACTAATAGATGTTTTTTCACAGATGGAAAGGATAATAAATTGTATTCATTGTTCACTTAGGTTCCCTTTTTTTCATGGCAAATATTGGTACAGTTAGTATGCTTGATAAGATTCCAGTCAAAATGTAGCTTATTTTTTCTTCATTATAACTAGAAAAATATTAAAAACTCTGACAATAAGTGTTTTAGATTATTTCTTCTGTTGTAGAGTTACATTTAAGCTTCTGTTGTCTAAACATCTGGAGATCAAAGGTTGTCAACATAATAGTGCAGAATTTGTTTGGATACCAGAACACCAAGAAAATATGATGAAAGACGTTTCAGTTTAACAATGGAATGTCATGCAAGACTTGATAATGAAGCTGAGTTCAAAAATTTGACCAGAACAGTTAGTATTGCAGGAACAGCTGCAATGTGAGCTTGTTCCTGGAGGCCTACTTGTACTTGTGTACACAGGCATTGTGCTGGCAGAAACATACTGGGAGAGGGCTTAAGTTGCTTGGAGAACTGGTTTAACTTCACCTGAAAAAGTTGAGGATTTTGTTGGCAGAACTCAAAATTGAGTATGGATGTGTGCAAGGCTGTGCAGACAGAAAACAATAATACTTTGCAGCGTAAGCCAGACCTTTATTCTTTATTTCTTTTTCAGTGGTACTCTATGGAAGGCTTTTGCTACCCATTGTCTGTAACTTTGTAATTTGCACAAGACACATTCAGAAGTTATGCATAAGATGTGTGAGTCTTAACCCCTTACACTCAGGCCCTTCTCATGCAAACTGTGGTTTGCCAGTGAACCCCTGCACCCACACAGAGCCCCACTGACTTCAGTGGTTCTTCCTCTAGGGATAGGGAGCCACTCACACAAGTTGTTTGAAAGACGGTGTGCAACTTACATGCTGGGGAGTCAAAAGAGAGTCTGAGGGGTGCAAATTAAAGTATGGAAGGGGGCTATTTTAGTTTATATGTTCTTCTAGCTCAGGGGTAGGCAACCTATGGCACGTGTGCCGAAGGCGGCACGCGAGCTGATTTTCAGTGGCACTCACACTGCCCGAGTCCTGGCCACCGGTCTGGGGGGCTCTGCATTTTAATTTAATTTTAAATGAAGCTTCTTAAACATTTTAAAAACCTTTTATTTACTTTACATACAATAGTTTAGTTATATATTATAGACTTATAGAAAGAGCCCTTCTAAAAATGTTAAAATGTATTACTGGCACGCAAAACCTTAAATTAGAGTGAATAAATGAAGACTCGGCACACCACTTCTGAAAGGTTGCCGACCCCTGTTCTAGCTCCTCAACTACATCCAGTTGGACCTTCTTTCACATAGTAGAATGGGTGTAAGTTTCCATAAAGGAATCTCTGTGTAAGGAGGGTCTGACTTACACCATCACTTCTGAATTTAGCTTACAGATCACCGTGGTTCATAAGTATGAATTTCTTGACTGACTGAGTTTATAATGTTGTTCTTCCTTTAATATTTTTTAGATCATTCATAATCATGTTATCAGTACTTTTATACAGAATTTGAAATGTATGGGACAAATTGAGTTCCTTATTTAGATTAGAAAAATGTAACCAGAATGTTAACTTCAATAGCAGTATTAATTTGAACATGTAGGCTGGGATTTTGCAAAGGGCGGTTAAGTGCCCAACTCCATCTGAATGCTAACGGTAGTTGGTGCCTAACACCTTTAAATCCCTTTAAAATCCCAGCCTTAAATTAAGAGTATAAACTCTAGTTTTTCAAAATATTTAATATAGTATTGAAATTACATTTCATTTTACCCAGGAAAATGGTCAGATTGCATTACATCACCAAATATAATCAATAAATTGTGATGTGTCACAATGATAAACTGTGTCAGGTAACAGTTATTTTAGGACTAAATAATGGCTTTGCCACAAGCCCTGAGTAGGTGAGAGCAAGTGGTTGTGCTGCCCCAGGAGAAGATTATCAGGTCCCTGGTTTCTCCTTGCTTGGCTGGGGGTTGGGAAGCAGAATCTGCGCTGGCTTATACTGCTGCAGATTACTTCCCCTGTTGTGTCTGCTCAATAACCAATGCAATGCACATAAGGGGGTGGAGCGGAATCAAGGTTCTGTCTACTCCTGGCATCTACCCATGAAGCATGTTGGAGGGGTAGAGCAGTACTGCAGAGTGTATTCTTCCTCCCCTGCACAGCTACCCACAAAAAGAGAAGCAATCACACAGGAGTAAGGGGGTTCTTTATGCCTGCTTACTCCTCTCTTGGTGCCTACAGCAAGTTTCACAGAATAGCCTTTAAATTGTGAGGCTGGTTTGAAAAGCGGTGTTATTAAACCTGTGCATTGCTACCATTTGCAGGATTTTGTTTGTTTTGTTTTTGTATTTTTAAATGTTCAATTATCATAACAATCCAGAAGTATCTTGTTTTAATGTAAACAATTTATTCTGGTACAGTGACTTGTGTAGAACAATGTAATAAGGATTTAGAATGTATGGTTAAAAGCTGTACTGGTAACTGAAAATTAATCATATAATGTTTGTGGCTGGCAAATTCAGAAAGTCTGATACTAAGGAAAGAGAATCTGGTTTAGAGGAGGGGAAAGATCGGGCCTACTTATCAGCCCAGATGCCATACTGAACTAATCCTGACCCTGGTTACAACAATTAGGACTCCACCTAATCAAACATCTCTTCTGCTATCTGACAGTCCCCATAACTTTGTTGTTACTGTGTGAAATTATGTGGCTTGCAATGTCTAGTCTGACATGGCTCTCACTGTTGGGCTGACTATTATGTTATGGGTGCTGGGAGAAGGACATATTGCATTCTGTTACATTTTGGGTGCCAAGTGCAGAGGGTGAGGGAAAGGCCAGGTTGGGGAATCAGTAAGGGAGAGAGAGGGACATCAGGTGTTGGTTAATTGGCTGGAAATGAAAATAGGGCACAAGAAAGGTAAGAAGTGGGTTGATATAAGATGTAGGATAGAAGGAAGAAGACCTCAATAGTTTTGATAAGCTTTGTACAGCCACCTAAGTGTTTGGGAATTATATGAATGAAAACTTTTGACTTTAATCTATCATGAGTAGAGTTGGGCAAATAAATGGCTTTTCAGTTTGCTGACCATTAAAAAAAAAGGGGGGGGAGGGCGACAGAAAATGCCATTTTTTGGTTAATCAAAAAGTAAAAAATAATTCAGATTGAAACAAATTGAAATATTTCAGTAGTATCAAAACAAAATGTTTCATTTTGACTCTGGAAATGTTGGTTTGATTTTTTTCAGGTCTTTTGACAAAAGCAAAAGGAAGGCTTCACAAAATGGCTCCAGGGGGAGGTGGTGCCTCACTAGTGGTTAGGGCATTCACCCGGGATGTGGGAGACCCAGGGTCAATTTCCCCTTTTTGATAGGAAGAAGAGATTTGAACTTGGGTCTCCCACATTGCAAAAGAGCATTCTAGACCCTACTGTGGGGTATTCTGGTATGAGTCTCTTTCAGTCTTTCCTCTTAGAGCTGCTCCACTTTTTATAAATACTTAAATCGTCACTGTAGCATGTATTTGAACTTGGGTCTTCTACATCCTAGGCAAGTGACCCAATTACCAGGCTGTAGGGTCATTCTCAGTTTTCCATTGGCCCAATGACTATCCATTGTCCAGCACACTGGGAGAAAGACAGAGCCAATGACTGTGGTTTATTTAGGCCACAACTTTATTCATGTAAAATATGTGGGAGCACCCAGCAATAAATTCTACTGTACAGGTCATCATCATTTCCTTAATTCTTTACATGTAATCCCCAACTTTGCCCCCGCTATCTCACTGCTGGGACCCTGCCACCCTCCCCTGATATGAGTGCTAAAGGGGACTAGAAAAGGATTGGCTCTCCACCTTACCATACTTAGGAGCATGAATCCCCCTTACTCAGCTCCCTGAAGGGATGCTTTTCTTCAAATCCTTTCCCAATCCATTTTATCCAATGACTGTATCCCTTCTATATCAAGTACCTACACTGTATATCTTCCACAAGGAGATGCCAGCAGGTATGCTTGGCTGCTTCCCCCTCACTCTTGCTGAGTTTACAGATATTCACTGATTCATTCCTTAATATCAGAAAAAATTATATCTGCTCCCCAATAAGAGAGGGGTACCCCATCCTCACTGAATAACTCGGGTGCCTGTAAGATATGTCTGGATGTGGAACGTCCAATCCCTCTGTTGCATATGAATCCAGACACATTCTTATTCACATACCTCCTGGACTTATCCACCCCTGGATGCTTCACTGCTTCTCGCCACCCCCTATACTGCAACATGTAATCCCAAACAATCATCATGCTGGGAAAATATCCTGGATATGCCCCAAATCCCTCTTAGATCTGTCTATCAAGTTGACCCCCTTACAGCTTCCCAAATCATTTTAATCAAGTTGAACAATAATCATATCTATTGCCTGCTCCTGGGCTGCCAAAGAGTGTACAAGGTTCATCAGTTGGTCCCAGAATATGCCCCTCCTTGACCCGTTCCCTCTAGAGAATGTCCCTCCATACATGATGACTCAGAACTGCCTCACTGCTGAGGCCAATCAGTGAACCTTTGGGCCAAATGTACAAGATTAAGCCCAAACATCCTGTCATCAGCACCTGAGTCCATTCACGTGATCCTGAAGTAAGAAATAAACACAGAGTTTAGCACATAAAATACTCTCCTTAAACCAGGGTGCCAACCTTGTATGCATTTGGATGCCACCATTGATAAGTTTGATTTATTGGGCTCCTATTTCAAGCTGTGCTGTGGGTATAACCAATGCAATCCTGCATGAACTCACCAGGGTAACATCAACAATATGCATTCTTTGACATGACCACAAACTGAATTTTCCTTCTCCAAGGTAACTCCCTTTCCCAGGAAGAAAAGTGGCACCTGCACTAAGCAAGTCCGTATTGCTTTGACTGGGCAAATCCCAGCCGCCTCCATGCTCTTGTAGTAGTATGACTCTCCTTGTGCCCCTTAAGTTGTTTTTTGACAGTCTGCAAGTCAGGCTGCCAGGTCACTCCCACCTTCCGGAATTCCAAAGCCCTATCTATAACTTTCCTTGCTGAAGCCCTCCTTAACACAGATAAAGATTGTCAGTCCAACCGATCCCAGCCTTCCCCACACTCTTGTAGCATTACAACCTGCCTTGCCATCGCTCATTGGCTTCTTGACACTCAGTTAGAGAGTCAGATCTCTCCTGCAGATCCCCAAAGCCCTATCCATGGGTGCTGGAACAAGGGTTGCTGGGGGTGCTGCCGAACCCCCTGGCTTAAAGTGGTTTCTAGCATATGCAGGGTTTACAGTTTTGTTCAATGGCTCTCCGCACCCCCACTATACAAATTGTTCCAGGGCCCTTGGCCCTGTCTAAATCCATCCTTATCAAAACCCTTATTAAACCTGATAGTGAAGTGAAGTAAATTCTCCCACACTCCCAAAATTGGTCAAAATAAAATCAGGCTTCCCAAGGTCTCACTGCACCCAAATTGTCTCTTTCGGTGGTTCTCTACACCAACTCTCAAATTCTACCCACCTCATACTCTGAGTGACTTAAAGACTCAATGTGGACCCGTGCCTGAATCACCTCCCTAGCCCTAATTTCATTCATGTAGGTAGTCACTGCCACTAGGACAGGAAAGAGTTATGCTCCCATCCCTCCCCAGATCCAATGAACACTGCTCAGTTATCAGGTCTGACCTCTGGCACCCCATCCTCCCTCCAAGGAAACACTGACTAGGTGATTGTCCAACACTCAGAAAAAAATCTCTTAATTTTCTCTCAATAAATGGGATCTGCCATGACTGTGGAAGTGTAAAACACCCATCCCAAGGGCACCACCTGGGGTGTGAAATTGAAGATGGCCAAGCATGTAGTTCATGCAAAGTAATCAGCAGTGCCTCAGTTCTCCTAGCCAACTCCCTCCATCCTGCCAGTTTATTAACAGGGAATAGAGATATCTGCCTGCCTCTAACTTGTCTCCAGACAAGTGAGCTGTGGGTTGGGGGTGGTGGTAGTTGTATTTTATTTTGCTAATAGCTCCTAACCTACCAGACAGAATGCAATGAAGTCAGGCTTGCATCTTCTTTTGAATCCACTTGCTGCAAACAAAAATGAATCCAGGTGGCCCACCACATGCAAAGCTGGTCTTAAGTTACATCTGGGCTTCAATTACTGTACTCACTATCAGGTGGGGAAGGGATTCATGCCCCCTCTCCCCACTTGCTATAGCATGCCTTTCTGCGGTGGTTGTCTCTCCCCCTGGGCTGCATGTGTAAGGAAAATATCTCCCCTCTTTAGGGTTAAGGGCATGTTTCTTTCCCAAGAACAACTTCTTATCTCCACCACAGTGTGTGCTGTGAGTCAGGGTCCTTTGACTGAGCTGTCCCCCAAAATCCAGGGCTGACCTCTTTTAATAGTTCTCAGTTATAGGCCACAGCTTCCCAATTGCTGCACATGTATCTTGGATGCCGGGCCTCACTTTCCACAATTTCCACTAAAATCTTGGCCAGTGACACATTGGGCTGTGCTTCAGGTTCCCAAATTTCAGCTAGGAACTTGGCCACAGCCACCCTGGGCCATGTCTCAGTTTCCCCAAATTTGGTCTCAAATTTCTACTGGCAGCCACCCTGAGCACTGCATGAGTTTCCCCAGTTGCAGTTTTCAGTATCTACTGGGAGATTGGCTGCATCAACCCTGAACTGTACCTGTTTCCCCAGTTTTGGTCCCCCATTTCTGCTGGAATCTTGACCACATCCATCCCACACTCCTGGGCTCCTATTCCAAGGGCTATAGTTTCCCCATTTTTGTTCTCCAGTTTTGGCTAGAGTCTTGGCCACCACAACACTGAATGATGCCTCAGTTTTACCAAATTTGGTATCCAAATTGGTCTGGAGTCTTGGCTGCAGCCAACCTTGAGCTGTTCCTCTGTTTCCCCAGTTTTGGCAGGATTCTTGGATATGGCCACCCCAGTTTCTGTTACCTGAGGATGTGCTTGTCATACTGCATGCCCCCTCCTTGTAGGGGGAGCTCTCTCAATGGTCTTTGCCCCCTCTCCCTAAATTCCTTCTCTGAGCTGGATCTGAGGTGTTTGATCTGTAACACTCTGCCTTCTGGGGAGACCCAGGCTTTGCTGCCTGTCCCCCATCCCACACCCCCGCGTAGCCTGCAGAGTGTCTATGGGGTTGTTTGCCTACTCTTTAATATCTGGACTCTAGAATCTGTGGAATCCCAGGCAAGAAATTCCAAACTCTGGGAACGTGCCTGTATTTTCCCTGCTCTACTTCTTGCCCTTCAGAGCTCTGTTATGGTAGGGAGAGCCCAGCTGCCGCCCTGTCTCCCCACTCTCCCAAGAAGGGCCACAACATCATGGAAGAGCACATCCAGTCATTCTCCCCCACTCATCTTGGTGCTTCCCTACTAGCTGCCACACAGGACTGCATCCCATCCTTACTGGAGGGGCAGTTCTGGGGTGAGAAAGAGGAAGCTCTCCTTCCTTCCATGTCTCCAGGACCCTGACTCTGCACTCCCACTTACTGCCTGGATGGGTTTCCCTCTCCCCTGTGCTAGGTACCCTAACCCTGCACCTTCTCCCATGTGCTTGGCCTCCCCCATTTCCAGGCCATGCTAATTAGGGGTTCCCTTCATACTGAGAGGGAGGATTTCCCCGTCCCACTTCCATGCTGCTGTGGTCAAAGCAAAAGCGGCAACATCCAAGAGGGCCTCCAAACTGAGTGGTATTGTAATCTGGTGTACAGGGTCAGAGCGCCAATCAGGTTGGCCCAGTGGCCTTTCTGTCATGATGGAGGGTGGCCAAGCCAAGCCAGAGTGGGCCTGCAACTCCAGGTGCCAGATTTTAATGATCACTGCAGGGAGCCAGGCCCAGCCTTGCTGCACAGGAGCCGAGTAACTGAGCTCACTCTCCATCTGGGACCTCTCCTCCGTGGTCACTTTTTTGGAAGGGTGGGGCCCTCAGTTTCAGATTTTGTTGTGGGCCCCAAAAATGCTCTCTGCTGCCCTGGCTGTGGTGAGCACATGCAGGCACCAGAGCAGCAGCAGCAGTTGACAGCCTGGTCCAAGTGAAAGAGTGCTTTGGGTAGACTATGCAGGGTACAATACACCCGTCCTCACCTGGTCCAGCTGTTTTCTGCTCTTCCTGGCTTCATACAGGTGAAATTTCCCCTTCCTCCTCTCTGTTACCAGTTGCAGGTGGAATCCTTAAAGAGGCAACAACCCCCATTCTCCCAGCCAGCTAGACGAAGACCCACTACATAAAATTGCAGGGAGCACACTGTCATTCATAGTGGCAATCCATAGTCATCTGTGTGGCTTATCCCCTGGGCTAAAGCTTACAAGAAAAGCAGCACCAATACCACCTCTTCCTCCTGTTCCTGCAGCCGTTTTGGGAATCCTTCCCTTTGCTTTTTTAAAAAAATGCCTGAAAATTTAAGCAAATGTTGAAATGAAAATATTACCAAAACATTTAGACCTTTTTGGTTCCGTCTGAAATATCTGGCAAACTTGACATAAACTCATTAATAGTTTTGGTGGCCCTGAAACTGCATTTTTCAGCAAATAAACTATTCATCTGAAAATATTGCCTAGCTCTATTCATAAAATAGGTGCAAGTTTTATTTTTAATAGATGATGAATAGCAGTAGTGGTGCCAGCTCTTCCGGCGCCCTAGGTGGCGGAAGGTCCCGCCCCCGAAATGCTGCCCCCAACAGCGGCGGCGGCAGGTCCCGCCCCCAAAATTGAACGGACGGCCAGGGTGCTGGCGCCCCCAAAATAGCAGCGCCCTAGGCGACCGCCTAGGTTGCCTAATGGGTTGCGCCGGCCCTGATGAATAGTGATGATGGCAATGAAACATGATACACATCCTCTCTTACATGTTCAGAACCAACATGCCCAAACTGGAAAGAAGAATGGTCAGATATTTTTGTTAGGTTAAGAGGAAAATTACTTGATTATGTATCTAGTTTAAAAGCAAGAATTTTATCAAATGAGCTACACTTTTTTGACCACTGATGAGAGAGGACAGATTAACCTTTGATCAAAATGTAATAAACTAACCCTTTTTGGAGGTTAAAAATAATAACTTAAAAAATATACAGAAAACTTGCACTTTCTCACACTGTCCTGACCAGAGCCAGGAAAAGTGGAAATAATGAGAGAAGCAATTCTCACACTAGTTGCTATCTAGCCAGTACATAAAGTTTTTCTGGAAATCCCAGAAGAAAGCATTCTCTTGTGAGTTTTCCAGACAAAGGAGGCTTAAATAAACTTTTGAATGCTTATTTTAAGCAAACTTTTTAAAGTTACTTTCACCACTGTCAATGCATACTGCAAGTGTAATAAAAATAGTGGAAAATACAGAGTCCCTTTCATTCCATTTCTTACCTTTCCATACTTTGTTTGGAAATGCTGGATTAAGCATTTGGGAAATTGTTTGGAAGTGTACAGTCTGAGTTTTGGAAAATGTTGTAGGAGAGGAAACTGTCCGATTGCATCCTGGCTTGATCAGTTGCTGTTCAAAATATTAAATGTTTGAATAGATTTATATGTACTAATATATTTGCTGGCAATACTGATCAGTGGTCACACTGTTATCTGACCTTTTTAATCATCACTTTTGCTTGCTTATTCAGAAAGAAGACCCTTTTCATGCTTCTGAGTTGTCTTTATAAGCAGTCTATTGCAGCCTGCAGTTCTTACTTGCCTTGCATCTCTAGAGAAATATTATGAGACATGAAACCTGTTTACTTTCTTTCAAACCTTTTTGTACTGACAGAGACTGCCCTTTTCCAGATGTCTATTTTATTCTTCCAACTGTGGCAACTGTTTAAAGGTTAGGGGAATCATAAATGCAAGTAGACTACATGCTAGCCATATAGGGCATGAAGGTCAGTACGGCTTCCCACAATGGGACTGCAATTTCCCATCAGACACTTTAGCAATCTGATCTGGTTGCCATCAGAAAAGTCAATATTTGCATTCTGTTGAATATGCATGCTCACCACTGTTTGGGAAAAGGACTGCTTGATATCTGCACTTGTATGATTATCTTGTTTGCATTCACAAGATACTATCTGCAAATCCTCTAATGATTCAAAGACAACACCGTAAGGGGTTATATCATTATTAGAATTAACTATTTTTTTGCTATTCCAAATAAACCTGGTTTAGCATCTTTTTTCCTAAATCAACTAGAGTACTGAAAGAACAGCTTGAAGAAAAACACGAAAGAACATTGTTTTGTTCATAGACTGCTAAGTCTAAGTTTTGTTCATAGACTGTTCATTCAGCAAGGTAGCGGCTATTATTGGAGTTTATTGTATGTTAATATATTGCTTCACTGGGGGCCTTTGAACCAGACTGAGCACCCAGAAGCATTAGTTTATAGATAATTCAGCAGTCCAAGAGGACTAATGATGTTTTTTAATCACTGATTATTTCTTCCAATTTTTTAAGCTTCCATTTTGGTGGTGGTGGTCATTATTTGTTGGATTCCTGTAGCTCCTAGGAGCCCCGGTCTTTGACCAGGACTCCACTGTGTGAGACACTGTATAAACACTGAACAAAAAAGATGGTCCATGTCCCAGAGAGCTTACAATCTAAATATAAACAAGATGGATACAGACAAAAAAACACAGGAATATAACAAAATGGGCAGCATGATAGGTGGTGGTCTCAACACATCACCAGCTTAATCGATGTCAAGTTTTTTTTTGCCTCACAGCAAAAGAGAGTTTTCAGGAGGATAATGAGGTAGTTTTGTGGATATTTACAAAAAACTTCTCCCAAGTGCAAGTGTGATGGAAGACATCACAAAGGTGCTTGTTTGAAAATTTAACAAATGGGCAGTGGAGGCTGACATCTGGGGTTAATCAAAGATGGGAGTTGACTTTTTGATGCTGAATGAGAAATGATAGGTAGGATGGGATAGGTCATGAAGGGCCTTGAAAGTAAAGACAAGTAGCTTATATTTGATATGATACAGAAGAGAGGAGCTAGTGAAAGGATGCAAAGAGAGCAGTGACATGATCAAAGCAATGGACTAAGAGAAAATGATAGGGCAAGATTGCATTTGTCAAGGCAGAGAAAAGGATGTTGCCGTAATCAAGATGCAAGAGGATAAAAGTAACTTTATAACTTTTATCTCTTCCTACTCAATATATTTTTTTAGCTAAGACTGATATGGCCAAATAATGAATATTTACTCTTGATGTGCAGTCATGCTTTACAGACTATGAGGCCACATGCAGCCACACTGATTTCAGTAGCTCTGTACAAGGATGTGGGGATCTGCCTGCATAGATAGAGCTTAACTCAGTTAACTCAAGCCAGAGCACATCACCATTTCTGAAACTGAGTTTTCTGAGTAGGCTAAATTTTCTTCTTTTATGGTAAATGGCCCTCATTATTTCAGCTTTCATCTAGGAATCTTTTGACAGGTCTGTCTAAAACAAAAAAAGATCATCCTGCAATTATCATTTCACTTTTCCAAAGAATTCACAAAAAATCAGAAGAAATAGAGAACATGCATTTGCCAAATTGTTCACATATAATTTGGACACTAATGAATGGGAGTCAGTCATTTAAGAGCTTGCAGTCTGTTTTTACTGCTTCAGCTCACAAATATACTCTTGCTTTCCAAATAACATGACGCATCCAGTCATACGACATTGTGAAGCCACATGCCAACAGTACAATTTTTGTTTGACAGTTTCTAAATCATTTACTGAGCTGAGCTTGAGAGTATTCTCACAGTGAGTATTAGATAATACTGTCTCATAAGGCAAAAGGCTACATGCATTGTAGTACCCTGGCACTTCTCTAATTATTAAACAGGTTTCATATGTTCTTCTACAAGGAATTTTTACCTCACTTCAAAGTAACTATCAACATCTTATTTTTTTTGTAAACTGTAATTTCAAATAATTAAGGGCCGGTTTGTGGCTTACCACCTCACCCACACTAATGACAATGCAAAAGGGCTGCAGTCCTCATGAGGCATTCTGACTGACCATCCCTGGGGGCTTCCAGGGAATGCTGAGGTGGCTGTTCTGCTATTCTGGGAGAGGGTGCCCTAGAAATTGACCTCTTTTCTCCAGCCACTCCCACTGGTAGTAGGGATAGGCTTGGAGCGATTGGCCTCCCTTCATTGGCCTTTCTCTCTCCCTTTTTGTGAAAGCTACAGCTATCGGTGGCTCTAGCCATACATACTGCCTGTGCTTCCCAGCCACCCTGTGGCCAGGGATGTATGATTCCTTTCCTCCATTCTGTGTACGCGTGCAAAGCCAGCCACAATCTGTCACTAAAAAGGAAAGCAAGAGAGAGAATTCTGAGAGAGCAATGCTATATTACAAAAAGATTAAAAATAAGGGCTCCATCTTCCTCCCATTTTGAAATTAAAGAACTTCCATCAATGTGAACAGAAGCAGGATTGGGCCCCAGGTAAGCTTAATGGACCAGACTGAGAGATTCTGAACACCAACAACTCCTTGGCACCTCTTGTGATTTTTATCCGGTAATTTTTAATTAATAAAGAATCTGATTCAATTTTGCTATACAATTTAATTACCTGCATAATTTATTTTCTACAGAGAGAATGGGTAGTGTAGCTGATAAACATCTCCCCCAGCTTGTTGAAACCATAAAATCTAGTGCAACTCCAAATTATATAATACAATGCAAATTTAAACTTAAAAAACATTTTCTGTCCTGAACTGCCTGCTTAAATTCTGAAGATGGGTCTTAAAGGGCTTTGAAATCTCTGTCCTTTGGTTTCAGCCAGGCAGCTCTCTCCATGTTGTCTCCCTCCCTTCCCCCTTCCCCCCCCCCCCCCCCCCCCCAATTGTTGTGTGTGTTTGGTTTTAGCCATAAAACAAATGGACTGCATTCTTTGACCAGCACAAAATTAGGAGTTACCAATACCCCACCACCTAACAACAACAAAAGATGGGAAAACAAAACAAAATCACATATTTTGCAATTTCATCATTCAATTTAATGACAAGCTGTAATACAGCATTTCTGCCACCAAGTGGAGCTATATGAAACTATAAATTGGCATCACTGCCATGATTCCTAGATGGCATCTTCCAGCAGTAAGCAAGTACTGTTTGTTTCACCTGGGCCTCAGAACCACTAGGGAAGCAGTTCCAGAAAGTAGGAGTGCCCAGGTATCTCTTTGTAATAAGATAAGGGAGAAAAATAGCTTAGCATTATGCACCAGGGAGTTTGTCTCCTCTGTTTTTCCTTGGAATTTGACAGTAGACTTTGGAGAAGGATTTTAATATAATTAGAATCAGAGGGGTAGCCGTGTTAGTCTGGATCTGTAAAAAGCAACAGAGAGTCCTGTGGTACCTTTAAGACTAACAGATGTAGTGGAGCATAAGCTTTCGTGGGTGAATACCCACTTTGTCAGACGCATGCTCATGAAAGCTTATGCTCCAATACATCTGTTAGTCTTAAAGGTGCCACAGGACTCTCTGTTGCAATATAATTAGAATGTCCTTCTGGTTTAACCGTTCATTGGTTGTAACTGGCAGGCTGTCTCAGTCTCAGTATAGGATTGCTACTTCAAAAGTGAGTGCAGAAATACTAGCTGTCTGGCCTGCTAAGAAGATCCAGTGTCCAAATCTTCACAGTGAGCATGAGAATTCCATTGACTTGCATGGAAGAGAGGAAAAAAGGACTGAGCTGTTCCCCCTTCTAATTTAAATATATTCAGAACTTGTGAATATATATAGGAATTAGGGAAATAGTGGATGAAGATTTCCTGTTAAACAGCCGGAAGGGAAACCTTTGATGTGGAAGGCAATGATAGGAGGTAAAAATCTAGTTTCACCATAGAGCGCTCAGTCAACAAGCAGTAGCTGATACTTCCCACCAGGGAGCACAAGTGCATATGTTGCAAGTGCAACCCACACACGTTCTGGGTGTGGTTTTAGAGAGAGAGAGAGAGAGAGAGAGAGCTCTCTCTACAGTCTTTGCTTATGCGGTAGAGGCTCATGCACTAAGCTCCAGAGGTCCCTGGTTCGATCCTGCCCACCGACAACCAGCGTCTGTCGGCATTACACAAGGATCACACAAATGTTTCAACCTGTCCCTGGGATGGAGGTCCTGTACATGGGGACCCACTGCTCCTGTATTTGGCCAGCATTGTCTGAACCAGTTCTGAATACATCTGATCTTCCAGCAATCCCTTGGGAGAAGACTCCAGTGTCAGAAAATATTGCCCCAGTACATATACTTTATTATCTTTCCATGGCACCTAGCTATGCCTCCTGTATCATCTCATGTGTTACCAACTCAATAAAATGCTGTATATGTAACCTATCCATGGACTCTTATTGTCTATATTATCTGAATGCTTTATAATCATTAATGGATTTTAGCCTCATAATACTTCTATGAGGCAGGGAAGGATTGTCCTCTTTTTACAGATGGGGAACCAAGGCTAATTATATGAAGGGTATGATATAGCTAGAATTGAACCTATGTTTCCCAAGTCCTACTCCATTTCCCTATCCACTAGACCATTATTCTGGCCTAAGCAGGGCCATCCTTATTATCCAAGTATCTGACCAAGTACCTGAGCAAGTCAGTGTGAATTTAGGTGCCAAGGCTCTGACTTGTCTCGTACGTATACATGGACTTCTAAAACATGGCAAAATAGTGAAACAGAGAGGGGAAAGAGGAGAAATTGAGGCAGAAAGACATTTTCCTGAAAGGAAAATTGGAACTATTTTACATGTGTAGCTTTATTTTGTTTAGTGTTTAAAAGATAGATGGGGTGAGCAAGCATTTTAGACATTGGGTGTTAGTCCTTCTTTTATTTTCTGTCTTCAGCAGATGCTGCTTTTCTCCTGTTGCTTCAGTGTTTGGTTTTTGTTTTGTTTAGTTTTTTGGTCTCCTGCTCTCTCCCCCCCCCCCCCCCCCTTTACATTCTGGTATCTCTTCTTTGGAAGTAAAGAAGCAAGTGTGAGAGGCTTTTGTTTGTGGGGCCAAAAAGTTCAGCCAGCCCTACACTAAATGAATAAGAAGCAAGTGATAAATAATGAAACAGTTCATTTTTCCCTACTAAATAATGAAAGCCATATAATGAAAAATAAACCATTTCATTTTATGTTGTTTGAAAAATTGATAATGAACTAATTTGTGGTTTTTATATTAGTCTAATAACTAAAAATTCAGATCTGATCTTCTCTTCAGCCATCACAACCCATAGTGATTACAAAAAGCTGAGTTCTTATCTTCTCAGTCTTAACAACCAGAAACATTTTACACTCTGTATATTCCATTTAAGCCCATTACAAAATATATAACTTAAGAAAAAGAGAAAGTGGGTGCATGTAATTGCATCTGTCTTTTCTTTGCTAAAACAGTTTTTCCTCACTTTTTCTTTTGTGTAGTGAGTAGGAGTAAGTGGGAGAGCTTGAGAAAGGTAGAGGTGAATTTGGCTTCTGATTAGCAGCAAATGAGTTTTCTTTTGCTACTTCCTTAAATACAAATCTTATTTTTGTTCTTTGTTTTGTTTTTGCAAACGTGTCTGGATAGTTCATAGACTAGAATTTTATGATTATAACCCACTGCTGGAGGCCTCTGGGTCCTGCCACACCCATCCCAGGAAAGGAGCAGTGGAGCTAAGTCCTCCGAGCAGCCTAAAAAGACTGTGCAGGAGGCAGTCAGTCAGGGAAAAGCTGCAGGGCTAGCCAATCAGAAAGGCTGCAGGGAGCAGCCAATCAAGGCCCAGGAGTGCTATATAAAAAAGAGCTGCAGATTCAGAGTCAGTCAGATCATTGCTGGAGTTAGAGGAGTTCAGATGGTACTCCTGGCTGGCCAAAGGGAACTGCAGCACTATGGACAGCACGGTGCAGACAGGGGCTGGGGGAGTGAGAATGAGCTCCTGGCCGTTTGCTGGGCCTGAATGAAAAAGAGCCCTGAGCGAAGGGTGACACATCAGTGAAGGCTGGGGCTGCAGGGAAGTGGTCCAGGGAGCTGAAGGCATGGGACAAGGTGGTGTGTTGGCTGCTATTCTTAGGGTCCCCAGGCTGGGACCTGGAGTAATAGGTGAGCCTGGGTCCCCCCCATAGGCCACTGGGGAACTGGTCGACTCCCGGACTGAAATAAACCTTTGGAAAGGGAACTGAACTGTTAAGAAGCCCAGCTGGGGGGCCAGAGCAGATCAGAGAAGGCAAAATTATTGCCTCCACGGAGGAAGCCCTGGTGGTGCAGCCCGCTACCAGAGTCAGGACTGGTTCAAAGACTGCAGATGCACCTGACCAGAAGGGGTGCACTCGAGAGAGGTGGGTGCCACACCGTTATAACCATAGATTAGCTTTTTTATTGAATCAGTGTAACAGAACATTTTTAAAGATTAACAGGTTAGAATTCCATAAGAACGGCCATACTGGATCAGACCAAAGTTCCATCTAGCCCAGTATTCTGTCTTCCAACAGTGGCCAATGCCCAGTGCACCAGAGGGAATGAACAGAACAGGCACTCATCAAGTGATCCATCCCCATACAGTTTTAGGCCCTTTACAGATGTGAATTCTCAGCTTGAAGTCAATGCCATTTTTTCCTATGCATAAGTCTTGGAATGGAACCATAATTCTTGGTGCTACTGGCTATATGGGGCTTCATCTTGAAATGAGCTGGACATGTAAAATCCCAGTTAAGCCACTGGGAGATGCAATGCTCCCAACCTCATAAGATTAATCTTGTGTCCTAATGCTGGCAATAAGATTCAGGAAGGAAATCCAGTTCTCAACACCCAAGGGTTAATAGTTGGAAAACTTTAAAAACATAATACAGTGCTTTTTGTTACTGGGGTTTGCTCTAACTCTTCTTAGGCTCCCCTCTTCTGATATTGTTTGATATTGGTAGAGACTATTAAAAGGGGCACTATTGTTAGGCCAAGGCACTAACCTACATTGACATTTCTTCTACTGGAGAGGTCTTGCCTTAAATATATTTTTCTTCTACCAATATATACTTCTGGATAGTTGTTAAAACAAAACAAAACTAGGAAAAATGTATGCTGTGCAAGCACATTTGTTTACTATTATTCTTTTAAAAAATCTTTCTTAATTTGTTTCCTTTTTATCTAACAGTAAGGCACATGTTTTCAGTTAAATTGTCATTTGTATCATCTAATATAAATAAAAATTACAAGGGATTTCTAAAGCAAATATTATAATAGAAGTATTCAGGTACAGAAATCAAACAGTTTGACCTACCGCTCTAGATGAAGTCACTTGAATAGATTCTATTCATTATCATTTAAAAAAAACCAGACTCCTAGAAGTGCCCATACCTAGAATGAACAACTGTACTTTTATTGTTGTAGCTCTTGTCCTCCTTCCCTATTATTTTATCCCCAGACATTCTCACATAAAAATGAGATTCTCATTTCTTTAGGATAGGACCCATATCTGTTTGTCCTTTAAAGTGCTTAGCATACTTTTGGATTCTGTGGTTAAAGACACACACACCCCTTTTAAATTATTCAAATAGGATTTACTAGAGATGCTCCCCAAAGACATGAATGTCATAGTGTATTGCTTGGTAGTAAATCTACACTTTCTTTTTGTACATTGTTAACAACAGAGCTGCAGTGTACTGTTAATTCATAGTATAATATTTCCTGCATTTGCTGTAATAATTAATGCCTATAACATGCAAATATCACCAACAGAGTGACGTGTTAAACATACAAATTCATATTGAGATGTCTTGAGGGGATGTTAGAGGTTCTCTTTCGTGGTAATTGTGGTCTTGGTGATTGTGTTCATGGAGTGTGCATTTTAATTGCTAACGTAAATATTTGTTGAAACTTCATTTAAGCTTATGCAGTATGTTACCATACTAAGCAGCTTTGGCAAAAGACATGCAGTGCAGCCTTCACGAAGAAGACAGATTGACAATATGTGCTTTTGTTCACACTTTGTAATTGTTTTATAGCTTCAGAAGTCTGTATGTTACCAAAATGGTTTAAAGCTGGACTACGTTCTGGATAAACGTGTATACTAAAGGTTCTAACCCATTTATTATTTTGGCAGATTTGGCTTCTCTTTTTTTATGAAGGAAATAATAAAATTACTATGATAAGGCTAAAATCTAGGCAAAATGAATATAAAATAGTATGCTGCAATGAAGATCTTATCCTAGAGAGCTGTGATGACTTAGGCATACATGCCTGGCGGCAAAGTTTTTGTAGTAATTTTTTTTCCAAGTGTGCAAGATTATTAAGAGAAAACTGTGACTTCAGAGCAACTGAACCTCTATTTCCCATCAGTAGTCCAGCAAGGGCACAAGCCCTCAGGCTTCCAGGTCCTCAGATTTTGCTTCCCTTGGGTGGAGACCTGCATCTCACTCCTTTCTGACCAGGTTATGTCCAGGCTGGCACTGTTGCCTGCTTCACTCTGTATTTCCCAACAAAGATAATCTGCCTAAATAGACCTGCTTGCCTTCTCTTCAGAAACTAAAAACAGAGTGATTTCTACAGATGCAAGTTACCACGCAGCACTGTCTGAATGGGGAGGGTGTGTGGTGGGGTGAATAAACCCCGTAGTGTGGAACAAAGGGTTAGGGAGCATCTCTGGTCTAAGAGGCTGTGCCCAGCTGCATCTGCTGGGCATGCTTGCAATGGACAGAGAAGTTAAAAGGACACAACACCACTCAGTCAGGGCAGTCAGTGTAAGGGAGCAGACCTGCATTGGTAGCTGCCGCAAGGATACAGCAGGAGTCCCATGGTGCCCAGAGCAAACTTCGGTATAGAGCTGCAAGCTGTCACTAGAGCAGAGCACCTGCACATGAGTGAAGAGGAAGAACCACTAGGCGCTACCACAGACTTGAGCCATAAGGGGGTACAGTGAGCTAGTGCTCTAACTACTAGGGGACATTAATTCAGGGGCTTTTGGGCTGCTGTGGATAGGATAGGATTTCACTGCATTCAAAGCAGGGAAACAAGGAAATTACTTATCATAGAATCATAGAATATCAGGGTTGGAAGGGACCTCAGGAGGTCATCTAGTCCAACCCCCTGCTCAGAGCAGGACCAATCCCCAACTAAATCATCCCAGCCAGGGCTTTGTCAAGCCTGACCTTAAAAACCTCTAATGAAGGAGATTCCACCACCTCCCTAGGTAACCCATTCCAGTGCTTCACCACCCTTCTAGTGAAAAAGTTTTTCCTAATATCCAACCTAAACCTCCCACACTGCAACTTAAGACCATTACTCCTTGTTCTGTCATCTGCTACCACTGAGAACAGTCTAGATCCATCCTCTTTCGAACCCCCTTTCAGGTAGTTGAAAGCAGCTATCAAATCCCCCCTCATTCTTCTCTTCTGCAGACTAAACAATCCCAGTTCCCTCAGCCTCTCCTCGTAACTCATGTGCTCCAGCCCCCTAATCATTTTTGTTGCCCTCCGCTGGACTCTTTCCAATTTTTCCACATCCTTCTTGTAGTGTGGGGCCCAAAACTGGACACAGTACTCCAGGTGAGGCCTCACCAATGTCGAATAGAGGGGAACGATCACGTCCCTCGATCTGCTGGCAATGCCCCTACTTATACAGCCCAAAATGCCGTTAGCCTTCTTGGCAACAAGGGCACACTGTTGACTCATATCCAGCTTCTCGTCCACCGTAACCCCTAGGTCCTTTTCTGCAGAACTGCTGCCTAGCCACTCGGTCCCTAGTCTGTAACAGTGCATGGGATTCTTCCGTCCTAAGTGCAGGACTCTGCACTTGTCCTTGTTGAACCTCATCAGGTTTCTTTTGGCCCAATCCTCTAATTTGTCTAGGTCCCTCTGTATCCTATCCCTACCCTCCAGCGTATCTACCACTCCTCCCAGTTTAGTGTCATCTGCAAATTTGCTGAGAGTGCAGTCCACGCCATCCTCCAGATCATTAATGAAGATATTGAACAAAACCGGCCCCAGGACCGACCCTTGGGGCACTCCGCTTGAAACCGGCTGCCAACTAGACATGGAGCCGTTGATCACTACCCGTTGAGCCCGACGATCTAGCCAGCTTTCTATCCACCTTATAGTCCATTCATCCAGCCCATACTTCTTTAACTTGCCGGCAAGAATACTGTGGGAGACCGTATCAAAAGCTTTGCTAAAGTCAAGGAATAACACATCCACTGCTTTCCCCTCATCCACAGACCCAGTTATCTCCTCATAGAAGGCAATTAGGTTAGTCAGGCATGACTTGCCCTTGGTGAATCCATGCTGACTGTTCCTGATCACTTTCCTCTCCTCTAAGTGCTTCAGAATTGATTCCTTGAGGACCTGCTCCATGATTTTTCCAGGGACTGAGGTGAGGCTGACTGGCCCATAGTTCCCTGGATCATCCTCCTTCCCTTTTTAAAAGATGGGCACTACATTAGCCTTTTTCCAGTCATCACTTTACAGATCTCAAGCCCAAATAAATATCAGGCTTACGACTACAACAGGAAGAAAGGCAAGTTTATATATATACATATGTATAATGTTCAAATAACAGAAATACAAACCTCTGTCCAGACAGAAAACTAGGAAACCTGAGAATAGAATATAATTATAGAATCAGAAATGTAGGCCTGAAAGGGACCTCGATAGTCCCCTGAACTGAGGGAGGGCTAAGTATTATAAAAAAATATATGGAGATATACCAGGGGTCGGCAACCTCTGGCACGCGGCTCGCCAGGGTAAGCACCCTGGCGGGCCGGGCCAGTTTATTTACCTGCCGCGTCGGCAGGTTCGGCCGATCGCGGCTCCCACTGGCCACGGTTCGCCGCTCCGGGCCAATGGGGACAGCGGGAAGCGGCGCGGGCGAGGGATGTGCTGGCCGCGGCTTACCGTCGCCCCCGTTGGCCCGGAGCGGCGAACCGCGGCCAGTGGGAGCCGCGATCGGCCGAACCTGCCGACGCGGCAGGTAAATAAACTGGCCCGGCCCGCCAGGGTGCTTACCCTGGCGAGCCGCGTGCCAGAGGTTGCCGAACCCTGAGATATACCTATCTCATAGAGCTGGAAGGGACCTTGAAAGGTCATCAAGTTCAGTCTCCTGCCTTCACTAGCAGGACCAAGTACTGTTCCTGACAGTTCCCCCGTTCTCTCCTCTCCCCAGATTGAACTCACACCCCTGGGTTTAGCAGGCCAATGCACAAACCACTGAGCTATCCCTCCCCCAAATTAGCTGTTACCACTCAAGAAAGAGATATATGGAGATATATCTCCATATATCTCCAATGACTCAAAGATCTCTTTCTTGAGTGGTAACAGCTAAGTTAGATCCCATCATTGAGGCTGGTTAGGATTCATTTAGTCATATTATTTTCTATTAAAGAGTATTCATATTACCACTAACTATTTTTAATAAAGGTAAAAGCCTGAAATAATCAAATTATCTAGAAGACCATCCCTGCTAGGTGTTTGCCTAACCTGTTCTTAAAAAAACTCCATTGATGGAGATTCCACAGCCCTCCTAGGTAATTTGTTCAAGTGCTTAACTGCCCTGACAGTTAGGAAGTTTTTTCTACCGCCTAACCTAATCTGCATTGCTGCAATTTAAACCCATTACTTCTTGTCCTGTCCTCAATGGATAAGGAGAACAACCTATCCTCTTCTTTGTAACAATGTATTACATACTTGAAAACAGTTATCATATCTCCCACCCCCACGCACTCTTCTCTTCTCCAGACTAAACAAATAATTTTTTTTCAATCTTTCCTTGTAGGTCACGTTTTCTAGAGTTTTAATAATTTCTGTTGGTCTTCTTTGGAATTTCTCCAATTTGTCCACATCATTCCCAGAATGTGGTGCCCAGAACTGGACACGGTACTCCAGTTGAGACCTTATGAGTCCTGAGTAGAGTGGAAGAATTACTACTTGTCTTGCTTATAACACTCCTGCTAATACATCCCATAATGATGTTTGCTTTTTTTGCAACTCTCTTATATTGTTGACTCATACACTGTGAGCCATTATAAACCCCAGATCCTTTTCTGCAGTACTCCTTTCTAGGCAGTCATTCCCCATTTTGTATTTGTGCAACTGATTTATTCCTTCCTAAGTATAGTACTTTGTATTTGTCCTTATTGAATTTCATCCTATTTATTTCAAATAATTTCTCCAGTTTGTCAAGATCATTTTGAATTTTAATTCTGTCCTTCAAAGTGCTTGCAACCCCTCCCAGCTTGGTATCATCCACAAACTTTATAAGTGTACTGTCTATGCCATTGTCCAAATCATTTATGAAAATATTGACTAGAACTGAATCCAGAAGAGATCCCTTCGGGACCCCACCTGATATGCCCTTTCAGCTTGACTGTGAACCCATTGATAACTACTCTCAGAATACCATTGTCAAACCAGTTGTGCACCCACCTTCTATTAAGTTTGTCTAGGCCATGTTTCCCTAGTTTGCTTATGAGAAGGTTATGTGAGATATATCAAAAGCCTTATTAAAGTCGAGATATTTCCCAACTACTGCTTCCCCCTATCTACAAGCCTTGTTTCTCTGTCAAAGAAGGATATTAGTTTGGGTTGACATGCTTTGTTTTTGACAAATGCATGTTGACTGTTATTTATTACCTTATTATCTTTTAGGTGCTCACAAATTGATTGTTTGATTATTTGCTCCATTATCTTTCTAGGAGCAAATACTAGTACTGACTTTAAACTGACTGGTCTATTATACCCTGGGTTGTCCGTATTCCCCTTTTTACAGATAGGTATTATATTTTCCCTTTTCCAATCCTCTGGGATCTATCCTGTCTTCCACGAGCTTTTAAAGATAATTGCTAATGGCTCAGAACTCTCTTCAGCCAGTTCCTATTCTATGATAGGATGCATTTCTCCAGGCGCTGCCGACTTGAAGACATCTCACATGTATAAGTAATTCTCAGTTTATTTTTTCCTTATTTTAGCCTCAGATCTTACCTTGTTTACACTGATGTTCATTATGTAAATCATCTGGTCACTGCTAACCTTTTTGGTGAAAACTGAACCAAAGACATTTAACACTTTTTGGGCATCACTGCATTTTCTGTTTATTGTCTTGCCTTCCATACTGAGTAACGGGCCTACTCTGTCCTTGGTCTTCTCTTGCTGCTAATGTATATCCTTTTTTTTGAGTATAGGAGCTTAGCCGTATACAATTTTTATGTATTACTTGTATTATGGTAATGTTTAGAGGCTCCAGCTGAGATAAGGGCCTTATTTATGTATTCATTCACATTTTAAATATACCTCTCTAGTGCTTCCATCCAGACCTATGGGCTATCCCATCAATTACAAATTACAACACCATCCTAAACAAAGGGCTTCCTATCCACCTTACTCCATACTTTCCTCAACAGCCTTAACCAAGAGAAAAAAGATGGGCTTTACAGTGTGTTGGGAGGTTAAGAAATCTGGGCTCTCTTGCAGTTGAGCATATTCCAAAATCAACCCCCTCTCCCCAGAACACCCTATCAGCAGCTCCCTCTCGCTTATACTGAGGGAGTTCCAGCTCAAATGCTTCTTCTGATCTCAATTCTGTCAGCACACTGAGGAGAGAGATGATCTCACAGGTAATCAGATCAAACCATTTAAGAGCTTTATAAGTTAAAATCAACACCTTGAATCCCATTGGAAGCCAGTGCAGGTCACGGAGCACCAGTCCAGTGTGGTCTTCATGTACAACTCCACTTAATAAACAGGCTCTGGCATTCTGTACCAGCCTCAGCTTCTCAAGGGTTAGCCCCATGTAGAGCTCATTCTAATCTTGAGGTGACAGACACATGGATAACTGCCAAGGTCCACATTGGAGACAAAAAGTTGCACGCATCTTGCCAGGCACAGATAGAAAAAAACTACTCTTAGCTACACCTGGGCACCTAGAAGCCTCTAAGAGTCTAACACCCTGAAATTATGCACTTGTTTTACAAATGATGGTTGCATTCTGTCTATGAGAGGCATTGATATAAAGTTCACCAATTTTTTGACTGTTTCCACCAGCACACTAATGTTATCTCTGGCTTGTTGGATTGTGCGAGGCATTGTACAAACATATAGGGAGAAATCTAACCGCTGCTGAAGTCAATGACAAAATAAACTTCTATTGACTTTAGTAGGGTCAGAAATTTGCCAATAGTGAGAGAGTTCCTGCTCTGAAGAGCCTACAATTTAAATAAACAAAGCAAACAAAGGTTGGAAGAAGAGAGAGGCACAGCGAGGTTAAGTGCTGAAGGTCACACAGCAGGTCAGTGACAGAGCTAGGAAGAGAACCCAAGTCTTATTGTCTTCCTACAAGGCCATTGCCCTATACACTAGGTGATGCTACCTCCCAAACATAGTGTGTGATTCTAAGATTTTAAACTGTTAATCAGAGCAGTTAAAGTGCATGGTGTGAACATCATCTTTTGAAAGAAGAAAGAAAACTGTGTAAAATAATGTCTTGTGAATCCAAAAATGGATTAGACATTTATGTAAATAAGAATAGCCTCTACAGTTGCACTAGCGTGTGTCTGTGTAAATTGTATAATCTAAGCTATTAACCTTATGTTTCATGGGATAGATGGATCACCGGTTAGAGTAGGAAAGACATTATCCTCCACAGCATTTTGCAATTAGCTCCATTCTGAGACTTTTTTGTTTCCCTCTCTGAAGTAACCAGCACTGTTTCTGATGGAAAACAGGATTCTGGGCTAGATACATTCATTTTATTCTGGAATGGCTGTTACTATGTTCTTATCAAGGCTTTCCTGCTTTTTAATTGAAATGGTGAAATACAAAGTGAGCTGTCTCAGGGAAATGTGTATGTTCAAACTTAAATAGGATAAAGGCACAAGAAGCAGAGGAGTTGCATTTTGATGTTATCTTTATACTGCAGAACAATTTGAGCCTTGTCTAAAATCCAGGGAAGCTTGATAACTGAAGTTTGCCTCAAGCTCACATGGAATTTTTCTTTCTTGAAATGAGTTTAATTCATATTTCAGTGCTAGCCTAGTGCTCCTGGAATAGGCTTTTTTCCTGGAAGTGCTTCCCTAACCAAGAAGTGTTGTGTCTGATGTTTTCTGGTACAGGATACAATGTCATACACAGCAGGGCCATTTGATTATTAGGTTCTAATATTGCTATTCCCCAACAATAATGGCACAGCTGTTAGCTGCAATGTAGTGTGTAGATACTGTGTAGTGAAGCTGACGTACTATTTGGTGCAGTACACTCTGTGCCACTGAGGGGACTTTTGCTGGAAATGAAGAAGTCCTGCGCCTGGCAACTGCAAATTACATCTGGCTGACACCAAGTTCTTTTGGTCACACAGCACACAGAATGGAAGTAGCAAAGGGAGGAAGTACAAAACAGAGAATACAAGCTTCAGTGGGGCTGATTCTTGTCATGGTCTCAGTGGCAGAGCATATGGCTGGAAGCTCCCTGCAACATCCACCTTTTCCTGCTGCCTTTGTCTGCTTCCTCAGGTCCAGCAAGTAGTAAGTAAGTAGTTCTAAACGGTGTGAGGATGGGGTTCCTGAGCATGGTGGTGAGTGGATGTCACAAAGGAAACAGTAAGATTCTGAACTTATGGAATGTTTCTGAACTGTGGGGAGTTTAGATAGGAAGTGGAAAGGATTCTTAGTGGAGGTAAATGTGTGTCTGGATGGGGTGTGTATCAGCTATTGGGCCTGGGTTGGAGAGAGTTAAGGGTGATTGGAGAGGTTCTGAGCCGGGAGGGGAACAGGTTGGGTAGGCAGAGTTGAATGAAGTCAATTGGTGAAAAGGGTGTTGGTGAAATGGTGGTGTGCATGGTGGGGAGGAAAGAGACACTCTAGGGACATGGTAGAGTAACTGGTACTTTGGAGGGGGAGTGGTTGTGAAGGGTTGAGAGATGGATAAATACTGTTTTCTCCCATCCTATCCTTCACTGATAACTGTCCCAGTTATTCATTCTGAAAGGGCTAGGCAGGAGAGAGAAGAGGTGCCCCTTTTTCTTCCCAGTTGCCCACAAACCTCCTTTACCCCCAGGAGAATGCTTCCCAGTGAAACCTTCACCCCAACCCTACTGTTATGTCACCCCGCCCGTTATTTGGGGCAGCAGCCACGACTTCTAAAGCCAATTTAGTGGTAAGCACTGTAACTACTCCTTGCCTGCTGTCCATATTGTGTACTTTGATAAATACAGTATAATAGTTGTTATGCTTCTGCGTATCTGCAAATGATTGCTCAGTTATCATAAAATATCATAAAATTTATATAATTTAAAGCTTAGTCTACACTAGGGCTAAAACTGCTATCAAATAGGGCTGTTTTTAAAAGTAGTTTAAAATTAAGATGAACCCAGCACACACACTGTCAGTTTGCCCCATCTTCTTTAAGTTGGTCTAATGTGGAAAAGTCATAGCTGTTTTGAAATTGAAATTGTATTCTAGACACTGGAATTTATCCTGTGCAGTATACTTAATGTAGACTTCTGAAGTAAACAAATAAATACTGATTTTTAAATTGGTTATACCAATTGATTATCTCAGTTGGTTTTACACACAGTGACCAAACAAATGATGTTAATCGTGTTTAAATTGCATTGATTTGAACCATTTCAGATGGGGTTTAAGATAGCTATTACTATATTATTTTACAAAAGGCACCACATACATCTTATATGTACATGGATGGTCCTTTCATGATATTAATGCACATGTTATAGATACTAGACACAGAGGCCATCTTTGATTCAAGGGCAAGTTACTGATAAGAGTGAGTTTTCAAAGCATTGCATGTGATTGTAGCTGAGACTCCCATTATTTTTATTGAATCATGTGAGAAAAGGCCCTGCACACATTTTTGAAAGTTTAAGGGTTGGTATTCTATATGTAGCTTGGGTCTAATTAAAAGACCAATCAAGGTGATAAATCTTTAAAGGAGGTTATTAGCAAACTTATCTATTGGTGAGCATATCCAGCAATAATAAAATAAAATTCTGTGATGGTCCTAAAATGAACTGTTGTGTTAACAAGCTAATGCCATCACACAAAGGTGACTGTCACCCGTGAGCACAGTGCAATCTTTTGCTGGGTTCTGGGATTCATTTACTTAAAGCAGTAACTCCACACCTAACACAGCCAAAGGATTTATCTGTGGGATCAATTTTTAGCTGGAGTCTCTCTATGTACAGTATATAATATTTTGTGAAACACTTTAACACCTCTAGTAAAGCTCAGGGTGGGTACCCTACCTCATAGACAAATGTTATCTGTGTAGAAGACTCTCTCCGACAGCAAATTGGATGTTTTCCTACGCAGTACACTGACGATCTTCCCAGCATTTATCATTCTTTCCTCTTTTTCATTTATTTTTAATTGTTAATGGACAAAGCAGAATGAGTGGCTTTTCCTCAGAAGGGAAAATGGTGTAAAATCATAGTCGTTAGTGATGGAAAAGTCCTATTAGATCATAAACTTCTCTTTCCTGTAAGGGCAAGACGGAGCCCCTCAACAGAGGACATATCAGATATTAATTGATACTATTCTGAATCTTAGCAAAAATGCTATTTGGAAAGTTCTAATCCTAGTTAAAAGATAATGTACTCTCACACAACAAGATAAGTACAATATAGTAAGACAAGCTAGCAGTATATAGTCATACAAAATCGGGGCTGAATTCTCTGATCCTTAAAGATTATTCTGAGCCCCTGTCCAGCCACTGGAGGATTCTCTCGTGCACCATGCCCCTCTTCTCCCCGCTGGTCCTTGGATGACCAAATGATCAGTATAGGTTATTGGCAGTTGCTGTAGAATAGACCAAACTGCTCTGTTTCACACCACGGACCAGGATGCTGCCCAGTGGCTGCAGAATTGGAGGAGTATAAAGGTGGCTTAAGACTGCCTTTGCGCCCTGTCCCCATCAACTGACTTGTGCCAAGTTCTCAGCTGGCCTAGAGAGTCCAGGCCCCAAATTGTAGTAATTTACTTTTTTTCAAGTAATGTCCATATAAAATGTTACACTGGCAATGCCTTGCTATTTTTAAAACCAAATATTTAATCTGTTTACTGAAATGTTCTAATACAATAGATAATATGATGTGATTTTTTTTTTTTATGTAGCAGTAGCTTATTAAAGTTGGGACTTCCTGTCTATTAGAAGTTCAATTTGTCCCCCTTCAATTGACCAAAACTCAGTGAATACATATGGAAGTTCTCAGGTTGGCTTCTCTGCCAAAGGAGAAAAGTCTTTTACAAAGCTTGGCCTGGAGTGAATTGTACAAGGCATTTAATGATGTACAGAAATTTAAACATAGAGACATTTCACCAGAGTCCTTTTATTTTCAAATGTCCTATCAAAAATTGTTTGGCTTTACTGTAACGAGATGCCAAACACCAGGGTCCTGCATAAGGATATAGAACTCCTACTTTGCATCTTGTTACCAAGTACCTGTATCGTGCATATTTAAACCATGTATGAAGGTGTAGCGTATAATTATTACTAAGTCATACTAGTACGTGGATTATATTATCTTAACTTGGATATGAAGGGGGTTAGAGCCTCTCTTAAGAACATAAGGAACTAGGATTTAGGACAGAGGTCCTGCAGGAAAAAACAGAGGTACAGCCAAGCGTGGACAAATTTGTAGGCTGAAGTTTCTGTTGTGTTTTTGTTTTAGGTTAGCAAGAAAGCCAAGATCCCAGGATGAGGGTAAATCTTGGCTTTTTACAATGTGCTCATACATTGTTCAGAGCAGAGTAGGAACTTCACCCGCCTACAACTATATACTTCAAATGTATGTTTCTTGTTTGGCCTCAAACAGCACTGGTGTCTCTAACATTGTGGGAAATTCTAGGATAGTATTTTTAAATTACTCATTTCATATTTTCTGAACCTAAAATGACTGTGCATGGTCTGATTCCAACAGTACAGTCCTGATATTATATCAAACTGAGATAACAAGGCTAACCTGTATATGTTGTGATTAGGACGAGATACTAAGAAAAAATGGTCTAATAAACAGAGCAGCAGGCTGAGCCGGGACCTCCTGAGTTCTATCCCTGGCTTTGCCACACTGTGTGGCCTTACTCCTACCCTTACATAGCACCTATTGCACAATATTCAATTTGCTTTATATCTACCAGGAGGGTAAGTGTACAGGTCTGTCTCATCTTACGCGCATTTAACATGCGCGAATTCAGCTTTGCGCGGTCGGCAAAAACAAAAAAGAGAAAAATAACAATTTAAATACTGTACCTGTAGTGCGGGCGATTCTGCCCACCATTACACTTAATGGAATTTTGACTATACGCGATTTTCGCTTTACGCGCTGACTGCAGAACGTAACCCCAGCGTAAGATGCGACAGATCTGTAATATTTTTCATTTTCCAGATGGGGAAAATTGAGTTCTCAGATGTTGTTTTCTCCAGACCATGCAGCAAGTCAAAGTCAGTGCCTCTGCATTTTGGGGGATAAAGAGAGCAGAATTACACAGGGCAAAAGCAATATTGCTTTCTGAGTATCAGCTTTGCTCTTTTCCACAGAGTCCAGAAGATACATAGACAGTTGTTGTGTCTTGACAGAGGGTGGCACTTGTTGGAATGAGCAGAGATATGGCTAGGGATGAAGTTTACTTCAGTTTTTGCTTGGCTGAAAGATGGTAAACTTCGGATCCTGATGTGACGTTCAGGTGTATGGATCCACCATAAGCTGGTGTATATCCCACATAGTTATATGTATTTTTGCAGATGTAGGCTTTGTAGTGGTCTTATTCTCAACTCAACTCAATAGAGTAAATGTCATGTTTGACATATCCCCTGGTTGCCTTTTCCGAAAGATGCAGTGGAATAATGGTATTCAAGAACCATGTTTCCCTGCCAAACTCATTCAAACTTTATGGATTCTTGCTATTAGCTCACTCTTCTTAGCATCAAAATACATTCTAAACACTTGTATGACCCTGAAATGTGTTTAATAAATAAAGCAGCTGAATTTGAGATGGCTTTTATTGTACTCTGGTGAGTATCTCTGGGATTTTGTTACAGACTGACAACCATGTGATGTGAATTGAAAACCTGGAGTCAGAGTAGTTCTTCAGTAGAAAACAGTGTCTGCACAAGTTTGCTCACTGACATCCTTTATTCTTTTTATTCTTTAATTAATGCATAATTTATCATGCTTTCACTTTGATTTCAGACTGCAAAATTTGCAAGGCTGTAGTGATAACATTTCTCATAAAATATAGAGGGTTATGGCAGTCCTTCTCTGAAGACATTTTCTAGCAGAATCATACATGAGGAAGATTTCTGTTGGATTTGTGAAGTGCAAACTTTCGGCTTTTCTTCTGTATGCATAAAGTGCCTCACATGTCTTTTGATAAGAACAGTTCTGGTTCCATGGAATAATGGTCTATATTTGATATAGATTAGAGCTGCCCAGTATCCTAATTAATGTAGATCAGGAGCTACCGTAGCAGAATAGAATATTGTTTTATTTACATGAGAGCTTGTGTCTTAGATAGTATTAATGGCTAAATATTTTGAAGATCTCCTTTAGCTTTTATTTCTCTGTTACCATGTTAAATCCTTTCTCATCTTTTGAAGTCAGATTTCCTTTGTCTATAGGCAAGACTCTGCCACACTTACATTAAGTAGTCCCTCACTTTGCAATTAGTTCCATTGAAATCGGTCTTTATTTGAACACCATAGGATAACTTGTGGAGTTTGGTGCTGATCATCATGAGTTAGGTGACAGAATCTAGCCCTGTGAAAACAGCTTATATTTAATTTATAACATTTCATTCTCAACCTCTAAATATTAATAGCTTCACATGTTTGCTTTCTATGGCTCAGCATACCAAGTAATAAAAATTGGTGAAATGAAGTACCTTTTTTTCCCCCTCTCTTCTGTCTGAAGCAATAGCATATCAGAACATGACATGCCAAGCATTTCCAAACACACACAGTGAGCTACACTTTCTGATGGAAGGCAGACTCTACTATATGCAAAAAGAAATCAGTCTTTTTTAAATATCCAGCAAAGTCCTTTTCAGATTGTATACTTGCAGCAGTATTTTATAATTATTTAAGTGTGATACTGACACTGTACTGCTTGTTTGACTATTTCAAGGTTCATGCTGACTTTATAGTGTGGATTTAACCTTACTGAAAAGTTGTTGGAGTACACTATTTACAGTAAAACCTCTAAGTTATGAACACCAGAGTTACAAACACACACCTCATTTGGAACCGCAAGTACGCAATCAGACCACAGCGCAGACCCCTCCCACCCCCAAAAAGCAAAAACAAAAAAACAAATACATTACTGTGCTAAACCAAACTACTAAAAAAAAAAAGGGAAAGTTTTAAAAAACATTTGACAAGGTAAGGAAACAGTTTCTGTGCTTGGTTCATTTAAATTAAGATGGTTAAAAGCAGCATTTTTCTTCTGCATAGTAAAGTTTTCAAATCTGCATTAAGTTATTGTTCAGTTGTAAACTTTAGAAAGAACAGCCATAACATTTTGTTCAGTTACAAATATTTCAGAGTTATGAACAACCTCTATTCCCGAGGGGTTCGTAACTCAGAGGTTCTACCATACCCACAATCTCCTTGATACATGCATGTAATGCCCATTGATGTTAGTGATAATTTATTGTAACTTTGTGGGGCAGAAATCTGTGAAGGAGTGATAACATAGCTCAGGCTGTCTATTGAGCCCAATCCAAAGTGCAGGGCTAGGAAGAAAGTGGTCTGGGACCATTAGCGGGCAGTTGGATAGTGGTCTTCAGTTTCAATGTCATATACAGATTGTGGCATTCCTCATCTGATCCTGGATTCCTCTCATTAGGAAGAGGTATTTGGGGGTATCCTGGCAATTGCCTTAGTCCCCTCCTGACTTGGATTGGAATGTCTGAACGATGGTAGCATCCCCAGTGGTGTCAGACAGTCAGTAATTGGATACTGCACTGGACTGCGATAGTGGCAGGTGACATCTGAAAGGGCTTTTATGCACTAAGCCTTTATAGTTATTGTTGCTTGTTTAAGCACTTTGATAAAGTTGCAGCAGACAGTTAAACCAGAGCAAATGTATTCTGAGTATTATTTATATGCAGAGTCCACATCAATCTGGATTTCTGAAAATAGCTTATTTTAAAGTTTTATATTATTCCCTTTTGACCATATTAAAAATGTTCTTTAGAAAGAGAGAAACATATATTAGGTTATAACTTGATAATATTAATGCAAAATTTTACAATACAGTTTAAAACTCAGTATTAGTATTACTTGTCATAAGGCTTTTAAAGGTGCGTCTGTCCTTTTGTCAACAAAAGAGAAAACCGCCTTGAAATGACTTTTACAAAGCTTTGATGTGCCTCTCCATTGTGTCCAGAATTCTAGCAGAATCCAGCTGTGCAAAAAAAGTCTTTGCTATCTGTGCATAATGTTGAATCAATTTTGTTGATATCCATTAGGGATTTATATGTACTGTACAAGAAATGTAATTAACACTGAAATTCCTGCTGTGTAAACCTAGTTATCTAGTTTCAGAACAATCAGTATCTCTCAGTTCTAGGATTATAGCAAAAAAAATCTAAAAGTTATTATGTGCATTTTAATGGGGCATGATGATTGATCAATTTAGATTGAAATTTTTTCAGAATTTAGGAAGCTGCAAGATACTGATTTGGAATTCAGTTTTTCTTAAGTGAAAGATCCAACACAAATGTAAGTGTATGTTGCCGAGATTCCAAGTCCATTTACAGTGAACAGAACTATGAATAGGCTGTTTTTTATTCATTACTTCAGAATCGTTTGTTTCTTAGATTTGACTTCAGATTGGGAGTAACATACTTTCAAGTAAAAATATTAGACTTTTCCCCCCCAAATCAAGCCAGATTGTATTCTCTTTAATATGGTATTTCCAAGCAAACTTTCAGTTCATTAGCAAGGTAATATTTTGTTAAATGCAATTATATTCTGTTTTACATACATTATATGTTAATATAGAACATTTCCTATTGCTGTGCCATGCAAGACTGATGATATGCATATAGTGTATGGAGGGTATCTAAAGATTGATAACTATACAGTCCAGTATACAGAGAATATCCAGTGGTGAGGGGTGCTCTAAGGTATTCATAATCGTAGGATGACTGCATTGCTCTAGTGTGTCTAAATTACAAGAAGTGGCTGGAATAAATCCAAATGGTGGTTGGACCAGTTTTGGTGGCTGCCCTTACAGCTCTCAATATGGCCTAATGATGGGACATTGCATAATTACATGGTGATGGAATGCAAGAAGAGGAAGAGAATAAAAACCAAAGAAGAAATGGAAATGAAAGCCTATCAGACTACCCAGAAGGTGCGCAGCCAGCTAAACAAAATTGTGCATGTGTTTGTGCCTTGTGTGGAAATCCAGGGGGGAAGGGAGTATTTTTCCTCCTCTCCCATTGGAGAAAAGAGGCGGGAGGGGACAGAAGTTTTGAGGGGTGAAGAAGTGGCCAGCAGACTCTGGGACACCTTTATTTCACGATGAGGTGCTGCTACTTTTGTTTTGGTTCTCTCCCTAAGCATTCCCTCTTACATGAGTTACTATAATAGTAGCAATGATGTCACCAGCATAGCAGAAAAAAGTGGTGTACATATATATATATAATAAAGTCAATTTTGCATAATAGCTTGCAACTTTAGTATGTTTATAAAATATAAGTGTGTATTGTTATGTATACTGTGTGTTTTGTTTAGCAATACGAGATAGTCTCATAATACTTGTGTACACACTAACATTGATTTAAAATGCATTTGTTCAACTCAATTTAGCCTCAAATTATATGAGGGCTTATTTAGGAGGTTTCTATCTACACCAAAAATCAAATGTTTGTTTTTAATTCTTTGTTTTGGGTTAATTTTTGGAGCTTTCCATGAAATTACTTATCCTATGCATCATTTACAGTGAAATAGTTTTAAGAATGGAGTTAATTTTTGCAATAATTGTAGATTATTAATAAGCATTAAATAGGACTTTGTTTTGGTAAGACATTCCACAACAATACAGCACATCTTACAATGTATAGGTTTTTTTCCCCTATCAATTTGTTTTGCTTCTTTGATCCTGCATTCTCTGTGCATCAAAGGGAGGCATATTTCCCATTATGTGGTTTATAAATCTAGCTACACAAAGGAAGCAGAAGAACAAAGGTGGGACTTATTTAGATAAATGTTTACCTCCTAACACTCTTCTGTTGTCTAAGGGGACTGCAAAAATAATAGTTGTTCCTCATATTCCAGTCCTTGTCACTAGTCCTTTTAACAATTGCCATGCTGGAGAGAATTAATTTTGGTGACAAAACTTCATAATTTCAATTTCATTTTATATTGCTATCCATAACTCTCTCAAAATTACTTTTTATACCTGAAGGAAAAATTCGGGCCATTCAAAGCCCAGAATCTAAGTTTGACCAAACAAATGCAAAAATGGTTTATCTGGTAAAATATTGTAGAAGCTAGGACTGTCTTGGTAGAAACAGACTTAAAGAAGATGCAAAAAAAGGTTTATTTGGAGAAGCAAGAAAACAACAACACTTACCAGCAGGCAGAGTTGTTAAAATTCTTAAACTGTTTTAGGTAGGGTGACCAGACAGCAAATGTGAAAAATTGGGACAGGGCGTGGAGGGTAATAGGAGCCTATATAAGAAAAAGACCCCAAAATCGGGACTGTCCCTATAAAATCGGGACATCTGGTCACCCTAGTTTTAGGCCTCTAATACTAGATTTGCCTCTGATATCCAATAGTGACAGAGTTTTATAGTTCTCTTTACATTTTTTTTTTAATTCACTTGACATTTTTGATCTCTCTGGGAGAAAGTCCAAGTTACTTGGATCCAGAGGCTTGGTCTTTCTCTACATTGGTATTCTAGGTATCTCCTGATGGTCACATTGATGGCCCCCTTCATGTCTTCTCTCTGCTGCCTTGAGTGCTGTTTGCCCACATTCTCTGCTTTTGTGAGTGAGACAGTATATAACACACCAGGGTCTGTGCAAATATTCTGCCATACCTCATTCCTTGCTCTCTGCCAGTTGCTGCCAGCCAGCTTTGCAGTCCACTGCTGAAGCCATCTTTCCCCAATCCTGGTTCTGCTGTTAGTTATTGGTTCCCCTGTCTTCTTTCAGTCCCACCAGATGGCAGTGCTTTTTGCTTTTCTGTCCTGGTTCAGGCCAGCCTCTGCCCTAGCAATGCTAGGCTTGATCTGCAGCTGCCCATCAGACCCTGCTGTCTGTCCTTCCCCCTGCAGCCAAACCAGGCTTTTCCCTCCAGTCTCCTGCTCCCACCTGCCAATTCCAATCTCCCTTTGTCCTCATTTTCTGTTTTAGGTAACTAAAGAATACATAGTGCTCTGAACTAGATAGATGATAATCTGAATCTCAGATCTTCCCAGGATGACCCATGACCAAATCCTTTCTGTCTGGGTCTGTCTAGCTTCAACTTCCAGCAATTGGATCATATTATACCTTCCTTTGCTAGATTGAAGAGCCCCTAATAAAATATTTGTTCTCCATGGTAGTTACTTAAAGACATTAATCAAGTCACCCCTTAACCTTCTCTTTGTTAAACTAATTCGATTGGTCTCTTTCAGTCTGTCGCTAGTTTTACAACAGCGTAGCTCTGATGTCAGTGGAGTCGCTCCTAATTTGTAACATGTCAGGGAGGTTAGAATTCAGGACCTGTGGGGCGGAAAAACCCAGAACATCTATTGGTGAATGGCTATTCCTCAGTAACTGTCTAACTGGACGCTTTATTCTGCACTACAAGTGCCTTTGTATGGTTTAGGTTGATTGACTTTGGAAGCACAGAATACTATTGCACTTTAGTTTTGGAAGTGGATTAAGCTAAACCCCACAAAGCCACTTTAATGCAGAATAACAGCGTCTACACTCGGACTTAGTGAGAGATCGCTTTTGAAATTTAGATTGATACCCTAACTATTTTGCTCTAATTTCCCCATGAATTTGTCATATAGACAAACCATAATACAGTATCAATTAGCCATATTTGCTTTACTTCGGTAAACAAAACAAAAATTCATGGAGGCTGTTCAGAAAATGCACAGCTTGACTATTCATTTTATTTGATATATATAAAGTTAAGCAAATGCACACCAAGTGATAAATAGTTCACCTACAAAAAACACTTTGAAGACCTGCATAATCTAATTATTACCACATGGTTTGCATTCTGTGTGGATCATGGGAGTCTCACAGCAAAACTACAATGTCAGATGGTTTCTTTAATTCTCTGTTCAGTTACTTGGAGGGCTGTGTTCTCAACTTGTTTTTTCTCTCTGTTTGATTAATATTTTGATTAGCAATATATGCAAAATATTTTTTCTACCAGCTTTATTTATTCCAAGGAAGCCTAACCTTTCAAACAAGCAGCTTTGAAGATTTTTTTTTTTTTTTTTTTTTTTAGTTTATCATAGATGGGCATACACTAGTTTGGACATTGGACCACGTTTAACTGTTTGACCTCCTTATAAACCCAACATGCCTTCCTACCGGTTGAATGCACAAACCCTAACCTTATCAGTAATGTCCAAACTAGTGTATGCCCATCTATGATAAACTATCTTTCCACCCAGCTCCTGTTCTTGTTTATCTCCTCCCTACTCCTGATTATGCCTCTCTTTGCCCATATCCTCCTCCCCACTCTTTCCTTGCATTATCTCCCCTTTGTTTCCATCCCTGTCTTCCTTCTTCCTCAGATTCCTATCCTCCCTTACTCCTCTGCCCTGTATCTTTACCTCCTCCCTCACCCCTCACCCCCAGGTTCTTCACACCTGCTGAATTTAAATCCTGTAGCTTCCTCCTTCTTTATGCTCCCAGGTTATCAATGGAGAGCACAGGAGAGACTGTTTTCCAGCTCTAAGTTCTGATGCTTGGTGCCATAGTAGCCCTCAACTTGCAGAACAATTGTGAGAAAAGTCCTGCTCAGGAACTGGACCCCTGGGATGGGGCATGCACAGTTGATCTGTATCGATGGTGAATACTCAGTCTGGTTAGCACATAGGAGCTGCTAAGGGATGGAGCATATTCAGTGAGGTGGAATCTTTGGAGAATTTAACTGCCAAACTTTAACAAATCTCTACCAGGACTTTACAAATTGTGCATGTCAAAAGTTTGATATTGGCCAAACTTGGGCAAATTTTCATGGGGATGACAAAAGGCATATCCATGACACCAAAGTGATTACCTTGCCAAATTTGAAGTCTCAGCTCCAAAGCATGGAGGTACTAGAGTTTCTCAACAAAATGATTGAAAGATTTTTTTTTTTAACATGAGCAAAGCAGTGTATTTTTACTAATATTGTATGCAACATTGTGGCTGTGTTGGTCCCAGGATATTAGAGAGACAAGGTGGGTAAGGTAATATCTTTTATTGGACCAACTTCGGTTGGTCCAGAAGTTGGTCCAATACAAGATATTACCTCACCCTATTTGTCTCTATTTTCCCTAATCTCATTCTCAGAAATGGCTGGACCATTTTGCAAGGTTGCCAAAGCTATAAATTACTGAAAACAGAGGTTTATACTGGAAAGAGTCAGACAACCTTCATTGTAGGTATCATTATCTGCATCATCTTATTATTATTACTGTTATTTACATAGCACCATGTTGCTTTACAAAGGAAAAAGAGATGGTGCCTACTCCAAGAAGTGTACAACTTCCCAACCAGTGCCTCAGATGAAGACAGACCTAATTGCTAGGGGAATGATTCAGAACTGACAATGGAATACACACCACCTCACTAATCCTGCAAACCCCATATAAATGTTGGAAAAAATAGAACCCTACTGCAAACCATACTTGATAGTAGTCAGAATGACCATGAAATCCTGAGCTGACTTAGAAAATTCATATTCTCCATGGATATTGAATTCACCAAACACAATTACCTTTTGGTGATTCTCAATACCATGATAATGAGAAGCTTAATTGAACCCAGGGTCTTTGCATTGGACTAGGGTGATAGGTACTCTAAAACTAGTCCCACCTTCACCCTATCCCATGGTTTATATAGAAGATGAACACAGTAGTTCAGATTTAGATATGTAGCGGGAGATCATCTACAACTAAGGCATGACTAGCAGTATGGTTATTCCACCTCCTCCCCAATCACCCGTTAGTTCATGATGCACTGAATACCTTGCTGGAGACAAATGTGCCAACACCAGTTCAGCACTGTCCTCTAATTAGGTTTTGAATATCCATGCAATGCTGGAGATCTCATCCCTTATGAAATCATGAATGATTTTGGAGTCTTATTTATCACCAAATTTACATTGATCACCAAGAACTGAAGAACAAAGGACCCTTGTCCACTGACATCCCAAACCCTTGAGAAATAACTATGGAGAAATCAAAGGGATTAACTTAATAATCATCTGATAACTAATGTTTTCACAATCTTCCAGATTTTTTTTCCTGTCTCTATCTCCTACCAGATCATGGAGGATCCAGCCTGCCCCAGGGATCAAGGAATCCAAACTCCCACAACAATAACCCCAAGGCCTCTATATCCCCTCTGTACAGAAGCATAGAATCACTCCCCAGCCACCCAAAGGATACACTGAAATAAGGATCTCCAGGGCAGACTAAAAAAGCCATGCCATAACAAAGTTTCTAATGAAATGACAGAAATACATGCCTTCTGGAAAACATTAACATATTGACATTTTGAAGTAAGTTAAATTGAATTAATAAGGCCATGCATATCCTATTTAGGTCTCTTTACCAGCTTTCAAACTGTTGGGAAAAGAAGAGCCCTCCTCTGGTAGTAAGGAAGCTTAGAAGAAATACTCTGCATTGTAATTTCTGCCATTTAATTTTAACCTTAAAAAATTGCATAAAAATTTCTATCTTTGTCAAAAGAGATTAATAATGCATAGCTGGAATGTGAAAAATAGAGTGGTTGAACCTGTAGAAACATTCCATTCAGTGGGATTCATGTGAAATTTAGTGACCTTGCTTCCTGTTGTGCAAATGGTTATTCTTAGTGCAAAATGATTGTAGCTATTTTTTTTAATTATAGTGAGGTTTTTTTTAAAAACAAAAATGTTTCATGCAAGCCAAGATCTAAGATCTGTGGTTCTGGCACAGTAATTTTTAAGTAAAAACACAGGATTATTTCTTTTCAATACTTTTGCATTAGTACCAGTTTTTCTTTACTTCCATAAACATTCACCTAGAATACAGAATGTGTAGGTCCAGTGACTGGAACATTAATTATCCTTTCTACTGTAATCTAAAATACTTCCCCCTTGCATTTACCATTCAAAGCACTTTCTTAAAAGTGTTCATCTTTCAGTATGAAGGACATGGGTCTCATTTGATTTGTGCTTTAAGCGTCTGACATATTGAACACAAGGATAAAGGGAATAGAAATATTTGTCTCTACCATGAAAGGTTTCTAACCGCGAGTGTTGGTAATTCTTATATACTTAACATCTGTTAATGTGATTTCACATCTAATGTATTCTGTAAGAGTCTTCATCAAGTATATATTTATGAAAACATCATTTATTATCAGATACAGTGTGTTGTCATTAGTAAATGAAAAACATAATCTTCAATAGTTCTGTTATTTGGGTCATCTTGTTACAGTTAAAGGACATCATCCTTAGAAATAGTTTATTCCTTTGGCTTACACTCATTTCAATGGGCTTCTCTGCAATATTTCACAGGTAGCATTTAAAACACAGAAAATGTAGCTTTTATTTTTTTATAGACCTTTCTTTGTGAACTTCTTCTATTGTATGGTTTTAAAAAAAGCAGTGTCCTTGCAGATATGCAGTCTCTACCATACATCAAAATTAAATATTTCTATTACTTTATCCTGCCATCTACATTTCATTTTAATCAGCCAGTATTTATGCCAAATAGAGGGGGGGGGGAATCTTTTTACTTTTCTCTGTCTTAGTGAGGTCTGCTCATCACAGTTGTTGAGTATCGAAGTTTCACAACAATTGAGTCCATCAGAGAAAATTCTAGGTTTTTTATGCTGAGAGGATCAGTATCTGCTGAAATGTATAGACTATAGATAGAAAACAGACACACGTTGTGCATCTTATGGATTCTTAACTGTTTTGACGAGTAATTTTTCAGTGCATACTTGCATAAGAGAACAGAGCTGAGCCATGAAGATTCCAGTACCTACAAAAATCAGTGTTGCATGTTCCATTGCTTGCCATAGGGGCAATAGCCATTTTTAGAAGAACCAACCCTTTGAAGATTCTATCTTGCTGCATCTGAAACATCATTTTCAGAAATGCCATTGATGGTACCTTTAGAAATGACATTTAGGTTTGGAGGGTCTTTATCCAGAAATTGAGACTCACATGAGCATGCTATTGATGTCAAAGTTTTTTGTTTGAGTTAGGTATATTTGGGGAGTATATGCTCTTGTTATGAAAAATTCAAAGTAGGTCAGTTCTGCCGAGTGATTCTCAACTTATTTTTTTCCCCTTCTTCTCATCAAGAGCCTGGCTCTAAGAAACAAGATTCCATATTGAACAATAAACAATAGATTGAAAAGTTTGGTTTTTTTATTTCAGTTGGGAATTTGTGGGGCACTCATTTTTTCCCCCCAGAATTTAAAAAGACCATACACATTTAAGTTCAGTGAACAGGAAAACATACATTATAGAAATAGGATTTCTAATTCTGCAGCTCTTTTAATAAACAACTAGAAATACCAGTTAAGGAGTCATATGGCTCCTTTGCATTCACTTTTACACAATGTGTGAGCAACATTAATATAAACTTCTGTAATAACATGAATAATTGATGGCAGCACATGCACAATCACATTATGGATTTGTGATAACCTGAAATTAACTTATAGAGATGAACTAGTGTCAAAGTCCTCATCATCCACAGCCCTGACTGCCTTAAGCAGGATTCTTCAGTCTGTCCTCATGCAACTAGGAGCAGCTTCTGAGTGCTTGCTTGACCATGAGCAATTCAGGAAGTGAATAGTAATTATTTTTTGTCAGAGCTGCTTCCAGCAGGTTTCCAACTTCTTATTTGAGCAAGTAGTCTTCTGGTAATATCCATAGACCTTTCCAGGCAGAATGATGTACTTCTATTGATGATGATTGATGATGATGCAGATTGAATTTGTTGGAAAGATCCTGTTCTACTCTGGGCTTGTTAGAAATGATGGAAGCAATCTATAAGCTTACAAAGGGTGCAAATGCATGTTGCTGCTCTTTCTGGATCGTGTTACTGTAGTGGTTTCACAGGACTCTCTTGCCCTTTTTAATATTTCCAAAAGATTATATTTTTCATGAGACTACTTTTGCTCCAACTAGGTGATGGAGAGATGACAGAACATTTTATGTCTCCTAGCATTTTTAAGATCATCCTTCCACTAGTTTGAAGTAGAAACTGTATATATCAACTCTGCTCTTGTATTGGTCAAAATAATATATTATTTCAAAATTCTATTGACTCGAATTGTAAGGACAGCTTAGAAATTACTCTACATT
The DNA here is from genome assembly GCA_003942145.1 of Platysternon megacephalum. Lineage (NCBI taxonomy): Eukaryota > Metazoa > Chordata > Testudines > Platysternidae > Platysternon > Platysternon megacephalum. The sequence goes on along the minus strand of QXTE01000001.1, from coordinate 34,587,403 downwards.
TTTCTTACCCTCTTGACTCTTGGTTTCATTTTTTTCTCCTTCTCCACTTTTTTTTTAGCAAGATGTCATGATGCCTGAAATGTGGCAGCACCAGACCAACAGTCTCATGTCTACTGAGTTCTTAGTTTTTCCTGCACAGTTATAGTGCTATATTTTGTTGTTTGTAACTTTCAACCATATTATGCAGTTCACTCTACACTGTCATTTCTGCTAACAGAGACTCATGGGGAACTTCGTTTGAAAGCAGCTGCAAACTATTCCACTAGGGAGGGAGGTCTCAAAGAAATTTAAAACATCAGTTTTATACCTTACTAATATAATATTAGTATAATGTTACAATAAGTTGAAATATAGCAGAGAAAGACTGAATGACTTGCCTTATGACTGATGCTGATTATACTCCCTTTTGATGTGTGCATTTATTTAATCCACATGGGAGTTGTATGCATATACTAAATATGCAGTGGGTCCTATGTAAGAATCCATGCTTGGCCTTTAAAGTCAACATTCAAGAAAAATTAGTACATCCCTGATTTTTGAGATACCATTGTTATTACTACTTCTAAGGCCAAATTGTAAAATCCTTACTAATTTGTTTTTATTAAATCTCAACTAAGATGAAAATCCCAATGATTTCATTCAGAGTTTTGCCAAAGTTTAAACTATTGACTTTAATTCTAACTAATCTATTCTTAATGTTGTGTACTGAATGTACTATATAGGTAGCATTGCCTGTGTGGTACAACTAATCCAGGCCTCTGAGATTTTTGTTAAGTGACATTTCAGGTAAATGTTGTTCACAGTACGACCTTTTTCAAAACTGTAATGATTGTGATGCATGTTTCCTTCTGTTACTTGGTGACACTGGGTAAAGCAAAGTTGGCAGACTGAAGGCTTGCATGCTGTGCTGCTACTGAAAAGCACTCTGCTCATTTGAATACTGGTGGTCCCTGTATCTGTGGTGAGGCAAGTGTCACTTCTCATTTTGCTTTAGATGTCTGTTGCTCATCACTGGTTTCACATAATTGAAAAATAAACATTTTTTAAAAGACAAAATATGAAGGAACACAGTAAATGTTAGGTGCAACCAAGAATGTAATGTCATTTAATTAATTATTGTCTTGAAACTACGTGAAGGACATCAGTCTACATTTACAGATGAGCACAGTGGTGCTCTTTTTCTAAGTCTTCTCAGCTGGTTGTTTCAAATCTGTACTTTCTTTCCATTTCTACCATTTAAAGCAGTAAACTCATGTACAGCACATGGATGGTTTACAGATTAAGTGCCAGTGGGCAAATGAAATGAAGGATGCCAACAAGTAGGCTTTGTCATGGTGCTGAGGATATTGCCTTGACCAATGAGAGGAATAGTTGTTGGCAGAACTGGGTCAGAAATGGGTTTCCCAGCCTGTGAGTATTTTTGACATATTAAAAAAAAATCTCATTCTGCATCAGGACAAAACTGGGACCTTTTGAATATTGTTACTAAAAATGTGAGAGACCAGCCCCAGAATAGCCACTAGCTCAACAGTTAGAGCACTTACCTGGGCTATGTGAAGCAGGTTCAATTCCCTTTTCTGCCTCATTCAGATGGACTTGAACCTGGATCTCCCACATTTTGGGTGAGTGTCCTAACCACAAGGCTCCAGGATCACTCTCTTGTTTTGATCAGATGAATATTTAATTATTTATACACAGTTGAACAGATCCAGGAAGAGATTGAAAGATACCTGCCCCAGAATAGCCAATAGCATGGTGGTTAGGGCATTCACCTAGGAGGTGGGAATCCCAGTTTCAGGTTCTTCTGAATCAAATTTTGTCAAAACTAGTATGTTCCCACAAAATGTTTCTGTTTTGACCAATCATTTTCCAATGGAAAAAAAAGTTTCCTCCATAAATTCCTGACCAGTTTTAGCTCTGGGCAAGTAGAGATCAGGGTTGCCAATGCTTGCAGTTGTATCATGACTTACAATTTTGCGTTGACTTTTTTTGTTTTAATTGCTTGTGATGAACGGCAGTCAGTTCAAGAATTTTACCTGAGCCTCCTGCAGTTCCCCCTTTGGCAATTAGATGATGCTATGCTGTTTGTGTTGCAGACAGAAGCAGTGGCTGCCCCCAGACTAGGGCACTCCCTGTGGGGCATAGCCCTGGAGCAAGTGCAGCTCATTGGAGCTGTCCCTTTTCCTTCCATCCACTGATCTTTGGAGCCGTAGCCTTACCCTCCAGCCCAGTGCAGTGAGAGGCTGTTAGTGGACATAGGAGCCAAAGAAAGCCTTTCCCCTAAAGGCTGGAGATAGGGAGGACAGCTGCTGAATCCTGCCATTGAGGGGACTCTGGGAGCAGTGGGGCTGTGTGAATGGCAGAGCCTGCAAGTGTGTGGGGCTGCTAGAGCCAACCAATGGGTAGCAGGTGCACCAGAGAATTGCAGAGGAGAAAGGGGATGACAGGAGTGGAGGGGTGAGAGAACAGGTACTTAGAGAGTTGGGGACAATTGGAGATTAGTGAAGGGGGGGTTGAGGAGAAGATACACAAGGGAATCAGGAAGTGTGGCGGTAGGGCATTGGAAAAGGGGGAATTGGTATCCGGTGCACAGGGTAAGCAGGGAGTGGAAGGGCTGAGCATGTTGTGGAAGGAGAGGGAGTTGGAGAATAGGCACACAGGGAAACAGGGAGGGTACTCGGCAGTAGGAGAGAGGGATGTGGTGAGTCTCAAGAGAGTGATTTTCTCTGCTGCAAGCTGGAGCTAGTGCTGTGGGGAGCTCTACAGCTTTTTTCTTCATTTTCTTCCTTAACCTAGAATTGGCCTATGTGATTGTCTTCCTGCCTCCTCTATACTTTAAAATAAGGGAGTGATGTACGATTTTTCTCCCTTGCCTCAAGTCCAGGGAGGAGATCCAGGGCAGCCTGTTAGGAGCGGCTACAAAGTAACTTAGCTGGGATGGAGGGAACAGGGCTGAGATGGAGTGATGAAAGTAGCAGCTGAGCACACCATTTTTTTTAACAAAGCCCTCAAAATGTTTACCTTACTATGTAACCTGTTGTAGTAACTGGGATGGAAACAACAAAAACAACAAACCACACAGTCTTGTTAGCATCACCTTTTTCTCTCACCTCTTCTCTTCTTTAGTCTGTCTATGACCCTCTCGTGTTGAGTTTAGATTATAAGGGGCCATGTCATTATTTCTGATTTGGTAGCCCCAGCACCAATTCGGTACTGAAAATATAACAATCATAAAAATACGACTGACAGAATAATACGGAGATTGCCACGATAACTCCATAATGATCCCATATCAAATTTCTCCTCTCTGTTTACAGACTTTCTGCCTTCTCCAGTCCCCCATTTTGCCATTCAAAGCACTATCCCTGTTTCTGAGTAGTCAGGAGTATTTGACTTCTTTAGGTCTCAACTGAATCCCAGAATGTCATCTATTTCCTTCCTTTTGAAGCATTTCGGTAGATGGCTCTTGTTGAAGTTAAACAAACTGGCACCCACTTGAATAAAGAAATGACAGAAGAAAATAGAAAGGTAGAAGGTGAAGGAGATAAGAAATGCTTTTCTGGCTGTGTAGCATTCCAAATGTTGTCTTTATCTAGGGCATGAATGCACTCAAAAGTGGTTCAGTAGTCAAAGATGAAATTAGAAGGATACATATACTCAGGTGATTGATAAAATTCTAGTAATGCCCATGCTTTTATTGAGCATAAAACAAAATGGGAAAATGCATATTTGAAATAGAAGAATAGAAGAAATTGTCAAACAATGAATGACAGTAGCAAAAATTTGGCTACAGAGTTTCGCCTCTTTATATTGCTATTTTCCAGTCAGACAAAACTAAAATACCAAGGGTAGCTGTGTATTTAGAATATATTCAGAGATAGCCGAAAACACAGGAAACAGAACAAACAATGAGAGTGTTTGGGGGGAGTTAAATCAGCTAGTGAAATAGAACTTTTACATTTTTCCTTTCAAAATCTACTTGCTTTTTAAAAGCATATTTGGTTAAAGTATCTGTGAAATAAGACACATTGTACTAGCTGGTGATTGTGGTATTTAAAGTAATGACTATTAGTTAGCAATAGACTCAAGTTGCAATGTTTGGTTCAGTAGCTGAACTTCCTTTAAGGCTGGCGGGGGAAGGAAGAGTTAGAGGTGAAATTTTGTTTTTTCTATCGTCATGACGTAAGCCTCATTGATGTAAAAGGGGTAGTGGTATAAAACAAGATTTAATAAAGAAGCTTTACTGTAATTTATAAAGATACATGTGAGTTGCAAAGAAATTAATAAAAAGTATACATCGAGCCTAAGTCAATGTTCCGTATCACTTTGATTATCATTTGAAAAAAATGCCTCTTATACTTCCTATGCAACTGAGTATTATTTATAACAGAAACATGTACATCCAAATGACTTTGGATCAATAGCCACAAAACCAACCACAAAGGAAATCTTCTCCCTCAGTCTGCTAAGATCTTAATCAATGCAGCCCTTGAGAAAAAAGCCTGATAAAAAAGAGAGCCATAGCAAGATGCCCAGATGGTCACCAAATCCAGATTCAAGTTTGGAATCCAAATATTCCAGCATTTAGAAGTTGAACTGAAACAGGCTATAAACAAAGCAGACATAGCTAATTTTTTTTTTAATCAGAGGAATGCAAAAGTTAATCAGAAAAAGTTCTGAATCACAAGTATGTTACTGCAGTTTATACTGGTATAACTATTGACACCAAAGGACTTATGCTAATATAAAACTTGAATAACAATGTTCTAGTGAACATAGTGAAAAAGAGAGTTTTAAAAATCAATTTCACTTCTGACTACCTAAATTCTTACTAGTAACAGGTAAATAAAGTTTCTCTATTCGGAGCATAATACTTTTAGTTTGACAACATCGATTTAATTTTCAACTGTTATAAATATTTCAATTATGAGCTCATTTTTTCTTTATTATTTTTCATAACACAAAAGCATTTTGTTGAACAGCCAAATTACTTGATGTTTGTGGTAGCAGTTTTGTTTTGTTTACTCAGCATAATTATTCCTTTTAAGAAGCTTTTCTTTTCATTAATCTCCAAATTCTTATATGTTTGGTTAAGATTATGTGAACTGCTGTTCTAGTATTTGAACTTTTGCAAAAAAGATTTTCCAGAATGCCTACAAACAAATGCTGTATTGTAATTAATTTTTATTTAGTATGGGTAGGAGTGGTGGGTGGATAAACTTAATCATAAATTTTTGCTTCAGGATCTTTCCAGATGTGATTTGTGAGACTTGTGTTGACTTTAAGTTGTTTGGGGCAAGGGACCATCTTTCAAGATGTTTATACAGCACCTAGCACAATGGGGCTATAGTCATGATTGGAACCTCTGGGAGCAACTGTAATAAAAAAATAGAAGCTGAACACCTAAACCATAGTTACCATAAATAAAAATACCTAAAGAATGTGCTACAGAATCTAGGATTAACAAATTAGTAGTACAAAATAAAAACTTGTACGTTCAGAATTCAGCTCTGCTCCTTGTGTGGTAGAAATATTAATTCAAAAACTAGGTGTGTCCTTGCATGTATAATTAAGAACAGTAGGATATCTATAAGGACAATTTGCACTGTACACTGGCTGCTATGTGTTTTGATAATTCTCTGTATTTAGCTTTTCCATAGTGATACTTCTAACAAATACAGTGAGTGCTTAACCTATGCCTATGGCTATTTACTCCTCTAAGGACAAGTCTACCCAGTGGGGTTGTGCACACTACAGGGGTATGATTTCGAAAGAGTCTTAACCTGTTGCGTGTTAATTGGTCCATGTAGACCCTTCAGTTCCACACTAAAAGCTACCTAGTGCGGTTTAACATAGACCTGTTTCAAACAGCACTACATCTGAATGCATTAGGGAACTTTAGTGAACAGCAGCAGCATGGACTAATTAATGAGCAACACATTAGTGTGCTTTAGAGTTCTCACCCTTGTAGTGCACATCACCATACTGTTTAGAAAAGCCCTAAGTGTCTTGTCTTACTGAATGTGCCTTTTTCTGGTTGTCCAGTACAAAAAAGAATGCTAGCTTCTTTACAGGACCATACACCAATAAATAATTGTGATTAACATTATGGGAGAAATCACTATCTTTGACTGAACAGGTGCAGTCCAAGCATATTAGTCAGCATACATATGATCAGGGAATACAATTTCTGCAACTCTGATATACCATTTGGTATAACTGTGGCCTCATTCACTCTTCTCACATGAGTAATATTCAGAAACTTCAGTCAAACTGCTGTTTGGGCACCCAAGAACTGTAGTTCTCTCTGTCTCCCTGATTCCTTGCTCTCAATCTTCCTTACTACCAACTACATTGTAGAGTCGACTACTGATTCTGGATAACTGAAAAAAGAAAGAAAGAAAGTGCTCAAAGTGGGGATTCATGAGTACACAGCAGATCAGCACACACTTTGTGTACATTCTTTTGTAGCATATTGCCTTTTTTTGGAGTAGTTCGGAGAACTTCTTTTTTTCTTCACATGTGCCATTTCTCCTAAATAATGTTGACCCTCCATGATCTAGTGACATTAACTTTATATACATTGCAGTTTTTCAGAAATCTCCCACTATTGCAACACCAGTGGGATTGTACTGATAGAGCAAGAGTGGAGATTTCCTGAAAATTGTGAGTATAGACACAGCCTTTTCAGAAATGGCCCACAGCTCCATCTTTATCTTGAATCCTGTGGCACCTTATAGACTAACAGAGGTTTTGCAGCATGAGCTTTCGTGGGTGANATGAGTATAGACACAGCCTTTTCAGAAATGGCCCACAGCTCCATCTTTATCTTGGTTATAGATGGCTATTCATATACTAACAAGACGAGCCTGTGACTAGGCTCCTGAACAGAAGGAGTTTCTCTTCTAAAATAAAGATTATGGCCAAGTCAAGGAACTGACTGTGACAGCTAGAGCAACTTCCTGCAATATTTGTGTTAAATTCATATTGTATTACGTGTATGAATGCTTTATGTATCATTGCAAGCTAGGGATTGTATGTATGCCGCAGAGGGAGGGCTACCATAGCTCCTCCCAGGAAGTAAAAATAGTAGGGGAAGATCAAGGTAAATCATTCAGGTTGAAATACCTCCAGAAACATACCACAAAACATCCAAAAGATATAAGTAGAGCTACTGGTCTTTTGGTTTCAACTCTATCTGAAGGAGGCCACTGGTTTAGCAATCCCAATCCTTCCAAGATATTTGCAGTTTTTCCATTAGGAAATTATGGGGACATGGGGTGGACCTACTGCATTTCAAGATCAGTGGAGATTACTTGCTAGTGCAGAACATTAATTTGCAGCATTCTGTTTCTGTGGTTTATCCTGTAAACTTACTCAGATCTTTAAAAGCAATTGCTATTTGACTGTGTTGTGTGAAACTAATATAGACCATTTCTAACTTCTATGAGGAAGTTAAATTGAATTGCACTTGAATAGCTTGTTAAATAAAGAATATTATCAATATTGTATCTGTTTCAGATGGGAACTTTTATGTATGTTCAAGTGTATTGTATTCATTTTTTATGGATTCACAGTCTGCTGGACAGTGTCCAAAATCTACATAATATATCTTATTTATAACTGACAGTATATAGGTCACATGAAGGCAGAGAAAACTATTGACCAGACAGCTGTGGAGTCTCATATGGGTTGTTTAGTCCAGCCATTACATGAAATTTTGTGTTCATGAAACATGAACATAAGCTACACTTTTGATAAGACATTGATGTGCAAGGCTTTAACCTCCTGCTCTTTAAGAATGGTGCCTCTTCAGGGGATATTAAAGCTTAGGTCCATTAGGTGCTTGTAACTGACACAACTTTACTTTAGAAATACCAATACATTGACACATCTACCTGTCTGAGTAGAGAATGCAGTTAGCCCATCAAATTCAAATTTTTGGGGCTACTTTCATTCTGTATTCAGCGTATTCACTCAGTTACACCAGTACAATCACTATAATTGTAACTGAGAGCAGAATTTAGCCTCAAGAGTCTTCAGCTGGTTTATTGTGCCTAAGTGTTGCAGGGAATCTTTTCAAACAGTGCATGATAATATTAAAATTCCATTGTGCTGTGCTACCTAGGTGAATTAACTGGATTAATGATGAAATTTCACCCCCGATACTTTACTTGTCTTTCTGGGTTTAAACCGGACTCTGACATATTTAGAAATCTGTGTGTGGTAGGTGTGAGGAGAGGCTATTTTATCTAGCAGAAGTTACCCACAAAATACTTCACTGTTAATAGATAGATGACCTAGTTAAAAGTTAGCTTGTTGCCTAATTAACAGGTCCATCTCCTCCCCGCACCCCATATACATATTTTGGAGGCTTACTGTGATAGCAGGGTAATAATATAGACTACATGTATAGATAGACCGAAGGGTCATTGATCACTATGCGTATCTCTTTACCATCAGATTTGGGTCAGATATACTGTAAATTATCAGCTCTTGATATCAGAACGTCAGTGTTTTCATCTTCCACTAAAAATGCCCCTTACTTAGGCAATTCAAAACATCTGGGCTCTTTTATATTTGTTTATTTTCAGTTTAGAGATCTAATTCTTCCCTCTGCTGCACATGTGTGTTTCACTGGATTCAATGAGAGAGATGTGAGTATGCATCTGGGGGAACAATTGGCTCAGTAATTCTTTAAAAATAGTACTTCACACCACTTTCCTTTCTCCTCTCGATGTATTATTCAGACATAGCACTTACTGCTATACCTGTTTTCCCTTTTCTTTTGATGTTCTCAGGGAAATAATGTTTTAAGAAGGTTGAGAGAGCCTTGCACCTTTTATTGATTTTGGGTTTGATCCTGCACATGGTAAGGCTCGCATTGACTTCAGTGCTCAGGATCAAGTATTGATTTCTATAGATGACCTTAACTCACATGTTTGTACCACAATTCTTATTTTATGTATCACAATTTTTAAAAAATATTTTTTCCATATCTTTTTATTTTCCTATTGCTTCTTAGTACCTATGTTTGTTTACATTTTCAGGCTTTGGTACGTACTTTAGTTTAGATTTAGAGTTGAGTTATTGTGAGCCTCATACCACCTTATTTGAAAACTGTGGGATTCTTTCTTTCATTTTTTGACATATGTGACCCATAAGCACAAGTCAATGGCCTTCTTTTTAAAAACAAATCTGAAGTGTTTTACTTCAAAACATACTATTGTATGATACATAAGCTTAAAATACTGTGCACTGTTACTCCTTTTATGAAGGTCATTAGAAAATATGGTGTCATCTTCTAAATTCAAATTAAAACCTACAAAACTATTTCCTGTACTCTTTTTAAATATATTGTGGCCATTCAATAACAAATGAATTCTGGATCAAGACTGTGGGTGAAATCCTCACCCTGTTCAAGTTAATGAGTATTGTTCCATTCTATATATTAGAATAATTATGGTTAGTAGTATAAAGCAAAGAGTTGATAAAAGGTCTTCCCTGCACCTAATAATGCAGTCTTCCATTAGGAGAGAGAGCTTGTTTGTTTAATTCCGTGTATGAATGTTACTTCTGGCATATAATGGATATCAGATATGCATTATATATATTATTTTCCTTTGTCCTGAAGAAGCTATTTAGTTGGCCTTTTGCTCTCAGGTATCAGAGTCAATTACATTACTAAAATCAAATCCCAAGCGAGGTCTCACTTCAGTCTCGACTTGCACAGCAGTATGCTGCACTATACATTGTTAAGTCTCCACACATACTTCAATAATTCAGAACAATTGTCAGTCTCTGATCTTTATCTTCTAATTCAGAAAGCAGAAATAATAATGATTTATAGGCTTTGGCTTCATACTACAACAATTCTATCCCTTCATGGGAGGGAGTCTCATAATTTTGTAATGTGTGTGCACGACCTAGTCCATAAAGTAGTCTCAGATTCTGAAAAATATTACTTTAGTTGAGGTTAGTGGTTATATAAGGAATTTGGATTTACATGAACTTGTATCAGTTAATATCTAATGCCCACCCATAGTAGTAATTTCTTGGCATGTTGGGTAAAATTTTCAAAAGCACCAAACCTTCAAAGTTACTTAGGCGCTTTTGAAAATTGTACCCATTAAAACCAGTCTTGCTAGCGAGTTCCTCCCATGTATGTTGAATACCAATGGAATGTAGAGATATATTAGAAGTATCACACATTAAAGACCACATGCAAACTTAAGTTGTACCCCCAAATGGGTGTAACATAATGCAGCAAAATGATCTGTCGCATCAATGCTAATTTCCATGGTTACATGCTCTCTCTTACATATTTGGTCTCCAAAACGAAAATGCAGCTGCTTTCATTGCATTGACTTTAGGTAAATGACTTTATATTATTTGGACCTTCCCCATTCACTAGAACAACACCAATTTCCCATTTTACAAATTTGCCTAGATTTGATGTGATACTATCCTATGCATTTAATGCTGCCCTATTTTGAAATATTTTTGGAGCATCTTTTAAAGTGGGTTTTGTTTTTGTTTTTTAGGAAAAGGAAGCAACATTGCTCATAGTGGGGGTGAGGAGATCACTGTTTGGATAATGGAACTGACCAACTGGTTGGGAGAAATATTGTGTTTGTGAGGCTCCAGGTGGAGAAGAAAAATAAAGCTATAGAAAATACTAGGGGATAACTTTTATTCGGAGGGACTCATCATACTGGGTAATTTAAAAACCAAATATAAAGGTTTTTTTTCCCATTAATATGGGCAAAATATGTGGATAAGTTGCAAGTATTTTGTACCTTTTAACTTCTCAGTGTATAGCAAAATCAATTTAAAGAATGACATTCAGGGCAAAAGTTGCTTGGAGAAAACCAAACAAACTAGCAGATCCCTAAGGGGGACTGTACCCAGGGCATTACTTCACAACCCTTCCCTGTCCCTGCAGAAACCCCTTTGTAGGGGCTCCCTAGGGATCCATATGTGAAGTTGGGAAGGGGGCAGACACATATGGGAGACAGTGGGGCCAAGTGGTTGTGTTATCTCCATGTGTCATTACCCTACCCTGTGGTAAATCTCCACCTAAATTAGTGTGGTTCTCTTCTGAAAAGCATCTGTCTACAATGGCTTAATGGATAACCATGGTTATTTTTTCTTAATATTAACTAATTAACATGTGTTCAGTTTATGAGCAAATTTCCTAATTGCCAATCCTATGAACTAAGCCTGGAGTCTCAGAGTCAGACTGTCTGGTTTTTTTTTTCCTTCTAATGCATCATAATAAAATACTTTAGGCCAAACTGTGTCTTCATTTTCCCATTGCCTTTGTGTTATTCCCTCGGTGACACCTGTATAAACCAATTGCCTTCAGGGGGTTGGCAGAGATGCAGTTTATTGGCCCTGTTATTGAAACTTAAAAAAACAATTGTGCTGATGCACAGGAAAGGAAAGAACCGAAGTCTTAGCTGTATTAGTTCTATAGGACTAACAAGGCAATTGTAAAAAGTAATAAAAACATATTTTAGTCATTGAAGCTGAATTTAGCATGAGCTGAATGCACTCAGGGAGCATATATGTTGAGTACGAAGTTCTCAATTTTCATAGTAGAACCTCAATTTTATGCTATCTAAGGCAGCATTGCCTTTGACACTCCTCTTTTTTCGTCTCACTATGAGACCACTGGGGATATTGGCTGGCAGCAGAGTCCAGCATGGATCTGGAGAGGGACTGGGAAAGAGTTACAAAGGGGCAGAGAGCCAGAAGAGTTTGGAGCATGTACCACTTTGGGAACTAACATCTTGTTCATTCTGGGAGTGAAAAGCAAACTCTAAAAACACCACTAAAAACATCTGCAGGGGGAACCTGATGGTGTTTGCAGAACCCCGCACTGTGTTATTCCAATAAAGAGAGGTGTTTTCTTGTGTTTATTATTATTGATGTTATGGGATAGTGAATATTGTATATTCTACATGGCAGTTCTGTTTTTTTGTTTTTGTACGGGTTATTTTTCCTATCAGCCTTTTTGATACCATTGTTTGAGGGTTTTTAATATCTATATAGTAAACCATTCCAGTGATATGAAGTATTGTAGTAGATTTTTTTAAAAAGACTTGTAAGAGTTGGCATGATTTAGAGTGAAAATATATCTTTTAAGAAGAGTAAATTATGCAAAGTTATTGGTTGCTCCTGATTGCAATTCATTTAGTGTATAATGACAACTGAATGTATACCTAGTCATGATAATCAGATTAAATTGATTTAATCTCAGGCTGAACTATGTTTCACATTAGTCATGGATAATTACAGTCAGAAAGGCCATGTTCTCACCATTCATTTACATAATATGATATCCAAAAGGATGCGTGTATGGATTAATTACATTTTGTTTAATTGTATTGAAACTACTTAGATTCTGTACGTTTGCATGTGGTGTAAAACAGATCATTAACTTCTAAAAAATGGCTAATTTTCTAATGCAACCAGTTTATCTGAATTGCTAGTTTTAGGAATATCAGATTTGATGTTGTACTGTAAATGCGCACTGTATCCAGGTTGTTTTTTTTCACATCACTGATACTCAGTTTGAAGTCTACTTGACATATTTGGCTGCTAATCTTCCCTTCTGTGGGATCCATAGCTGCAATTTATCAGGTTATTTTCTGTGTGAGGAAAAGCATTCGCCCCTTCCACTGCTCTTTGCAGGCCTTGTAAAGAGTAAAGTGGGCTCTCATGCTCACTACCTGACATAAGTATCTAAACAGTCAGCATAGGTAGCAGTGGAGCAGAAAAATAAAGGCCTTGTTCTATAGACAGCAGAGGAATATTGTTATTTTATAACACGATTGCCCTAGAGATACCATAGTAAAACCTGCACCAAAACCTTTCAGTCTTGCAGTCCTTTTCTGCTCTATTTAGCACTAATTTGCCAACATATTAGTAAAATTGTTTTGAAAGCCTGATTTTGTAAATGCTTTGAATGGTCAATGTGGGTCTCTCATATGTGGAGTAGAGATACTGTTTTCAAGGTTGGATATTATGTATGCACTAGAGAAGCAAATGGGAGAGAAGGGGACAGATGATAGCATACAAAACAACGGAGAATAAGGAAGAGAAAATCAGAGCAGGATAATTGGGACAGAGTATGTGAGCAGTAAGGAATACAGAAGAGAAGTGGGGGGAAGAGAGGAGCAAATGAGGAAGAGAGACCAGAGAAATGGGTTGGTCTGAGAAAGAAGCGAAGAGTGAATGAGAGGAAGGAAGTGGCTATCCTAATCTGGTGGGAGAGGTGGTTATTTTTTTTAATAGGAAGGTAGGTGAGAGAAGGGGAAAGAAGTAGTGAGAATAGAGTTTTTATTTTTTTAAATAGTGACTTCCTTTCTTTCTTGAAATATTCAGATGTCAATACTTTTAAGAACAAACATTCCTCTTCATCCCCCAATTTGATTCACAGCTGCCATTTAAAATGAAGTTCCCACACACAAAAGTAAAGTCAGCTCCTCCAAAATTGGGCTATTAAGTTGGAAGTTACAGTGTTAAAATCTTCTTCTGAGGCTCAGAGTTTTTTTAAAAAAGAAAGAGGGCCCGCAATTGACTGAGGGCTGTCTTAAATGCAGAATCTTTAAGTAAAGTAAGTGCATACAACAAATAATTCATATAGGGCATGGGAGAAATACATTATTTTCAAGCTTCTTGAAATTATAGTGAGAACAGTAGTGAAATTTCAAAATATTGCTAATTGGTCTTATGGTTACAATTTACTTCACAAAAGAACTGCAGACTATCTGCAGTATATTGTCATTAACTCTTCTTATGCTATGGTATATTATTGTTTCTTCATCAGCCAGAGATTACATTTCCTAATTTTCTAAACACTGGTATTCTAAAGTCTGCCTCTTTCAGAAACCGTAAACATCCTATTTGGCTGCAAGGCAGGTTTGGTATTCTCCCAATAGGACATTGCATTATAACTGGGTTCTCACTCCTTATACAAAGTATGCAAACAGCCTTAAAAGATTCAGAGGATACTGACTTGATAAAATCAAGGGATTTAAAGTAAAACAATGCCCCATTCGTAGTAACCCTTACAGAGTAACCTACTCTGTGGATTGCAGAACTATGCTTTTTCATGTCACAATTCTCACCCATGCACATCACAAGACAATTCTTCCTACTATGGTATGTAACAATTTATATTAGATTCATAGGGCTCCAATTTCTGTTTTCAAAGCCAGGTGTTATATATTGCAAGCCAGGTGTTATATATTGTCCTGGTTGTCAGATGATTACATGTAAATTCATAACCTTTTTTTTTTCTTTTCCTCAGGGCATGTGGATCAGGATGGCCCCTTTGGATCTTGTGAAAATAAATACTGTGGTCTAGGTAGGCACTGTGTTGTTAACAGAGAGATTGGCCAAACTGAATGTGCATGCATGGAACACTGCAAATCTCACTACAAGCCTGTGTGTGGTTCTGATGGAGAATTCTATAAAAACCATTGTGAAGTGCACAGGGCTGCCTGCTTGAAAAAGCAAAAGGTTACCATCGTTCACAATGAAGACTGCTTCTTCAAAGGTAAGTGGTTGGACAAAGTCTCGAATACTCTTATCAGGTACATATTTTGAAGCAATTCAATTAAAGCACCAGTGAGACTGCACAGAGTGTATTGTGAAGAAGTGATGCAAAAAGTTGATTTGACAAGTATCTCACTCTAGAGATTTCTTGCAGCTGTTTTTTTCATTTTACTCAATATCCTCTGAAAACAGTTTGTATAAACCTGGGTAAGTCAAAGTGTGGCTCTGGGACCAATAGACCCAAAGAGCTATACAAATGTAGCCGATGACCGCATTCATCATTAACATGGGGTGGTAGTCTCAACATGCAGTATAAATTCATGCCAGTGACACCAAAATACAATCAAAGACTTGCATGGGGTTCCATGTGGGTGCAGGAGTCCCCCTGCGCAGAGCTGCTTGTAAATTGGAGGCCACACCGAATGCTGAGAGATGGCAGTTGGCAGCAGCTACATCTATCATATTAAAGATGAGTCGTCACAGCCTGCTCCATTTTATGCAACTGAAGTGCAGCTTTGAAGCTCCTAGAACACCACTAATACAGTCCTTGATTAAACAATGTTTGTATGTACCGATATAAATGATGGAAGTATTTTAATTTATTTTTTTTCTGAATTCTGCATTGTGTGGCTTTTTCTTGTTTAAAGCAGAGAGAAACAGATGGCTTTTCAAGAAAAGCTTCTTTTTCAAGTGAGGCACTCTTAATGGCCCAATTAGGTTGAATGACTTTGTGTTGTTTTTGCAACTGACATTATTTTATTAACATTTTTGTGATAAGTTATGTTTATAAATACTTGCCCTGTATAAGCAAGTGTGAAGTGCTCAATGAACCATCAGTGAATATGAAAATAACCACTACATGAAGATGTCCACTAAAAACTCAGAAAAGAGTAAAACAATACAACCCGGCAACATCTAGGTACATTTAAATAAAATAATAATTGTATGTCATAGAAATTAAGAGAGACTCCAAGATTTTTAAGGGAAAGTGCGCATATATTTTAAATCAGTGAATTACTTGCGGTGTGGTATAAATTTATGCAAATATTACATGTTAAAATTTTCACTCCTGTGTTTTCCACTAACTTTACAGTGTAGAAAGATGTATTAAATAACTGAAATTGTCCCTATAACTTTAGCTTCTTTGTGGTAATAAGCATGTAATGGCTAAAATGAGTACAGCACACTGCATCATGTACAATATAAAAAGCTGCTCTACATCATGTTTTTTTATCTTCCTGGGGAAAATGTTGCTTTCTAACTTTTAAAAAAGGAGATTGTGATCTCTTGAAGTTATGGACCAATTATCCATGCTTTGTCACCGCCAGATGAATTATTCCCTATGTGCCCTCCATGTGGTATCCTTGAAGGTCACTTAGAAGTTTCAGCTAGTTTAGAATGTGGTAACCAGTCCAGTCATTGCAATAGTGTTTCTCACATGCAGAATATTATACCAACAGTCTATTTTAGAAGGTTTACTGGGAGTGCTAGACAAATGCTGTCAGAAGTTTTTACTGCACTTTTGTTGGCTTAGACGGGAGTGAACACTGGGTCAAACTCTGACTTCATTGAGGTTGCACAGGTGAGACTGGTGGCAGTTTGACAAACATTGTTTTTCCCTTACCTGTTTTTGTTAATTTCATTGGGGCATATCATGTTGTTCATTTTTTTTATTTAAGTAGGAACTTTTGCACATGAATGGCATAATATGACCTCTAGATATTAAATGGTTGCATTGCAGTTCAAGAACAGTTGAAATTGTAGACATAGCTCTCTTTTAAGTAATAATATATGGAGATATACCTATCTCATAGAGCTGAAAGGGACCCCAAAGGGTCATCGAGTCCAGCCCCCTGCCTTCACTAGCAGGACCAATTTTGCCCCAGATCCCTAAGTGGCCCCCTCAAGGATTGAACTCACAACCCTGGGTTTAGCAGGCCAATGCTCAAACCACTGAGCTATCCCTCCCCCCATTAATTAATTTAAAGGGTGGCCTGTTTTGTTTTCTGAATTTGTTTTTAAAATCATTGAACATTTTCCCGCTCTGCAGTCCACCACCACATAGTACAGTCACTTTCTAGTGCCTCTGTTACCACCATTATAACAGGAAGCAGGGTGCAGGAAGCTGTTATACAGCAGCCAATTCAGAGAGAGAATGCAGAAAGGAAGGTCTTGTAAGGAGAATGCATCATTTCTGAAAGGCTGAAGTTATGGGGCCTGGATTCCCACCCACCTTTCACATACTTTTGTGGAACAAGAAAAAGAGAGGGATTTCTTCCACCTGTAGTAGTTCTGCTTCACCGACCATATCATCTTACACAATTCCCAGGATGTGCTCAGTAGGGCAATGCCCTTGACTCAGTCAGTAGACAAAAACTTAAGAGCTAAGGAAGTTTTTTTGCATGGAAGGACAAGAACTAACAGTCAGAACCTGAATAGATGGTGTCTTTAGAGAAGAATTCCATAACCGTCAGCTGCCCTTAGCTGGGCTGTTAGGCAGGTCCTCTGCAGTGGCAGAGCCTGGATCCTCATGCACAGAGGATCTGGTCTTAATCTACCACTGATTATAAAGCATGTTTAATTATTTTGAAACTAAATGCAGAAAACAGCTAAGCACGCCTGTGTTATCACAGGTAGTGTTTACTCATAGATATTTATTAATTTTTTAGTAGGAAATAACCTTTTTTAACTTTTTCCATTCAAGATCCAATACAACAGCATCTGTTGTCATTGGCATCATAGATGCATTTCAAATAATGCTTTAATATAAATATTTCAATTTCTGTGTCATGCCTAGTCATTCAGTTTTCAGACTAAGCAGGCATTTACTTCGTCATTTTCCTATAACTTTATAACTGATCTAATCCATACAGTTGTTTCTAACAAGCACAATTTTTTCCAACCCTGACACAAGGTCAGTCTGTTAGAAAACAAAATTTACTTGCTTGAGGTTTAAATTTAAAGCTTCAGACAGAAACTGAATATAAATCCTAAAACAAAATAATTGAGAATGACCCCTTTTATAAGGAACACAGCTACATAGAAAACCACTTGCCATTCACTGAGTAGAGAATGAAAATCACACAAGCAAATGCTCTGTGCACCTCAAACAATAACAACTTAGTGGCTATAATTGTTAAAATAATACAATGTATATTTGAATAATTTTCAGATTGATCTTGAAGAACTTCAGAGCTCCGGCTTAGTGATGTGGAAATTGCCCTTTGAACAGAGTGGTGTGTTATATGTGAGGTTGAGGGAGTGACATATTAGACCAAAAAAAAACCCTTTTGGTTTGTTTGGAAACTTCCATTGAAATCACAGAGAATTGCTTGTCTTGTCTGAGGTCAGTATGTTGCCCTGTAGACAGAAGGAATAACATTCTATACTAATACCTGAAATACCTTTGAAATATGTATGTAGGGACTGTGAGCTTTTGAGGAGATGGAGTCAGTCCCTCTGCTTATGTTATGATGCAATGCAGATCTTCAGATATCCACATCTTTCTTGTTTATAATATAAATTATTTGTCTTTAAAGCAGTTAGACACATTTTTGTATTGGCCCCAGTGGCAAGCTGTCAGTCTGTGTGGGTATGCTAAGTGAATTGACAGCAGCAGAAGTAACAGATCAGTTGTTCTCCTCTCTCCAGTGTCTTTGATAAAGAATGTTCTGATATGGCCTTGGGAAGACTCATTGGACCATTGTCCTCTGCCACCTTCCTTTCAAACCACAAATGAAACCTTGTGTCTCCTGGGCATTGGACTGCACTAGTATCAAATAGCAATCAAATAACAATCAAAGGAGAAGGGATAAATTGTTTCCTTTTCTTTCTCTGCTGATTGAGTTCTTAGGCAAACAGTACAGTCTATAACATGAATCAGATGCATCAAGATAATAGAAATTTTAAACCAAAACTAACTTCTTCCCTTTTGCATAATAATTTTCTGACCAGTTTTTACTGGCATTGCTCTATAGCCATTGGACACACAACAATTCAGCAGCATGGCCTTACACTGAGGGTTTTGTTAGATGTTGATCTGTATGCCTTCTGAGGTTTGGGGACAAATGTACTCTGCTGGGAAACTAACCGCTATATGAAACACTCAGAAAGTAGGATCATATTCCTCATCAGTATCTTCTGAGCCAGAGTTACTCAGCTGCAGAGTCAAGTATCCCCAGTCAATGAATACAATGTACAGCTACCACTTTCAGAAATGTGATCAACCTTTTACCATATATGGATGTTTAAAACTGCTATTAATGATATCAAGCCTAAATATACTGAGCAATTAGGAGAATGTTTGAAAGACCTGGTCTGTGCCCCACAGAGCTTACATTCTAAGAACGTACAAAGAAGTGATTACGGTCAGTAGGAGAGTAAGGAGATGGGAGGAGAAGTGTTTGTATAAATTAGATCATAGGGTTGGCTTGATTTGTTTTGCATAGTACATGGTGATTATATGTGATAAGATTTTAGTTTGCAGTTTCTGGACAATTACTTTTTAAGCTTTTTTGAAGATAAGAGGGGAAAAAAGATGGAGAGTGGAAAGAGAAGGAAGGAAAAGAGAGCTTGATGACGGGCATGAAGAACTGGGTTAGATTAGGGAAAGGGCGTTATGCCTGGTGAACTGAAGTAGACCGTATTAGACAAAATGAGAAGTTGAAAATCATCTTTCTGATGTCAGCAGGCTGAGCTTATGAGCTCTGTTGTGCTCCTGCTGCCTGTTTGGCTGGCTGGCTGAAAGGACTTTTTGGGCGTAGAGACCACATATAGGCCACCCTCGATGATGTCCCTGGTCTCGGGCCATATGCTTTGTGCCCCAGAATTGCTTTTGACTGGTATAGAGGGAGAACTGAGAAATGGCTGGCTGACTGCACTATTTGAGGAAGAAGATGAGGATGATAATAATAAATAACCCCCTGCTATCTGTTGCCAACCTATCTTTAATAACCCCCAGTGGGTGGTGATTTCAATTGATTAGAACTGCTCTACTCTGTGCTTCTGCCAGCATCTTTGCAGCATGTATTCTCAGCTAGAGTTAATGGCTGTCTGGCAAGTTTAGAAGGCTAGAATTGTTCTTTCACTTGGGAACTGGACTTCTTTTATGTGTGGGACAATGAACTGTGTGATTGAGCAGTGACATCATCAAACGCTACAATTGATGTGTAACACACAGTAGATGGCGAGTGTCCAAAACTGGACATCAAAGAGACTTTAGTTAAATTTTTTCCTCTTTTGTCACATGCACTGCACTGTGTGTTGGCCTCACTAAATCTATGTCAGTAACTTTGATAAAGTTTTATTTAAATGGTAGACTGGAAACACTAGGTATTTCTTTTTCATTTATGTTGCACCACAGACCTGCCTGCAGTTCTCTTGTAATATGGATTTCTGTACAAAATGCCACATGGCATGGCATTTTTATCCTTGTTTACCTTTTTATTCTTATGGGGAAGCTCTTATTCTAAGTTGTCTGCCTGAGCTGCAGATTCAGTGCCATCACCACTCAAATGGCCAAACCTGTGAGGCATGGTGCCCATATTTATAGATGTGATAGATAAAGTGTTGACAGTATTGAAGCCACACATAGGACTAAAATCCTTTGGGCAGTTTTGTAGTAGTTTTGTGACCCAAATGCTGGAAAATTTATGAGAATTGCTTGGAGTCTGACACTCCTCTTTGCCCCAATTGCTTTAGAAACAAAATCAGTTGAGTGGGTTCAGATATGAATTCCCCTCAAAATGTAGGAGGTTGATTTCAGATTTGGAATATTTGGCCCCACTTTTCATTGCAATAAATTTTAATTTCACTAAATCTTTTTTGAGGTTTCTGTTTTCCATTTTACCTGATTCTAACATTTTTGAGATCCTGGCATAAAAATGCAATATGTTGGCTGATCTTTCTGCTGCCTGTGATAAATATTAAATTTGATATGTTTTGAGAGAGATGAGACAATATACACAAAGTGGCATTTGTGTATTTCTGTGTATATATTTCTTGTATAATTCAAAACATATCAAATACAATACTTAATATTTTAGCCTATTGGTAGTTTAAAAGCAGACACACTTGTATCTTAAATTGTTTTCTTTTATTTTTTACTATTTTTTTAGAAGATTCCTGTCCACTGAGATACTACAGAATACTATTTTTTCACTAAATTGCTACTGGCAAGATTCTTTGTTTATTTTATTATTTTGCTGAGATTATTTTTCTACTTGCTACACTTAGATATTGAATTTTATGTCTGTCTCTCTTTTTTGGACATTTCTAGCCCGTAGTTTTACTCAGTTTAAATTTTGTGCATTGGGTTTGAAGCTATTGTATTTTATTTCATGATTGCTGTTCTATTAGCAGGTTTGGAAACAAAATAGTGACAGGGTGGCATCAAGCTGAGACTTTTTTTTTAAGTCAAAAGCATTTGTTCACTGCAAACACATGATTTATAAATACTCTGGTAGCTCATAATCTCTAGGTTAGTGATTTTCAACCTGTGGTTCACAGGCCCTCGGGGGTCCAGCTATATGTATGAAGTCTGTGTGTGTGTCACCTTGACATTCACAGTTTGTGGAATGGGAGGGAGAGGGAGCAGGAAGGAGGCTGTGTCTGCCATGTGCTTGTTTATGCTCCCCTACAATTGCACAAATGTAACTGGGAACAGTACAAGACTCTTTTTGTAGGGAACTCATCTGTGTCTCCGTCTCTCATTCCAGATTCATAGTGCTGTAATGCAGATAGTCTTTACAGACTTGGATGGTGGCCAGCCTAGGGGCAGGTAAATGTGGGAACAGGAGTAGAATTGAGCACAGTAATGGTGAAACTCTCTCAGATATGCCTCCTCCATGGGGACTGCAGTGAGAGGCAGAGTTAAGGGGAAGTTAACTAAGTATGCAAATATTGTGTAAATATCAATATAAATATTATGCATTTTAGATCTCTGCAAATGTATACAGGACCGGTGAGACTCCTTCCTCTTTCCCCACTGCTAGCCACACCCGGAGGGACTTTCCAGTTTTGCCTCTCCCCCCTCCCCACAAACAGCCCTGGAAGTCTTCACTGCTCTTGTCCCCTCTGAGACCTAAGGACCTTTCCTCCTCTCATTTTCCTCTGAGGGCCCTTCCTTCTCCTCTTGTTCATGCTGTGCCCCCTTTTATAGATGTTATTTTCTTTCTGTATCATGTGGGATGGATGGATGAACCTTCTCAGAGTTGCAAAGTGAAAGGAAAAACAGGCACAGATATCAGGCCTGTCACATACTGTGGCCGACACACCCATTTCAATAACATAAACTAGGCTGGCTGCTACTTGATGGACCCTTCTTCAGGTAACCAAGGTCACAAAGAAATTATTCCTACGTGTAACCTGGAATGTTTGATCAGCAGGGAAGGAAGGTGTAAGGAATAAGGCAGCTAGTACACCTGCATATTTGCCCATTCTGCCTCACAGGGAAGTGGCTGCTGGCCAGTTGAAAGCACATGAGTCAACAGGCAGAAGGCTGGGGCAGGACAGCTGTGGTATGGCTTCCTGATCTGTGCTCCCTCCTAATCACTTCCCATGAACACTCTAGGATACTGGGGTTACCAGCCCACTCAAAAAAAATCCTTGAATTTAAACTTTGTGGTCCCTGTCACAATGCAGAGCCTGGATCGATGAATCTGTGACTCCTGGCTTAATTAACCTCTGATTTTAGGCAAGAAAACTAATTTTGCCTTATTGTCTGAAAGAAATGTATATAGAGAGACCTGTAAAAATAAAATTAAATAAAATCTATTCTACTTGAGCTATTGTAGTAAGCATAATGTGGACTGAGCTTGTAAACTACCCACAGCTGGCTGGCAAAAACATCTATAGCATTGCAAACATGAGACGAAAAGAGAGAGAGGGATGGTATTGTAACACCATTTGCAAATGATGATTAGGAGAGACTGTTGGCAACACCTGAACAAGTGAAGGATAGTGGAAACAATACTTTGAGAGTATCTTAGGCCTTGTCTACACTACCAAGTTTTGTCACCAAAACTGCCATTTGTCGAACCAAAAAGTGAGCGCATACACACTGCAACACGACTTTTGTTGGGGAAAATGCCCAGTCTTGGTGACAAAATACATCCACCCACATGAGAGACTTATGTCTTTTTCCTCTACATTGTTGTTAACAAAGTGCAAGTGTAGACACCACACTTCATTTCATCGCTTTAATTGGCCTCCAGGAGGTATCCCACAATGCCCAACCTGACCGCTATGGTCAGCAGTTTGAACTCCACTACCCTGCAGCCAGGTAAACAACCATTTGCCTCTCCCCATTAGAAGTCCCGGGAATTTTTAAAATTCCATTTCCTGTTTGCTCGGTGTGCAGAGGCCTCATCGCATCTTCTCAGGTGACCATGGCGGGTTATCTCAGCAAACGCTCCCCTGCTTGGACCACTGCAGAGCTGCTGAATCTGATCAGTACATGAGGAGAGAAGGCTGTGCAGTCTCAGCTGCGCTTGAGCAGTAGGAATTGGGATACCTACAGGCACATTTCTTGAGACTTGTGCGAAAAGGGCTATGATCGGGACATGCTGCAGTGCAGAGCAAAGATAAAAGAGCTGAGGCAGGCATACCATGAGGTGAGGGAGGCAAACAGTTGCTCCTGTGCTGCACCTAAGACCTGCTGGTTCTATAAGGAGCTGGATGCTATACTCGGTGGTGACCCCCCCTCCATCATGAAGAGCCCCATGGACGCTTCGGAGGGCACGGAGGTGGCGGAAAGTTGACCTAACCTGGAGGATGATGTTTTGGATGAAGAGGTGGAGTTAGATGAGGATGTGCAGCTCCTGGCAGAGTCGCTCAGTGGGGCAGGCAGCCAGGAACAGTTCTCCACTCCAGAGGTAGCTAGCCAGTTTCAGCAGTTGCTTTCTGGCGAGCAAGAAGCAGGAGATGAGACGCCTGGTAAGTGGCTGTGGCTTGTGTAGTGTGGAGGTGGGTTCAGGGCATAGAAATGTGAGAGGCTGGCTATATTTCTGTGAGTTGGACATTTCTCTGTGTAGCTAATTGGTACGGCGGAACAGGGTGTACACCGAGATGCACACCGAGATCTCATGGGAATTCTCCAGAGAGATCTCCAGGAAAGTAATCCTCTGCCAAAGGTTCCGTGGCAGAGCAGCTTTGTTCCTTCCTCCTTTGTAAGAGAATTTCCCATGCCATTCGGTAATCACTTGTGCAGGGACCAAAGTGGCACATAGGCAAGCAGAATAGGGAGCAGGGTGGAAGCCACAAGTGCGGAGTAGATGTACCCTCGCTTCCCTGCTTACACTCAGCAGTGAGATATCTACTGCAATGGCCCCTGCCTGTGGAAAAGTGAGGGAGAATTTTATAATTTTTTTCCTAGTCGGCTGCACCGGAACCCTTGTAGAGTGCTCTTTTCCCCATGTAGAGCGCCCCACCCCCACCCTTCTTCAGTTAGGAACTTCATTATTAACTGCACTGCCATCCACAATGTCTTCATGATAGTTAACAGAGCATAGGAGAGCAGTGCGGGATCCATCCGTCTCACAAAGATTCCAAGGTGCACAGCAAAGGTGGGCCATTGAAAAAATGCCATGAAAGCTGGAAGCCCATGGAATGCTGGAACAGAAAACAATGCATCACGGGACATTTAGCACTGTCCCAAGATGCGCTGCGATCTGCACCATCATCTCACAACACCTAGCGACAGAAGGACTGTGGGATAGGTACCCACAGTGCATTGTTCACACTGTCCATGATCGTGCCCCCACTGTGGACACGATCGGCCGACAGAGGGAGCAAGTGTGAACACAAAATTGTGATTTTTATTGTGTCGACACAAATTGGTAGTGTAGACAAGGTCTTAAATGAGGCAAACTCCTTTAGGGTGGCGTTTCCAACTTCTGATCCTAATGGGGTGCCTGGGTCTGATATAACAGAGGTAGAGGTGAGAAATACAGTCCAGGAAATGAAGACTGGTAAGGCAGTGGGACCCGATGAAGGGATGACAGATCTGGTGAAAGTCTTGGGCAACAGAGGTATAAAGTGGATGAGCAGAGTGGTTAAAGTTGTATGGCAAGGTAAGAGAATTCCTGAAGACTGGTCCAAGTTTATCCTGATCTAATACATAAGGTAAGTACTCATAAATGTGGAAGGTATTGAGGGATAAAGCTCTTGTTGCATGAGATGAAGGTACTGGAATGGATCCTGGGTGCTAGTGTTAGGAGAATGGTGGAACCCCTCCTCAGACAATAACAGTTTGGGTTAGGAAAGGACGGGGAGCCACAGATAGCATGTTTGTAATTCATCAACGGGTAGGGAAATGACTATTCTACCAGCAGGATAGCTTCCTGGCTTTTATAGACTTAAAAAAGACATGATAAAGGGGATAGAAGGATGCTTGTACCAGTGCTGGGGAAATATGGAGCATCTGAGGATTTAATAACTGTGGTGAATGAACAGTGATCTGAACAAGTCTCTTTGAAGTGAAAGCCGGACTGTGCCAAGGGTTGGCCCTAAATTGCTGCTATTTATCATATTGATGGGTTATGTCAGCAGGAAGACCCCAGTGGGAAAAGGTGAGAACCTGCTATATGCAGACAACCTATCAATAAGGGCATCCTCAAAAGAAAATCTAGAGGAAATAATAAACCAGTAGTATGACCAGCTGAGCAGGCATGGGATGAAAATGAGCATGACTAAGACTGAGGTTGTGTGGGTAAGTAAAAGGAGCCATAGTGTGACTGGACATAATGTTTAATGTGAGAATAAACCAGACTCACCAGTTCAAGTACCTTCATGGCCAGGACATGGAAGATGGTGAGCTTTAATGTGGGATACCATCCAGATTCGAGGGTGTTGGAAGAGTGCGGAATGACATCTCAGGGGTATGCCATTGAGACTAAAAGAGAAACTGTATAATAGAATAATGGTGTACCCTGTAGTATGGTGCAGAAGCACAGGCAATAGAGATCACAGGTTCAGCACCTACAGTATTTGAAATGAGATGTCTTTGTGCCACAAGAGGAGTTGCATGAAGAGACAGGATTGGTAATGAAAATATTAGGATGAAAGTCAGTCTGTGATGTGGCTGACAAAATCCAGGAAGCAATGACTTTGCTGATTTGGATGAATGCAGAGGATGAATGAAAGACACCTGGTCACGATAGCATGGCAGGAGTGGGTGGTAGAAAAGAGAGACAGAGGAAAGCTGAAGAAGCAATGGATAGATTGCACCAAAGAAAATCATAAGTGGATCTTAAGGCCCCATCAAATAGACAAAGATAGTGGATCCTTGCATGATGACCCAACCCCAGTTGATGGGATAAGAGGAAGAACTAAACATAATGTAACCTGTTTAAAACAATGACAGATCAGCAGAATGAAGTGACTGTATTCTTCAACTGGTTTATACTGCAGATGTTTTGTGCAAACAATCTGACAAAGGCATCTTATCTCTGCTTGATGCCACAGGTTATACCTATAAGAAGTGCCTCCAAGGTTGTAAATTCTGGATTAGTATGCGGTCAGTCACTGTAGCTGCAACAAACAGGACAGAGGTTAGATTGTCTGAACACTAATGGATAGGAAAGGATCTACATCAGTACTGGAATCTGGATATTTCTAAAACTAATCTCTCAGCAACTGGTAAAAGAGGTCTTTTTATAATGAGTAATGGTCACATGCATTTAGTCTTAGCTGCTGGCAGATGTAGTTTGTAGATAAATAAGGTTAAAGCTGTGTTTTGGGTTTTTAGAATATAGGATCATTTAAACTGTGGTTTGTGTGAGATTCTTTATTCACCTATTAATGTAGCATGTTTTAGATTTTAACAAGCAATATTCATCCCGATGGTGTTAATGTTTATAAATAATTAGATGGAACATGATAATATTGTTCTTTTTTACTTTATTTATTTTATTGTATAATTATGTAGCTTGATTAATCAAGTGCACTTGTCTAAGTTTCAGCTGCTGTATACATCACTTAAGAAAAATATCTGTTGGACCGATATCTATATAAAACGCCTTGGTCTGCTCCAAATAAAGCTCTGCTTTTGCTCCATTTAACATCCCCACAACTTCTGCACCCACCACCAATAAGATCTATCATCCACAATCCTACTCAATTCACTCCCTCAGAGAGAGCCTGGAAAATAGGCCTCCCAACATGCTCTGAAGGCCAACACATGTCTGGACACTGAACCAAGTACCAGAGTTGAAAATTTCTCTGCTATCAATCCTATCCCATTAAACCAGAGAGCTGTTGGCAGGAATTACTTCAGTTGCATTATGTATGCATTGTTTCATGTTTTGGAAAAGGCTTTATATGTAACTGTTGTAGAGCACAATGCAGTAAACCATTTGCAACCTGACAAAGGCATGGATAACTGAAGTGAGGTTTTTGTCTGAAAGAACAGGGTATTAGAAGACCCTGTCCCTCCTTGTAAAATGATTTAGCAAGATTCATGAGCTTTATCACTTCGTGGGTTTAATTTCAAGTGGTGATACTGTATCTGCATGAATAGTTTCACTAATGCTTAAAAACACCTACATACATGTCAAGTGCAATACAGTAATTCTCCAAAACTAGTATAGTTTGACTTCACTAATATATTGTGAGCAAACAAGATCTTTGTTTTGTAGAAAGAGATGCACATCTTGTTCATTCTGTCCTGAAGATCATATAATATTTACCATGTGCAGTAGCTAGAATATATATAACATTATTTATAAATTGGTCTACAAGGTACTAGATTTTTCAAAAAGGATGAAATTCCCTTTCACCATTCTCTTCCCATCCTAAATATAACACATGTAATCAAATCCTGTATGAAGAGTTCTGGGTGAGTTAGAATCCAACTTCCTTCTCTGTACCAGGACCAACGGTTAAGTTTTGCTACTGCAACACAGCCCCCTCTGTTCCTTGTGAGGGGTAATTGGGACACGGGATCCATGATAGTGGAGATCCGGAGGACCAATACTTAGCTCTTCCTATATATTAGCCAATTCAGGATCACTGTAGAGCCACCTTTCACAGCACCAGTGGTGTAGAGCCCGCTGAATGATTGCTCCACTCACCTCACCCAACCTGCTTGAAAGGCAGAGCAGGGCTGATGTGGTATATGGGGGCTTCAACACCTGGACAACTTTCATCTAAAACAAAATGATTAAAAAGTGAAAACAAACACTTTGTTTAGTGTGTTAAAATAAATATCACCACTCACTTTATTTTGCGGGAGTTTCTCCTAACACAGGAAAAGCATAGGCAAGAGTGGCCAATAATGTATCAACTTTCTGCCTGCTCTGTCAACTTCAGTGCTCTGTCAGGTGTAACTCCTGGTACAGGTTTTTATCAAAACTGTTACTTTTAATCAGAGACAATGTGGGATAGTGAAAAGGGATAGTAAATCAAATTAAAATTGAACTGTCCAATCATAAATTTAAATGTAACAGAGAAAATTTATTCTTTACACAGACTTTTACATGAAATGTATTTTTCAGAGTTCAGAATAACAACAAAGCATTTAGCTGATGCACATCAGCTAATACAAGGCAAACAACATGGTTTCTTTAGTTTTAATTAAAATCATGCCAGAATTATCATCAAATCTGAGGAACTATGTCTGATTAATATAACATAGTTTTGGCCTTTAAAGATCTTAATAGTTGGATACATTTCCACATTTACATGACATATTGGCATAATAGCTGTAACTCAGAGTTAGCTGGTATATGACATAGCAGTAGATAAAGCAACAGCTTCTTTCATTAATAATAGAGTAAATAGGCATATAAACACACACACAAATTGTCAGTGCTGAGTAAGAGTACTTAATAACTGTCAGGAGAGCAAATTTGGACTGGATAGAGCATATACGTTACAAGCATGTCTTGTGCGGTTTTCCATGCTCTTCCCATTTACATGCTATCATGACAACCCTAATTTGTTCACAACATCATGTGAGACACATCTGGTTTAAGATTTCATAGCTGAGAGACTAGCCTTTTCCTTAGTTTTCTTTTTTTATATACTTGAAGACTACTAGAAGATTTTTGATGGAAAGAGACCCTTGAAAAGTGACCTCCCCCCCTTCCTGCTTATTTATTACTTCTCCCATCCTTGGTCCCCACTTTTGCAGTTTAAAATGCCTCCAGCTGACAAGGCTGCATGGAATTATCTCTGGAAGTTGGCACTGCTGTTCAGAATATTGAACAGTTTGGGCTGCTCTCTCTCCACTTTTTGCATCTAGATTGTCGGGCCTGCCAAGGGCAGAAATGTTTTGTTGACTTTTTTTTATTTTTTATTTTTCATATATATATATATTTAGAAAAAAATGAGAAAAAAACAGTGAGAGAAGAGAACTTCTATCTTTAAAAAAAAATAATAGAGAGTAGTTTGATTTCAGGAGAGTAACAATAGGACTTGGAAGGTGCGATATTATCAGGAATAATTCAGACTATTTACTAGTTAACCAACAGAACTGCAGTATGCAAATTAACATGCTGTAAGAGTTGAATGTGGTTTTGCTCATGGTTGTTGGGAGTAACAGGGTTTTAGTAATCTGATATAAAAGCCATGTATTTCTTGGTTCAAATGGTTAACATCCACTGACAGTTTACAATGATGTTATGGCTGATTAGTGGCCTGTAACCTTCCTTTCCTCCCTCCTCAGCTCCATTGGTTGGAATGTGCAAGGCTAAAGATATGGCTCTGACTGCTACACACCCCTTCCTTTCCACTCTTCACCTACTTGATCAGAGCGAAGAGTATCTGGTGTACAGTCCCATTGTCTCTCTCCCATTCCGGAGCCATGATTCAGACAATTCAAACATGGTCACCCAGGAAGTGAGAGGTGATGGATCAGGGTATAATGCAGTGGGTCTCAAACTTTTTTACTGGCGACCCCTTTCACATTGCAAGCCTCTGAGTGTGACCCCCTAATAAATTAAACACCATTTTTAATATATTTAACACCATTATAAATGCTGGAGGCAAGCGGGGCTCGGTGTGGAGGTTGACAGCTCGCAATCCCCCATGTAATGATATCATGACCCCCTGAGGGGTCCCAATCCCCAGTTTGAGAACCCCTGGTATAATGTAACTAAAAGTTAACTGTTAGTGATCATCTTCGAGAACTCATGGAGAATGGGTGAAGTCCAAAAAGACTGGAGAGAGCAAACATAGTACCTATCTTTAAAAGGGAAAACAAAGAGGACATAAGGAATTATAGACTAGTCAGCTTAACTTCAATAGCTGGAAAAATAGTGGAACAAATGATTAAGCAATCAATTAGTAAGCACCTCAAGGATAATAAGGAATTGCCAGAATGGATTTGTCTAGAACAAATTATGCCAAATCAACCTAATTTCCTTCTTTGACGGGGTTACTGGCCTAGTGGATGGGGGGCGGGGGAGCAGTAGATGTGATAATCGTGATTGTAGTAAGGCTTTTGACACAGTCCCCCATTTCATTCTCATAAGAAAGCTATTAGGTGAATGCATAACTGGTTGTAAGCCCGTACTTAGAGTAGCTATCAATGGTTCACTGTCAAATTGAGATAATGTATCTAATGGGGTCCTGCAGGGACCTGTCTTGGATATGGTACTATTCAACATTTACTTGAAAGATTTGGATAGTGGAGTGGAGATTACACTTATAAAATCTGGTGAAGACACCAAGCTGGGAGGGGTTGCAGACACTTTGGAGGATAGAATTGGAATTCAAAATGACCTTGACAAATTGCAGAATTGGTCTAAAATAAACAAGGTACACTGCATTAATGCACACGAGTGAACTTTTAGCATAGGGATGGCTGAATGGGGCATGTAGACTTATATCAAGGTTTGAGCTGACTCACTAAGAGTTTAGGCTAGAAAGGTCTGATGGATTTGAAGCCACTCTGTAATAATTTATTACTACTATATGTTGGTCTGGTTATTGGGTAACTCATTAGAGGGCTGTCTGTGGTGGGGAGGTAAGGGGGTGGGAAGGGAGGAAGGAAAAAAATCTCTTTAAGATAGGTAAAGGCTCCCCAGGATGTAGGTGAAGGCAGAAGGCCTGACATCTGAGGGGGCTGCACTCAAAGAGACCACAAGAGGACAGAGGTGTAGCTAATCCTGGAACAATGACAAAAGGCTCTGAATAAGGCAAGGATAATAACTTGATGTGGTAGAGAAAGCAGATCCAGGGGAGAGAGTCAAATTTAATATTTTAAAGAACATCTTCTTTATAGAATTGTCTCTCTTCATTTTACTTTCTATAACATAATCTAGAAACAAATGCCATCTAGAAACAAAAGAAATTACACTACTGAAGGACTACACTGTTTTCTGATATCCATACATGGTTCCTACTGAAGTCAATATGAGTTGGCCACATGACTCTGATGGCAGAAATTGTTTTTAAGAAATTCTTTACAGGAACAACAAAACAGGTTTGTTAGCCTCAATATTAATTTAGTTCTTTTTTTTTTTCTGGGATCTGAACCTGCTTCCATTGAAATCAATGGCAAAACTCCCATTAACTTCAATGGCAGCAGAACTAAGCCACAAAGAGAGAGAGAGACAGAGATTGATTTTCTTATTTTATAAAGAAACTCATTTTCCAGAAAAGTGGTTATTTTAGATTGGAAAACATTTCTATGGCCAATTGTACTAGAAAATGTGCTTTCTTTATACTTGAAGTGAATATTAAATGAAACTCATAACAAATTGGGCAAATACACACTAATTAGATTCACTGGTTTTCTGTCTGTCTGTAATGATAACATTGATTTAATTTAAAACTGTTAGAAGCAAATAAAAGAAACAAATGAAAACAAAACATATTACAACAAAAACAGGTTAAAATGTCACCCCATGACATAAGCTAAAGTACAAGCATACAAATACTTTCATTCGTAATGGATAGGTTTTGGAATTTTTGCATTTATCTTTATTTGGTTGTGTCACAATTAAGTTCTGAACTGTATACTGGCTGAAAAGTTTGTCTCCCTGAGGGCTGGAGCAGATGGTTGAAATATTTAGAGACCAGGACTGCTGAATCTGTGAGAGAAGAAAAAATGCATTCACTGGGAAAAACTGCTGATGTCAACCTAAAGCAATAGGGTTCTTAGCAGTGCTCTCTAAGGGATTACTGCTGAGGCTGCCAATAACCATATACTACACTGAAGCCTTTGTTTTTCTTCTTGTTTTAATAGTAATGTTATAGCTATTTAGTAATGTTATATTTGTGTAGACTACAAAAAGCAAAAGTACTGAGTTAGTATCTGTGAATAAGAAAATAAAGCATTTTCACTCTCCATGTTCTAGGAAATTCCACTGTGCAAGGAAGACACAAAGAACTTAGCATTTTCCCAAACATCTATTTGATAAGTTTAAAATAAAATCTTTTAAAAACACAGAGAATTCTAATTGCATTGCTGTTAAGAATCTGGAATTTGCTTCTGCTTATGTAATAGTTTTCCCACAGGAAAGTGAGACAAAAACACTGGGAGGAGGGGGGAAATAAAATGGTAAGTTTGATATATTGATAGGAACATATGAAAGTGAGGAAATACCTTTCCAGTGCTAAATACTAATTATGGTTAAGAAGTTTCTTTCATTAGCACTTCTAAATTTAAAACAACTGCTGAATGGATCATTTCTTTGTTATTTGCCCATTTCAGTTTCTCTTTGATAAAGGTCCTTGCCATTCAAATGGAACATAAAGATTTTATTGGTCCCTAATGATGCAAACTACAGCTGTACAATCATCATTTAAAAATCTGAGTTCTGTGTGCTCTTAGATCTGCTGTCACTTTATCACAATTGTAGAAGCATCTTTAAGTGTATTTGCTTAAGCAGATGGTGAATGGCCACACTGGGAATACATCTATCTTTTTTACTGTATGATGAAGTTTTAAAGCAGAAATTTTAGCTATGGGGGTAGAAAAACAGACTTGTATAATCAACTGTATATAAAAGAACTGGTATAAGACCCTAAAGCTTCTAATACTAGTGTGTAGGAAATTGGTATAGATTTCATAAATCAGGATTTGTGACCTAAAATTGCATTCACTTATATTGCGGATTTAAGGAATCTAATGATTTATTTTTCTTAATTGTTTTTGTAACTGTTTTTAGAATAAATCTTTGATTTAAAAATCACACCCAGGAATCCTTCCAGAATGTTAACTAAAACAAAACAAGTGGTAAGGATTTCTGGCAAAAGGCTTAAGGTAAGCAGGTAGCCAGGCAATGGCATCATTCACTGGAAAGGCCTGATTTCAGGCTTGATATGAATACCAGTGACTTTAATATACTTTAGATCAGGCCCTTAAGGGGAGAAAATTCTAAGGAGTATCATGCAGGTAAAAAGCAAGAGCTAGGGGAAGATCCATAGGACATTAGATGGAAGGCTTGGGAGGTGTATTGGGAGAGATTACAGCTGGATGAAAAAATGTTGGCAACTTTTTTTCTGTCAAAACCAAAAAGTTTCATGAAAATGTGCCAGTGTTAACTTTCTGATGGGAAGATTATTCAAGTCCAGGATGAAATCATAAAGAGAGAGCACAAGGCCACCTTAAAATAGCTAATAGCCTGTTAGTGTGAGAGACCCTGGTATGCCTGATTTGGAGCAAGGACTTGAACTGAAGTCTGTTCCAAACTAGCACACTAACGACCAGGCTATGGAGTCAGTCTCTGCTTGGACCAATGGATATTTAATGATTCATACAAAGGGGAAAACAGCTCCAATAGTAGAAACTGACCTTCTAACCCAGTTGCTACGGCACTGGCTTGAGGCATGGGTTCAAGTCCCTGCTCTACCAGATTTGGACAAACCCAAGATCTTTTGAATATTTTATGAAAACAGAGAAATAACACCCACCACCACCTCTCACACACAAGGCTATTGGCTATTCCAGGGTAAAGAGGTGTCTGTCTCTGTTTTCACGAAAAAATTCAAAAGGTTGCAGGTTCACTCCATTCTAGGACAAAAACAGATTCTGAAGCCTCAAAGTTCTTTGTGAAACAGAATTGTTGTTTACTGGAGAGAAGTAGTAGGAAAGCAACATTAATTAGTCCCAGGAGAAGTCCCATAGGTGTCAGCACTGATGATGCCTCTAAATTAAGTTATGTAGCAATTTCTATAAATAAATCTAGTTTTCTTAGTGAAAGATTGGGAGAGGCAACGGCAACTGCAGGTTTGATTAGACCCCCGGCTGGTGGCTGTTTGCTCATATTACACAGTACCCCAAATGGCACCCGTGTGTATCAACTCTGATGTGTTTTCAAATTAAAACTGGATCCAATTTTTAGGAACTTTCAAGAAACTATAGTTGGACAAGCACTTGGACAACTCCATTTACATCCACTGATTTTAGAGAACGTTGTGTATGTGTTAAGAGGTCATTGGTAGCAAGATTGCTCTTGCCAACTCTACCACGGACCAGTTGCTCTTTCCAACTCTACCAGTGTGAGACCTGGATTAATGTTTATATTGCAGTAGCACCTGTATACCCCAGCTCATGCTGGGTTCCTGTCGAGCTAGGAACCGTACAAGCATAGAGCAAGAGACAGTCACTGCGCCAAAGAGCTTAAAGTCTAAGCAGATAAAATATACAAGGATAGGAAAGGAAGCAGAGACACAAATGTCGAGTTACTTGTCCAGGGACACCTAGTGGGTCAGAGGCACAGCTAGGAATAGAACCCAGGTCTCTTTTACGCCCAGTCTAGTGCTCTATTGCTAGAAAACACTGTCTTTCAGATTAATGCTTATAATCTTTGCTCCTTTGTTTATTCATATTTAAAATGGGCATAACGCTAGCACACCTGGCAATCTTTCTTTAATTAAGGTTGTAAATTATTTTGAGCCTCTATTGAAAGCTGACCTGTACAGAAGGATTAAAAGCTTATATCAATAAAAAATATATATTTACAAGAAAAATCGTGTTTAAATTCAAAAATGAATGTTGTCATCTGCTTTCAGTCAGTATTAAGAACATTTTCCTACATTGTTTTGCAAATGGTCTACAGTTTGTTCTGGTTGTTTAAAAAGAAGAATAATTTGAAACTGAAAACTAGATGGTGGCACAGATAACTTACAAGTCCTGCACTTATTTTTATTAAACATAAGGCAGTGCTTTCCCTTCATTTTGCCAAAGAGATTAGGGCTTTGAAATATTAATTTGATATTGTATAAGCTTGTTCATAAAAATTATTCCTCTAACTGTGATAAGGAATACATTCGTAAAAATTCATGACCAGTTCTGTGACAATTTGCAAATAGAATAAGGATTAAATGCTAGGAGCAAATATGTCAGTCATTCCCATTAAATTAGAAATAAACAATCTATTGAGGAAGTGGTCTCAGTGCAGCCACACCTTTGACTCCTAGGGGAGTTCTTGTCTCATCCTAAAAATAAGAGTGTAAAGCTATAGCCAAAACCAATAAGCAGCAGCATCTCAAGTACAAGTTTCTGATTGACATTGTCTAGGTGACTCCTCTCTCTGGAAGATGCTTGTATGCTGAATGGGCACTAGGGTCTGAGATTGGTGGAAAGACTCCAATTGACTTCAGTGGGATCAAGTTATTTTGTTGTATCATTTTTACAAAGATGTTTTATTGTGTCTCACATTTATGCATGTATGATATAGTACACAAGTGAAATAGTCAAGGAAAACCCCTTCAGCTGTGAGGCAGTAATTAGACAGTATATACAAAGATAGATCTATTTGATGGCAGGGACAGCAGAGGGTAAAGGCAATACATAGTAAACTGTCTAACGCCTGAAATCGCAACAGTTCTTGAGGCCTCAATATCTTGCAGAGTGGTCTGTTCACAGCAATAGAAGTGAGTATAGCAGGTTAGTGATAAACGGACACTACAAATGCTGATGGGATGCAACTATTTACACTTAAACTATTAACAAACGGTAAAAGCAATTACAGGTAACATATATGGAGATAATTAGTAAATGTGGTAATTTCTGAAGATGGCATTTACCTATATGTGAAGTGGAAGTCACATCTGTATTAAAGTTGCTAAACACGTCCCTCTACAACCCCCTATTTTTAGATACTGATAACTTTGCCAAACTCTGTTAGTCCTGAAATATTCTATGCTCAGTCTGTGCAGCCATGCCAGCAGCTCACATGATTGTACCATGAGTCTTACAATGTTTGGTGTTTTTTCTAAAACTCAAGTTCCTAGTGTCATGTTTGTGGGAATCTTAGCTGTCATTAAAACAAAAATAAGTTTCTAGCTATATAGTTTCAGAGAAGAGCTTGGAAATTTGCTGCAGAATGCTCAAAGACAGAAAGGCAAATAAATACTTAAAAAAAAATAATCTCATGCTTTTAAGCCAATTTAATTATTTTTTGGAAGCTAGGTTCATGATTTTTGAATGTTTGGGAGTGATAATACTGTGGCAGTTTGTATTTCTTTAAAAGTTTGAGCAAAAATGGTATTTTTGAGAACAAGGTTAATGAACACTGAATAGTTCTTCCAATGTTCAAAAAAACAGTGCTTTTAAAAACCAATTGTAGCATCTCTGGGGGTAAGAACTTGAAGTTAGATAGGGGGATAATTTTGTGGTGACAGAGTGCCTTTTGTTGACCCTTTAATAATCCAAGTTGGCTGATCTACCAGCTGTGGAAAATTGCCATTTGCACTTTTACTATACAATGGAACACTGACCAAGTTGATTCTCCTCCTGTTTTTGCCCATCAAAATAAGGTTTGTTCTAAGGGATGGTGAACTGGACTGGGAGACAAGAAACTAAGTTCTAGTTCCACCTCCTCTATTGATTGGAGTTAATAATTCTGTGTACTTCACAATATCATTATTGAGCCAAGGATATGCCAACCCTAGGTAGATGGCAAATATCAGCCTCCTCTCTCCCATTTTACAAAATGAGTAACCGAGAGGTTGTAAAGGTTACTCTCAGTACAAACCACGGTTCTAATATGATAGACTCAAGTGTCATCTTCTCTTCTCTCTCTACGTGCTTGGCTATGCTATATAAATTGGACTACTTCAGCATATGTAACTCACTTGCTCAGTGCATTACATGCCCTCTCTTGTGGTTAGTCCGCAGACCTACTCCTGCTGCCAGCTAATGAAGTTATTAGACATTTAAACTGTAGAGGTCTGTGTGGCAGTTGTGAAATTCAAACATTGCTGATGAGTCATGCACAGGGGTTATACATGATGTAATTTCTTTTATTTTCTTTATTTTTCCACTTGACATTTCTTTAAGTGGGACATTCCATTAAACAATCAAACAAACAAGAAAGCTAAATTGAAAGAACATTATTAAGGTTGAAAAGTCAAATAATCAAAAACTATGAAATGTCTTTATTAAGGTTTCATGTGCAATCTTAAGTCTTGTTCCTCATGTACTTGCATTATGATCTAGCCTTTGGTTATACATGATTGCCTATTTTTTTCCCCCAAAGGAGCCTGCATTATGAATGGATAGTGCTTAGTTAATGATTTAGGGTTCTGTTATGAATGAGGTTGTCTGTAGGTTCCCTGCCTCATTTACTGCAAACATTGGAAGGTGTGAGATGAACGGGGTGAAGGGGTTGCTTGAAGAGAGAGGATGGTCTTGTGTTTAAGATACTTGACTGTGACTCAGGAGAACTGGATTCTATATCTGACTCTGCCATAAAATTCCTGTGGGATGCCACAAAAATTACTTAAACTAAAGTCTTCAGAGGTGGCTGTTAACTGTGTGGACTTCATTTTCTGGGTGACTAACCTGAGACACCTAGAAACTGATTTTCAAAAGAGCTGAGCACTTGTAACTCCATTTTAAGTGAATGGGGACTGTAAGTGCTCGGTACCAATAAAAATAAGGCCCAAAACATTTCAAGTTCAGCACCCAATCACTGAGGCACTGAAAATGTACGGATGCTGTTGTACATTTTGGCTTTAATCACTTCGTGATTCAGTTCCACATCTGTAAATCTGAAATAATTGCAGGGGTACTGTAAAGATAAATTTGTTTATGTTTGAGAGACACTGGGATACTAACATCATATGACTTATGTAATTAAAGATAATGTCATCAGATTTACAGATATGAAGCCCTAATTTTGGCATTTCCTAATCTTCAAATGGTTGACCTAGCAACCATTTTTTTTAAAAAGGGATTTGTATTTGTATTTGTATGGCGTTAGGATATGCAGTAAGTACCTCAGTTGCTGTAAAGCACTTTGATTTGGCTATGAGCCTAGTGTACTTGTTAAGACAGTCCCAGTACCAGGGTCTTGGTAGTTAATCCTAAACTAACAAGTGTAAAAGCTGTAATAAGGTAGAAAAGTCACAGCCCTTTTTTTCAAACTCTCAGGCTGGGATTTTTGACAAGACAAGTCGTTCAAAATGGCTATTGCAGGCATCTTACTTTCTTCCCTGACAAGGGATTGGTGGCTGCACTAGTTGGTGAATTGACTGGCTACAGCTGCTCTACATATCTTCCAGGTCTCTATGGTACTCACAGGATCTGGCAGTATTCAACTGTACAGAAAAATAGCCCAGAATGAAGCACTAATAAGATTAAAAGCAGCTTTTCTTAGCATCTGACTGATGTATAACTTCCGTAATGGCTCTCAGCATAATTTGTCTCCTCTCTCCTTTTTGGGTTGGTAGGAAGACTCTTTCTTGTGTAAATGGCTTCACACAGGTTCATAGATGGTAATCAAATCTGACCGTCTGTATGTGTATCACAGGCCATAACTTTTGGTTGAACTAGAACATGTCTTTTAGAAAGAGGCCTTGATTTGAAGGCTTAAAGTGATGGAAAATCAACATAGTCCACACCCCTTAGTAATTTTCTCCCAGGTTGACTACCCTTAGCCTTAAAATTGTGTGCATTTTTTCCACTTTGAATTGGTCTAGTTTTGAATTCCAGCCATTGGCTCTTGTTATGCCCTTTTTTAATAGTTTAAAGAGTCCTCTAGTAGCAGAAGTTTTCTCCCAATGTAAGTACTTATAGACTGTGATCAAGTGAACTCTTTAACATTCTCAATTTATTTTGTTTAAGTCTTTCTCATCCAAGGATGGCCTCTGAAAGTTGGAAATGTGCAAATTATATTGTATTATTGCTGTAACCTATTACAGATGCAATGGTGACCCCATGGATGCTGATGTTGGAAATTCTCTTCTAATCTTACCTACAGTAAGAAGTAAATAGTCTTCTCTGGGCTGGTAGAGAGTAACTCACAAATTTCTCTGAGGGCATGTCTACATTACGCGCTGGATCAATGGGAAGTGATTGATCCAGAGGGGGGGTCGATTTATTGCATCTAGTCTAGACGCGATAAATCGACTGTCGAGCACTCTCCTGTTGACTCCGGTACTCCACCAGAGCGAGAAGCAGAGTCAACAGGGGAGCGTCAGCCGTCGAATTACCGCAGTGAAGACACTGCAGTAAGTAGATCTAAGTATGTCGACTTCAGCTACATTATTCACATAGCTGAAGTTGCGTAACTTAAATCGATCTCCCTCCCTCCCACCAGTGTAGACCAGGCCTGAGAGAATGACTTCTTTACTCACATTCAGTGCACCTAAATGTCCCCTACTTTAAGGGATGGGGATATGTCACTCTAACTTTATGAGACTTGACATCCTCACAGGAAGTTTAATAGGTTTTTAGCCATTTCAGAAATAATTGGCTATAGTGTTCTCTTGACAATAAAGGTTTCTGCATACTGAGAGGAGAATATACACCCATATGTGTAGTTTGCTTGTTTCATCAAGTCACTTTATAGTGAAGTTCAAATTTAAAATTTACTATTAAAAACTTGAGTCAATGTATAAACATTTGGCTACTTGAACTTACTGTTATTTTTTAGAATGAAACCCACTCATACAGATCTCTTCGTTGCACTCTATTCTGAAAATCCCACTGTATGCTGGTTATTAAGGAAGCAAAACTGAACTATCTGCACATTAAAAAAAACAAACAATATTTGTCCTCCTCTGTAGAAATCAAGTGTGTGATTTTCGTCTGTCATTGTAACATTGTTGTTTGTTCAAGGGCATTCAGGAGCTCTGAAATAGTAATATAAGAGGATGGGTCTAATGCAGATGTCACTTCCACTGGGTCCCTTGTGATCATAGAAAGAATTGTAGACCACTAGTTTAAGCACTGGACTTGCACTGAGGAAATCCTGAGTTGTAGTACAGGGTTCTTGTCTGGACATCAATACTGACTTTATCTGTGGCAAAACTCACACAACTAAGTAATTGGGCAACAAAATGGCAAATGAAATTTAATGTGGATAAATGTAAAGTAATGCACATTGGAAAAAATAACCCCAACTATACATACAATATGATGG
Source organism: Platysternon megacephalum (assembly GCA_003942145.1). NCBI lineage: Eukaryota > Metazoa > Chordata > Testudines > Platysternidae > Platysternon > Platysternon megacephalum. Next base: position 34,547,513 of record QXTE01000001.1, on the reverse strand, counting down.
GGGGGTTAATTTAGCTACAACAAATCAGGAAAAAGATCTTGGAGTCATTGTGGATAGTTCTCTGAAGATGTCCACGCAGTGTGTAGAGGTGGTCAAAAAAGCAAACAGGGTGTTAGGAATAATTAAAAAGGGGATAGAGAATAAGACGGAGAATATATTATTGCCCTTCTATAAATCGATGGTACGCCCACATCTTGAATACTACGTACAGATGTGGTCTCCTCATCTCAAAAAAGATATACTGGCATTAGAAAAGGTTCAGAGAAGGGCAACTAAAATGATTAGGGGTTTGGAAAGGGTCCCATATGAGGAGAGATTAAAGAGGCTAGGACTTTTCAGCTTGGAAAAGAGGAGACTAAGGGGGGATATGATAGAGGTATATAAAATTATGAGTGATGTGGAGAAAGTAGATAAGGAAAAGTTATTTACTTATTCCCATAATACAAGAACTAGGGGTCACCAAATGAAATTAATAGGCAGCAGGTTTAAAACAAATAAAAGGAAGTTCTTCTTCACACAGCGCACAGTCAACTTGTGGAACTCCTTGCCTGAGGAGGTTGTGAAGGCTAGGACTATAACAGCGTTTAAAAGAGAACTGGATAAATTCATGGAGGTTAAGTCCATTAATGGCTATTAGCCAGGATGGGTAAGGAATGGTGTCCNTTGAGAGACACTGGGATACTAACATCATATGACTTATGTAATTAAAGATAATGTCATCAGATTTACAGATATGAAGCCCTAATTTTGGCATTTCCTAATCTTCAAATGGTTGACCTAGCAACCATTTTTTTTAAAAAGGGATTTGTATTTGTATTTGTATGGCGTTAGGATATGCAGTAAGTACCTCAGTTGCTGTAAAGCACTTTGATTTGGCTATGAGCCTAGTGTACTTGTTAAGACAGTCCCAGTACCAGGGTCTTGGTAGTTAATCCTAAACTAACAAGTGTAAAAGCTGTAATAAGGTAGAAAAGTCACAGCCCTTTTTTTCAAACTCTCAGGCTGGGATTTTTGACAAGACAAGTCGTTCAAAATGGCTATTGCAGGCATCTTACTTTCTTCCCTGACAAGGGATTGGTGGCTGCACTAGTTGGTGAATTGACTGGCTACAGCTGCTCTACATATCTTCCAGGTCTCTCTGGTACTCACAGGATCTGGCAGTATTCAACTGTACAGAAAAATAGCCCAGAATGAAGCACTAATAAGATTAAAAGCAGCTTTTCTTAGCATCTGACTGATGTATAACTTCCGTAATGGCTCTCAGCATAATTTGTCTCCTCTCTCCTTTTTGGGTTGGTAGGAAGACTCTTTCTTGTGTAAATGGCTTCACACAGGTTCATAGATGGTAATCAAATCTGACCGTCTGTATGTGTATCACAGGCCATAACTTTTGGTTGAACTAGAACATGTCTTTTAGAAAGAGGCCTTGATTTGAAGGCTTAAAGTGATGGAAAATCAACATAGTCCACACCCCTTAGTAATTTTCTCCCAGGTTGACTACCCTTAGCCTTAAAATTGTGTGCATTTTTTCCACTTTGAATTGGTCTAGTTTTGAATTCCAGCCATTGGCTCTTGTTATGCCCTTTTTTAATAGTTTAAAGAGTCCTCTAGTAGCAGAAGTTTTCTCCCAATGTAAGTACTTATAGACTGTGATCAAGTGAACTCTTTAACATTCTCAATTTATTTTGTTTAAGTCTTTCTCATCCAAGGATGGCCTCTGAAAGTTGGAAATGTGCAAATTATATTGTATTATTGCTGTAACCTATTACAGATGCAATGGTGACCCCATGGATGCTGATGTTGGAAATTCTCTTCTAATCTTACCTACAGTAAGAAGTAAATAGTCTTCTCTGGGCTGGTAGAGAGTAACTCACAAATTTCTCTGAGGGCATGTCTACATTACGCGCTGGATCAATGGGAAGTGATTGATCCAGAGGGGGGGTCGATTTATTGCATCTAGTCTAGACGCGATAAATCGACTGTCGAGCACTCTCCTGTTGACTCCGGTACTCCACCAGAGCGAGAAGCAGAGTCAACAGGGGAGCGTCAGCCGTCGAATTACCGCAGTGAAGACACTGCAGTAAGTAGATCTAAGTATGTCGACTTCAGCTACATTATTCACATAGCTGAAGTTGCGTAACTTAAATCGATCTCCCTCCCTCCCACCAGTGTAGACCAGGCCTGAGAGAATGACTTCTTTACTCACATTCAGTGCACCTAAATGTCCCCTACTTTAAGGGATGGGGATATGTCACTCTAACTTTATGAGACTTGACATCCTCACAGGAAGTTTAATAGGTTTTTAGCCATTTCAGAAATAATTGGCTATAGTGTTCTCTTGACAATAAAGGTTTCTGCATACTGAGAGGAGAATATACACCCATATGTGTAGTTTGCTTGTTTCATCAAGTCACTTTATAGTGAAGTTCAAATTTAAAATTTACTATTAAAAACTTGAGTCAATGTATAAACATTTGGCTACTTGAACTTACTGTTATTTTTTAGAATGAAACCCACTCATACAGATCTCTTCGTTGCACTCTATTCTGAAAATCCCACTGTATGCTGGTTATTAAGGAAGCAAAACTGAACTATCTGCACATTAAAAAAAACAAACAATATTTGTCCTCCTCTGTAGAAATCAAGTGTGTGATTTTCGTCTGTCATTGTAACATTGTTGTTTGTTCAAGGGCATTCAGGAGCTCTGAAATAGTAATATAAGAGGATGGGTCTAATGCAGATGTCACTTCCACTGGGTCCCTTGTGATCATAGAAAGAATTGTAGACCACTAGTTTAAGCACTGGACTTGCACTGAGGAAATCCTGAGTTGTAGTACAGGGTTCTTGTCTGGACATCAATACTGACTTTATCTGTGGCAAAACTCACACAACTAAGTAATTGGGCAACAAAATGGCAAATGAAATTTAATGTGGATAAATGTAAAGTAATGCACATTGGAAAAAATAACCCCAACTATACATACAATATGATGGGGGGGTTAATTTAGCTACAACAAATCAGGAAAAAGATCTTGGAGTCATTGTGGATAGTTCTCTGAAGATGTCCACGCAGTGTGTAGAGGTGGTCAAAAAAGCAAACAGGGTGTTAGGAATAATTAAAAAGGGGATAGAGAATAAGACGGAGAATATATTATTGCCCTTCTATAAATCGATGGTACGCCCACATCTTGAATACTACGTACAGATGTGGTCTCCTCATCTCAAAAAAGATATACTGGCATTAGAAAAGGTTCAGAGAAGGGCAACTAAAATGATTAGGGGTTTGGAAAGGGTCCCATATGAGGAGAGATTAAAGAGGCTAGGACTTTTCAGCTTGGAAAAGAGGAGACTAAGGGGGGATATGATAGAGGTATATAAAATTATGAGTGATGTGGAGAAAATAGATAAGGAAAAGTTATTTACTTATTCCCATAATACAAGAACTAGGGGTCACCAAATGAAATTAATAAGCAGCAGGTTTAAAACAAATAAAAGGAAGTTCTTCTTCACACAGCGCACAGTCAGCTTGTGGAATTCCTTACCTGAGGAGGTTGTGAAGGCTAGGACTATAACAGCGTTTAAAAGAGAACTGGATAAATTCATGGAGGTTAAGTCCATTAGTGGCTATTAGCCACGATGGGTAAGGAATGGTGTCCCTAGACTCTGTTTGTCAGAGGGAGGAGATGGAGGGCAGGAGAGAGATCACTTCATCATTACCTGTTAGGTTCACTCCCTCTGGGGCACCTGGCATTGGTGTCAGTAGACAGGATACTGGGCTAGATGGACCTTTGGTCTGACCCAGTACGGCCGTTCTTATGTTCTTAATAGACCATTTACTTTGTCTCTGGTTCAATTTATGTATATCTGAAATTAGGATAATACCTACCTTGCAGGGCTAATGATGGTTAATTAGATAATGTTTGCAAAGTGCTAAGTATTATTATCATTACCTTAATTAACCTGCAAACCATCCTGGAGTATGTACTTAGCAGTTTTGAAAACATAGCAAGGTTGTGAGAAAGGAATCTCTGTTAGCCTGATGGTAGTATTGCTTAATTTGCAGTCTGCTTCTTGTGCCCATGAGTAGATTTCAGTGGAGCCTACAGAATGTAAATTGTTCTGTTTTTCCATTCAGTGATCAGGCATTATGAAATTTGAGCGGTGAGTGTCAGTCTCCCTATCCTGACCACCAGAATAGTTCCTGACACCACTTTATGAAGTGTGCCAGAGAAGTCAAGTTCACATGTCTACACAGACTTATGAATTCATAAAACAATAGCTTTGAAATAAAATAATCATGTTAGCCTGGTTTGAACAGAATTATTCATGATTTTTGGTAAATTCTATAATGTAAGTAGCTAAAGGGTAGAATGTAAATATCATGAACAGGCCACTTCAGTTACATTCAGAAACAAATATGCCCAAGCAATTTGATTAAGGCATTTAGTCTGAACTATAGAACCAACAATTACAAGCAAGCATTAATACTAAAACATAATAATTTGTAACTGTCCTATACCTATGCCAAAATATTTCAACTAAATATACTGAGCAAAACAAGGGGAATGGTTTCTGCATAGTAATCTAATATATTTAGAACATTTCAAATATTTGAATTTAACCAAATAGTTTGTGTTATGAAGAATATACAGTACCACTGAGTTAATCTGTTCATCTTAAAAATATGTACATGGTTTTATGTTCGATACTGATTTTGTTGAGTCTGGTGGAGAATGAGTAACTTAGATTAAAATATTATCAGTCCTTGGCTTTAATTTTATACCAGTATTGGCTAACGTGTTAATATTTCTGAAAAAGGTTGTCACAGTTACTGGGCAAGGTGTGCTTTGTAAGAACCCTTTTAGTCCCTCTTGAATGCATCCCTTGGCTGACAGACCTGCCTCACTCACCTCACCTCACTGGTGGAACCACATAGTCCAGCCACTCCTAGACTGGGTCTCTGCACTGCACTGTTCCTTCCCCCTCACATACACACACTTCCCAACCATCTTAATGCAAGAGGGCTAACTGTAAGAACCTTTTTCTCTGGGCAGCAGCTGATTAAAGTGACTCAAAAGCAGCATCTTCAGAACAAAGTAGCATTTAATTCCCAGAAGGATCTCTGAATATAGGAAATGGGTTAACACAAAGAAGAGTCCTACACATATTTTCTTACCCAAGCTTACACTCTCTATCCATAGCTCAGGTATGTCCAGCTCATTCCCATCTCTGGCTTGCAGAAGCAGACTGTCCTGCTTGCAGCATGCTGTCCCTGTCTCCCTGGATGTCTGTCAGCACTGCCTGACTCCCCGGGCAGCCTCTCCTACTTCCTGAAGCCAGCATCTTTAAGGTTAAGGATCTCCTTTGATCCCAGACTTTCAACCTTAGGAAGTAAAGCGTGCCAGCCTGGTGAGAGCCAAGCAGATAGTGTCTTCCCAATTGGTGGTCCTTCCATTGTTTTCTTAACTCCTTTTGAAGTTGTTTAACCCAAGTGTTTTGTCTGTGCCATTGTTTCATTTGCTGTTTGCTTCCCGTTTAACTCCTGGCAGTAAGGCAGGATAATATCAAACAGATAACCTTGGGGCCATATGATATTTACAAAAAATACTACACAAAACTCCCTCAATCTCCACATAGGATCAAGGTTTCTATCCATTTTAAGGTCTTTATCCGCATGAGCATGTCTGCCGACATTTTAGACCACACAAGCATTGTAATGTTGCAGCTGCTGCTTGGTCAGCAGGCCATGCTATCAAGAAGTTGCTATGGTAAAGACCACCCCATACACTCACCAACTTGCATTTCCTGCTCTCCAAAAATGCATCCCAAGGAAGTTGAATGTGGTTGCAGGCTCCCATGCTACCCACTTTATCATAGATTGCACTGGGGTCTTAAAACTCATGAAAGTGGCTACAGTCCAGTGTGTGTGTGTGTGTGTATGTATATATATATATATATAAACTCATATGGATGTTGCCAAGAAGGAGAAAGGCGCACAGGTCGTGGTGAGCCCCAAACCAGCCAACCAGTCTGAAACCAGTATTATCTTATGTATGTGTGTATGAAATTACGGACCCATAGGGGAGTGGTGCTTTTCTCTTGTTTCTAACTGCCGGAGAGAAATGGAGGCTAGAAGGTCCCTCCACCACTTATAATTACCATAGATTCTGTAATTCAGGTTTCCTCAATCATATAATCTCAAGTTTTGTGAGGTTTGGGGAAGACACCTTCAGCATAGTGGGTTCCTTGCTTTTCCCATAAAGCTCTCCGTAAGAGATCTGTCAGCCAAGGAGAGAACTTTTTTGGACCCACAGACACTGAAATTTCTTGTCTGACTGATGGGTTGTCAGTAAAAGTGGGGGAAGACCATCTAGATATATACTCGGTATGCATATATACAAAGGGAAAAAAATCCTCACCAGTCTAGGAACAACCATATCAGAAGGAAGTCACAGTAGTTAGATAATACTCAATATGATACAGTAGGTTAAGCCTATTAAAATAGATTAGAAGATAGTTGGGAACATAAAACTACAAGGGACTGAGACTAACATTTGTTGCCTAGAAGTTTTGGGATTTTTTCAGATTAGAAACCATTCATACATTTTATTTTTTCAAAAGAGACTTGGAGGTAGATAGAGAAAGTTAGTATTTAAAATATATTTAGAAGGGAAAAAAATGCAGCTGAGTGAGTCTAAAATCAAGACAAGCTTTTTTCTTCAACATGAACTTTAAATGACCAGTTCAAACTCATATACAAAGAAATGTTCCTTAATTAACTGGTCACCATCTTTGCTAAGAAAAAAGTCAATCTTCTCCAGGTAACACTCCTGAGTCTTTTGGATATTTGAATTGTCTTCAGCATGCTGATAAGATGCATAAAGGGCCATCAAATAGCTTTGGGCTATGTTTCAAAGTACAAGCATTTAATAGCATTTTAAACTCCGTTTTCAGGCAATTGCACCATTTCCTTTTTTAATAGAATAGAAACCTCTTAAAGGTAAAAAACCCATCAATTGCACTGTTTTCAATTTCCTTAGCTGACATGCAGTATCATTTCTCAGATACATCCCATCCTGTTATGACAGCTGAATCATGTCACAGCAATTGAGTCAGCCTAACATATCCCAAACCATCTCTTTAATTCAGAATGGGAAAACTATAACTTTAAACAATCCTGCACACCTATTTTGTCACTGGCTTGTTTTTTGTGTTTCTATTTTAAAAATATTGTTTCATCTACACACAGTCAAACCTCTCACCTAGCACAAGAACTTTAGGTTATGGTTTATAGTACTAAAATGTTTTCCTTTCTGGTAAAATCATATATTAACAAAGCCAGGGAAAGAAAAACATTAGGACCAGTTTAGTCAAACTGTGAGGGTGGTACTGACATGAGGGACTGCATGAGGTTTGGTAATCTGATTTAGGGCTTAATACAAAAGCCATTTAAGTCAATGGGAGTCTTTCTATTAGGATGACCAGACAGCAAGTGTGAAAAATCGGGACGGGGTGGGGGGTAGTAGGAGCCTATATAAGAAAAAGACCCAAAAATCAGGATTGTCCCTATAAAATCAGGACATCTGGTCACCCTACTTTCTATTGACTGCAGTGGACATTGGATCAAGCCCATATAACCTTTATTCTAAGCCATCAGACTGAATCTATCTGAGATCTGTACTCATTGAAAGTTATCATCCAATAGCAGTCTGGCTTGAAACAATTTGAAGCAAGTTTAATGATCTTGCTCCCATTTTCATTGAATAGGTGACTATATCAACACCACCACCACCGGAACCTTTGTTGTCAGTCTAAATGGAGAGGTCATTACAGCAATTCCTGTAGAATAGTATTTAGGCATAACATGAAGGAGTATGTGCTACCCTGGCCACTTCTGTAGCTTGTTTGTAGTATAGTTATCACTTGGTAACTTTCACAAGCACGCAGGACACAACCTGATGTAGTCTGTTAACTGTTTTGTAGAGTTAATTGGAATGAGAAACACACACCAAATTCAGAAACTGACACTTTAGGCAAATTATTTAATCAGCTTATTTTCACATAACAATACACTTCATTTTAAAATAAAAAATTGTGGATTTATAGCTGGTGAAAGGCATTAGCTTGACAGCCCTGGTGAGTGCAGCCCTCTATTTTTTCTACAGGGCAGCAGCATGGCAAGCTTCCCATTCATACTGCCCTGCCAGCATCTCTTAACTTTCATATGAGGCAAGTTCTAGGGATAACACAGGTGGTCTCAGTGGCCAATGCATTTCTTAGCCTGTTGAGTTGCTTAGTTAGTGCAAAGCATGGTGGTGAGATTGTGATTTGGGAACCAGTACTAAGACCCACCAAATTCATCTCATCTAAGGGCCTGCAAACAACTAATGATTGGGAGCAAGTTTTGATTTTTACTAAGATGTGCTAGATACAGACTAGTGAGCTAGCTCATTAATAATGCCTAAAGGTGTGTAATCCTCAAATATGTGCTACTGTTATACCTTTTAGAGTGAGATTTATTTAAAAAAATATTTATTAAATCAAATTGCGACTTTTTAAAGTTTACGTCAGCATTCTCTGGACACATGGGCAAACATTGGCCACATATTGTTCTGTCTCTTGCAAACAAACTTCACAATCAAGTGCTCTATTGTCAAGGGACAACTCCATTAACCAAAATACAAACAATAAAATGCAACAGTAAAAAATAAATGTTACCACAATACTCATTCACTTCTAAATAGGGTGTTTTGGAATATAAAATCATTTTAACAGGTGTAAAATCCATTACAATTATTCTCAGGTCCTCAAGCTAATTTAAGAAGTAGTTTATTCTCTCTCTCTCCTTCTCCTCTCTCTCTCCGCCTCGGCTAAGATTGTTACGGTTGCAAAATCAAGCTCTTAAAAGTTGGAAAATACCAATATTCATGTTCTTTCCACTTGTGCACAAGTTCTATAATACATTCTTTAATGATATAACATATTATTTTTTTCTGCATTGGTGGTCAGCAGAATTGAAACCAGGCCTTTTAAATACAAAGCATATGCCACTTCCACATGATCTGAAGCAGTAACTGGTAGCTTTTATTGCCTCTGTGGACCAGCTCCTAAATGGAGACACAACATACATTTTGTCATGGGTTGTACAACTATTTGTGAATAACAGAATGTTGGCTATCAGGATTCTTGGTGTTCTACTCCCAGCTTTGAGAGCAGAATGTGGGTTAATGGTTACAGACAGAATAGCTAAACACACAGATTTGTACATTTTTTGTCTGAAAGTGTGTGGCTGAGTGGATTAGAGTCAGGTCTGTCATATTAGAGAGGTAGGTTTGTTCAAGGCTCTGCCTGAAGCGACATTCTGACATTGTGCTCTCAAGATACTTAACTTATTTTCAGTGGTTGCTGCCACTTAGGACAGGTATATGCCATCAGTAGAAGAAGTGAGACCAGGGCCTGTGCTAGCCTGGCTCCTAGAGCAATGCATTTTCCTGTAGGCCAAAGTGTATTTTGTGGAGATAGTTTCTGTCTCTGTCTCTCTCTTTGTCTTGTATGCGAGGCTTGCCAGCAGGTGTGACAGGGCTGTCAAATACATTAGTGTCACTTAGCAGTTCTGCTTATATTCTACTGTTCAAATTGCTTTTCTATTGTAGTGCACTAGAAAATAAATTGTAGTGCAAATATACATTTTATTTATACACTATAAGCTCAGGCATGGAATGCTTGGGATTGTGATTGCTGTGTAGCTCTATTTTTCAGATAGTTAACCAAAAATGCACCCTCTTGCGCGCTCTCTCTCTCTCTCTCTCTCACACATATCCTTTTCCTGGGGAAGATTTACTAGTGTCCTGCCGAAATGTATCCTAATGGATCGAGTTCAATTTTCCAAGCAGTTTTAACTCTTTTGGGGCACAAGAGATGACATCCCTAAGTATTCTGTTAGAGAATTAGTTGAAATTTTGTGCTTTTGAAGTAGTGGGTCAATAGTCATTTGAGAAAAGCCTGAATTAGATGGGGACAATCTGTTTACAGTCCATTTAATGCTGTCTTAGATATTCTAGAAAGAAAAGGGTATTAGTTCCTTCATCATCGTAGGACTCTGACAGTATTGACCAGTAGGGGGAAGGAGAGACTGAAAACAGAGCCTTTGGAGCGGGATTAGTGATGCATGAGGGAGGAAATTCTTTAAGACATTTGATCAGGTTTACCTCTATAAGAGGGAAGTGAACCAGGCACTCTTGATCTATGTATTCTCTCTTTGTAGCTTCAAGATGATGAGATACAAATCGGTAAAGATGGTAATTTTAAGATTACATAAAAAAGCTCAGACAAGGACTTAATCATATTAGCTCAAAAAGATAAGGATCCATTGCAAGTATATATTGTGCATATATTTTCAGTTCTCCAATATGACTTCATAAAACACTAACATGGCCCACGCCATGAACAAGAAGGATATTAGACTCTTAACATTGTACAAATAGTATGCATTTCTTATACAAATATGCTGCATCTTCTATAGAACCATTTAAAAATAAACAGAACACAACACAACAGTTAAAAAGCTTCCAGAGCTCTAAGCATCTTGTTGTTTTTCAGCATGAAGGAGTATCATTTTGACAGATTAGATTAAAAAGTGCTAATTGTTAGACCATTCAGAACTTTTAATACAAGATAGCCTAAAACAAGCTGGAAAAATACCACTTAGAAACTCCTACGGTTCTTCACAGAAAGCATTTTGCAAAGATCATTGATGAACTGCGTGAAAATGTTAATCTCAGCATTGTTTCAAACTGGAATAGCTCCCTAAAGTGTTCTATTATAGTCCTAATATTATAAGTAATAACATACACACAACAAAATGTTCTGGTGATATACTATCATTAAATATTTACGGGAATAGGGACTTTAACCTGAATCTCCCATAACCCAGGAGAGTGCCCTCACTACTGGACTCTAGAGTCAGTCTCTCTTGCTGTCTCTCTCTATGGCCCAATGAATAGTTAGTGCTTTAATACAAAGTGGAACTACTTCAATAGGAGAGATTGAGAAACATTAACCTCAGGATAACAAATAGCCTGGTGGTTAGGTTAGTATGTAGTAGACAGTGGTTCTCAAACCACTTCCTGCAGCCCCCATTGGCCAGCGATCGGCTGAACCTGCGGACGCAGCAGGTAAACAAACCGTCCCGGCCCACCAGGGGCTTTCCCGGAACAAGTGGTGGCCCTAGTTTGAGAACCACTGTTCTAAGATATGGGAGAGCTCAGTTCAAGTCACTGCTCTAAATCAGGCATAGTAAAAATTTGAAATCAGGTCTCCCAAATTCCAGATGGGTGCCCTAACCACTGAGTATACATTATATTGGTGCAGGAGGTCTCTCGCTGTTTTTTGGTGAGGAAGGACTGGCCTGGCTTAGGGAACTAACTCTAGGAGAGGGTTAACAATTATTAATCCCAAGCAGCATTAAACACCTCTGAAAAATGCATCATTAACATAACTATGATGAAATGACTTCCATATATTTATTTTCTTCAACAAACTATTTATTTCTGTCAAAGTAACAATGTTCTGAGTTTTGCAAGAGTTATTTTTGGAACTAAAATTGATGGAGAGTCACTAAGCAAAATTATTTATGAATGTCTAGGACCACTTATCATCTTTGGACCAGAGTATAGCCCAATTTGTGCAGGTGTGCAAAGTAGTAATGAGGCTTAAGGGTCCCCTTTACTATCTTGTAGCAGGTATCTGTACTGCCACACACAGCACAGAAGAGAAATCAGACTCTGCAGAGCTGCTACATTCACTCATGAGCAGGTGTATAGAATAGACATTAAATGGTGTGTCAATACCAGAAAGTCTTTAATTTAAAGGACAAAGTTATCTTAATTGAGAAGAATTATATTTTAGGAGAAATCTTCAACATATGCATACTTTCACAGAAGGCAGAATTGCAAATGAGACTCGTGTAAACATTTGAGACAAACTAAGTAAATAACGGTGGGATGGGAAACCTTAGATGATAACCACGGGACGCTCTCCAAGGAAGAGTTGCAATTTTGCACTGAATCTATCTCTGGAAATGTTAATTGATATATGGTTATGATTATTAACATGTTTTACTTAAATATACAAGAACAGTTTCACTGTAGTTTTTATGTAAAACTTGTGACTTACAAGGAAAAAGTTTACAGATCATCTGAGAGGGAGGTGGCAAAGGATTATTAAATTTGTCTAGGAGAAGAATTTACTATGTATGAGACAGGAGGGGGAGGACTTTTGAATATGAGATCCAAGAAGAAAAAGATTACTGGAAAATTAAATGAAGTCTTTAATTGGGGAAATACACCTTTTCTATAAAATCATAGAATAATAGAAGATTAGGGTTGGAAGGGACCTCAGGAGGTCATCTAGTCCAACCCCCTGCTCAAAGCAGGACAACCCCACCTAAATCATCCCAGCCAGGGCTTTGTCAAGCTGGGCCTTAAAAACCTCTACAGATGGAGATTCCACCACCTCCCTAGGTAACCCATTGCAGTGCTTCACCACCCTCCTAGTGAAATAGTGTTTACTAATATCCAACCTAGACCTCCCCCACTGCAACTTGAGACCATTACTTCTTGTTCTCTCATCTGCCACTACTGAGAACAGCCTAGCTCCATTCTCTTTGGATCCCCACTTCAGGTAGTTGAAGGCTGCTATCAAATTTCCCCTCACTCTTCTTTTCTGCAGACTAAATAAGCCCAGTTCCCTCAGACTCTCCTTGTAAGTCATGTGCCCCAGCCCCTAATAATTTTTCTGGCCCTCTGCTGGACTCTCTCCAATTTGTCCACATCCTTTCTATAGTGGGGGGCAAAACTGGACGCAATACTCCAGATGTGACCTCACCAGTGCTTAATAGAGGGGAATAATCACTTCCCTCAATCTGCTGGCAATGCTCTTACTAATGCAGCCCAATATGCCGTTAGCCTTCTTGGCAACAAGGGCACACTGTTGACTCATATCCAGCTTCTCATCCACTGTAATCCTGAGGTCCTTTTCTGCAGAACTGCCGCTTAGCCATTCGGTCCCCAACCTGTAGCAGTGCATGGGATTCTTCCGTCCTAAGTGCAGGACTCTGCACTTGTCCTTGTTGAACCTCATCAGATTTCTTTTGGCCCAATCCTCCAATTTGTCTAGGTCACTCTGGACCCTGTCCATACGGTCCAGCATATCTACATCTCCCCCTAGCTTAGTGTCATCCATGAACTTGCGGAGGGTGCAATCCATCCCATCATCCAGATCATTAATGAAGATGTTGAACAAAACCGGCCCCACGACTGATCCCTGGGGCACTCCGCTTGATACCGGCTGCCAACTAGACATTGAGACGTTGATCACTACCCATTGAGTCTGACGATCTAGCCAGCTTTCTATCCACCTTATAGTTCATTCATCCAATCCATACCTTTTTAACTTGCTGGGAAGAATACTGTGGGAGACCATATCAAAAGCTTTGCTAAAGTCAAGATATATCACATCCACCACTTTCCCCATAGCCACTGAACCAGTTATCTCATCATAGAAGACAATCAGGTTGGTCAGGCATGACTTGCCCTTGGTGAATCCATGTTGACTTCCTGATCACCGTCCTCTCCAAGTGCTTCAAAATGGATTCCTCCATGATTTTTCCAGCGACTGAGGTGAGGCTGACAGGTCAGTAGTTCCCCGGATTCTCCTCCTTCCCTTTTTTAAAGATAGGCACTAGATTTGCCTTTTTCTAATAGTCCAGGACCCCCCCTTGATCGCCACGAGTATCAAATGTATTTGTATTGTACATATATCTGTCAATTTAAATATCTCTTATAAAACAGACCACTTTTTAGAGCAACCTTATTTAGAAAATATTATATAAAACACTAGCTATTTCTGACAATGAGAAATATAACTAGATGATGCTTAGAGAAAAATATGTTGTCTTCCCATTACAGTAAATTATTTCCTTAACTTATATGGGTTCAGAAATATTTTATAAAGACTTCACATTGGGGAATGCTCTATGCAGTACATGAAGTGAGCTATACCCTTGGTGAATGTTATTCAATTTGTGTGGTCAGATACAGATGGCTGTTTGTTTTGTTTTTGTTTTTATAATTTGGAAAAAAAATGTAGTCATATAAGTGAGAGACCAATAGCACTAGCCAAAACTTGCGGGAATAGGTGGTACTCAAATTTGTAGCTCAGCTAATTTTGTACAGGTTAGATCACTTGATTTTGCAGTCATTCCTACCTCCTGGTCAAGCATTTTATTTTGTTTTATTTTAGAAATAGGATTTAGGGACAAAGCTGAAATCAGCAAACTTGTTTCACAGAGAACCTTAGCTAGATGTAAATTTAAGCTTTTGGGATAAAGAGAAAAGCCAAAGTGTGTTGCTCCACTTATCCTATAACACAAAACATTTGAGCACAAGTTTTATTTAGTGCATAAGTGGTCAGACATGGAATGTAGATATTGGAAATTATTCTTGTTCTCTGCTATGAAAATCATTATAGCTCAGTAAATGTACACTGCAGTATATAGAGTAAGGCACATGCCCTGCTCCAAGGAACTCAAACAATCTAATTTAGACAAAATTAAGAAAAGAGAGGGTGTGATGAATTATTGGTGAGAAGTAGTAGTTGGGAAAGATTCCAGGTAGCAATGGCTTTTAAGGAGGGATTTAAAAATGGGAGAGGGATGGAATGCACCTGGTGGACAAAAGAGAGCCTCTGCTTAAATTGTCCCTATTCAGCAAAACACTTAAGCCCATGAAGTCAGTGAAACCTATACTTAAGTGTTTTGTTGAAATCAGGGCCTGAAAACACTGATGTAGATGGGGACTAGAGTAATTAGAACCATGAAAGTGAGAACAGGAAGCTTGGATTTGATGTTGTTAGAATCAGAAAGCAAATGAATGTAGTTGATATCTTGGCTAGACTGAATGAGAAAAAGATGATGCAGAAAGGCCAGATAAGGTGTAATTGTTGAGATGATAAATTTCCATGACATGTGAAATGAAACAGTGCTGTGAAGGGAGTATTTGGTAATAGAACATATGAACAAATTAGTGTCATCACATTGATTTTTTTTTAACATTGTTTTTCTAGAATTTATATTTTACATAATGATTCCACAGGCAGAATTATTAGCATACAAAACAAATTCAGTTCTTACAATATTTAATGCGAAGAGCCCTGTTTTCAGAAGCAGTGTATTTTTCTTCAATTCAGCATTGAATGTACAGAGTCCAATCTGATGGCAAAACAGCTTCCGAAGGAAGAATTTTCTCCTTATTTTGAGATATCTTAAATAAAATTGAAGGTCTTTTATGGTTTCAAGTAGCTTTTTAGGCAAGTGGAATAAATTTGTCATCATATTCAGGCTTAAGTATCCTACTAAATAGTAGTTATTATAAAGTGAAAATGTTCAAATGAAAATAGAAAATAGCAGGCTTTCCTTACAAGCTAAGTACCATGATCTTTATATATGAAAATCATCAGTAGCTATTGTTTTGTTCAGAAAATGTGTTTTAGAAGAACAGTTTTATGACAAATGTTTCTTACTAATAAGAGTAAGATTTGCAAAGTATGTTTTGCCAATATCTACTCCATGTTCCATGTTCATTATGCACGGTTAAACTGTATTGCCTGTGGAGAATGTGCTAATGAATATCATTATTTTTAAATAGTTTAAAGGTCCAAATATCGATAATGAATTGACTGAAGGTTTTGTTTTATAAATTGGACTATAATGCATTAGTAGACTGAAAACAAGTTATTAGCCCTAATTGATCGATTGAAATTGAAAAACATACTGAAATATGAAAATCAACTACTTTGTTTTTCATTTTATTTGAGAAATAGTCCATAATCAGATCATTGTGGATGCCTTTATAATATTTGTGCATGTTAATAATGTACATGCAACATTAATAATCACCGCCTTAACTCTAGAATTTACTGCTTTGTGTTTAACTGTGCAACCTTAGTATTTTTTTAAGGATTTTCTAATTTTTCTCCTCTTTAAAAAATCCATAATATGAAAATAGAAACCAGTGAAACACTGGACACCTTATAAATTGGTTTTAAAGGTCTAATATTTTAGGACTGTTAAATTCTTACCGTCAATTATTTGAGAAACTGTGCCACTTCCATGCTTTGAAGTAAGGACTTAGAATTTTACAGAGGGGTAGACCTGGCATGAAAAGAGTTGGGTTTTTTTGGTGTCTTTTTGAAAATTCACCCATATTTGGCTGAGTATAAGCCTCTGAAAATTTGCTGTTTGCACATGCCTAGTAGAGATTTGTTTTAGACTGATATTTTAAAAAAATCTGATGATTCCCTCTGAATTGAGCGTGCTATAGCTGAGAGCTACAAGGGCTGATCAAGACTTGTGTAATTGCTCTTTCTGGAAGTAACAGAACTAAGAGCAGAAATGCTGGCTTCCAGACAGAATGAAAGAGAAGGAGGGGGCACCCTTCTTAGAGTGCAGTGGGGTGAGTAGACAGGGGAGATAAGGATAGGCTGAAGGGATTGTAGTAAAAAGGAATAGGAACAATCTGGAGGTTACAGGCACAGAGGCATGTGAGGGTGGATATGGATGTAGGGTTTAAGAACAGATTTGGGATGATGGGAACAATGGGGATTGGGTCAGTGGAAGGAGGGGGTAACAAGATGGTAGGGGACATACTGGGGAACAGGAGAAGAATGAGGTGTGCTGGGAGAAGGCAAGAAAATGGGAAGCAGGCATAGAATGCCAGGGAATAAATCAGGTTGGTACGTGAATGAGGCTGTTGTCTGTAGAACCTTCGCCTCATTTGTTGAAGAAGTTGGAAGGTACATGGTGAATAAGAGATTGAACTGCAAGAAGAAAGTACTGTCTCATGGTTAAAGCAGTCAAATCCCCACCCTACGGAACTGTCATTGCCACAGAATTCCTAGGCAAGTCACCTAAACAAAACTTTTCACAGGTAGACACTAACTTTGTATCTCCAATTTTTGGATGCTTGACTCTAAATCGTGGGGTCTGATTTGCAGAAGTACTGAGCTGTCACAACTTCAACTGAAGGCAATGGAAGCTATTCTTAAATATATAAAGCACTATAGCAATACTAAGTACTCTGAAATGTCAGGCACTATGTATCTCAAGTTGGGCGCACAAAATTAATGGATACCTTTTGCAGTTTTGGCCTTAATATGTCTGTGCTTCATTCCTCCACCTCTTAAATGGATATAACATCTTCTCACCTCACCTACGGGTGTAGTGAATATAAATTCATAAATGTTTGTGAAATAGTCAGATACTACAGTGATGAGTGCCATAGAAAAGCAGGTGAGAAAATAAAAAATGCTTTATTCAGTTTAGAGTCTGGAGGAATTGTGGTAAATATGTTCTAAGGCAAAGACATTAAATAATGAAGATATAGAATCATAGAACTGGAAGGGACTGCAAGAGGTCATCTAGTCCAGTCCGCTGAACTCATGGCAGGACTCAGTATTATCTAGGCCATCCCTGGCAGATGTTTGTCTAACCTGCTCTTTAAAATCTTCAATGATGGAAATTCCACAACCCTAGGCAATTTATTCCAGTGTTTTACCACTCTCTGGCAGTTAGGAAATTTTTCCTAATATACAACCTAAACCACTTTAAGCACATTGCTTCTTGTCCTATCCTCAGAGGTTAAGAAAAACATTTTTTCTCTCTCCTCCTTGTAACAATGTTTTATGTTCTTGAAAACTGTTATCCTGTCCCCTCTCAGTCTTCTCTTCTCCAGACTAAACAAACCCAATTTTTTCAATCTTCTCTCATAGGTCATGTTTTCTAGACCTTTAATCATTTTTGTTGCTCTTCTCTGGATTTTCTCCAATTTATCCACATCTTTCCTAAAATGTGGCACCCAGTGGACACACTACTCCTTTTGAGGCCATATCAGTGCAAAGTAGAGCAGAAGAATTAGTTCTTGTGTCTTGCTTACAACACTCCTGCAGGTACATCCCAGAATTATGTTTGCTTGTTTTGCAACAGTGTTACACTGTTGACTCATATTTAGCTTGTGATACTCTATGACCCCCAGATCCCTTTCTGCAGTACTCCTTTCTAGGCAGTCATTTCCCATTTTGTATGTGTGCAACTAATTGTTCCTTCCTAAGTGGAGTATTTTGCATTTGTCCTTATTGAATTTCATCCTTTTTACTTCAGACCATTACTCCAGTTTGTCCAGATCATTTTGAATTGTAATCCTATCCTCCAAAACACTTGCAACCTCCCAGCGTGGTTTCATCCACAAACTTTATAAGTGTTCTCTCTATGCCATTATCTAAATCATTGATGAAGATACTGAACAGAACTGGATCCAAAACTGATCCCGGTGGGATCCCACTCAATATCCCTTCCAGCTTGATGGTTAACCACTGATAACTGCTCTTTGGGAATGGTTTTCCAACCAGTTATATATCCATCTTATAGTAGCTCCATATAGGTAGTATTTGCCCTAGTTTGTTTATGAGAAACTGAAACAAAAAGTCATAGCACTTCTGCCATTTCCACATTTTCTGTTATTACTTTCCCCCTCTCATTGAGTGACAGGCCTACCCTGTCCCTGGTCTTCCTGTTGCTTCTAATGCATTCATACAATGTTTTCTTGTTACTCTTTGTCTGTAGCTACTTCAATCTTGTTTTGTGCCTTTCTAATTTTATCCCTATATAATTGTGTTATTTGTTTGTATTCAGCCTTTATAATTTGACCTAATTTCCACTTTTTGGAATACTCTTTTTTGAGCTTCAGATCTCTGAAGAGGGTGGTCTCTTGCCATACTTCCTATCTTTCTTACGCAGTGGGATAGTTTGCTCTTGTGCCCTTAATAATGTCTCTTTGAAAAACTTGCAACTCTCTTGAACTGTTTTTCCCCTTAGACTTACTTCCCATTGGATCTTACGTGATCTTACTCCCTGAGTTTGCTAAAGTCTGCCTTCTTGAAATCCATTATCGTTACTGTGCTGTTTTCCCTCTTACCGTTCCTTAGAATCATGATCCATTTCATGATCACATTCACCCAAACTGCCCTCCATTTTCAACCAGTTCTATTTGCCAAAATCAAATCTAGAACAGCCTCTCCCATAGTAACTTTCTCCACCTTCTGAAATAAAAAATTGTCTCCAATACATTTCAAGAATTTGTTGGATAATCTGTGTCCTGATGTGTTATTTTCTCAACAGTTATTTGGGTAGTTGAAGTCGCCCATCACCACCAAGTCCTGTGCTTTGAATGATTTTTTTAGTGGTTTAAAAAAAGCCTCATCCACATCTTCTTCTTGGTTAAGTGGTCTATAGTAGACACCTACCATGACATCACCCTTGTTTTTTACCCCTTTTATCCTTACCCAGAGACTTTCAAAAAGTCAATCCTATTTCCATCTCAACCTCAGTCCAAGTGTATACATTTTTAATATATAAGGCAACACATCCTCCCGTTTTCCCCTGCCTGTCCTTCCTGAGCAAGCTGTACCCTTCTATACCATTATTTCAGTCATGCATATTATCCCACCAAGTCTTTGTGATGCCAAATATGTCATAGCTGTGTTTATTAGCATTTCAAGTATGAAGAAAGATGGAACAGCTGCCCATTCAATAAGCACTGTCTACCCTGTACAATAAACAAGTCAGGGGTTCTGTGGAAAAAATACTACATGATAATGTAATTGCACAAGGGGGGTGAATTAAGATTGCAGATGAAACCTTAACTCTGGCATTTCTTAAATTTTCAGTGCTTGACTTTGCAAACATGTATTTTTAGATCCATATTATCACATGGAGATTTGTGTGTGTGCATGCATGTGTGTGTATATAATATATATGTGTGTATTTTATAGTCACAATTAAAAAGTCATTCATCAAGAGTTACTATTCAGGATATCATGGTTATTTTCACTATGTAACAATTCCTGGCCAAAACTGACTCTTAACGTGTAATATATATTTGTGTATATCCTTTGGCAGGGAACTCCTACAATTTTCTGCTGAGATGGACTTCATAGCAAAATGACATTTAATCTAGTTCAGAAATCCAATCAAAGTTCTATGTTTGAACAACTTAAACTTATTCAGAGACTTTATTCCGATTGAATTTTAGTATATAAACTTCAGTTATTTTCTGTTCTACACTGTAAAATTTACAAGGTGCAGACATTTATGTCATGAAGCAGCTATGTAAAGGTTAAGATTACCAGTGGGGAATCTGCCTTGTGGAGGTTTTCATTGCTTTAACTTCAAAAAGTAATATTTTATTGTAATATAAGATCAAACTTCATATTCCCTTGGTTGGGAACGGCACACTGCATACACAAAAGTCCTTTTAAATTTCACTAGGATGGTGTAGCAGCAGCACATGGAAGACCCAAGTTCTGGAGAGTCCTGATTTGTGGTATGTTCTTGAGTGGCGAGAACTTTTCCTCCCTTTTATTAGGTGTTTCCCTCCCTTCAGCATAGTCGCTTGGAATAGGATTTATTGGGTGTGCATTTTAGCTTCTTGTCTGTGACTAGGAGTGAAATCCCGACTACATTAAAGTTAATGGGAGCTTTGCCATTGACTTCACTGTGGCCAGAATTTCATCCTAGGTGCACAAAGGAAATAAGAAGGCAAAACAAAATATGTAACCTTTGTTTGAACATGAGGCAAATATATACATGCTGCATCTTTATTTGTATATCCAAATATCTGACTATTGTAATTTTGTAGTAGGTACATTTATACTACTTTATTATAACTCCAACTTGTACTACAGTGAAGTAACATTAACCTACACTGTCAGGGGAAGCCCATTGCAGATTACTGATTTTTTTTTTAATTAACATTGATAGTGGAGGTATAATGTGATAAGCCTACTGTAGCCAAGTATGCTGTATTCCACAAATGGACAGAAGAGGATCACTGTGTGGCCGGTAAATAAAGGTGGACTTCTGGAATCTCAATGATAAGTCCTCTAGACCTTTGTTTCAATAAGTTATTGAATAGGAGCTAAGAAGTGATGTGGTCCTCAGCTGAGCATGGCGTAACCAGCACACTGACCATGACACACTCCCTCTCCCCAATTCCCTAGTCAGCTTGTTCAATGGATCAAAACAGAGATGGTTTATCCTTAAGTTCATAAGTGACTTCTGAAGTGCCTGTAACCTCTGGCATAAGTATATGGCCTAATGGTTATCCTTTTAGACTTTGGGGAACTGAATGTGTTTACCAAAATTCTGGAACACAGCAATAACCACAAGGAACACTACAAGAACATGGAAGTAGCGGTCCAGACCAAAGGTAATGGGTTTCAAGAATGAGATAATTGGCATTAGTATGCACGTATATGTGAACCTATAGAGTAAATGTAACCTAAGTTGTATGTAGGTGAGGGAATGAGATTTGGACATGAAAGGTTAGGCACTGACATGAATATTTAGGATAGTGCCAATGTTATACCAATAGAATAAAAACCAGCAGGATCTTATTAAGAGGGATAAGGCAAAGATGCCACATTTATTGTAAATATAAAAAGAATCATAGTAAGCAGTCAGTTATAGCTATAACATTTCATTCAGTTTCACATTCATACACACACAAACACACACACACACACACACACACACACACACACACACACACACACACACACACGTTCTGCATAGATGTCATAGTTACCAGACTAGAAGTTGCTCATGCCAAGTTACTGGCCAGGTAACCTGGGCATGAGGGTGGAGCCGAGTCCTTGTCAGATTCATCTGATGCTCCTGGAGGCTGGCAGCAGAACCATAGACTCAAAGACTTATTCTTCAGAGTCCAGTTTTATAGGGATTTTTCCCTATGTTAGTTCATGGAAGTTGTTTCATTCTGCTGTTGTTAAATCAATCAGCAGGTGGGTGGCTCCATTCTGTCTTCTTTCCTTTGAGGTGCTGGGGTGGATCCCAGTTCGCCCTCCGGGGGTCATCTGGTTGATTCCACTTGACACCTTCTTCGGCCGATGGATACTCCCTTTCTAGGCTGGCACCTCCCTAACCATTCATGTACATCAAGCATTCATCAACATACATTCCATTTAATCACAGAGGGTGGGGATCTGTTCCTAGGAGCCCTTGCTGGTACAATAAAGTGAAAGTCACTTAATGGCTTATAGCTCACAGCAGGGGTGGTAACATAGTGTTCACAGTAGCTTACAAGTTTTAACAGAAGACCCAAAAGATGTGGGGGGACAAATTGTGGGGGGTCACTGTCACTTGGGGGAATCACTGTTAGTACCTTCTTTAATATCCCTACACCAAGACCCTATAAGAGGGCAAACCACCCTGTAGAATTAGGTCTTCTCTGATTTGTTTAGATTTTTAGTTCTCTTTTGCTTAGCAATCAGCTCAGCTTTTGCAGTATAACTTAGCTACTCAACACTTGACCCTTATCTCCACCATCTTGGGATTTAGGAACCTGTACCATTGGAATCATTTGGCATGCCAGAGACGAGGCTGGTCCTTTGTCTCCCACGACCAGGTCCCCAAGGTCGGGTACGAGTATGCTAGTCTAAGTAGCTTTTGTAAGGAATGGTACCACAAGTGTCCATAAAACTGTACTACTTTTTGACTCTATCGTTTGGAGCTTTGATAACTTTTTAAAAGATATAGTCATATCACTGTCTGGATCTTTGTATGAAGAACTCAATCAACATTAAAAATGAATACCATTTTCACAGGCCTTCTTGGAATGGAAAAAAAACCCATCTGTTCCACGTACCTCAGATGGACCAAGTTAGGAAATGCTAGTGATGTTATACTATGTTTCAATGAGACCTAAAATATTAAATATACACTGAGATAAAGTAACTACTCCATCCCTAGACACCGCTCAGTAAGCCTCTCTGAGCAGCTTACTCCTATATGTTTCCCTTCCTTTCCTTTTCCTTCCAACTTTTATTGCAATTTAATTTTCATAAAGTAGAGTAAGGAGGCAGCTTTCATAGCCCCTGTTAATATCAGTCATGATTCCCCCCCCACCCGTGAATCCTCCTGTGGCTCTAGTCTGCAGGGACATAATGCTGATGATAAACCCAACTTCTGGTAGCCCAAGCCAGAGTTCATCCTGAATTAGCCTCCAAATATAGACCTTGCAGATTCATGGAATAGCATACTTGAAAGCAGAGCTTCAGTACCAAAACAGCTACCTTGTTAACTTGAAAATGTCAGAACTGTCATTTACTGAATTATGTTTAGTATTATAAACATCTCAAATCAGTACTGATGTGAGAAGGGAGGAAGATGTGCTGTGGTAAAAACACTCATCATAATTTCCAATATGAAGGACACTTTCAAGGCTCCTAAGTGCTAAATATAACCTCCCCCCCCCCCGCCATATCACCAATATATCCACACAAGTCCTTAACTTTAAAATGCATCCTTAATATTGGGAAAAAAATAAGTAGAAAATATATTGACTGTAATGGGGTTTACATACCCTATACTGAGTGTAGCCAGAAGGGAGAGGAGATTCTTCCTTGTTTCCAGGCAATCAGGCTGGCCACACTGCCACACAGCTGCCAGAACTGCCAATCACAGAGGCATGCACCCACAGCTGTGACCAATAAAGTAAACAAGCCCAGCTATAAAAGAGGGAGAACAGAGAGCAAAAGTGCATCAGAAAAGCCTGGGATAGTAGAAGGGCAAGAGCCACCATTCATGCTTTGAAGAAGGTGACAAAAAGAAGACTAAGTCTTACAGTTGAAGAGCTGGTAGACTCAGTTTAGGTTAAGCATTTATGGACTGGTCTAACGGTAGGTGAATTGAAGGGGACCAGTTAGGAGACAGCTGGAACCCCAGAGAGACTGCACCAAGAGCAGTTGACACTGTCATAATTAAAAGTCTCATTGTCTTACAAAATGCTTTAGAAATGTTATCGTTATAAAATGCAACTTGAACAAAATCTGCTAGGTAACTCTCTGGGTCTCTAGCTACCCTAAAAGGGACAATACACCTTCTCTGATAAGCCACACAAGGGTCCCCACTGCTAAATGTGCAGTGAGGTCAGTCTCCTAGTCAGAATGCAGAGTATCACTGAATGAGAGTAAACTGTTGTTGGAAATTCAGATACCAGTGCATGATTTTATTTTTTTAATACTCTTTCTAATTATGAGATGTTCTTAAGGATGACTGCTAATTTGGTCATGATGGGATTGAACTAGAATGAAAAGCATGAGTCTTTACAGCTTGAGCTAAAGAACCAACTTCTATATCTGGGAGCTGTAAAATACCCATTGTGATGGGTTCCCCAGGGTGCAACTTGAACTGGGGTACCACTGAGTCCTCTGGCATACCGACCTGGGCTCCCTCTCCCACTGTGGTGCTGTGATGAGCTCCAATGCTCTCCTGATCCTTCACTTACACAGCCATCCACAGGCAGGGACACACCCAGCTGAGTTACATGAATGCTTCTCCTAGCCACTCATGAACTAAAAATAGAGAGGCTCCAGCAAATTCCCCCAGCTCCCCAGCCTAGGACCCCAGAGCTGTACCATCTTGCCCTGGTCAGAAGCCTAACCAGTGTAAATTTATTACCCAGTCCGCCACTTCTACAAAGGAAAGTGGGCATGCACCAGCTTTTTACGCTGAGCAGATTCCCCAAGCACTCCAAGCAACACACTGTTTTAGATAAAATATAAAACAGATTTATTAACTACAGAAAGTTTATAAGTGATTATAAGTAGTAAGTGCACAGATCAAAGCTGATTTTCTAAGAAATAAAAGTAAAAACACAATCCAAGCTCTATAAACTAGACAGGATTTGAACCAAGCAGTGTCTCACCCTAGTGGTATTGTTCCTTAATACACGGGCTGGGATTCTCCTTTCCACCTCCCGAGTTCAGTCTTTATTTTCCAGATGTATTTCCAGGTTTTGAGTTGTGGGGGAAGTGAGGCCAAATGATGATGTCACTTCCCCTCCTTTTTAGGTTCCTCCAGCTTGCTGGAAAGATCTTTTGCTATCTCCGTTGTTTACATGCTCTCTCTGAGAAGCCTTTATTGTATGCAGATCCTGTGATAGTCCTTAGTAGTATGGATTCCCCTTCATGGGCCATCAACACTGTCTGGTGGCCCCATTGTTGTACCTGAAAGGCTGGTTGTGGGTGTTTCCAATTTCACAACATATTTCAGTAACACACACACACAGAGCAAGACTTCATAACTTCACATACAATAACAGCGCATACAATCCAACAGAATATTTAAAGTTCAACACATCAAGACTTTTAGAATGATACCTCACAAGGCATATTTTGTACAAAACATATCAAAATTATATCAACATGGTAAATATGGGGGTGCCAGGGTGTTGCTTTGGAGTATAGAGTGTCACCCCCATCCACTATGGATCATTCACAGAAGGGAACACATAAAACACTGAACAGTAGTTAAGGGCAGTTTCTTAACATATGTCAGTCAACATTAATGATTCAACAACTTGTTTAGAGGCAGATAGGCAGGCAAATAGAATTTATAAATTGTAAATGTGGTCCTTTTTGGTTTTGTAAAAACAATAGCAAGGGTTATTTGGCAAATCCCAGTTGAAGTTTGTGGGGGTTTTGCTTTGTTTTCTGATTTTGGTTGGTTGTGGTTGTTTTGGCCAGGAATACCAACTAAAGTTGCAAATATTGACAGTGGCTCTCTCTCATTACCAGTATTGTTTAATCATGTGCTCTAGGGAAGGGAAAGAATGTTCTGCTATGGAACAATTGATTTAACTTTAGAACAGCCTTTTCAGTCTTTGTTGGACATGTTCTATTCCTGTGAATACATATCTAGATTGTTGTATAGTATTGTGTGCTAAGTGTTAAAATGTCATTTTTACAAATAGATGTATTTAAAGTTATCTTGCGAATGTAGAGCTGATGAGAGGCTCATTTCCTATTCGTATCAGAAGAGGTATTCTTAACATATTTTTCAGGATTTAGTGTGGATTTATTCCTGTTCCCTGAAACCATCTGTTTAAACATAAAAGCTGGATGATATCACTGAAGATCTAGAAACATGAACTCACCTCCTCATACTGATAGACAGTTGTAAACAGGTTAGCTCTTGGGACTTTATTCCACAGATATATTCTGACCTTTTAACTTTCATAAAATTATTCTCATGGGAATTCAAGAAGTAGAGAGCTATTTTGGTAAAATATGCATTTAAATTGCCATTTGATAAGTAGGATTTATAACACACAGCAAAAAATAACCATGACATCTCAATTTTTTTCTCAGTTCATTTTGCAATGATATATATTGCCAAAATACTTTACTAGCTTCATCGTCATGATCTTTTGTGTTCCTGAAGGCAAGCGTGTACTATAGGTGTTTAATGGATATACTTAGAGTGTAAGCTCCGTGGGGCAGGGACAATCTTTCTGTGAGGTCTAGGTCCACGACTGGGGTTCTTCAACTATCGTAATGAAAATAATAGTTGTTAATAATACACAAACCCATTATTATCCCCTATTACATTTGCTTTTCTTTTATGTATTTATTTTGTTTGAAGCAGAAAGCACCAGTCACATAATTGTTACAAACACCAAGAAAATAATAATAAATAGACATTCAGATCAGGCAGAGCAGAGTTAAAAAATAACAATAATAATTTAGATTGTCCTTAAGAAAAACACATCTTCTCTCTGGTGCAATGAGCTTAGCTTGCTTTGGGAAACACACATCAAATTCAGCTAAACTAATGTGTTCTGCTTTGTGATATAGTTTCTTACAAATAAATATAAACCTGTAATGATGACTCAAGTATTTGGACATTATAAAAGGGACTTTTGGAAAGAGGGACACATGTGAAGCCTTGTTCTATACCAAATCGATTCCTATTCCACTTATCTATTGATATCATCTAATATAAATCTTCTATAAATGTACCATCATCCAAATAGCACTTCTACCTAGACAACATTGTTCCATTCAATTTGCGTTCATTGGATTTTTCTTTACTGGGGGGCCCACTTTGCATTGTTTTGTATCTCATTTTATTGATTTAATCTTTTGTATAAAGACTCCACTGTATTTTTATTCTATCTACCAAAAAAATTGGTAGTCCCTGTTCAATGTCGTCTGTGAATTTGATTAATGTGCTTTCCACTCTATCCTCCTAGTTTTTAACTGTAACACTGAACACTCACCACAAATCCCTATAGCATCTCACTCAATTCCTCTTCCCTACTTGATACTGAAACGCTAACAAATTTTTTGACAAATCCAGATTACCACCTAATCACTTTATTTTCCTCTTGTTGCTTACAAAATGATTGCTTTATTATACTAGCAATTTGCCTCTCACTGAAATTAAACTTGCTGGTCTGTATTTTCCTTTGCAAAAATAGCTATGATGTCTTCTGTATTAAAACTCAGACTAACTGCATGTTGGAATTTACATAACCACAATGGGTAAGTTTTATTAAAGAAAAGGTTTCTAAAATATGATAGAAATTAAAACAGCCATTTAAGCATTTTAGAATCTATCTCTTTTTTTCCATCTGCTCTCAAGCTTTTATTCTGGAAATTTTCTGCAGATTAAAACAGATGAAAGCTAGAACATAGTTGCAACAATGTATTTCTATTTGTCCCCATGCTCTGCTAGTCAATGGGATGTGACAACTATTAGTATTATAATGTAACCATATTCAATAAATTTAGTGATAATTAACTACTTTGTTGCCGGATTAACACACCATATCTAGCCGTGTGTTTGCCATTAGAAAATCCTTTGCCCATTCTCCACAAATTCTCAAATAATTGCCTTTGATTTTGATTCCTCTGTGAGTTCCTTTAGTACACTATCAGTGTGATTTCATCAGGCTGTTAATGTGAAGTCAATTCAAATTGTCCATTTATTATTGAATATGTTATTTTCATATTATATCCTGAGTTTTCTCTTTTCTCTCTTACTATTATTGCATTAAACATCTCCCAGAATGCCAGTAGGAGGCCGTTATACCTTAATTAAGACAATAAAAATTGCTCTAATCTTTTACTTAAGGGATAATTTTTTTGAAATCTATTCCTTGTTCTGCTGTTGTATAAAATTATTTATATTAACAATGAAGTTTCATTATATTGGTTTGGTAGGTGTTTGATATCTCTGGGAATCATGCATATTCTTTAATGACAGGCATCTGACAATGTATATGTAATTATCAACATATATGTTCTAATGCTAGAAAAAAGACAGGAACCCATTCCCAAAGTGAAAAAAGTAGGCAGAGTCATTAGTGTTTGCATTTCTGAGTATCCTATCTAATAGGAGAGTTGCATGGGAACCTTCATTCTGAGAGCAGAAAGGGTAAGTGTTTCTATGATTTCCCCCATCCTCCCCTCCCCTGATGATGTTCGTGGGTAGAGATAGTGTGTGCTGAAGGAGACTGCAGTTTGTTTGGGCATGGAAACTTTAATCCCTCTGGTACTACCACTATGTTCGGTATTTCTAGGAAATAGTTCCTGTTTCTACCTATTCAGTAGAAACTGTGTGCTTAAGTGAACATCAAAACAGGATTGGAGAAGTGAGCACACCGTGGACACAAGTCAAGGGGTGAACATTAATTTTTTGATGTTTGCAGGCAAAATGGACCTTAAGTATTTTTTTCATAATGCCTTTTGAAACCGCATCTGCTAGAAACAGCCTTGCAACTGTCCTAAATTAGTGAACTTTCTAACGCTGTTGCTGCTATTCATCTAGTTCAGCACACTGCTAGAGGGAAAAAGAAAAGTTCCACCTTAGGCCACAGATCCCTCTGTGAAGCTTTAAAATTAATCCTCAGGGTTAAGGTATGCCTGGCAAAATACAGGCTAATGGTAGGTGAAACTGCAGTGAAGAAATTACACTGATTTTTCTTGTTCTGATCAAATAGATGTTCAGTTCCCATCTATAATCTACAAGAAAGTCTATCCTTTTTCATCTTGTGAGATTGGGGGCAAATAGTCTCTAGTCTGATCACACAGGAATCAAAAAGGAAATATCTCGTCTGAAAAAAAAGGCTGCTTTAGTAAAATAACTAAGAAGGTTAATTGATTATGGAAAGCCTGACATTCTTCTAACTTTCTAGTAAATTTTATTGCAAACCAACAATCCACACTTGAATGAAACTAAAATTGTGTACGTTTTAGACAAGAAGGTGACTGTATGAGGACTATTTGAATCTTAACCAGAACTATGGATAGGGATTAATATATATTTTAAGAGCATGTGTTTTGGTTTGCTTTTCATTGCCCCTGTGAATGTTTGGCACATAACAAATGGTATCCAACTGCTGCCTAAGATATTAAAAGCAAATTCTGTTATGTTTCATATTGTGTAAATCAAGTACTTCAGCTGAACTTAAATTCAGAGGCATTACTGCTGATTTGTACTAGTATAACTGAGCAGAATTTAGCTCCAAATGGTTATGGCATAACAGTGTTTCTGTAATGTAGGTTCTTGCAATACCCTCAGGTATGTCTTAGTGTATTATACAGGTCGGTCGCATCTTGGGCGCATTTAACATGCACGATTTCAGCTTTACACGGTCGGCAAAAAAAAAAGAAGAGAAAAATAACAATTTAAATACTATACCTGTAGTGTGGGCGATTCCACCCGCCATTACACTCAATGTAATTTTGACTATACGCGATTTTCACTTTAGGCGCTGATTGCGGAACGTAACCCCAGCGTAAGATGAGACAGACCTGTATACTGGATAAATACACTAAGAGATAGAATTCCTTTTTTAGCATAGTGTGCATAAACATACTACAGAATATTTAGTGTGTGCCAACAGGGTCTACATAGCCCAGGGGTTCTCAGACTTTTGTACTGGTGACCCCTTTCACACAGCAAGCCTCTGAGTATGACCCCCCCTTATACTTTAAAAACACTTGTTTATATATTTAACACCATTATAAATGCTGGCAGCAATGCAGGGGTTTGTAGTGGAGGCTGACAGCTCGCAACCCCACATGTATTAACCTCACGACCCCCTGGGGGGTCCCGACCCCCAGTTTGAGAACCCCTGACACAGCCAGTTAGTTTGTAACATGTTGGCTTCAGCTCTGGCCCCGGGCAGTGGGGCTCGGGTTTCAGCATCAGGCCCCAGGAAATCTAAGCCAGTCCTGGCAACCCCATTAAAATGTGGTTGTGACCCACTTTGGGGTCCCGACCCACATTTTGAGAACCACTTAACCCAAAGAAGTTTCCTTATGTGATACACAGGGGTAAATTTTCCTCTCATTTGTAATATGTGAGGTTGCATGGTGTCAGGGTTCCCTCCCCACTCTAAACTTTAGGGTACAGACGTGGGGACCTGCATGAAGACCCCCTAAGATTATTTCTACCAGTTTAGGTTAAAAACTCCCCAAGGCACAAATTCTTCCTTGTACCTTGGATTAAGTAACGCTGCCACCACCAAGTGATTTAAACAAACATTTAGGGAGGGCCACTTGGAGCTCTACCTTCCCCAAATATCCCCCCAAGCCCCTACACCCCTTTTCCTGGGCATGCTTGAGAATAATCCCCCAAGCCCCTACACCCCCTTTCCTAGGGAGACTTGAGAATAATATCCTCACCAATTGGTACAGGTGAACACAGACCCAAACCCTTGAATCTTAAAACAATGAAAAAATAAATCGGGTTCTTAAAAGAATTTTAATTAAAGAAAAGGTAAAAGAATCACCTCTGTAAAATCGGGATGGTAAGTACTTTACAGAATAACAAAAGACTCAAGAACATAGAGGATCCCCCCTCTAGGCAAAACCTTAAAGTTACAAAACCAGAGATAAACCTCCCTCTAGACAAGGAAATCACAAGCCAAAATAAAAGTAAGCTCATGCATTGCATTCCCTTCTTGATCTGTCTCCGGCAAGCACACAGAACAGACAGAACAAAGCCTCCCCCCCCCCCCATATCTTGTCCCCTTATTGGTCCTTTTGGTCAGGTGTCAGCTAGGTTACCTGAGCTTCTTAACCCTTTACAGGGTAAAGAGGGATTTTATGCTACCCTTAGCTGTATGTTTATGAACATACAGGGTATAAACGTGGTCAGAATGGGGCCAGAAAGTGAAAGTGTGATTGTTTCAAAACTATAGATTCAGTATTGAAAAATAGATTTTTCATGGAATCAGACAGTAGAGATGAGGTCATCTAATCGATCATCAGATTATCAGGTCATCTAATCGATATCCTAGTAATGATCTCTAGGGAGTACTGATTCTTCTTGTTTATTTTCTAGTGTTTTGTCTATTCTAGTTCTAAATGTGTCATGGGAAGTGTCTCCCACCATTTCCATAAAGAAGTTGTTCTACAACCAATAGACCTTACAGTTAGAAAGTTATTCTTTATATGGAGCCTAAATATTCCATTTATTAATTTCATATTATTCCCATTTATGCTTCATGTGCTAATTAATTCTTCTGTAGTCTTGGTTTGTACATTTTTTCAAATACTTGGAGAATCTTATGTTCTACATTTCTTTCTAGTTCTCACTTATGGAAGCTATTATATGTAGCTCATCTAAATCTTAGCTTGTAAATTTGTCAATAATTTTCTGGTAATGTGCCCAGAACAGAACACACACTTCCAGCTGCAGCTGTAAAGAGCAACATGTTGGGTATTCAACATTGCCTCAGTGTATGGTACCTCCATATACCTAGCCCAACACTGCACTGCCCCTTTTTGCTGTCAATTCACACTGAAAACACATGCACATTTGCTTTCAAATATCACCTATCAATAACTGTGGGCTTGTCTACATGGTGAAGCAATGCACACTAGAATGGTGTGACTTCCTCTAAAGTGCACCAATGTACTGTGAACTACCTGGTCTGTATAGACCCTGCTGGCGTGCACTAAAATTTCACTAGTGTAATGTTGTGCAGTCTGAAATGGGACTACATTAAATGTGCATGGCTGTGCCATGTAAACAAGCCCTGTGTTTAAATCTCTCTCCCCCCCCCCCTTTAATCTAATTTCATTATTTTCTGACCATGTTTTGAATCTCTTTAGATCTTTGTATAATTCTTCTGTCCTTGTTGGTATTTCTATACCTACCAATTCTCTATAATATGTAATTTTCATCAACTTGCTGCTTAGTCTATAATCTAGTTTATTGAAGAAGATGATAAAAAAAAACACTAGACCTAACTCAGATTCATATAGTACCCCAATTGAAACCTCTCCACAATTCAATATGCTGCAGTGCCTCATAAATGTATGAGTACAGACTTTCAGCAAGTTTTCAATCCACATGGATGTTTGCCTCCAAAGCAATTTGAATTAATTTTGAAAGCAGGATTTTAGTCTGTATCAAATGCCTTACTAAAATCCAAATAGTTTACATTTACTACTTTGTTTTTCTCTCTCCATATTTGTTCATTAATTTAGAAAGTTGAACAGAAATTGGACCGTAAGGCTCACTCTTCATTTCTCCTTTTCCCCCTGTGAACTGAAACAGAATTTACTTTTCCCAGTTTTTCATGAGTTTTGAACACTGCCTCCTCAGAAATAACTCCTACAGAACACTATACTGCCCTGGATGCAAGCCAATCTGTATCCTGTCAGCACTAGTAATCCTTTAGATGCTGACTCAGAAAAGCATTTAAGGATGTGCCTAAATCCGTCCCTATTCTGCAAAGCATTTAATGATCCTTTTGTCATTCTCCACCCACTCCTGTGCCATGCAGAAGCTGGCATCAACACCCAAACTTGCCATCCCTTACTTGAACAAATAGTTCCACTGGAAGCAATGGAATGAGTCATGTCAGGAAGGGTTTGCAAGTTAGGGCCCTGAGTTACAGATAAGATATATAAGATGATGATGATGAGGGATATACTGCCTAAATATAAACACAGGTCTTCCTAGAGTAAATTTTTCCTCAGTCGGCAATATGTGCAAATTTACTTGGTGTAAAATACTTTGGCTCTGATAAGAGAGACATTATTTCCACACTTTCTTCCCACCAATAATAACCCATGAGTTGTGTACTTTTTCTACTCCCAAATCTATCAATACTTCCTCATTTCTGCCACAGTGTTTATTGATTTCTCCTCCTCCATCCAATACTTCACTGAAGCTCCTCTAAGGGGCTTCCCTACTGGAGAGCTGTTCTTCCCAGCGGCACCTGTGGTCTCAAGCCCCATATGGATCCTCTTTGGTTCTTTATTTGGGCATATATGCCCTGGCTACTGGAGTTCTCCCGAAGTTGGGATCTGGGTCTCAGCAGGCTACTGAATAGGGAAACGGATGCCAGTGCCCTGCTAGTGTTTGTGTGAGCTGTTCCGATGCTGGGCTGGGGCTGGGCAAGTAGGCAATGACAGGGAGAAATGTGGGTTGCAGAACCTACAGGACAATGAATGCACAGCAGCTTAATTCCATCACCGCCACCTTCAAGACCTTCTCATTTGGGAGCTATATTCTGCCAGTTCGTGAAGATAAACCTTGTGGTTTAGTAGGTCTTTGTGATTTAGTAGGCCCTGACTCGTTATGAACATGTATGTGCTGTTTAGTGTGTTATATTGAAGTAGGGGACTTGTAACAGCAGCCTGACTCACAATCCTGAATCATTTGTTGAGCACTATCTGTCCTGTTCATTGAAGGAGGCAATGTTTTGATATGTGATTTCCTACATTAAAAAGCAAAAAAACTGACAATATAAAGTGGTGTAACCATGTTGGTCCCAGGATGTCAGAGAAAACTTTTGTTGGCGGAAGGGACAAGTGTTCTAGTTACACAGACCTGAAGAAGAGTTCTGTGTAAGCTTGAAAGATTGTTCCTTCCATCGACAGAAGTTGATCCAATAAAAGACATTACCTCACCTACTTTGTCTCAACAATGGAATCATATTGACCCCTACATGGGTCTTCAAAGGGGTTGAAATATTCAGATACACAGAACTGTACTAATGGAGTAAGTGGTAGCAGCAGTAGATTATCTTCTCTCTTGACATCCACTAATGGGCAATGAGACACATACTTTGCTTGCGGATTTCACAGCTATTTGCTAAACAATACAGAAATGCTGAAACTGAGGATCTTGGGTTCAATCCCAAATTCTGAAGGTGAGTAAAATTGAGCCTTAGCATGGCTCCTCTGCCAGCTGTCCCTTTTTATGCTCTTGTTAACTTCTGCTGCTATTGCCCGAGCCTAGTCCTCTTCTAGCTTCCCCTATCCTCTTCCCACATCTATACCTGTGATCTTCTGTTTCTGTTGCCCCTTTCCTAACCCTGTTCTGACCATCTTTCACCCTTCTGTATCATGTCAGGCAGCTACCTCCTTCTCCATTCTCCCAGAATGCCAGTAGGAGGCACATTGAGCTCATACTATACAGTATCCTGGTTCTGTTTCTGTATCTGGTGCTATAACATCCACAGCATCTCTTGGTAAGGCTTCCATGGTTTTCCACCACCTCTGTGACTTCTGCAGTGGTCAGGGAGGCTGACCCATGGGCTGCCCAAGCAGCTGGCCCTGGGGACAGCCATGCTGGTCGCTGCTGGAGTGGCCCCGCAGCCAGCCGTTACTGGACCCCCGGGGTACAACCTGGAACTGTGGGACCATTGTTCCCCTGTAACTCTCCAACGTGGGCTGTCTCTCACAATGCTTTGCCAGTGATGAGCAGCAAACCCCCTACAGGCACAGTTGTCACTCAGCCACCAGCATACAGAGGCACACCCAGCTACATTGCATGAATACTTTCATGAACTATACACAGCGGGAAACCAAAGAACTTCACAAGCCCCCAGCCTTGCACCCCAGGAATATACTGTCTTGCCCTTCTCTTGAGCAGTGAAAGTTTATTAACTAATTCACCGCTTCATCAAAGGAAATTGGACCTGTAACCTGAACAGATTTCCCAAACACTTCAGACAAACTCACTGGTTAAGATAAAATAAGTTTATTAACTACAGAAAGATAGATTTTAACTGACTGTAAGTAGGCATAAAAGTCAGAGATAAATATCAAAGAAAATAAAAGGTAAGGATGCAATCTAAATCCTAAACTTTATTAGACTAAGCGATATTTGGATCAAGCAGTTTTTCTCACCTCACTGGATGTTGCAGGTAGGTTATAGTTTTCAATATACAGGCTTTTCCCTTTAAACCTGGGACCACTCTCTTTAGTTCAAGTCTTTGCCTTCCCAGAGTTCTTGTTGCCATCAGTGTAGGTTGGGGAGGAGAAAGGTAATTGCATGATGCCACTGTCCCTTATTTTATACCCTCAGTCTATGTGCCTGGAAAATACTAGCCCGAACATGTCCTAGTGGGCCTTGCTGAGTTGCAGAGTTGAGTGATGCTTGTGCAGCTCTCTTACAGAATTGTAAATTCCTTGTTTACAACTCCCCTGCTGATTAATGGTTGTTTAATTCGTGCCTGGGTGTTTGTCACCTCCTTTGTTGTCACTGGAGAACTAGCACTGGGTAATGCCCAAACACACAGCATATTTCAGTAACAACCATACAGCAAAATCTCATAACTTCATGCACACTAACAACATACATATTTTGACAGAAACTATGGGTTTCAGCAAATCATGACCTTTCATATGATATCTTACCAGGCATGCTTTGTATGAAATATCCAACCATATCTGAATGATGAATATGAGGGTTACAGAGTGCTACTTTGAGGTACAGCGTGTCACAGAATGTGTCACAAGTAACATCATCCCCTGGTCAAATTTCAATACCTTGCTCCATGAAGGCACTGGACCTTCTCAATGGATCGGTTGTATTTCTTCTATTCTCATTCTTGGAAACAGGTGAACTGTTTTTGCTGAGACTTTAAAAAAAGCAATTCAGTCTGAGTTAGATATCTTGCAAAGAAAATGGATAAAGTTTGGCAGAGTTAAAAACAACTGAAAATAGTGGTGAGAATATTAGAAAATTTAGAAAAAGTTAGACAATCTTAACTATATACATTTCTGGCACCTGTCATATCTGCTAGTTTAGTTTAGAAATTTAAAATTCTACAATGGAAGAATTTAACAGCAGCCATCCTTTTGCTGTGGAATAATGATCATATTTAGCTCTTATATAGTACTTTCTGTTTTCAAAAGCACTGTACAAACATTAATAGGACTTGTATAAGAGAAGATTAATCTTTCCTATCTGATAGGCTCCTGTTACTGTGTACCTTTCTCATAGGAGTGAGTGAGGAATCCTTCACTAAGGAAAATAGCTAAAGATAACAGCAGTAACCAATTGCTGCACTCCTGTAGAGGGAGTTAAGGAGACTGACTAATCTCTCAGTGTGGATTCTTAATATAAAAAGTAGAGGGTCAGAAATGAAAGATGCTAGAATTGGGGAAGCTGACAAGTATAGAAGCCTCCTACCAGTATCTCTCTTTAACCTTGACAATAGAGTTTTGCAATACAGAACATCTGAAGCTCTGTGCATGGCTCTTAGAGACTAAAGGTAATGTGAATTTCCATCTGCTTTGACAGCACAGAGGAGTTCGTCTTGCAGAGAATATAACTTATCTGTCCTCTGAAACCCATGATGCTCTCAAGTTTTATTTCATTGTGTGGTGGTGGTGGTTTGTTTTTTGGTTTATGTCTGAAGAACAGGGGAAAGCAGAATGGTCAGCTTCCCCTCTGACCTCTTGAGAGAAATTCTATTGAAGGGCTAGTATGTTTGTTCTTTGTTATTTTTAGTTATTAGTAACAGAAATTCTTTGTAAGTTTTCTGTCTTCTGATCAAGCATTTCTTTTCATGTGCACACAGGGAACAAATGAGACTCAATGAAATGCAACAATAACAAAAGGGTAAACATTTGTAA
The DNA here is from genome assembly GCA_003942145.1 of Platysternon megacephalum. Lineage (NCBI taxonomy): Eukaryota > Metazoa > Chordata > Testudines > Platysternidae > Platysternon > Platysternon megacephalum. The sequence goes on along the minus strand of QXTE01000001.1, from coordinate 34,510,706 downwards.
TTAGGTACAACAATGTGTATTCTGACTATTTTTCTTGTATAGCCTGAATACATTTGTTAGAATGTGCAGTACAGAACTAGCAAGGTATAACTTGTAACTATCTGGAAATAGGAATTATTGATAGGATGCTTCCCAAAGTGCATTCAATTTTATTTTATTGTCCTAGTCTCAAATTACAAAAGGCCAGGTCACCAGATGATGATGTAAATTGCATAGGTCCATTGAAATCAATGGAACCAAGCTGTTAGTGGAGTTATGCTGATTAATGCCTGGGGCGGGGGAGGTCTCTCAAAGTATCTAGAATAAATTTGCAATGGAAAGTATTACATTATGAAAATCGTGGAAATATGTGCTCCTCTTGTGATTTGAAGAATACTTTCAGAAATGTTCACACTTCAAAAGGTTAAGAGATTCTTTCAATAATTATCTAGAATTTCAGATGCTTATCTACATTACTCAAACATGATTCCAGTCATGCATAAAATTCCATCCAAATCAGCAAAATAGTGCTGGAAATTTCATGAGGAGAAGTTCTTCCACAAATCTTTGGTAAACTCTGCTTCTGGTAAACTGAAAATACTAGAACAGGTTGGGAGTTCCTGGACAAAACTATTTTTTTAAATCAGAAAATGCCTATTTGTTGAGACATATCCACATAAGTTTCAGTTTCAGCACTCAGCATTTTTCAGGCCTAGGATGGTCTGAGACGAGAGGAAGACTCACCCACACAAGACACACCTGTAAATAGTAATCATGGGATGTGGAAGACTCAGGTTCAAGTCCCTAGTGAGAAACCCAGGTTTCCTGCATGCCAGATGGATGCCTTGGCTATTCTGGGGCTGGCACCCCCCTTGTTTTTTCATGAACATTTTTGAAAGGTCTAGTTTTTGTTCTTACACAGAATGAAAATAAACATCAAAACCTTGAAAAAGTTTGTGAAAGAAAATTCTTGTTTTCCAGCCAGCCCTATGAAGTACAGCCTTTCTTGTAGTACAATGGTACTTCCAGATGGAAGCAGAAGTAGAAATTTGTAGCATATGAAAATGTATCTTTCCAAATCTCAAGGAATGATTGGACTGAATTTTGGCACAGATTCTGGTTAGTTCTTTCTTTATCTATACCAGCAGACCTGAGGTTAGGCACATAGTTCCTAGGCTTTTGCTTTGTTTTTTTCCCCAACCTCTTCTTAGAAAATTTGGTCAGATATAAGTGTGAGGAAAAACCAACAAGTCCTCTAGCCTCTCTCCTTTTCAGGTTTTTAATAAGAGGTGATTTTTGACTAAATGTGTAAAACCGTTCTTTTCTAAAACAAATTGTGTGGTTTCTGAGGGGAAAATGCCAGGATTTTTTAATGGGGATGAAAATGTAGAGGACTATTGTAAGGTGTATAGACATGAAAATGTGTTAACTACAGTTCTCTTACTCTGCCCTTGTATCAGTCTGAAGCAACTAAGATTGCCACCAATCACTCTTATGCATCTTCCAAACTCTTAACTTCTTCTCAGAAATAAAGACAATGAGATAAATTGGCCCACACCAGCAAGTGGGAAATCTAATCTGGGCAACATTAAGCTAAAGTTAAAATACATAATTCCCAGGAAAGGGAAGCTCTGAGGTTTGATAAGGAATTTTCCAACTAATGACTCCCACAATTTGCTTATAGATAAAACTTCCTGTCACAGTTCCAGGCAACTGCACCTCTATTTTCCCTCTGGTTCAGCTAGGGCACCCACTCTCAGGTTTCCAGCTCCCCAGCTGTTGCCTTTCTTGGGTGGTGACACATCTCTCTCTCTCTTCTGACCAGGGTAATTCCAGGCTGCACAGTTCTGTCTTTACTGTGTTTATTCCCAGCAGAGACAGGCAGCCCAAGCATACCTGCTTGTTGTGTCTTCAAAGAGTTAATAGGTGTAATTGCAATGGTTATAAGTTACCACACAGTTCTTTCTTGCAAGCTTTATTTATTAAGGTAAAAGTACTACAGAGAAAACATATTAAAAACAGTAAAAGAGTACAATCATGCCAATACATTTACCAGAGATCACCCCACCCCTAACATGAATTCTGGCAGGAGAGGTCCTTCAGCCCCCCTAACCCAAACGGATTCCTTGTGATTTAAAAGTTCATTAGAGCTTCAGCTAAGAACAAGCACACTCATAGCATGTTTAGTCCACCCTTTTTACAGTTCAGGGGTCTTTGATATAGAGTTACTGAGAGCAGGTAATTAGTAGACAATGGGTTTTCCTACCCAGGACTTAGCTTCAAAAGGGTGGATTTGAAATGGGTCATTTCCATTAGCTAGGTACTTCCTAGCAAATCCACTCCACAGGTATTGTTCCAAAAAGTCCTTTGAAGTTCCTAAAACCTTCCAGAGATTGCATTAATCAGTCTCCTAGAGAAGGTACATACATATAACACACATATAATTGCATTTTTAATATAAAGGACCCCAAAGATGTTGAACTTAATTCAATAAAATACATTCAGGATATTGCCATTCTGTCACACATCCATCTCTTAATCTAAGAAGAACTCCTGCTAGGTGACAAACAAGAGTTACTCCCTCCTTTTCTGTGCAGAGTACCCTATTGTTTCCTATATATTAAGAAACAGGAGTGGAATAACAAAACACAAGTTTAAACCAATTAGGAATAGTTTGACCCCAAAACCTGAAAGTTTAAGGTCAAACGTCATGATATATAAAAGCTTATTCTTGAGAGGTGTGTGTGTGTATATATATATATATATATATATATATGTTTGCCTGAGGAAACAGATCTATATCTCTCCTTGGGAATAATGTCTTGTTCCTCCCATGTAATGTCTCATATCATATGGTAAGACTTGAAGGATGTGAAAAAGGTATTGGTCAAAGAATGTATGGATTGTATCCACTGTGTTTAGAACTACTATAAGGGATTGTGTGTGTGTTCTTTGATTGTGATTGTTACACTAGAGAAATTATAGGAATTGTATTAGTGTCACATTCTGGAGTGCAATCCAAACTAGTGAGGGGTTGTGTCACTGCCTGCCCTGTAACCCTAAGTACCTCAAAGTGCTTTGCTGGTGTAGCTTCCTTGTCTGGGCATTTCCAGTCAGCATACAAACATGCACTGGGTGTCAGTGGGTTAAGTAGTTCTGACTCAGCAACTCTGATCCCAGCAGCCTGCTTGTTACACCATTGACACATTCTGGCCTCCTCCAGCCTTGGTTACACATGGTAAGATGACCCCTTTCCCCCAGTCCCAAATTTTTCCCCAACTAATATGCTCTGCAATGTCCAGCCCTCTCTTGGACCATTCAGAGATATTAAGATTTGTTGTTCCTTTCAAGGTGCAATACCTAGCAGCTTGCCAGCATAACTGTAGTTAACATTCACTTTAAATCAAACACAGCACTGGGTTGGTTTAGATTAGAAGTAAAACAACAGTTTATTAACAAAAGAGGAGAGGATTTTAATTGAGTTCAAGTATAGAGGATAGTATTAGAAATGGTTACAAGCAAATAAAAGTGAAAAAATGCTTTGTAGAAGCTAAGACTTAACAAAACAAGCTACAGCCTTTGTTCCAAGCTACCTTTCAGCAAGATAGCTGACCAGCTCCTTTTTTCAGGTTCTCCCACAAAGTCTAAAGAGTTTAGCTTCTTTGTCTTTTTAGGTGAAAGATGATTTGGGGTTCTTTGCCTCTCTCTCTTAGTCCTGTGAACCGCTGAAATGGAGTGTTCTGAAGGCACTCCTGAAAAAAGTGAACTTCATTCAAGCTGTGAGGAGGGCAACATAGAGCTCCTGGAAAAGGAATTTTCATGCTAGTTTCTTTCCCTGCTGTGTCTGCTAAAATGCAAATTGATCTGTATCCTGCAGACTCCTCCTGCTGTGATGCCTCCTTTTGTTGGCTTGATGATCCTGTTTACCTTCTGTGTAAATTGCATTCCAATTGTCTCTGAATGTAGATTGCAAATACCTTCAAGGTGGCAGAACTAAATTCCTTTGTCTACCATGGGGTAACTAAAGCCCTACTTGGCAGACTTTAAGAATGTAATTTACAATATGTTTGTAATTTTGAATGTGTCCTCCATACAAGCACCATGTAATAATATTACTGATCAGTATATTAGCTTTCTACTGATATCTTACATGACACCTTTTAGAAAGACAAGCTGGGTGAGGTAATATCTTTCTATTGGACCAACTTCTGTTGATTGTATAAGCTTGAAAGCTAGTCTCTGAGCTCTTCTTCAGGTCCTTTTAGATACAGGTTATGACATTAGTGCGTTAGGGTACACTCAACTTGTCAGTCAGCTGAAACTCACTACTAGATACCTGTAAGCGCCTTGCCCTTTTGCACTGGAATGCTGTTAGGGTCACAGTAAGCACAAGGTGGGAGGGTGGTATTGGGAAAGGAATGTTGAAAGTTATAAGCACTAGCCAGGGTAAACTTTTAGAAAACGAAGATAAATAGCTTTATAAAGGTGATCCCAGCTGATAGTCTAGGGCTAATACTGAAGTGCAATACATTAAATGAATTAAATCCTCTGACTAAAAAAAGCATTGAAGGAATGTATTATACACCAACACCATCTACATGGCCATATCAGAGGATGGTCCCCTACAATAAGCTTTGGAATCAGGATATATAAAACTGAGGTCAGTGTGTAAGACCTCAGAGCTTGCTGAATCCCCGTGTGGCCTCATCCAGGGTCACAGGACTAAGAAGAGTTACCGGAACCTCTGTGAACACCTCCCCTTGGCCAGGGTCACAGGACCAAAAAGAGTTGACCGAACCCACAAAGAAACTGCAGAATCCCAAGTGTGACTGACGCCTGAACCAGCTGCATGGAAAGGCGTTTTCCTCATTGTAGGGGTAACAGTATAAGAAGTAGTGAGATTTCATTTCAAAGATTGTATTTCTTCTTCTGTTCTTTAATATAAATAACTGACGGTTATCTTGTTGAGTGTATGCACTTTAGTGAGACTTCAGGTAACCTAAGTATTGCTCTAGGCATACCTTCCTTTTTAAATCCAAGCAAATTGACCCAAGGGGGGAACCAAGGGATTTGAACAATAACTTTAAGCAATGGGTTTTGATATTGTAAACTTGTCCCTTCAATATGAAGCCCTTAAATAACAAGGACCTCACTCTTAAAGTGCATCCTTATTTCTTGGAGAAATACTGGAAGTGTGATAAATACGTTAAATACTAAAGAACTGATGATCATAAGTAAATGTTTTATGAAATCTTGGTGATTTGCACTATTCCTTTATATAACTACTGAGCATCAAACCTAGTCTGATAATTGCTTGCAAGACTGAAATGGTGAGTTTGGTATATGCCTAAAGCAATGGTTTACTTGTGTTTACACCTGATTGAGGAACTGATGTGGTTCTGGAATAATTAATAAATGGTTGATTAGTTAAGAATAACCAGTTTTCCTGATTGAAAGATACTGTGAAAGATGAAAGCAGACCTGAAGGAAACCTAGATTTCTATTAGTAATCTAGCTCCCTGGACTCAATAAAAAGGGAGTAACACTTATCCAATTGGCAAATCTAGTTTTAGATGTCAACTTTAAAATCTAACTGGTACCTCAGCAAATTCATGTATTTGACTCCCTTTCATGCTTAAACTCCTGTGTCACCAATGGGTGCACAGTTTTCATTATTCGCTGAGAACTAACAAGATAGTGATTGTTCAAAGCACTTTATAGATTGGAAATTAAGTTAATGAGAGACTATTACACCTGTCTCTATAGTTACTACTTATGATGAATTTCCCAGGTTGTTGACTTCTGCTAACGGGCAGACATTGCTGATTTTACTATAAGACTTTCCGTTCTTTTTGTCTAAAGCTTTAATTAATATTTTAGCACTGAGTCAATTAAAGAGGCACTCTGCATTGTGATAAAATAATTGTTCTTAGAAGTTAAAATATTTTGTTTTTAACTGGAGCTACTCAAAAATATCCAGAATTGGATATTTGCATATGGTAAGAAAAGATATTCTGATTGGGTATTTTATTAACATCTATTTCAGTGAGGCTTGTCAATATAATTAATGACATTCCAAGTTAAATTATTCATGTGAAAGCAAACACTGCCTAATATGGGCCAAAACGTTTTGTTTTTCCTTAGTTATAAGGGATATGGAGTTAAAAATCACAGCACCAATCTTTGCTTATAAAGTGGTGTCTCCATCAGATTACAAATTGTTATAAAATCTAAGCAATACAGGTACGAGGCCATTGAGTTGAAATAAGCCTCTCTTGATGCTGTGCCACTTAAGACACCCTGGGTATTACTGTCACTTTCTTTGAAAAATCTTTTTTTCCCTCCCTTAGGTCACTTCTATCTGTTGTTGTTATGAATTTAATTAAGAACCGTTAATGTGATCGGTATTGTTTATAACATAGAAGAAGCCATTGCTCCTTCCAAGGGTTGTGGTAACACACACACACTTATGCCCATGTGGTGTTATGCTAGCTCTAGTGGAGCAACTTGAGTGTTCTGCTCAAGCTAACTTACAGTGAAGACAAGGTCATGGAAATAATTGGGATGCAATGACAGTTGTAGGTGTTTTGTGTGACTGAATCCCTTTGCAGTGTTGGGGCCAATCACAGTTCCTGCACTCAAGAACTTACAAATCTACAGATATTGCATGTTCTCCTGGCAGCTCCCAGTTGCCAAGAGATAGGAGCTGTCGTGCTGCACATTCTGTTGCTGCCTTTGTCTGAGCACTTTACCTGCTTCTTTCCCATTTGGCCCTTTACTGCACCTCTTTCTCTGCACCAGCTTATCAAGGAGACAGTGCACAGGGCTTCCACAGAAAGCACAATTTGTAGAAATGCTAGGGGAAGAGAGGCAGGAACATAAAGTGGCCAGCAGCAAGCCAAGATGGACATTCCAGAAAAGGTGAATGGGGTTGAGTGTGAGACTCTTTCCAAGACTGGAAAAAGGGGTGCCTGGCGTCCTGGAGAAGAAGTCTAATATGTTTTCCTATTTTGTTGTGATATCATTATAACTGACCTTAATCTCTCCCCCCCCCCCCTTGTTGTGCAGTTCTGCAAGACCCTGGACTTTAGAAAAGCAGACTTTGACTCCCTCAGGGAACTGATGGGCAAGGTCCCCTGGGAGAATAACATGAGGGGGAAAGGAGTAGAGGAAAGCTGGCTGTATTTTAAAGAAACCTTATTGAGGTTGCAGGAACAAACCATCCCCATGTGTAGGAAGAAAAGTAAATATGGCAGGCGACCAGCTTGGCTTAACAGTGAAATCCTTGCTCGTCTTAAACACAAAAAAACAGCTTACAAGAAGTGGAAGATTGAACAAATAACCAGGGAGGAGTATAAAAGTATTGCTCAGGCATGCAGGTGTGAAATTAGGAAGGCCAAATCACACTTGGAGTTGCAGCTAGCCGGAGATGTTAGGAGTAACAAGAAGGGTTTCTTTAGGTATGTTAGCAACAAGAAGAAAGTCAAGGAAAGTGTGGGCCCCTTGCTGAATGAGGGAGGGAACCTAGTGACAGAGGATGTGGAGAAAGCTAGTGTACTAAATGCTTTTTTTGCCTCTGTCTTCACAGACAAGGTCAGCTCCCAGACAGCTGCACTCTGCAGCACGGTATGGGGAGGAGGTGACCAGCTCTCTGTGGAGAAAGTAGTAGTTCGGGACTATTTAGGAAAGCTGGACGAGCACAAGTCCATGGGGCCGGATGCGCTGCATCCGAGGGTGCTAAAGGAGTTGGCCGATGAGATTGCGGAGCCATTGGCCATTATCTTTGAAAAATCATGGCGATCGGGGGAGGTCCCGGACGACTGGAAAAAAGCTAATGTAGTGCCCATCTTTAAGAAAGGGAAGAAGGAAGATCCAGGGAACTACAGGCCAGTTAGTCTCACCTCAGTCCCTGGAAAAATCATGGAACAGGTCCTCAAGGAATCAATCCTGAACCACTTAAAGGAGGGGAAAGTGATCAGGAACAGTCAGCATGGATTCACCAAGGGCAAGTCATGCCTGACTAACCTAATTGCCTTCTATGATAAGATAACCGGCTCTGTGGATGAGGGGAAAGCAGTGGATGTGCTATTTCTGGACTTTAGCAAAGCTTTTGATACAGTCTCCCACAGTATTCTTGCCAGCAAGTTAAAGAAGTATGGGCTGGATGAATGGACGGTAAGGTGGATAGAAAACTGGCTAGATGGTCGGGCTCAACGGGTAGTGATCAATGGTTCCTTGTCTAGTTGGCAGCCGGTATCAAGTGGAGTGCCCCAAGGGTCGGTGCTGGGGCCGGTTTTATTCAATATCTTCATTAACGATCTGGAAGATGGTGTGGACTGCACCCTTAGCAAGTTTGCAGATGACACTAAACTGGGAGGAGTGGTTGATACGCTGGAGGGTAGGGATAGGATACAGAGGGACCTAGACAAATTAGAGGATTGGGCCAAAAGAAATATGATGAGGTTCAACAAGGACAAGTGCAGAGTCCTGCATTTAGGACGAAAGAATCCCATGCACTGCTATAGACTAGGGACCGAATGGCTGGGCAGCAGTTCTGCAGAAAAGGACCTAGGGGTTACGGTGGACGAAAAGCTGAATATGAGTCAACAGTGTGCCCTTGTTGCCAAGAAGGCTAATGGCATTTTGGGTTGTATAAGTAGGGGCATTTCCAGCAGATCGAGGGATGTGATCATTCCCCTCTACTCAGCACTGGTGAGGCCTCATTTGGAGTACTGTGTCCAGTTTTGGGCCCCACACTACAAGAAGGATGTGGATAAATTGGAGAGAGTCCAGCGGAGGGCAACAAAAATGATTAGGGGGCTGGAGCACATGACTTACGAGGAGAGGCTGAGGGAACTGGGATTGTTTAGTCTGCAGAAGAGAAGAATGAGGGGCGATTTGATAGCTGCTTTCAACTACCTGAAAGGGGGTTCCAAAGAGGATGGATCTAGACTGTTCTCAGTGATAGAAGATGACAGAACAAGGAGTAATGGTCTCAAGTTGCAGAGGGGGAGGTTTAGGTTGGACATTAGGAAAAACTTTTTCACTAGTAGGGTGGTGAAGAACTGGAATGGGTTACCTAGGGAGGTAGTGGAATCTCCTTCCTTAGAGGTTTTTAAGGTCAGGCTTGACAAAGCCCTGGCTGGGCTGATTTAGTTGGGTTTGGTCCTGCTTTGAGCAGGGGGTTGGACTAGATGACCTCCTGAGGTCCCTTCCAACCCTGAGATTCTATGATTCTATGATTCTATGATTGGCCGGGAGTTTAATTATACACCTATACCCCGATATAACGCAACCTGATATAACACGAATTCGGATATAACGCGGTAAAGCAGCGCTCCGGGGGGGCAGGGCTGCGCACTCCGGTGGATCAAAGCAAGTTCGATATAACGCGATTTCACCTATAACACGGTAATATTTTTTGGCTCCTGAGGACAGCGTTATATCGAGGTAGAGGTGTATGTCCTAATTTAGTAAACAGTTTCATAGAGCTAGTGGGGAAAAAACCTACATTTTACAGGTCCTGCTTCACCCCGCCCCCAATTCATAGAGTTGGGCTATTTTACTGCATTTTATCATATGTTGCTTGATTAAGATGTTGAGAGAGATGTCTCTGCTGCCACAGAATCTCACGCTGTTCCAAGCTATGCAGTAAGTGAACCCTATTTGGCCTTATCTAGATTAGGATTTAAAGTGTGATGTTAACATGGTAGCTAACAGGTTTCAAGGCAGACTAGGCAGACTACCAAATTAGCATGTGTTAAAGCAGGGGCGGGCAAACTTTTTGGCTTGAGGGCCACATCGGGTTTCTGAAATTGTATGGAGGGCTGGTTAGGGGAGGCCTGGCCCCTGCCCCCTATCCGACCCTGCCCGCTTCTCACCCCCTGATGGCTCCCCCGGGACCCCAGTCCCATCCAACCACCCCTTCTTCCTGACTGCTCCCCACATCCAACCCCCCCTCTCCTTCCTGACTGCCTCCCGGGGACCCCTGCCCCCATTCAACGCCCTGTTCCCCACCCTCTGACCGCCCCGACCCCTATCCACACCCCTGCCCCCTGACCACAACCCTGAACTCCCCTGCCCTCTGTCCAACCCCCCTACTCCCTGCCCCTTACCGCGCTGCCTGGAGCACCGGTGGCTGGTGGCGCTACAGCCACGCCGCCCGGCTGGAGCCAGCCGCGCCACCACGCAGCACAGAGCTCCGGGTCAGGCCGCGGCTCTGCAGCTGCGCTGCCCGGCAAGAACTCGCAGCCCCACCACCTAGAGCATTGCGCCGGCGGCACAGTGAGCTGAGGCTGCGGGGGAGGGGCCGGGCAGGACGGTTTGCCCACCTCTGTGTTAAAGGCAGAGTTAAATCTTGGGCTGGCTATAACTCAAACAGTTTAGTGCATTTGATAGGTGATCTGCCTTGTCTACACTAGACTTTTAAAACACATTAGTTAGCACATTAGCTAACACATAGTGACATCACACCTTAAATCCTAATCTCGATAAGGCCTTTGCTATATTAGGAATTGTATTATCTTTCTCTTCTTTCTACTCTCCAGCTCAGTCTGATGAGAATGTTCCTCAGGGAATCTTGCAATGGCTGGTTTAGAAGTGGACTCTTCCATGTCTGCAAGGTGGAAAATTTAAGTAATGGATCCAATTAGCAACTACTCCTGGGTTTGCAGCTTTGCTTCTCTTGTTCAGAAAGAGAAGAAAAATGCTCAAAGGACCAATCATTTTTGTGCATCCTACAAATGTGCATATGTATACACACATCTTTATCTGCTTTTGGATATTGATGTAAAACAGGGGTCGGCAACCTTTCAGAAGTGGTGTGCCAAGTCTTCATTTATTCATTCTAATTTAAGGTTTTGCGTGCCAGTAATACATTTTAACATTTTTAGAAGGTCTTTTTCTATAAGTCTTTAATATATAACTAAACTATTGTTGTATGTAAAGTAAATAAGGTTTTTAAAATGTTTAAGAAGCTTCATTTAAAATTAAATTAAAATGCAGAGCCCCCTGGACCAGTGGCCGGACCTGGGCAGCGTGAGTGCCACTGAAAATCAGCTCGCGTGCCGCCTTCGGCACGCGTGCCATAGGTTGCCTATCCCTGATGTAAAACATTGAAAAAATTCTAGGTCAAAGGCCCTCCGGAAAGGGCAAAAAGTTATTATTAAAATCTGTCTGTTGTAACTCCAGGGTGCTATGTGGCCTTAAATTGGGAGCAAACGTGATAATTGGTTATATGCAGCATGGGAGTTAAAACATTTGTTTGTATGAGCTCTCCATGTGTTCCCAGGATCCTCTATTAACTACCAAGGAGCAGCTCTGGGAAGTGTTTTCCAACTGTGGAGAGTTAGTAATGGTTTCCAGGGCTTGTGCAGCTTTGTATGCTCTGAATATATTAGGTTGGATCAGGCCACAATTGCCAACCAGATAATTTTTGAGATACAACGTCTTTGTATTAATATGTTTCTATATATAAATATTATCTAGTGACAACGAAGTCCAGTTCTGTTAAATGAATGACAGAAAAATGAAAATGTCAAGCTTAAACTTACTATGTCCTTTATCTACCCTTCCATACTGATATGTGCAATATGAACCATGTAATCAAATAGTACAGAAATCTCAAATTAATAATATTTAGCATAAAAATTTATCTTAGTAAATTAGTTAAATTAATAGCCATCCTCTTTCAAGTTACAGTTCAAGTGCCAAAGATAGATGGAATATGTACCCAAAGATTTTACCCTTGTAAAATGAGGGATGTTTGGCAATATTTGCAGTAGGTCTTTGCTATCCCTTGTTTGCACATTAGTATCCCCATTCCAAAATCCTATCCATGAAGCAAAGCTTGTAAAATGTTTGACCTGAACCATAAAATATTCTAAATCATCATTGCTTTGACTTCAGCCAACATCTGAGAGTCGCCAGTAGCGCGTTAAAACCTTTTGGTTTGCAAATTCCTATGAACATTATTAGCCTGTGGTTTGTGATGTTTTCAGAGATCAAGTTTGCATGTGTTGGTATAGATGACATTGCTCAAAACATGGTGAAAGTCATGTAATTCTTTGAGCAGTGTTGCCTAGTGGATGGAGCACTGGTCTGAGACTAAGGAGATATGGGTTCTATTACCAGCTCTTCTACTGGCCTACAAGGTGACCTTGGGCAAGTCACTTTGCTTATCTGTGCCTCAGTTTTCTCTTCTGTAGAGGGGGGATAATTATACTGGCATCTTTTCGAAAGCGCCTGAGATCTACTTCTGCAAAACACTGTATAAGAGATAGGGATTCTATATCTGATTGGTTGAACATGTACCTTCATCAAGAGGGATATCCAGATCAATATATTTGAGATCCGCATGGCAAAATAGCTTGGTGAAATCACTGTCGGAAAGAGACTCTGCATTTTATTTGAGCTTTTTCATCCAAAGGGGGGAAAAAATCCAGAAACAAATATTCCTATCTTCTTTGTCACCGGTAAGCAGTGACTTAGTACATTACCTTCTCAAGGGCTTGTCTACACTTACAGTGCTGCAGCTGCTCCACTGTAGCACTTAGTGAAGATGCTATCTACAATGATGGGAGAGCTTCCACCTCCATGAGTACTCCACCTCCCTTAGAGTCCACAGCTGTGTCGACAGCAGGGCTTCTACATGGATTGTTAGGTCAGTTATAACTGTATTGCTTAGGGGTCTTTGATTTTCTACACCCTGAGCGACGTAGTTATACCAGTGTACGTTTTTTGTAGTGTAGACCAGGGCTAATTCCTCCATTATTGGTAGTTATTTTATATTTTGGCTCTCACAGCCTACTTTTACAATGAAAACCTTTCCTGATGCTGGGGTCCTTTTGTTGCACCAGACTAGCACTGTGTGTGTTACTCCTGGACAGAAGCCTACATACTCCCATTAGTTTTATAGTTCTGTCTGTTGGGATTCCTTCAGTTACTATTTTCAGTGAAATAGGTTAGTTTTGGGAGTAGTAACAGTGACAGAGATGTTGTGTATACAAAAACCAAGATGCCAAAATCCCAAATTCACACAAGCTCAGACTTCTTCCTCAGGGTTGTGGCTCACTATTAACTTAGACATTGTTTGTTTGTGAATTCGTGAGAGAGAATTTTCCTTTACCTCTCCCTATAGCTTTTATGCTGATACTCCCAATAGTTTGCATTGTTCAAGTACTTGTGTATTTTAGTAGGAAATAAGACATTCTAGTGGGAGTTCTTCATCCTTGTTGCTAAAAGGGTAGTTTGTCTGCCTCTTAGTCTGGCAAAAAGGTTGTCATCCATTCCTCATTATTCATATTCCATCATCCTTTCCCTATTCATGATTCTCATTCATAGATCCTGTTTCAGAGTCGTGGCCAATTTAAGGATCTGCTAAGGAGACCTCCTCTCCAGAATCAGCAATAATAACACCCATTGTCATGTGCATCCTTGGTAGCTCCTTGGTCCTGCTTAGGTTTGGTTAATTTAATGACAGATGAGTAGTTGGGAAAGCAGCTTTCTTGAATGTTGCAGGAGGGACTGTGTTTGGAAGGAAGTATGCAGACCCATTGCTAATGCCTTTTCTTATCAAGGTTACAGAGCCAGATGAGGGGTAAGTCTGACATAATTTATTTCCCTGGCATTAATACACTGTCTTTAGTAAATCCAACTCTTTGGGGAAGAGAGCGTGCTGAAAGCACAACTCACAGAAAGCACATTCTGGCCAGAGGAAATCCTGTTACATTAGATTTGTGCAATTTACTGTGTTGAAAAGCACTGTGCAAAATAATCCAGGTGATTTTACTAAACAAACAGAGCAAAGAAAACCTTAGGCGCTCATATTGCTATTCACCATCTATAAAACTTTAAGGTTATGAAGAGCCATAGAAGTAAACTTATGCTTCTGTTTCTATGTTAGCTGCCTGCAACGAGCAAGTATGCAGTATTCATAGTGCACAGTTGGTGTCCATCTTAATCTGAATCTCAGTCCGGTACTTGAGATATTACATTCTTGTCTGTTTAGTAGCTTTTTGACACATAGGATCATATAATAAGTAGTTCTTCCCTTGGTAAATTGCCATTGATTTTACTAGGTACTTGATAAACTCTTTATCCTTTTGAATATGAAAGTCCCACCAGAGTGGAGAGAGATGAGCATTTCTTGGCTTGTACCTGTGGGCCCATGCCAGAGAAAGTAAAGATTTTCTACTCTTCAGATAAGAGATGCTCTTCCCCCCAATCCCCACATTGTTACAAGTGTCTCTTCATTTTCCCTAGTTGACCATGAAGTACATAAGGATTTTTTTAAATGGCTGAATTTGAATCGAGTGCTCTGCCATCTGTCTTTCAAAACACTGTGGTGCACTGTTGCTTTCCCTCCTTCCCCCGCCTGCAAACTGAAAATCTGTTTTTGGTTCTTGCTTGAGTAAATTTTCCTAAGCCTCTTCCGTATGTCCTGGCAGAACAGTCACTCCGAAATATCCTTTCACTGCATGATAAGTTAATGATCAGAGCTGATGAAATTCAAAATGATGTTCTCACAGCACACCTGCTAATGCATAGGGACATTGACTGCAGTAGGCTCTGCAGTGCCAGCTATATTTCAAGAATTACTATGCTAACTTAAAGGGAGAACATCAGGTTGACAGATTTAAACTTGAGCGTACTCTATAGCCCCTTTTATTTGGCTGCTTTTAATTAAGTGCAGTATATTAAAATATTAAAAGTAATGATGATAATCCTGTTGCTAAAATATATATCAAACTCTGACCTTGAGGAACTGAAAGGAGAGGCTGACTGGAAACACTGCACAATATGCATGAGTGCGGAGAACAAAATTAAATGTATAATTCTAAGCCAACAATGCTTTGTGGTGTCCAATGGGAAATACATTGTTGGTCTGCCTCTGAAGCAGCCGGAATGGAAATTGTGCCTGGGAGTCACAGTATCTCTCGATCATCCCACTGCTCTGGGGAAGGAGTAAGCTGTGCAAGGTCTATTGGCAGCACAAAGTATGCTCTCTGAAAGCATAAGTTCACCACGAGGCTGTAAACGCTATGCCTACACCTTACCCTCCTCACCTGCTTGTGTGTGTGTGTGTGTGTGGGGGGGGGGGGGGGGGGGGGGGGNGGGGGGGGGGGGGGCGGCATGGATTTATTCCCTAAACAAGTGGGCTTCAAAGGGATATCCATAAACACCAGGGAAGAAATGTCATGTGATTTACTGTTTGTGATTGATCTGGATTCCATAGTTAACTTTATTTTAGTACAACAAAACTTTACTAAACCACAATTCATTGGGGGGAAAAGTCTCTCCCCTTACATCATGATCAATGGAAGTGGATTCAGAGGGCCCATGATCCCTGGAGGGGCTGTTACTGACCCTGCTACCAATGAGAGGAGACCTGCTGCAGCCAGAAGGATGGAGACACCACCAAGAAGAGATGGCTAATAGTCAGAGAAAGCAGCCATGAGAATAGGATGGGTCAGCACTAGAGAACTCCTGTGAGGATCCAGACATTAAAGACAGCGGAAGGAGTGGCGTAAGAGTCATGAGGGGTGTAGTGGCACCCAGGTCATACAAGGTGATTATGCAAGAGGGACAGGTGAGCCAAAGGATCAGGAGACACTTACAAGCCAGCAGACACAACACCCGAAGAAAACCTATATAAATATGGAGATAATCACAGAACAGGGAGACACAACCATCCGGAGGCCAACCCCACAGGGAGGGAGGAGACTCCAGAGAGTATTTGCTAGACTTGGAGTTAGGTGAAAGTTGGACAGACAAAGGTCACTCCTCGTGTGGTTGCCTGTTGAGGAGACCAAACTATCTCAAAGACAATAACAGACTCAGCTGGTTACATAATGGGACACGGGGTGGGGTTCTGGCCATCAATTATTTGTTTCTAATGTTTATATTGATGTTTGTAAAATAGAGAAGGTGTATCATCAATGGAACTGGAGTCCAAATGCCAGTGTTCCCTGGAGGAGCTGTTATTGGTGGGACACCAATGGAACAGGGAACACAGGGAGTTAAGCTAGAAGCAACTCAGTTATATGGACAGAACAGTCCACAAGGTTTAACAAAATTCCCCTTTTTCAACATAACTTGCGTTCCACATCACACTTTGCGAATGAAACACCCCGTTCTCAGCTAAGATTTTAATATCAGAGTCCTGGAGGACAGTCTGATACTGTTCATAATGTCATAATGTCATTATGTTCTCAAATCATTCCGTACTATTTTTCCCCAGCATACTGTGAAGAATTAATAAGAATAAGAATGGCCATACTGGTCAGACCAAAGGTCCATCCAGCCCAGTATCCTGTCTACCAACAGTGATTAATGCCAGGTGTCCCAGAGGGAGTGAACCTAACAAGGTAATGATCAAGTGATCTCTCTCTTGTCATCCATCTCCACCCTCTGATAAACAGAGGCTAGGGACACCATTCTTTACCCATCCTGGCTAATAGCCATTAATGGACTTATCCTCCATTAATTTATCTAGTTCTCTTTTAAACCCTGTTATAATCCTAGCCTTCACAACCTCCTCAGGCAAGGAGTTCCATAGATTGACTGTGTGCCGTGTGAAGAAGAACTTCCTTTTATTTGTTTTAAACCTGCTGCCCATTAATTTCATTTGGTGGCCCCTAGTTCTTATACTATGGGAACAAGTAAATAACTTTTCCTTATTCACTTTCTCCACACCAATATTTAAAACATCTGTAAACGGCAATTGCCAAAGTAGTATTGTATTGTGATTTGCATTATCCTTGCTTTTTATTGTGTTGCACTGGGGCCCCAATTCAGCTAAGCAGTTAAGCATATGTTTAAATCCACCCCTATTCAGCACAGAATTTAAGCGCTATTAACTTTAGGCAGAGTAGTCAGAACCAGAATCCGCAATCCTGAAACAAGAGTAAGTGTTGGCGGGTGAGGATAGTGGCAGGTCAGAAGCAGGAGACAAACTGGATATCAGAATCATGAGTCAGGTATCAGGAGTCATGCCAGGAAATCAAGCCAGGGGAGCAGGAAGCACAAGAAACACAGTCAACAACAGGGTGAAGGCCAGTTGATCAGACAACTTCCTATTCCTGCTGCTGGCTTAAGTAGAGCCAGTGGGCTCATTGGCTGCTCCCAGACTTTGCCAATAGAACCTCAGGGGTGGAGCCTCAAACTGGGGCTAGGCTTCATGGGTGCCAGGTAAGTAATTTTTAGCAGGCTGCCAGATGGCAGGTTGGAGCGTAGCCGCTCCTATGAGCCCTGCAGTTCTGCGTTCGAGATCCATGGATCATGATAGGAATTAAGCATGTGCTTAATTGCTTTCCTGAATTGCGGACTAGCTTACAACATTTGGTAATGTGTGATGGATGGAGCTCCGTCACAATTGTCAGTAACGGAGGTTGTGCTATATGTATATTATATTACACTCTTCTCTAGAATATGACAGAAACTCAAATTGCCTAACTGGGAGGTGTTTTGGATTGGTTTTTTTTCTTTAAAGTGAGAGTTTGTGCCTGTGCAGAGACATCTGTTTAATTGGAAGTTAACATATGTGGCTTTATCCAACACTCAGTAAAGTCAATGGAAACACGTCCGTTCCTCAACCTTTGAATTTTGCCATGTAATTAGCAAAATAAATAAGTTATAATTTGAGAACTCTTTAACTGCATGATGTGTAAGGTTGTACTTTCTATACAGTGTTACCAAAGGAAGAAAATTTACAATACCTTTTGGGGGCATGTCTGATCTTATTAGCGGAACAGAGTGCTAGAACAGAACCTCCCCTGCTTTGTGAAAGCGTGGCTTGGCGTGAGGCCAAGCCAGTAAAATTCACAAAGAGTGTGACCAAAGTGTTTATTAATCTAGGCTGCATTGTTGTATATTGTTGATGAGAGTGAGGGGGCTGTGACTCTGAAAGAAAAGGAAAAACGGTATGCCTGTTGAATAGCACGCCCACTTAGGGGAGTGAAGTCATTAGGAGTACTTGTGTAAGTGAGAATAGGGATTTCAGAATCTGGCCCATGGTAACTAATAAATGCAACTAAACTTATAGGATTTTTTAATTGCTTAATGTTTATTTTCTAAAAGCAGATTAAACTGAATCTATTAGAATTATCCAGCTATGCCAGAAGAAGGAAAGGAGGCACTGGATGTGGTTTAATTAGGCTGCAAATTTATTCCTAAATGTCAGGGAGTACCGGCAGATAAAAGTGTACAGAACAGGTAATTCCATAACCATTTACAGATACCCCAGAGGGCCTGCAGTTAGCCATCCCTCTTTAGCCATCCTGGTCCCCAGCCAACCTGCTGCTTGGACCTTGCCACCCCCTCCCTTTAATGAGGGGTGAGGGGAGCAATAAGTGAGGGGGGTTGGCTCCCTCTCATACCACTCACAGGAGCCCCAAATCCTCCTGTTTCTTGTCCCTTAAAGAATACCTTCTTTAAATCCTTTCCAAGTCCATTTTATCTGGTCACTTTATCCCTTCCCTATGGAGTACGTGCACTGGACATCTGCCCCATGCTTACATAGTGAGTAGCGATATCATAGCCTAACCACCCAGCTAAGCCCCCAGCCCAAAGGCAAAACCAAACCAAACCAAAACAAAAAACCCCTCACCTTGGCCAATCTGGCAGTGAGGGAAAAAGTTCCTTCCCAGTCCCCACAAGAATGGAGTGACTAACACAAAGCCCACAGTGGATCATGGAATAAACCTGATATTTAACTACTCCTTGGGTGGGACGGAGGGTGTGGTTATGCCTGGTTTAGGTAAAAGAGTGGAGCTTTTCCTGCACTGGATTGGACCTAAAAATAGTGTCTCCTCTCTTCTGGTCACCTAGGGAGTTGGGTCAGCATCCCCATGCTGACCTGGTCTGAGGCTGCCACAACAGGTCACTCTCTAGCTATCTAGCCCTTAAAGGGTCCCGATACCTTTTCCTACAAATCATACAATAGCCCCCACCACTTAATGTGCAGTGAGGTCATTATTGCTTGAATATAATCTTTTCACTGTTTTTGTATCTAGAGAACTAAATCATGGTTGTAACTGTTTTGATTTGTCAATTAGTGAATCCATTTGTTAATCTTCTTCCGATTTGATTTTATATGAATTTTGCAATACACAAAGGAGAATTGCCATAGGAGACATATGGCAAATTCCGTTCCAGTACCGTGATGGGACATCTTAGGGTTTGAGCATCTGTTCAGGAATATTGCTTAGTAATTTTGCATTCAAGTGAATCATATATCCCAGTACGTTTATTGACCTCTTTGGTAAAATGTTCAATAAACACATAAAATAGATTACAAAGAGCAATCTGAAAAATAAGCTTGGTATTGTTAATGTTTGTAATTCATGTAAATGCTAAATGCTTGCCATAAACTGCGTAGGAGAGAAGCGAGGAAAGGGAATAATTTAAGTTTAGTTCAAAATTTGGCATGTAGCTTAAACGTGAACAATACAGAAGATGGTGCTATTTTGAAATGGAAGATAAATAATAATAGAATTAATGTGTTTACCTTAAGTGAACATACTGAAAATGGGAAATGAGATACAAATGATGTAGGGAAATACCTAGTAGTTATAACTGAAAGGCACTATGTTGTTTCTCACAGCTGTCAACCTTGGCTGGTACAATCACGTATACGTATGTATTGCCAGAAAGATGGCCTTGTTTCTCTCTCAAACATTGACACAATCTGATAAATAATGCTGATAAATAATGCTGTGATGCTGCTAACATGCATGTGCCTAATGTAAAAGTATGTATGTAAGTGTTTGCACGATTGGGGCCTAAGAAGGTATTGCTAATATTTTGTTTAAGGGTTCATATTCTGCACTGGGAAGGGTTTATTCCATACACCTAGGTTGATAAAAAGAGAGACATTATTTGGATAATGATGCAAGCAAGCAAGGAGGAAAAACCACTAGACACCTCAAAGTGATGCTGTGATGGATATGAGGCCATCAAGTTTCTTCAGCATCATAAGTGAGATTAGAAACTCAGGTTTGTGTCCAAAAACCCATTTCCAGGCTAGTTGAGCTAAACCAGAATCTCTTTTAGCAGTCGTCAGTATTAGAATTCTTGACACCCACTTGAGCAGGTCTGACATTCCACTTTACAGAGAACAGTTTTTACACATTCGCACTAGCCAGTGTGTTACAAACCTCAGAATTAAATAAGTATCAAAGCAAAAAATACCTAGCCCAACTCCTGAGGAGATGAAAAACACCAATAATCCTGCATGACTTTTACACATATATCTACAAATGACAAATACAACTAAACCTATATAACCAAAAAGATTCCTAACGTATTGCTGTCATACTCTCTCCAGGCCAGGGTTACAGTCCCTCTCTAACATTTAAGTTCAAAGGAGATAGTGTTCCCACCTTGGTTGACAGCTTCATCTCTGCAGAGGCAAATTGAAAATGTCAATAAATTAATTTGCTCTAATGAACAGGCAGAATAGACAGGATCCACTTGGCCAAACAGAACTTTTCAATTTAACATTGACAAATCTGTAGATACCAACTCAATCATGGAAAATTCAACCCATTCCATTAGTACCTTTGAATATTTACAGTGTATATTCCTGTTTGGAAACTCCTATGTTATTAAAAAAAAATCAAGGCTGGTTCTCTGTTATGTTAACAGCATACAGAGAAGTTATATAAAACACTCTTTGTGGAAGTTTGCGATGTAACACTACATTATTTTCTAAAACCCAAAACCTTAACACGTAAGAGACAAAAGTAAAAAGCGAGAAAGCAGTCTGGCTCCTTGCAGTCTGGTTTCTTAAGACCCAGATTGCATGCTTTCCTACAAAGCTCTCTAAGCTTCAGGCAGAACCAGGAAACATTTAGAATTTAAAGTTAAATTAATAACTTATCATTATAAACACTGTTTTCAAAACACCACAGCTGTATGCCCAGCAACTCCTACTCAGTCACTGCAGGGACTCTATTGACTACCAAATACCTCTTTGTACAGACACATTGAAAAAATCAATGTGGCAATAAATATTTTAGTGTGCCAGTATAGCTAATACAGAATTGTATTTACATCAATTACTGCATTCCAAAAAAACCACACACTTTCTCTCATTGACCATACATGCTCTTAACTGATTTTTTTTCTCCTTTTTTTTTTAAATATCTGATTTTTTTCATTACTCTAAATACTCTGCCCTTTATTCATATTCCTATTTACTACATAAAAACAAACAACATATATAATGCTCATAGGTTTCTGTCTGTTTTAGTCCTTCATTAATTAATTAACACTTAATTAACTCTCTCTTGAGCACGACTGAACATAATAGTAACTAATCAGAAACAATCATAGTTAACACATTTTAGATTTCCTTAGGGTCAAAGCTGTTGGTTCCCTCCTCCCCCAAGGTAATGAGAATGCATTTGCTTTTTCTGCTCACAGATCTCTCTTGAATTCAATCAAATAAATTAGTTACTCCATATGCAGACCTCTCTTAGCCTCCCCCCAATTTAATGATTAAGGGACCATCCATAAAGTTTACAAAACTCACTTAGGAAAGTATAATTCTTTCAATAGTTATACTAAATTTATTCCTGAATGAACAGAGGGAATATTTTAAAAATGTCAGATGTATTTCAGAAACAGAATCTGATATAATCCTGAGATTTAACAATTTTATATATATATTTGTTTTGATAATGAAGAGAGGCAGATGTGAACAACTCTGCATATAATGTCTTCAAAACAGCTCTCTTCCAATATACAATGTAACTAGTTTTTAAATATGTTTCATACCAGGTCTGATCAGACCTCAGCAAGTTTGGTTCCACAAATTGTGCAGAGCTGAACAACAAAACTGCTCACAACTTGAAAATTCATTGGGACTAATAACTGAGTCTATCATACAAGTGTGCGGTGTGGCATAAACTAAAAGCAACAAATTACAGATTGGACCGACAAACTAGGTTAAACTAGCATGTTAGGGGGAGCGTTTCTGAGCAGGTGAGGATGGAAGGGAGAAAGTGGTGGGGTTGGCAAGGCTGAGTGCAGCAGGGCATGGAGTCAACTTGGTGGTATGCTTTTGTGCATGGGGGAAAGAGCACAGAGGGGTAAGAGCAAGATTGGCTGGGGAAGGTTTGGGCTTGGGACTAGGAGTAAACAATGAAGGAATAACCGAGTGATAAATACCATTTTCTCCCATCCTGCTCTTTATCAGGAAGTGTTCCAGTTTTTCATTTTGAAAGGGAGAGGGGGACCATCTTTTTCCCCACTCCCCCACCAAAAGTTTCCCTGCAGCATTCCCAATCACAGCAGCCTGATTATATTTAAAAAAATAAACAAAAAAACTAGGCTGCTGGCTGAAAAGGGGAGAGGGCTACAGAGTGCCACCTGCAGCCCCATTACTTTATTTGATCACCAGTCATCAATGTTGTGGTTTGCGTTTGGGGTTAAGATTATTTTTTAAACCTGTTCACTTAACCTGGTTTATAAAAGTTCCAGACATTCATTTAAGTGCTGCTTCATGTAAGTGTAGCATGGGGATTGTTTTGTTATGATCTCTGTGATTTCACTGAATAACTAGAACTGCAAAATGATTAGATATGTTCAATCAAGTAGGCAAAAATGTGGTGATTTGCTGGCCTTGGCAAAGCCAATTTTTTTCTGCCATTTGCCAGGATTGTTGATCGCGGCCGTGTCTTATTGCAGTCAATGTTTCTGAGATTGTGTGTGTTTGTTTTTTTCTTTTAATAAACTTTTCTTGGTGTGTTGGATGTCTAGATATAAGCATATTACACATGAGTTCAAGAGAAGCTGGAAGAATGGAATTAGTTTTGTTGGCTTTTCTAGTTTGATTACACTGAGTATATTGCCATGCAAAAACAGGTGGCAAAATGCGAATCCAGGGCAATAACCATTATGTTCATTTACTTTACCATTTATGAAGCACAGATGTTAACTATATAACAACAAGGTTGTTCTTATTGTAAGCACCTGCTGTTAGGTAATTCTGCTATCACAGTAGCCAACTAGATTCTTGTTGCTTTGGCATGTACAATACATTTATTACTTTGTTACTAACAGAACTGTGTGACCTGTTTTTCATCAATAAGATTTTTATAACCTGCTAATACCTTCTGAAGAAAAGCAATGACATTAGTTTTATGTATTCTCCAGAATATTTTTGTTGAATGTCCTTTTTCCCCACAGTTATCCCCAAATAACACCTGCCATGGTTGCACCCAACATATGGCTGGAGAAAGAGATAAAAATTATTTGTCAACCTCTGTCTTAATTAGCTGAAGATGTCTCAGAGGTTCAGCTAATGCTCAAAAAGTCTAAGGACTTGTTCTTCCTATTACGTACACAGGTGTGAATAACTATATGCTCTCTTGACTAATGAATGCTCAACTGAACAAATTTACAAAAATGTCCAAGCAATGATAAATTTTTGAGCCCACAATCCTTAAATGGCAGCAATATGTTGGAGGGAAAAAACCCTGGTTCTGCACATCCTTTACTTCAAATGTGAACACCATCATCTGTTATCCCAGTGCCTAAGAAATATCAGCTCCTGAATGATAAGCAGATAGCTGAACTGGGCAAGACAAAGAAATCCTTTGTAGAGCTCTCCACTACCATAATGTCTCCCTCCAACAAAATTGTCCTCAAATAATTGAGACTTTGGGGTACTCACTGAT
Organism: Platysternon megacephalum; assembly: GCA_003942145.1. Classification (NCBI taxonomy): domain Eukaryota; kingdom Metazoa; phylum Chordata; order Testudines; family Platysternidae; genus Platysternon; species Platysternon megacephalum. Next base: position 34,487,043 of record QXTE01000001.1, on the reverse strand, counting down.
ACCGGATACCCATATAGCTATGTCTGATTTTTTTAAGACTATTTTCCACCAACAATTGGACAGGAAACTGGATACGATTCAGGTTAAAATATTGCCACTTGTGCTTACTAATGAAGGTATCAGTTCGGGGAAAAAGCTCCAGTTTAGAATGTAACTGCCTGCTTACTTAGTAACGCAGGTTGCAGAGTGCACAATACCCCTGTGCATTGCTCACTTCACCAACTGAAATTCAAAGTCTCAATCTTAATTTTCAAAACCATTCATAGGGTTTGCCCAAGCTACCTTTGACCATCTCTCCCCCTCTCTCTTTTTCTCTGATCATGACCTCTCATAACTACATTCTACAGGAATAATGGAATTATCCATCTAAAAGGTGAGACTCCTGAGTGCAAGCTCCTGGCCCACAACTGTAGAATTCACTTCTGGGAGAGATTAGAATTAATGTGGATTTTAGGAATAAAATGCAAAACCTGTTGCTCTGACATAGCTTTCCCCAAAAAGAAGTGAAAGAAAAGGGGGAAAATATCCTACCCTCATGGGTAAGGAAAGAGATATTGTAATGTAACTCATAAGACCCTCAAACACCATGTGATTTCCATGGTGTAAATACATGAATAAATTTAATTCTGAAAGGGTTTTAAACTAAGCGTTCAATCCTCTAGCTTTTGTAAAAGTATTGGTGTTAGTTCTTCATTTCAGATGTAGAAGAAAGTGACATAGTTTGTATCAGCTTGTCATGTATTTATCCTTCCAAAAACATTGAGTATCCAGAGAACACTTTTTTCCAACTAACATTTTTATTTAATTACTTATATGCATAAATATTAACAGATTAATATCAAGGAGGACGACTATAAAGCAGCAGTTCTAAAACTATAAATTGTGTACCTTGGAGGACTGCCTGGTGGTCCTAGAGAACAGGGTAGCCACATGGTGCAGACTCTTGTCTTGGTTTCTAGCTGCTGAACTGCATTAAAAAAAGCTAAAAGGACATTAAATACTTTACATGGGAAATTAGATTTAGGAAGCAATTGTAGTTGTCATGAGATTATTATGAAACAGCAAATTGGAGCGAAGATGCTCTGCGTCAGCATGAGTGGGAAGCGAAATGTTTCACAAAGTAATATAGTAACATGTGGTCCACATTACTAGTCTGAAAAATATCCTTCCTTTGTGATGCATTTACTGTATGCCCAAGAAGGAGGAACCCACTGACAAAGAATGGATGGGACTACCTGGGCTGCAAATATAGGGTATGAGGAGGGGAGAGGTGGGGGGAGAGCATTTTCAGTGTTCTTACTCACAAAAGGGAGCACTGCAAAATGAGATCCTCCTTTGTCATCTGCCTGCATTCAGAGAGAAATGTTAGTGCAGTGCAAAAAGTTAAAAAATATGCTGAGCAGAATATGATAGGCAATAACAATTTTCTGGAATATAACACACTATACTTTCTACAGACCTTGTGATTTTTGGAATTTGGTAAATAGATCAAAATAGAGTAAGGTCTTCTCTGAATTTATAGCGGGATGTCAGCTGCTGGTTCAGTAGCGGCAATATTGTTGGAGTGGAACAGTCAGATGTAAGAATATGAAAGAAAATTAAAGTATATCATATTCAGCAACCATTGCTAAAAATGGCTGTCTTATCAAAATGCAAATGTTTCATTTTCTAAATTTATGATACATGGGGAAAAAAAACATGATGAAGTGAAAGGTATATACTACAAGCAGAAGATTAATTCTATTACATTATAAACTCTGCTCATTTTGAAAGTATTTTTGAAGATTATTCACTGAGCTTGTTCCTTATATTTTTAGGCAGCAAATTGCTAGTTATTTGCTGAGTAAGTTTCTTGGCAAAAAAAAAAAAAAAAGTACTTTACTGTGAGAGACTCTTGAAAGGTTTATGGCCAAAATAGTTGTTGTTGTAGTCTGAGAAACTACAGCTTCTATATGCCATGCTCAACTGACAGTTAGTGGAGTTATGTGGTTATAAATGATGACAGTATTTGGGTCAGTAAGTTGGAAAGTAAATAAATAGGATAAAACTACTTGGTGTACAAAAAGCTAAATTAATAGCTGCTATATATCTCTACTTTTAGAGAACAATTACTTAAATGAATATTGGGAAAAATAAGAGTCATTGTTTTATGTTAGCCAGTCATCTATATAGAAAATCCAACAGAAGACCAATTCAAATCACCCGTGGGCTCTTCCATTGTGCATTAACCTCAGTGGGCATTGGATCAGGCTTTAAAACCATCTAGTACTAAGTGCCAATAAAATTGTAGATGGAAGATTAAAACATTGAGCTGATTTTTCCAAAGCATCTATTGAAGTCACAAAATTTGTTTGGTTGCTTATTAGGCACACACATTTTGCATTTGCTTGTGCTAATTAGTATTTATGGGTCAGACCATTCCCCTCCCCCAGGAAAAAGCACATGCTGTAGTATACCCCATGCCTCTGGATTGGCCCTCTCTTGTTTGAACCTTCCATGTCATTGTCCCATTCATATTCTAGATCCATCGGGGAAAGGGTCAGAAGCTAAGTCACCTTGGAGGCATGCACATTTGCCCCACTCTACCTCCATCACTCTGACAGAGGTTCAGCAGAAAAGGTATTATGACTGGGGCCTTATCTCCTCTGTGGATTTCACACTGGCAGTCCAGTTCTCAGGGAACCTGAGATATAGGGAAGGTTGCCAAGAACCAAAGTTCATCTGGAGGTATAGGACTTCAATGTAGAAGGTGCTTCCTCAGTACTGTATTGCCAACCCCAAATATTCAAAAATCATGAGTTAGGATCATAAAAAAATCATGAAATTGAGATTGTTAAAATAATAGATTTTGTGTTCTTTTGATTTGCCTTCTGCTTTTTGAGCCTTTAGGGTGCAGTGGGGACACATTTTGAAGCTTTCTCCACAGCCACAAGGGGTAGAAACTTACTTTTTCTTTAAGAATGAATGCTGAAATCATCACATATCCACTTGACTCCAGGAGCTGGGGCTTTAAGGAAAACAATAATTATCATCAGACACAAAATCATGAGAGTTGGCGAAACTACTTCCCTTCCACAAGTTCCCCAGGTTTGTGGGTGGGCACACTGGCTTATTCTTCCAGGTCAGCTAAACCCCTCTCAGAGGAAGATTGGGGGAGGAACTTCATAAGGGGATCCTTGCAAAGATTTTTCTCATCTTGAGCCACCTCCTTATTTTCATGCTGAATTGCACTATTGGCTGAAAATAGGTGTGTCCCAACATTTTTCTGTCTGCAGGTTGGTGAGCATCTTTGAAAAATATTAATGTTCACAGATGTAAATTTACAGACATTAGCTGACAACAAACAATACAAGAGAGGTACAAAAGATTTCCTCAAGAAAACAGGAAGATATTTGAGAAGTGAATAAGAATAAGAAAAAGAAATAATAATATATACAGTTGAGATTAACTTTCCAAAACCAAACACCAAAACTAACTCATCTAAACTGTGGAGGAAGACATTGGTTTCTTTGAGATCTCTATCTTGATCCAGACTGGAACTTCCCTGCTGCCCTCTTGGTCTTTTTGCTTAAAACTTTTATTTAATTAAAAATAAATGAAACACAAAATACTAATAAGTGAATTTTGAAACTGATATGATAAAATACCTAAATTTGGTTTCTTTTTTGTTACAACACAAACACACTGCTAACTGGTAACAAAATGTTTAGTAAGAGAATCACAGAGCCTTTTAAAATGTAATAATAAGTGGGGAAAAACATTTTAAAAGAGTACAGAAAGAGTAAGTAAAGGAGAGTGAGGAGAATGGGAAAACAAAAGAAGTAGAAAATAATAGTGCAGGAGGTGAGTGGTTTAAGATATGGTTCAGGGAAAGTGCATGGAATATCAGTGGTTGATATAGGTAGACAAGATTATTCAATAATTTGTAGAAAATCAAATGTAAAATAAAACACAGTCAGCGTTCTTCTGGTCATTGTGATTTTCCTCCAAAAACAGTGTTGATGCATTTTTCTTATTTCCAATCATTTATGGGTAGACTCTGTCACTCAGAGAGCTTGTCTACACTTATAATACTGCAGCTTTGTTGCTATAGTGCTTCAGTGAGGATGCTACCTATGCCAACAGGAGAGCTTCTTCTGTCGATGTTGGTATTCTACCTCCCCAAGAGACGGTAACTGTCGATGGGAAAAGCACTCCTGTCTACCTAGTGCTGTCTACACTGGGGATTAGATCAGTATAATGGCATAGTTATACCGACATAGGCTTAATCTATAGTAGGAACTTTACTCCACTATCTAGGCCTCAGTGGCAATGGAGGGCTGAATGTGGAGGATCTTTTCAATTATATAGAAGATTTTTTTTTTAAATGACCTATCCTGACAATGTTGGTTTCTGAAAGTAACTTAATGAGAGTCTGGTGCTTTCCTCTGTAACCCCACATGCTGCTAATTCCATTTTTTGACTAAGTGAAACCCAGATCTGAATTCTGAAGTTTGGATGCACATCTGGTAGACACTGACTTTAGTACACACTATAATTTAAAGAAAATAAAATTATTTTCAGGAATTTTTGCTATAACATTTTAAATTCTTAAACAGTGTTTATGTTGTAAAGGAAGCTAAGGTGCCTTGAAAGAGATCCTAGTTGAGGAAGTGTATGTACAGCAATATTAACTTCCTGGTGTAATAATTCAAACTACTTTACACACTGTGATTCATCCATGAGTACACGTTTACTTGTTTAGTCATCGTTCCAGTGCAATATGGTTGGTATTAGTTCCAGCAGAGCTCATGATCCTTATGATCTCTTTTGTGATTGACTTCCTGAAAAATGAATAGTTGGAAAAGCATCAGTTTCAGGCTATAGTCTGAAACTCTAAGAATACATGTCATTTAAATACCTGAGACAAGACTTAACACAGTAATACCTTTTTAATGTGTACACAGTAATGTCTTGTAAATAACTTCCATTAATTGATACTCTATACCATACTTAACTTGTTTTCTTCTTTCTGCTAAACATGAAATAGATAGAATTACTGGACTACCTAATAACATCCACAACTAATTTTCCTAGTCTGTATTCAGTTCCTTCTTGTATGTTATAGCCTCTATAATTGTTTTGTTCCCTCATCTCATTATTTTACACTGTTTTTCATTGAACTTCATGAGCCACTAATAAGCTCATGAACCTAATCTGTTCAAAATAATTTAAATGTGTTTGCTTTGTTCATTTGTATTTGCGTCTCTTCCCAATTATTTGTCAGAAGCAAACTTATACACTTTCTCAAAGTTATTTCTATACAGATTAAACAAAACTGACCCTTAAAATATGTATTCTTTTGGTTCTCCAGATACACAGATTCAGAAAGTAAGTACAACAGTAGCAAAAAAGAGACCAACCACTGTCCAACAAGAATATGCTTTTGGAAGTTACTCTAATACACGTGTGCCTGGGGAGAAATATTGCTTTAAAAAAGGAAGCAAAATAATGTTATGAAATGTTAAAACGCTTTACATTATATAGATGCAATAATTTAGCAACTTTAATTTAGTAAAAGACAATTTTTGACGAAACAATCAAAAATGAGCAATCTGTTTCAGTTAGTGCTGTGTAAGTATCTTATTAAAGCACTAAAACTCATTTAAATTTTTGAAAAAGGAATACACACAGATGCATGAAGAACACTTTATGTAGGTAGATTTTTAGTAATGGGGAAAACTTAGACCTTGATCCTGCAAACAATTACTCTTTTGTGCTTAGTGTAAAGCACGAGTAGTTTAGTTCAAGCCAAATTTAACTCAGTTACACATTTGAATCTTCTTCTTAATATCTATTTGCTAATATTTTTAAAACATTGCGATTCTTAATAAACAACTAATGTAGATTCATTTTAGTAGTAAATGAAATGTTCAAATACAGTCTAGTATTTATTTAAACTTGTGTTACAAAATGGTGTAAGAATGCATTTATTTAATACTCAGCACATGAGATGGGGAACAATGGTCTTTCATCATGTTACAGAAAACCACAATTAAAAATTATCTAGCTACAAATTTTTACAAAAGCATTCAACAAATTTCTTTTCAATATTATATTAAATTATTCATGAAATAGATTAAGAACAGAATATGGGATATGTTTTGTTTGAAAGCTACCTGTGAAAAATGCATTACTGGAACACATGGTAAATTTTTTAGATGAATTTATTGATTTTCAAGAACAGAAGCCATTAAGAGTCAAAAGTAATTCTGTTAACTGAATTTGCACTGGATTTACTATGAAAGTTTATAAAAGCTTTAGAAAGCATATACAAGAAGACAGTTTTTAGCAAAGCTAAAACCTCTTTGGGATTATTGTATATATTTTGTTTACACATTCCATGAAAACAAGGTTGAGTCTTGTATTCTTTTCAAGCACTCTTTCAGAAATAATATTGTAGAAGACCAGATAATAGGCATTTTTATTCAGCAAAAATTCTGCAGCTTCTCTAAAAAATATTCTTAACCAATTCTGTGAAAAGTAGTTGTAGCCATGTTGGTCCCAGGATATTAGAGAGACAAGTGGGTGAGGTAATATCTTTTATTGGACTAATTTGTGCTGGTGAAAGAGGAGAGCTGAAGAAGAGCTCTGTGTAAACTTTCAAGCTTAAACAGAGCTCTTCTTCAACTCTTCTCTTTCACCGACACAAGTTGGTCCAATAAAAGATACTACCTCACCCACCTTCTCTCTCTAAATTCTGTGAAAAAAGTTTTCAATGAAAAATTATGAGGTTGGATCTTTTTTTTCCCCTCTCCAGGGGAAACAAATTTTGATTCATCAGGAGCCCCAAAAAGTACTTGTAGAGCAAGTAATATTTTGTTTAGTTAACCTAGTTTTATGATGAAGATGCCATAGCAGATTGCCTTAACCATAGGCACTGAAGCTAAGGATGGAAGCCCTTGGCTAGGGGTCCAATCATCAACCACAACTGATGTTCATACATTTTGTTGCTTTTTATGCATAAATGTAGAGTTGGTATTTTGCTCACTGACCTATGCACAACTTAATTTATATTTATCACACTCTTCTGTGACAGCAATACCATGTTGATCAGGATACACTAGAGAATGAAACACAGAGACAGCAATGAATTTTTAAATGGAGCTGGCCTCAACTTTTATCCAATGGAGAAGTACTATCCATGTCCCTTGAAATGTGCACAGCTGAGGTTGCCAAAAAGATGTTTTATTGTAACTGGTAGAAAGGGACACTATACCATGATGACAGAGTAGATGATATTTTGTGTGCAGTAAGAGTGAGGCGCACAAGGTCTCAAGATAAGAGTATTTCAGGTGAAAGAGCAAGCACTCAACAGAAGGCATCCAGTACATCTACAACAGGTCTGTTGATGTGCAGCAATGGCAAAAATACATTTTTAAAAATATTGATTCTTCATAACATCCATCTTTGTTTGCACCTTATTGTGTAGGGCTTACAGGAGATGAAAGGAAGAAGACAGCATAACAGAAAATTTTGTGTGCATTATGAGGCTCTGCATGTCACTTTGCAAAGGCTTTTTAGGTATTTACAGAAACCTGTGTTTCGCTTTAGAGGTGACTGGCTGATGTGCTTCTGCCAGCCAGTCAGCTTTTTAAGAGCCTTTCCTTCATTTATGAATGTTTCTGTTCTCACAACACATGTTCTACTCAGTTATATTATTTGTGTGGGCCACTTGCTTTTTCAACTGCATGCTGTAGTGCCAGGAGGCTGATGGCCATGGAAATTAGCTAAAATGAGACATCCTTAGCAAACTGTGCAGCTCAAGCAATAGAACCTCTTTGCACAATAAAATTAGTTTTTTTTCCAGTGTTGTTCCTAGAATATAAGAGCCATACTGGGTCAGACCAAAGGTCCATCTAGTTCAGTATCCTGGCCAATGCCAGGTGCCCCAGAGGAATGAACACAACAGGTAATCATCAAGTGATCCATTCCCTGTCGCTCATTCCCAGCTTCTGGTAAACAGAGGGTAGGGACACCATCCCTGCCAATCATGGCTAATAGCCATTGATGGACCTATTCTCCATGAATTTATCTAGTTTTTTTTTTTTAACCCTGTTATAGTCTTGGCCTTCACAACATCCTCTGGCAAAGAGTTCCACAGGTTGATTGTGCATTGTTTTAAGAAATACTTCCATTTGTTTGTTTTAAACCTGCTGCCTATCAATTTAATTTGGTGACCTCTAGTTCTTGTGTGGTGAGAAGGAGTAAATAACACTTCCTTATTTACTTTCTCCACACCAGTCATGATTTTATAGACATCTATCATATCACCCCTTATTCGTCTCTTTTACAAGCTGAAAAGTCCCAGTCTTATTGTGTCAGTAATTTTAAATTCGGTTTAACTCCCATGTCTGCTTTCAAAAGTTAATTACCTGAAGATATAGAATGTTTACATCAGGGGTGGGCAAACTATGGCCCGTGGGCCGGATCTGGCCTGCGCGATTGCCACCTCTGTGGCGCCGCGGGCCCTGCGCCGCTCCCAGGAGCAGCCAGCACCACATCTGCTGGCACCGCCCCCTGCTGCTCCCATTGTCTGGGAATGGGGAACCGCAGCCAATGGGAGCTTTGGGGGAGGTACCCACAGGAGAGGGCAGTGAGGGCCCCTTCCTGCACACCACACACCCCCTGCACTCCGCACTCCCTCCCGCACCCCAACTCCCTGCCCCAGCCCTACATTGATGGCCCTGCATGCAATTTCCCCAACCAGATGTGGCCCTCGGGCCAAAAAGTTTGCCCACCCCTGGTTTACATGGAATCTTCCAACAATTTCTGCAAAAAGAATGAACTGGCCAAATCCATATTTTTAAATAGACATCATGGCTCATGTCCCTTAGTTTACCTTTGTATGCAGACCTTTAATGTCTTAATAGCTCAGTGATGTATTATTAAATAAAATTGTATCAGAGTACACATTATATCTGAAATCCAAGCCAGCAAATCACTAAATCCATGTAGTGCCTCTTCAGTGGTTAGATGCATTTGGATGACTCATAATGCATTTATTTTCATACAAGCGGAATTACAAATTTTTGACAATGTCTTTGCTACTAAATAAACCTGTAGTACTTTACCAGAAACATGGTGCATGATGATGCAAAAACGTTCACAAAAGTCATTTTATTATTAGTTTTGCAATTTGTTTTGACTAAAGCTGACTGAGGGAAATTTTGTATTAACTGTAGACCATGAAAATTACATCAATGATGTTGATTTTAAATGTCCGTTGTTAAGATGAAAGTTGAATTATACCCCTAATTATAAAATAACTATATTTTGACTGTTCACATAAATATTTTAGTTTTTTTGGTGTGGAGAAATATGCTTTACATGCATTTTGTAAGTATGTAGTTATGAAAAACATAACACCTCCTGTCTCAGTCAGCTATCTTTAGGTGAAATGAAAGATAAAATCGAACCTGTTTTAAAAAAACATTATAATCTAGTTAATGTAAACCAAAATATAAATATCAGATTAAAAAAATCCTAAAATGTGTTACCAAAAAAAAACTTCACCATTGTTACTAGTGTTGGGGATATACTTTGCAACTGTCGTCACCCTGGGACCAATAGAGGGTGAAAAGTTAAGTTACTTTTCTTAAGGCAACAGAAAAAGCAGCATTAGTGATTTAATTGTAAATGGGTTCATGGGACCCACCCACTGTGGACTACGGTCTGCAATTTGGTATAAAATTTGAATTAATAAGTTATTGCTGCTCATAGGTTTACTAAGGATTGTTTAACAAGTTTAGAAAGTTACTTTGAGAATTGTATAAATTAATTGGTTTCCTATTGTGAATAACTTTTAAACTGTGACTTTATCAAAACAAAAATATTTCCCATATAACATTAAAATAGTAGGAGAATCATAGAACCTGAAGAGGTCACCAAATGCAGCCCCATCTGAGGAAGGACCAAGTATACTTAGACCATCCATTAAGGTGTTTATGCACCCTGTTCTTGAAAACTTCCATTGATGCCCCACAATAACCTTTGGAAGCCTGTTCCAGTACTTAACTATCCTTAGAGGTCCCCCCCCCTAATTTCTAACTCTAGCAGCATGCATCAGGGTCCCCTTGGCTCCTGCCTCTGCTAAATCCACAAAGTCACTCTGAGGCCCTGGGGTTAGTATCCACTGGTGCATTTTATTCACAGGCTTGTTCCCACCACCATTCCACCATATACAGTTGGCCCTTCTCCATCTGCAGGCAGGAGGGAGGGTGGGAAGAGCTACCTCCTTGCTTCCACTCCCTGCCTTTTCCCTTTCTTTCTGATCTCCTGCTGGCTTCCTACCCCTGAGGCTTTTATTCAGCCTCAGGCTAAATAGACGGCAGCTGTCTCTGCTTCCCCAATTAGGGTTGTTGTCAGACGCTACCGGTGTGGTGGTCTGCTCTATTCAATGTTGATATCAGTCGGCTGCGTGTGTGTGTTCCCTCTGTGTGCTGCCCCGGCTCTGCGCAGATAGCTGACACAGCCAACCCCGAGAGAACCCCCAATGACCACAGACTCTTGTAAGGTACGAAGGCACCCGGCCAGGTTTATTGTCAAACGAAGCACAGTAATAGTTTCCAGCAGACTCTACAGGACATACTACGAATATGTGCCCCTTGACAATGGACACAGCTCAGTCAGTGGCGGGACTTTCCACTGCCCCCTAGTGGACAAAGACGTCCACTCAGGGATGCATTCTTATACACAGGTACAAACAGATTACACATTACTCCTGACGTATTGAGGTGCAACCCCTCTACGCAGTAAGATGCCGCCTCTCACCTTGTACATGTTGGTTCAAACAAAACAACTCTATCCATCATATTACCCCTTTGCACCTATCCTTGTTATCTGTGTGGAATGTGCAAGTATCGCAGTGTTCTGATATCTAGTGTCCAGTACCTTTTAGGTATGTCTCTTTTTGCAGCATCAGCCCTTTCCTTGCCAGCTTCTGTGAGCAGGGCCTGCCTCTGGCTCACAGCTTAACTTTGCTTTATATTAGCAAAGTCTTGACTATTACTTTGGTTTAGGCCTTAGGCCTCATACCGGGCCTCTGATACCAAGGTTTATATCTCAGGGCCTCCTCTTACTACAAGGGCCAGGTTATAGCCAGCCAGCTCTAATTTATTCCCCTAAATGGGAGCTGGTATGACAGAGGGCTGAATCAGTAACCCCTTGCCCAGCACCCTGTCACACTAACCTAAATCTTCCTGGCTACCGATTAAGCCCATTATGTCTTGTCCTCCATTTGGTGGACATGGACAGTAACTGATCACTGTCCCCTTTATCACAACCCTTAACATATTTGAAGACTGTTATCAGGTCCCGCTTCAGTCTTCTTTCTCAAGAATAAACATGCCCAGATGTTTTTAACCTTTCCTCATAGGTCAGGTTTTCTAAACCTTTTAGCATTTTTGTAGCTCTCTTCTGGATTATCTCCAATTTAGCCACATCTTTCCTAAAGTGTGGTACCCAGAATTGGACACAGTACTCCAGCCGAGGCCTCATCAGAGCCTAGTAGAGCAGCACAATTACCTCCTGTGTCTTACATACAACACTCCTGTTAATACATCCCAGAATATTAGCCTTTTCCACAACTGCATCATATTGTTGATTCACTCTCAATTTGTGATCCATTGTAACCCCGAGATCCTTTTGAGCAATAATACACCTAGCTAGTTTTTCCCCATTTTGTAGTTCATTTTATTTTTTTCCTTGCTCAGTGTAGTACTTTGTATTTCTTTATGGAATTTCATCTTGTTGATTTCTCTAATCTAAGGTCACTTTGAATTTTAATCCTGTCCTCCACAGTGCTTTCAACCCCTCCCATCTTGGTGTCATCCACAAATACTATAAGCATAATTTGCACTCCGTTATCCAAATCATTAATGAAAATTATTGAATAGTACCAGACCCAGGGCTGATCCCAGAGGACCCCAATAGATAGATTCTCAAAGTTTGACAGAGAACCATTGATAACTATTCAAGTAAAGTCTCTTTCAACCAGCTGTGCATCCACCTTATAGTAATTTCATTTAGACCACATTTCTGTGGCTTGATTATGAGAATGTCATGTTGGGACTGTGTCAAAAACTTTACTAAAATCAAGATATATCATGTCTACTGCTTTTCCTCTATCCACTAGGCCAGTAGTAACCCTGTCAAAAAAAAGGAAACTGGATTGGTTTTGCATGATTTGTTCTTGACAGACATAAACTGGCTATTTCTTATAACCTTATTATTCTCTAGGATTGGTGCTTACAAACTGATTTAATGATTTGTTCTTGTATCTTTCCAGGCATTGAAGTTACCCTGACTAGTCTATATAATTCTCTGGGTCCTCTTGGTTCCCCCTTTTTAAAAATAAGTACTATGTTTGCCCTTCTTTGTCCTCTGGGACTTCACCCATTCTCCTGGAGTTCTTGATGATAATTGCTAGTGGTTCTGAAATTGCTTCATCTAATTCCTTAAGTACCGTAGGAAGAGTTTAATCAGGCCCTGCCAACTTGATCACATCTAACTTATCTAAATTTTCTTTAATCTCTTTCCCTATTTTGGCTTGTGTTCCTCCTCCCCCCACCCCACCCCTTGTTCTGAAACAAAATGTTGTCCCCAATACATTTCATTTTGGAAATTTTTGTGTTTTGCCATATTTCTTTTCCAACAGATGACTGGGTAGTTAAAATCCCCCCCATAACTAACAGGTCTTGTAGTTTGGATATTTCTTATTTATTCTGAAAATGCCTCATCCTCCACCTTTCCCTGATTTGGTGGTCAACAGTAGATTCCTACCAGGATGTCACCCCTATTTTTCCCAACTTTTGTCTTTACCCAGAGACTTTCATCTGGTCTGTCTCACCTCCTGGACCTATATCTTCTTGATGTATAATGTGACATCTCCTCCCTTTTCTCCCGCATCTGTTCTTCCTGAACAAGCTTCTCCCTCTATACCATTTTCCCATAAAGAGATTTAAAAACAGCACTGCTGTGTTTGTAAAGTACTTTGAGATCTTTGGATGGAAGATGCCACATAAGTGAAAATTATTAGTACTATTCTAGAGTCCATTCTGCTACCATCCTTCACCACACACACTGGTATTGACACAATTGTTTAAACAGTTTCTAAATGTGTTGCTGAATTTCTCCATCCATTTCTAAGTAAAGAAAAGGCATGATGCATTATTGTGTCTGAATTATAGTTCTACACGTGCATCCATACAACTAATTTACCGGTGCTTATTTCTATATTTCCCAGCTGGTTAGCAGTAATCATTTGCTATTATTCAATTAATGGTAGAGAAGTGTACCCTTGTTTTAAATTATTATTCTCTAGTAAATAGAGAAATACAACCTTAATATGCGGGTGGGAATGGGGGTAGGGAAGACACAAAAAAGTCATGACTATCAGCTGTTCTTAAACACCTGAAAGTTAATGGGAGGGAAGGAATTACATCCCAAGTATTCTACAGAGAGAATGTGCAAGCCAGTCCTGGGTTATCAATTAGATCTTCATGTGGCCTCTGCAGCTCTTCAGTCCCACAAAACATGTGTGCGCATGTGTGTAATGTATTACACTGGCAGTTTTATAGTGGGGACAGCACCTGAAAAAAAATAACTTTAGGGATAGGTTGTGGAATTAAATCAAGTGCTGAGTAAGTGGCAGCACCTAAATACACAATCCCAGGAGCAGACAAGGTTACCATACTGTCTCAGTCATAATTTAGTCTTCACTTGCCTGTGCTTTACATAGGAAGCAAGCTGCACTTTCTGCTCCTGCTCAGCCATGTTGGCCAACAAGCTTGGAGGGGATGGTGAAACAGCATCAAGGCTTTGCCCAGTCCTCAGTCCTGAGCACAAGGGTGGGCAGGAGGGAGAGTAGTGGCCTCAAGTAGTGGCATCTCAACCACATGCACTTTGATCAGTGATTGATGCATATAGCTTGCTGGAGACGAGGGGTAAAGGGACATCTCTGGGTCAGTGGGGTTAAGGGACATCCTACTCCACTGTGTTGGTGCTATATGTTACAGTTTGGATTGTAATGGACAGTAATAAATATACAGAAACAACATTTCTAGTCTTTGTGCTGGTTCTCATGCTTTCATGATGGAAAATTATCACCTTCCTTTGTGTTTTAAAAAAGCACTGTGCTGCAGGATGTGTGACAAACATCTCAGATGGCCAAACAGTTTTTAATTTATAGACATATGTTACCTCTGCAAAGAACACTACAGGGGTTAATTTGAGTTAAGGAGGTACTCTGTGACTTTGCTATTATTGCAAACTTGACATATGGTATTGAAATAAATGTATTGCTCAATATGCTTTCCCAGTTACTACAAAACTTACAGAAAGATTTTTTTTAAGTATATTTTTTATTTGCAGTTTATGGATTTAACGATCTATTTAAGTGATATGGTGAGATGGTCTACATTGCCTAAGAAGGCCTTTCTGGCCCTAATATCAATTAATGTAGTAGTTTTTTATTGGTGCAGTGTGATGACAATGAATGCTTTGAAAGACCAGTTAAAAAAGAGATTATATATAAAGCAGATTCTAATCTTGGTTACTATCTTTTTTTAGTACCCATAACTGAAGTACATAAACATTGTCTTGCAGACCTAATTTACCTGGACAAGTCTTAGTGGACTTCATGGAATCTTCTCCTCTTCTCCCTTCCCTCTTGACAGAAAAATCTGTTGCTGTGTGCATGCATCTTATGTGAAATATGGTCAGTCTGGTTACAGTGAGGGAGAATAATCATGGGAAAGTATCTTGCTATGCACATTAAATATGGTCAGAATCTGGATTAGTTTGATCTCCTCTGGAAGCTCTTTCAATAGCTGAAACCTCTCAACTAACCATGCTTGTCTCCTGCACTCATTGACTTCATTGTATGCTGTCTGTCAGCTGCCTTTTCCCAGAGAAGTGTAGGTGTCTTGGTTGGTCACACAGAGATGCAGTTTCTGATTCAGGTGCATCTGTTGTTGATGGCTTTAAGTATCAGAAGCAGGGCCTAGAACTGGCAAATGAAGCAGATTAGGAACCACTGAAGCTCTGGAGGTGAGCAACTGTATACTGCTGGAGCATTTGCAGTACTTAGTCCTTTTAGTTCCAGATACACTGAATTGCAGTAATCTAGTCTGGAGATGACAAATGCATGGATCACGGTGGCCAGGAGCAAAGTTTCTTCCCAAGTAGAAAATGGAGAAATATGACTCTTTTCATTAATGTTCCCTCCTCATGTAGGCCTAGTAATAAGTCTTCCAGATGTCTCAATGTTTGAATAAATGTGATGGAGGCAACCTTGATGGAAGAGGAAGACAATGTCTGCACTAAGTGTTTCCCTCTTCCAGCCAACATCTCTTAAGTCTTCCCTACCTATAGGTTGAGCCAGCTGCCCTTCATCCAGTGGTTGATTTCCTCTAGGCTCATGACATCCTTGTGATGGTTTAAGAGATTTTAGGGTATGTCTACACTGCAATTGCAAGTATGATTGCAGCTCATAGAAACGGTCCACACTATAACAACAGTGAATACAAAGTGGCATGGATCTTAGTATAGGCTAGCAATATGAGTATCTACCCAGGGTTCCGGGTGGGCTTGCACAGCCTGCACTGATGCCAGCACCACTGCATCTTCACTGCTAGATTTAACTGCTCTAGCTAGATTAAAACTAGCACAGGGTATGTGATCAATCTGCAATTTCGGTATAGACATACCCTTATTTGTGTTTGGGTGATGAGTTTGGAAGCCTGGTGTTCTTGCAGTGGGTATGGAAGAGGAGAGTAACCTGTTTTATTTTAAACAAATTAAACAAAGGTAAAACCTGCACAACCACTGTTACTGCTTTATTTTTTTTAATGGTTTATGTGGTTTTGTGTGTGTGTGTGTGTGTGTGTGTGTGTGTGTGTGTGTGTGTGTGTGTGTGAGAGAGAGAGAGAAAATGCTACCCTGTGAATTTGGCATGCACTCTGATGCACGTTTGTTAGAAGGTAGGCTTTCATTTTTTTTCTTTAGCATTAGTTATATCATGGCAACAGCAGGACTGGGCATTTAACAAAAGATATGAAGACTAAACCATGCTCTGAACATTTAGGATATAATTACATACAAAAAACTAAGTTAAAATAAAACGTTCTTGTGAAGTCAAACACTTGGAAGTTAGGAAATGCCAGATTTATGGTTGCTCACACAATCTTAACTCTTTCCTCTCGTGTGTCAAATTGTGAGCTGAAAAAGTGGAGAAAATAGGTTATATAACTAAATGCATATGCACAAGTGGTCAGAATTAATGTTTCACAGACAACTTTAAATCTGGTTTTCCTAACTTTTGAGTGCTTGACTTCCTAACCTAAATAACTTTGTGTTATAGTTTGTGTGTAATTTCCTACATATGTTTAAAAATGGAAAAAGATAAAAACAAGTCCTCTTATGTGCCACTATATCAAACACTGACACCCATCAGGAATCATCAGCATGGTTTGAACCCCACATGTACAGTACTACAAGATAGGCTGCTAATACTTGAGTTTCAGAACCAACAAGTTTTAGCCAGTAGCAGCAGGAAGGTTGATTTCCCAGAGTAAGGGATGGAGTGCTGATTCCAGCTGCTGGGTCTATAAATTGTTCAGAAGGAAGGCCAGCCTGACCTGGGTCTCTCTCCTCTGCCTCCACAGTTGGGGAGGTTCCCTCCTGATGAAGCGAGGTTTGCTACTGGTGCCATTTGCTTCATCTGAGAGGTAGTTGAGTGGATCCCAGATTGGTCCGTCTCACCCTGCACAGGTGTTGTGGGAGGTCCTACCTCATGGGGTGCCTTTGGTGGGCAGGAGGTACAGGGATACTGGGGTCATAAGTACCAGTATGTGGGGGTTGTGGAAAGACCACAGAAATGCAAATAACCAGGCTTCAAGAGCAGTTGTCCAAAAACACATTAAAATGTCCTGGTAGTGCATTAGCTGCTCTGTCTGAAGGACACATTGGACTTTGACCTAAGAGCAGTACAGCCACAAGGGGAGTAGCACCCAAAGTTCTGCATCTCAGTTCTCTGTATCTGGTATGTTCAGCCTAGCATGACAGTGCTATTTAGATTGCAGAACTCCCAATACTCAGCCAGAGGTTTGAGGGAAATTTATACCATGCTGAAAGCAATGTGGGATTTAGTTTGTCCTGTTTTTCCTCCCTGTGCCTCATTTCCCTATAAGCCTGCCAGTAACTGGAGTGTTGCACACCTTCAAATTGCCAGCCCACTCCTCTGTCTCAGCCTGTGCACTCACTTATCAGTCCTCCCAGACTCAATGTGACTCCCAAAGCCAGAGCAAAGAGCCCAGTGCTGATCAAGAGAATGTTCAAATGTTGGAGGGAAACAAACTTGATTCTCTGCTTGGGCTGTGTGTTTCCAAAGCAAAGGAGGGAGAGGAATGGACTACTATAGCAGAACAGAATGGGAGCTGTGGGCAGAGATTGGGGGAGGGTGTGGCTTGCGGGTGCGGAAGAGAAGTTCAGAATATAGAACACTCCTGTTCTCCAAAGCAGTTGTGGTAGGCCTGAGCCTAAAGGCTGTTAAGTATGAGAGAGAGTTGTGCAGTACTAATTCCCGAGAAGCTTAATAGGTAGTTAAATATCATGATCAAGGGATGGGGTGGATCTTGCATGCTGATATCTGACAAGGTAGAACAAAACTGTTGTTTTCGTCTTAACATTTAATCAAGCAGAACATTCCTAATTTAATGCAGAACTAACCTTTTGTCCACAGAAAGAGGTTGAGTGTGCTGTTGCTGTAATTTACACAAGATGTACCTCCACAAAATCCTCCAGCCATCTGCCATCAGTCAATAAATCCTTTTTTAATTTCCATTCATTCTTATTAGAAAGATTGAGGAATATCTACCCATCTGCTTGATAGAAACATCTTTTCCATGGGGAAAGCATGTCAAGGCTTTTATCACCGTTCTTTTCTGTTTACAGGGGAGAGGGAAGCAATGATTAGAACAATTTTAATCATGTATGAAAATATCCAGTAGATATGGACAAGAATCCATATGTGGTGTTTCATAGGTAGACTGAGGCAGAAGGCATTGTGATAGTTAAGCAACACAATACTAACTGATTGGCATAGAGGGCTTTTTTTTACATGACTGATCCCATTGGAGTCAATGGGACTACTTGGGTTTATAAATGCTCACCAGTGAGTAAGGGGTTCAAAAATAGTGCCTAAAGGAAAATTCAGTGGTGGAGACACAGAATGAAAAAAAAAATCCCCTCTAAAATATTCTGTTTTCTTCTATGTTCCTGTCTTTTAGAATGTAGTTTCTTCTCTGAAGAGCATCTCTCTATATGTATTTTCTACAGCAGCAAGAATGGTTGTTGCTGAACAAACAATGGATAATCTAAATAAAATAGGCCTGATTAACTTCAGATGACAAAAAAAATAATAGAAAGCTCAGCTATTTCTTTAGGAAGCTACGTCTTAGAATTCTGGAAACAATATAGGTCTTGTCATAGGCTAAAAATTATGTTTTGACAAATGTCAAAATACAAAAGTAAAGTCTGTATAGTGAAAGGCTTAGAGGAGCAAGTCCATCTCCCACCTTTGTGGCTGAGAAGTATCCCCTGGCAGCAGAATCAATGTCATTCTGCAGTGCCACAGGGACAGGATTTAAAAGAATAAACAGGGATTGTTCACTGTCCTGTTCCAGAGGTTTGTCAGCATGGTACCATGTATTTGGAAGGGAAGGGACAGGTCACAGAATCCTCTAGTCCTTTCCTCACCTGGGCACATTAGGGTTGCTTCAACATTTGAGCTGAAGAAGCTTCTACTGAACAGAATTTCTTGCCCTCACCCATCCTGCTGAAATACCCATCGCACAGTCAGCTACCTGAGTAGGAGTCAGTCCTTAGCCCTGAACTTGTTTACTTGTAACAATATAAAGATATTGTGCTGCACTCAATATGGGCTTGTCTTAAATGCATATTTCTTAACCAACATAAATAATTCTTCCGAAACTCCAGAATGTCACCTTTCGAATCTTGGGAGATAAAATCTTGTTTCCTCCTTCTACCATATAACTTTTCCAGCATATCTAATATTATGATATCTAATGGGAACGCACTGCACTTCTAGGAAGTAACCAGGTGAGTACTGACCTTTGATTTTAAAAATAATAAACTATAGTAATCAGGAGCGCCGCCAGCCTTTTCGGCGCCCTAGGCGGCGGAAGGTCCCGCCCCCGAAATGCCGCCCCCGACAGCGGCGGCGGAAGGTCCCGCCCCCAAAATTCCGCTGACGACCAGGGCGCCGGCGCCCCCCAAATAGTAGCACCCTAGGCGACCGCCTAGGTCGCCTAATGGGTTGCACCGGCCCTGATAGTAATAAACTAAATATGAGGAACAGAGAAATAACACTGCAGTATTGGATGGCTTTGGACAACTTTGATTCAGTTGCTACATTCAGTTTTTTGTTTATTAAACACAGCAAAATTTGGCTGAAAATACTTTTTTTGTTGCCCAGTGAGAGTAGAAAAAGCAGAAGAGTGATTGAGGTTCTATGTGACCCCCAGTTGTCAGGAAACTACGCCCTATATTTGGTAATCTAGTGGAAATGCAGGACAATATTTCAACAGCAGTGTCAATGATATAACACATGGGCTGGAACTGACCTATGGAAAACTTTAATCTTGCCAAGCAAACCCACAGAGTACTTTAATCCAGCTCCTGCTCTAGAAGAAATGATAAAGGCTTCTTAACTGTCTGTCTTCTGATGTATGAATGAAGAGGTCACGCTTGTCAATGCATAAGAGCGAATGGAGCCTCTAGGATTGATGACTGAGTAGTGGCTGGTGACCCATCAATGGTAGGAAGCCTTAAAGTTTAAAAAAAAAAAGAAACCAAAAAACCTGAAAAAAGGTATTTAGGGAGAAGCCTCAGGGGATCGAAAGCTCTTTCCGCTCCTGCCATTCTCAAAATCAAGAGGCAGATTTAACAGAGAGGAACACTCCTATATAATTAGAACTGCTCTTGACTGTATAGATTCAGAAGTCTCCCTCATAGCCCAATGGATTGCATTCTTCAGTATTATCAATCTACTTTCCAAAACATTCCTCTATTAGATTTAAGGCCATAAATATGAAAGTTATGAGGACAATCCGATAATAGAACTAGAAATTCTAGAGATTAATAGTAGTAAATACCTGCTTCCTGTTCCTGCACATACCTTTTGGAATATTTGCTTCTGGTAACATAACTAATTGTTGGAAAAGAGTTTGAGCTGAATGAAACTGTGATCTTGAATCACAGGACTCTTGTTACTGTGCAGGGGTGCACTCACCTCCTGTGAGTGCCTCCTGTTGGCTGGATGTGGTGCTAGTTTTCTTTTTCTCTTGGCACCCCTTGTAGGTTGTTGACCTCATCAGGCAAGTCTTCAGTGCCTGAGCACTCAGGCTCAGTCACACAGTTGTCAATGGATGAATCCCTCTGGGGTTACGAAGGTCCAAAAAGGGCCAATCGCAGTACCCTTGTTAGTGTTTTTCGGCTCAGTTCTCAGCCCTTTCTTGGCTAAGTTTAAGTCCATCCCTGCCCTGTTATAGACAATTACCCCTCAGGGCTTTCTCCCTCACGACTCTGTCTTCATCGGTTCTCACTGTCCCAGCTCTCCAGCCAGGTCGCCCTTTGAGTTTAGTCCAGGGTAGCAAAATTCAACACATGAGCCCTGTCTCTGGGCTGTTTGAATTCCAACCCCTTTGTCAGGCTTCTAGCAAATAGTCTTATCCCCTTCTTGGGGCTTAGGCCACTTCCCCAGTGGCCGGAGGGGGGACCCAGGCCCACCCACTATTCCCGAGTCCCAACCCAGGGACCCTATGCACAGCAGTCACACACTGGTCCCTTTAACTCCATCAATTAGCTGCTACTGTTTTTCCTGGGCTTCTTCCCACTGGGTCTGTTCTGTGTCACACAGTACTTCAGGGTTAAAATTCTCAGGTCTGCTCTCTCCTTTCAGAAAGTAAAATGCAGCCAGAACACAACTTCTGGTTATCTCTCAGGCTCCTGTGACTAAAGCCCTGCACAGATACAAAATGTATATTCGCAGATATAAATATACATTTCGCCCCTTCAGAATGTATATTCGCAGATATAAATATCTACCAGGAAATGCAGAGGCAAAAGCGGCAGCATGTTGGGCTGCCGTTCACAGGAGCCAGCGCTCTGCAGGGCAGCTCCTCCAGCATGGCTGTACTGCCCTCAGCCCCGCCCACTGGGGCAGGCACCTGGATCACTGGCAGTTGTCCCTTGAACAGGCGACTCAGATTGCTGCATGGAAGGGACTCCTGTCTGGGAGCGTACAAGCCACTTGCACACACTAGCGTGACCAGAGACCACTACCGGTGAGTCTGGTCCTGCCCCAGTGGGCTGGGCTGGGGGAGGTACAACCAGGCCAGAGGAGCTGCCTGTGCGGGACACTGGCTTCTGCGAGCGGCAGCCTGACATATTGCAGTCCCAGTAGAGCCCTGCAGCTCTGTGGATATACGATTTATATGTACGGTTATAAATTTTGTATCTGCGCAGGGCTCTACCTTTGACCAGAACAGAACACCCTTCTTTGCTACTCAGGCGGCAGCCAGGAACTGGTCTGTTCAGCCCCTGCAGCTCCTTTTAACTGAGCCTGCTGTTCTGTGATTGGTTGCTCCCTGCAGCTTTTCTAGTCAGGTCAGGATGACCCAGGTTCACTGTTCTTTTTCCTGGGGCAGGGTGTGGTAGGACCATGAGGCCTCTTTAAATATATACATATAATTAGTTTAATGTGGTTTTATATTTCTTGAATTGGAGAAACAGAGTGAAACTTGGCCAAATTCACAAAGTATTATTCTGTTTCAAAATAAAATGTAAACAAATACTCTCCTCCCACATATTTTTATTTATTTATTAGCAGGGATTATTTGTGAGGATTTGTAGGGAACTGAAGATTGTGAAGATAAGGGAAAGCTTATGCAGGCCAGATCCTCTTTGCTATCCCTCTTCACATTCCCTAAAGACAACAGAAGATAAGTTAGAGATTTTAGGACTGTTGGATGGTGTGAAACTATATGGGAGTTTGTCAAAAACTGTAACTAGCTCAGTCCAAAATGTTCATGAATGTCACTGAAACTTTAACTGACATGGTACGAAGTTGCAGGTTGACTGGACTTAAGCTAAGTTTTGCAAAAATTAGGATTTCATAACATAAGATTCCTGTAGTTTTGATTTATGTTCAGTACTCAAAGTGTTCACAATAAAGATGAGAAATGGGATGTTACATCTCTTACTATAACATTGCGTGGTATTCAAAAGTAAGCACTTGCAAAGCACCACAGTGGTGTGCCCACATTTCCCCCCCTCACCATCATACTTTAAAAAGGAAATAACTGTGGTAATTAAAGTTGTTAAATACAATTTATCAAATAGGTTACACAGTGAAATTGACCATTTTAACTGAATAATCAATTCAATTGTTTGTATGTGAGCAGTTTTGAGCAAATATTTATCAGATACATTATTCATCAAATGGCAAACTTTGTTGCATAATTTATCTCACTCTCATGCACTTTATATAACTTTAAAAGTTATATTTTACTAACTCTAGGAGTAACTGTGGTATCTCTTAGTAAGAGGTGGCTACTTAATAATGACTACACTCAAAGGGGTAGCTCAAGGGTAAGTTACAGTGCCAACACTGAACTTGTTCAAAATTTGTGTTTATGGCTTAGCAGACTGACAGACCAAATAATACATTAACTGCCAAATCACTTTTTTTTTTGGCTGGATTCTTCATTTTACATAGGTTGTTATTTAATAATTGGATGAAAGGAGACACTCCACAGATACACCTGTGGATGATGTCTGTGTTAGTAATTAAGTTAATTATGTGTTTTTGTTCTTCTGACACAGTATTCTCAATTGATAACCAGATTATTGTTGCACATTTAATGGCTCATTGAATTTGTAAACCATACCATACCAATTTTCTTCTATAACTTAATCTGAATAGTTGTAATATTAAAATTAGAGTGTGCTGAAAAACATTAATGTAGCAACACACCGTTCTAGGATAGAATATGAAGAATTAAGTCTACAATTCCTCTGAGTAAGTGATTATTGTAATACCCTGCTGTGACATACCCAGGGTACAATCTAGACTAACAAGTAGCTGTATCACCCCTGCCCTCTAACTTGGGACACCCTTTACAATGCTTTGCTGCTGGAGCTTCTAGCCCTGACCGCTCAAACAGCCTCCAGCAATCAAGGCACTCCCAGCTATGTCTGCATGTGCTGCAGCCAGCCAACCACCCTTTAGCTCTTACCAGGCTTAACTATACTTCAGGGTGACCCCAACACTCTCAGTCTTAGATTTCCCCCCATAAATGTATGTCCTGTACTGCCCAGCCCTTTCCTGGACTATACAAATTCATATAAAGTCCATTATTGCTTTAATAGAAATAATATGCACATAACCTGCCACCCTAAATGGAGTTTCCCTAACACTTCAATTTAAACACACTGGATTAGATAAAAGAATAAAACAAGTTTATTACTTAAAAATCTCTCTCTTTGTAGTTAAGTAAAAGCAATTAGGAATAAAAGTCAGAAATGGTTACAAGAAACTAAAGATAATGCTACTAGTGCCTAACTTAACAAACTATGTTAAATTCAAAGCAAAGTTTTCTCACAATTCGGCAGTCTTACTGACCAAACTTCTTAGGTCAGGACCCCTTCTCCCAGTGTTCAACGAATGCTTCCTTTGTCCCTTCTGGTGCTGTGAATGCGATGGGCAGGGGGGAAGAGAGGGATGGCTTGGGGTGTTTGGCCCTCCTTTTTATAGTGTTTGTCTCCTGAACCTCAGCTGGAAATATTTTTCAAGGGGGGGGAGGGCGCTAAGAGTCTATAGGGAAGGATGTTTCCTGCTGCTTTTCCTCAACTGTTGAAGATTCTTTTGTTTCCATTCCTGCTTGTTGACTGTTTACTGCGTGCAAATTAAGCACAGCACACATTCCTTTGTTTGTGGCATATCTGTTTGTCAACCTTAGTTTGAAACGTGGTAAGAACACCAGACACTGGGATTTTATAACTTCACATACAATGTTTCCAGACACATTTTATCAGGACAATAATGACCATCAAATTATGAATTTCAAATCACACCTCACAAGACATAATAGTGTGTGTAGGGTGTAAACATGGGTACATTCTGTCACACCTGCCCAGTTTTTTTGAAGTGCTAGCGAATAGGAGCGTCTAGCGGGAGTTTTTCAAGAGCGTTTACGGGGGGGCTAGATACACTTAACATTCCTTAAACTACTTTAAACTTAAAGCCAAAAACACCCCCTAATAAAAACAAAAGAACAACAAAGGAACGAGCTTCAGGAGTTAAAAGATAATGTAGGCAGAAGTCCAGAAATGGAGTGGGTGTTATCCAGTTTATTGCACACAATGCAGAATGCATGATTACCTGCCCTGTGGGCAGATGGCCTATGTGTGCATTCGGTGCAAGGAGTTTCTGGACCTCAGAGACTGTGTACGGGATTTGGAGACCAGAGTGGCTGAATTGGAGGAGCTAAGGGTGACAGAGAGGTACATACATAGATGAGACTTTCCAGGACACAGTAGCACGGTCCCACCCCTGGTCTGACAGCCTCTGTGCCGTTGAGGAGGATGAAAGTCTCAGGGAAGGAGAACATCCAACTGGAGCAGAGGGAAAAGATACTATAGTTGGGAACCTCCTTCCAGATGATGTTGTGGTATCCTCTCACACTGAGGATACCTCTCCAAAGGAGGGACCTCCAGTTATTAGGAAGAGAGACAGATATTAGTAAAGGGTGATTCAATCATTAGAAACATAGATAGCTGGGCTTGCAATGACTTGGAGAACCACATTGTGACTTGCCTGCCTGGTGTGAAGGTTGCGGATCTCTTGAGACATCTAGATAGGCCTATGTGTGGTGCTGGGGAGGAGCCGGTGGTCATAGTACATGTAGGTACCAATGACATAGGGAAGGATAGGAGAGAAGTCCTGGAGGCCAAATTTAGGCTGCCAGGTAAGAGATTGAAATCCAGGACCTTTATGGTAGCATTCTCTGAAATGCTTCCATTTCCACATGCGGGGCCAGTTAGACAGGTAGAACTGCAGGGTCTCAATGTGTGGATGAGACGATGGTGTAGGGAAGAGGGGTTTAGATTTATTAGGAATTAGGGAACCTTTTGTGAAATGGGGAGCCTATACAGGAAGGATGGGCTCCACCTAAACCAATATGGAACCAGATTGCTGGCACTTAACATTAAAAAGGGCTGGGGGGGAAGCCGACAGGTGTGGAGGAGCACATGGTTTGGACAGCAACATCCCTTAGGGGAGGATTTATTAATGGAGATTCTCTATGTCCTAGTAAGGAGAAGAGGATGGAAGATGATAAAATACTGGTAGGATCTGATGAGAAACAGTCAAATGAAAAAATTCCCATTCAATTATGTCATGTAATGGTAGACAACTGAAAAGTGGCAAGTTTTCAAAGTGCTTATATACCAATGCTAGAAGTCTAAATAATAAGATAGGTGAACTAGAGTGCCTCATATTAAACAGGATATTGATATAATAGGCATCACAGAAACTTGGTGGAATGAGGATAATCAATGGGACACAGTAATACCAGGATACAAAATATATTGGAAGGACAGAACAGGTCATACTGGTGGGGGAGGGGCATTACATGTGAAAGAAAGCATAGAAGCAAAAAAAAGTGAGGACCAGGAAAAGAGAAAACCCCTCATGGTAGGAAATAGTTTGAGCAACTGTAAGCATGTTTTTTCCTGTCTTTGAAATTGCTTTGGTTTTATTCCTTCTCTTAAATGGATTCATTTCGCCCCTTCAGAATTGTAGTAAATAGAACTATTTGTTGGAATAAATGCATATGCTAACATGAATACATAATTCCCTTCAGAATTCTTCCCTTCCCCCTTTCTCCCCTCCCCCCACCCCAAGTTGTCTACACTGATTGAAGTAATGAATGCACAAAGGCAAGGTCCTTTTTGGGACGTGGTTCAAACTATGATGCCTATAGAAACTACATAATAAGAGATGTCATAGGATCATTAGGTTAGGTGGTAGCTCAAGATTCTGTTACAACCAGAATTTGAATCCAGTAGGATTATAATAAATGAATCAGTGTGTTCATACAAAAAGAAAACCAAAATAATATCTATTAAGATGACACAGTTAACTTACCTAGAGGGAAAGGCAGTGTGACCTAATGGAAGAGTACTAGACAGGGACTCAAGAGACCTGTCGTATTCATGTAGGTGGAATGTATGAGGCCAAAGAGTCAAAGGTGTTAACATGACCCTGAAACTGTCCAATATTAAACCATTTTAATCAAGGTTTGCGGTCTGGTATAAAGAGACTTCAACCTGCTTAGTGACATGGCAGACACACCATTAAACCTCTTTTTAACCTTTTATTAAAGATACAGAAAAAGAAGGGGAAACAGCTTAAAGCATTTGAAATGTAAAGTATTAAGTGCGGCTTTTATTTTAACAAGATCCCATGTTCCCTTTCCCTTTAGCTGTAGAGAGTCTTTGGGGTGTGGTAGGGGAGACATGTTTGAGATGATGATAACTGTCACTTTTGGAGAAAAGAGAAGAAATTAGTTGATGGGCTGGAACTGTTAAAGTTCAGTTCAATTTCCTAGAAGACTCAACAAAACATACTCACACAAAAGGGTAAACAAAAGAACAGCAAAGATAGAAAATGCTGCTTTTGTCTCTGGTGTTGATTCTCACTTGCAACCTCACTGCTGGAAAAACACAGGCATGGCATATTTTCTTATCAGCCACTCTGAGACATGACTAACTTGTATCAGCATTGGGCTGGTTAGGGTATTGCTTTGAGCTACTTCTTTTGGTTCACAGTTTTATATCAGTGTTGCAAAATATGCAGTCTTGGCCAGCTAAGCCAGACTCTTATTAGATAAAAGGAGAGGGATAGGAAAGAGAAGAAATAAGGTGTGGAAGGAGAAGGACACAAAGGTGTGTGTCCAGGTAGCAATGTCATCTGGCTTCCTCCCTGGCCCAGTCTGGTCAGGACATCTTTTAGAATTAGGATAAAGAAGATCCAGGGTCCCAGAAGATCATGTTTGTGTTAGCCGTAATGGTGATGCTTACTTCTTCCCTGTCTTTCAGTCAGCCAGCATCGAGGCAGCCAGCTTTTTCTCCACAAAGTTGTGTTTTTTTGTTTTTGTTTGGTTTTCTGAGAACCCTAAAAATGAGTGATGGGACAAATAGTCTATCCCCTCATTATTTTGTCCACCAATTAGGCCTAATTCCCAAAACACCAATTTTGGTTCATTAATTTCTGGTTCCACACATCTTGTTTACCATGCATGATGTATGATAGTGGGCCTTTTTGTCTGGACTAATTCAGCCTTTCTGTCTACTTTTTTCATCTTTTTCCATCAACATTTGTTGTTGCAGTTGACTGAGTCATTTTATAAACTTTTGCCCACTTTACCAGAGTTTACCACAGCGGCAGTAGGTCAGCTAGGCCCCAATTATTATAATAGACTTTGGTTCTATTCCCAACTTGGCCACTGGTCTGCTGGTTGACTTTGGGCAACTCATGTCACCTCTTTCTGCCTCAGTTTCCCCATCTATAAAATAGAGATGATGATGCTTGCCTCCATTTAGTAAAGTGCATTGGGATCTACTGATAAAAAGCATTAGGTGGTGGTATTTTATTATGAGGAGAGTTTATAGATATTCTTTGTTTAATTTTATCATGTTTGCCTTTGATCGGAGTTCTTTTAGTTAAAGGTTCTATTTTCTAATATTTCCAGAACTCTAAGGTAAAGAAGAAATTCCTGTGTCTTCAAGGATTATCTTGAAATAACATCATATATTTCAGTTCAGTGAGTGAAAGGAAGCACACCAGCAGCAAGTCTCACCAAGTGGCCCTTTTTAATATGTTCTCCCTAAATTTCAATCACAACCCATCTTGAATATGAACAACTTGATGAACACAGTGTAGTACCTTTGTGCAGTGTACAGATATATTTTATCTCAATGTGGTTTCAAAAGGAGATTGTGTGATGCCTCAAATAACTAAATCTGTTAATTAATAAATAAATAAATATACTTTGTATAGAAAGTTCAATTGAACAAAAACGTCACATTTTCTTTGGGAGAAATGAATGCCAGTATTATCAGGTGGTCTTTATATCCAGTAAAACCTCAGTTATCCAGAGGATTCTAGGGACAACTCAAATCTTCATATAGTCAAAGGAGCTGAACAGATGGCCATCCCTGAACACAGATTTCAGAGACTGCTCAACAGGTTACCCTGGTTATAACCATTTTGAGACAAACAATCCCCCATTTTAAACAAGATCAGGTCCTCCAAAGGAACTGGAAGGATGAGTGGTAAACTAGTTTTGGCCAAACAGGACAGTTCCTCTGTCTCTCACACAAGTTTCTAGGAGAGACGTGGTTCTCAAGCAAGCCAGAATTATGGTCCAAACCCTACTTACTCCTGAAAATTCCATGGCACATTGCCCTATTTTACACTACCCTTTTTATCAGACAGGGAGCAAGGGAGTTGTTCTATGGTATAATTACCAAATATACTTATCCTCAAATTACAATAAAAATTCAGTGGGCTGAGACATTATCACATGACATAACATTTTTGCAATCTTGTTTTTGCAACTGACTCTTGGTTGAAACAAGGTCAAATTAAATCGAGAAGCAGGCAACTGTGTTGCTCTATTTGAGATATTTCATAACTTATTCTGCCCAAATGCTGCACTTTCTTTTCTGCTCCTTTCTTAAGAGCAACAAAAATGATTAAAGGTCTAGAAAACATGACCTATGAGGAAAGATTGAAAAAATTTGGTTTGTTTAGTCTGGAAAAGAGAAGAGTGAGAGGGGACATAACAGTTTTCAAGTATGTAAAAGGTTGTTACATACTTGGGAGGGAGGAAAATTGTTTTTCTTAACCTGTGAGGAAAGGATAAGAAGCAATGAGCTTAAATTGCAGCAAGGGAGGTTTAAGTTGGATATTAGGAAAAACTTCCTAACGGTCAGGGTGGTTAAGCACTGGAATAAATTGTCTAGGGAGATGTGGAATCTCCATCATTGGAGATTTTTAAGAGCAGGTTAGACAAACACCTGTCAGGCATGCTCTAGATAATACTTAGTCCTTCCATGTGTAACACACACACCTCCTGGGTGTGGTGTTCTGTCCCATCTAGTGGCACCAAGACCACTTAGAGAGAGATATTCATGAGTTTGCTCTACAGCCTTAGCTAACAGCCAGTTGGCTTTTAGCTCATGCGGTAGAGGCTCATGCACTAAGCTCTAGAGGTCCCCGGTTCAATGTCGACGACCAGACTAGACTAGATGACCTCTTCAGGTCCCTTCCAGTCCTATGATTCTATGATTCCTATGAAATGCGTCTCAGCCATGGAGTGGAAGAAACAATGGTGTAAAAACTGAAGTTAAAATGTCATGAAAATATGGGTAGATTAAACGGTTTTATCATCTAGCCATTTTATTGAGGTATTCTGCTTTTTCATTTAGTGATTTGTTATTCCTTTATAAATATATATTTATTACTATAGGAAGAGATGGTAGCATCACCTGCTAATGTAGCCTAACATTTCCCATTATCAGAATGTGTAATGCTTAAAACATTGACAAATGTTAACCATTCAGGCTGACGTTTTCCATGCTGGATATCGGCCTTGGGCCGTATGCTTTAGAAAATTTCAGCCAAAATGGGTCAGCCATTTCTGAGAATGAGACTAGTGAGTAATTCATTGTTTTTCCCATGTTAAAAAAAAAAAAAAGGGATGACTTTTTCTTTTGAAAAGCTGTAGCATTCCATGCTTTGGAGCAGGGACTTGTAATTTGGCAGTTTTTTTGTATTTTGTTAGGGTTGTGCCTTTGGCTATCACCGTGAAAATCTGCCTAAATTTGGCCACATTATAAGCCTTCAGAAAATCACAGCTTGCACATGCACAGTTAGATACGGCTTCACAGCTAAAATATCTCCAGATTCCATCGGCTGATTCTGGGCTGCTGAGGGCCATGTTGGGGCTAAACACCAGAATTGGGAGCAGGGAGTGGTTTCTCCTATGTTCTTGATGGCCCCTGTGCCAGCGCCCAGACAATGTAAAGGAGGAAGCTGCCTGATTTGAATGAAGTGGGGACAAGAGCTAGACCTAGAGTGGAGTGGAGTGCTTTATTTTGCAATCTCAGTAGTGTTCTTTTAATGTAGTTTGTTGTGTGAAATTTAATATTTATATCACAGAAGTGCCGTTGGGCATCAGCTCTTATGGAGTTGCAAGCCTTGCTTAGGTCTCTTAGTTAGTTAGTAGCTTGGGTTGCAGGCTTTAGTTAGAATAATGAGAGCCATGGTAGAGCCTATGGTTTATATACACAGACTAAGTGTGGGACTTGCAGGATCCTTTGGATTCAAACTTTTCAAGGGGAAAAAAACAGTAACAGTGTGGGGTGGCCTTTGCCTCCTCCATTTCACTGCTGCCAGGACAGGGTGCCTCAAGGAGTGTTGCAGTTTTAAAATTACAAGATTATAGTAATGTCGCAGCCATTTAACCAAAAATCCAAATGTCTATCTCCATCCTCACTCTCCATTCACAAGAGAGAGTGGAGCGAAACAAGAGACATGTCATAGGTTTGTTTTTATTTAATCAGATCCTGTGTCCCCACTGCTAATCGGGCCTTCTGATTGGTAGATGCTAGATGACTTCATATCTCTAAATTAATGTAACTGAAAAGTGTGTGCATTTCAAAATAAGGTAATCTAGATAGCAACATACCATTTCCTTGGGTTGGGCCCTTAACTAATTATGCCATTTCTGGCTTGTGACTAATAGACAAGATAGATGAAATTACATATCCAAACTGATATCTGTGGAGCTGAATTTAAATAAATGCTTTCAATTTTGACAGAAACATCTTTCATTACTTGTTCGCATAGTCTTTAGTCAGTTTCATTTGTGTGTCTGTGAAATAGAGGCAGAATCATATTCATAATATGGAATAGAATAGAAACCATGTACCTTTGTTGTTAGAAGGGCTTATATGTGAATGAGGACTCTGTTCTGAAGGCCAAAAGGTGAAATAAAAACTCAAAGGAAAGACAAGCTTCACTGTTTTAAAAAAAAATCAAAAAAATCTGGGACCAAATTATAGTAGCTGTAGATTCAAAACCTTTTAAATCACACACTTCTGCATCAAACCACAAATGAAGGATAGCGAAATGAAACTGCATTTGAAAACAGCCTGTAACACCTTAACCTCTGCTATTAGGTCAACAACCTCCTTTGTAGTTGTACAGAGATATCTGTACATCCCAGAGATATCTTGGGTTGAAACATATATTTCTTAGTAGTGAAGCTAGAATAAAATGATTGATCTACTCTCTTAGGATAACGTTTATGTCATCTTCTGTAAGAGAAAACCGTGATCCAGATGTTGCTTACAAATGACTTGTCACAACACGCCTACGTGTGTCATCCCATAACTCATGAAACAAATCACACATCAGAAAGTAAGCTACTGTAAACCTATCTCAGCCTGACTTTCCTTTCACATTGGCATGGCTACAATGACTGGTGTGAGAGAAGAATCAGGTTCATTATGTTGCACGCAGTGCAAAAATGTTAATTAGCATAATAGTAATTTTTATTTTTATCCCCCAAATCAGGAATTACAGATTTAAGGCACCTTTAACTTCACCCTTTGTACGATGGTTGTTTGGGAGATACATTCAGGTTTTTCATTACATGATCACATAACATTAAAGAATATGACACATTGTGGTATGTATACTGCAGCTCTTTATTTTCAAAATGAGCTGTGAATGCAGTAGTGTTTAACACTGAAGTTGCATTACATTACAATATTAGATGCAATAATTGACTTTTATTTTAGTGATCCTTAATTTGTTTTGTAGATCTAATTTGTACAAAACTGGTACCCAATGCCAAAGTATTGTACCATTTGGTTGGTAGTGAATACTACAGATAAGATCTTTTTTCACTCTCATAGCTTTCCAAAATATTCTCTATTTGGGCTAATGTTCCATTTGTTTGTAAAAACCAATTTTTTTAAAAAAAATGTTTTAAAGTTCAAAGAAAAAATACTAACCTATTTCTGAACTGTGTTTGGCTGAAAAAGAGTTTGAAACTCAGTGTGTAAATACTGCTAATTTTTCATAACATAAGAATGGCCATACTGGGTCATACTAATGCTCCATCTAGTCCAGTATCCTGTCTCTAGCAATGGCTGGTGCCAGATGCTTTAGAGGGAATGAACAGAACAGGGCAATTTTGAGTAATCCATCACCTGTTGTCTAGTCCCAGCTTCTGGCAAAAAAAGGTTTAGGGACACCAGGAGCATCAGGTTGCATCCCTGACTATCTTTCCCAATAGCCATTTGATGGACCTATACTCCATGAATGTATTTAATTCTTTTTTGAATCCAGTTGTACTTTTAGCCTTCACAACATCCCATGGCAATGAGTTCCACAGGTTGACTGCATTGTGCGAAGAACTTTTTTATGATTCTTTTAAACGTGCTACCTATTAATTCCATTGGGTGACCCCTAGTTCATGTGATGGAGTAAATAACACTTCCCTGTTCACTTTATCCCTAACATTCATAATTTTATACACCTCTATCATATTCCCCTTTAGTCATCTCTTCTCGAAACTGAACAGTTCCAGTCTTTTTAATCTCTGTTCATGTAAAAGCTGTTCCATATAGCTCATCATTTTTGTTGTTTTTGTGTGTGTATCTTTTCCATTTCTTATATTGAGATGGGGGTGACTGGAACTGCGCACAGTATTCAAGGAGTGGACGTATCATGGATTTATATAGTGGCATAATATTTACTGTCTTTTAGTATCTATCCCTTTCCTAACAGTTCCTAACGTTTTGTTAGCTTTTTTTGACTGACGCTGCACATCGAGTGGATGTTTCTGGAAAACTAACCACCATGACTTCAAGATCTTTCTTGAGTGGTAACAGCTAAATTAGATCCCATTCTTTTGTATGCATAGTTGAGATTCTTATTTCTAATGTACATTACTTTGAACTTATCAACACATTTTGTTGCCAAGTCACACAGTTTAATGAGATCCCTTTGTAAGTTTTGTACATCATCTTTGGACTTAACTATCTTGATTAATGTTGTATATCAGCAAATTTTGACATCTCACTGTTCACACCATTTTCCAGATCTTTTATGAATATGTTGAATAGTAAAGGTGCCAGTACATATCCTGGAGGGATCCTGCTATTTATCTTTTTCTATTGTGAAACCATTTATTCCTACCTTTTGTTTTCCGTCTTTACCCTGTTACTGATCCATGAGAGGATTTTCCCTGTTATCCCATGAATGCTTACTTTGCCTAAGAGCCTTTGGTGTGGGACCTTGTCAAAGACTTTCTGAAACACCAAGTACTGTATCAACGGATCACCCTGGTCCATATGATTGTTGATTCCCTCAAAGAATTCTAATAGGTTGGTGAGGAATAATTTCCCATTATGAAAGCCATGTTGACTCTTTGCCAAAATATTGTGTTTTTCTGTGTCTGATAATTTTGTTCTTTACTATAGTTTCAACCAGTTTGCCTGGCACTAAAGTTAGAGTTACTGGCCTGTAATTGCCAGTATGGCCTGTGACTTTTTTAAAATATAGGCATTGCATTAGCTGTCCTCCAGTCATTTGGTACAGAGTCTGATTTAAGTGATAGGTTACAATCCACCATTAGTAGTTCTGCGATTTCATATTTGAGTTATGGTCCGAGTGACTTATTACTGTTGAATTCATCAGTTTGTTCCAAAACTTGTTCTATTGACATCTCAGTCTGGGACAGTTCCTCAGACTTTAACACCTACAAAGAATGGCTCAGGTCTGGGGATCTCCCCCATATTCTCTGCAGTGAAGACCAATGCAAAGAATTAATTTAGCTTCTCTGCAACAGCCTTGTGTTCCTTGAGCGTTCCTTTAGTACCTCAGTCATCCAGTACCCCTACTGATTGGACAGGCTTCCTGCTTCTGAGGTACTTTAAAACAAAAAAAGTGGTTAATTTTGTTACTTTCTGTGTCCTTAGCTAGTTCCTCTTCAAACTCTATGTTGGCCTGCCTTCTTATACTTTTGCACTTGACTTGCAGAGTTTGTTCCTTTCTATTTCCCTCATTAGGATTTGACTTCTAGTTTTTAAAAGATGCCTTTTTGCCACTGACCACTTCTTTTATTCTGCTGTTTAGGAAGGGTGGCATTTTTTTGGTCCTCGTGTGTGTGTGTACATTTTATGCTTGTTTTTTTTTATTGGTCATATACATTTAGTTTGAGCCTTTGGTGTGGTGTTTTTAAATAGTATCCATGCAGTTTGTAGGCATGTCACGCTTGTGATTTCTATTTAACTACTTCCTCATTTTTTTTGTAGTTCCCCTTTTTAAAGTTAAATGCTACTATGATGGGTTTCTTTGGTATTCCCCCCCCCCCCCACACACACACACACAAAGATGTTAAATTTAATTATGTTATGGTTGCTATTAAGGAATGGTTCAGCAATATTCACCTTCTGGATGCCATTTAGGACAAAATCAAGAATTGTTTCTCCCCTTCTGGGCTCCAAGAAGCAGTAATTTGTAGATGTCTAGACGTTTTATCTCTGCATCCCTTCCTTCGGTGACACATACTCAGTCAATATGAGGATAGTTGAAATACCCCTTTATTATGTGTTTTCTGCCTTTGTAACCTCTCTGATCTCCCAGAGTATTTCCCAGTCACTGTCACCACCCGGGTCAGGTAGTCGGTAATATATTTTTACTGCTATGCTCTCATTTTTCAAGCATGGAATTTTTATCCATAGAGATTCTGTGGTACAGTTTGGTTTATGTAAGGTTTTTACTTTATTTGATTCTATGGCTTTTTTCATGTATAGCCCTCCCCCACCACTACCACCATTGCCACCTACTCTGTCTTTCTTGTATATTTTGTACCCTGGTATTACTGGATACATCAGTATTCAAGTTAAAAATAAAATGGTGAATTATTAATAAAGTTGTGATTCATCCTTTTGAAAACTGATTCCCCTTCATGATAATGAAACCAATAGCTACCCTCCTCTCATGTTCTCTACCCTGTGCTGTTAATTACCTACACATCATCTTCCATCATCCCATGGCAATTTAGGGATTTTATAGTATGGCCTATTACTGTAGTATTTAGTTCTTCATACACACCCCCAAGGAAAATGCTTCATAATATGATAATTACTTGTTTTAATATGAGCACTGAGATAGTTAACAGTATGGAAGTTTTAAAGTAAGGGGACTGATTAAGCAGCCATTGCAATGAATGGGGCAGTTCACACTTCAGATATCTCTGCAAACTCATTGGTTTCACTCACTTCACAATTTTGTTGTATTTTTAATGAAAGCTGAGTCTCTCTAGAGAATAACTGATTGGCCAAGTATATGGTAAACATTTGGGAAACATTGAAGATAGTGTCTTAATATAACCCACATTTCCCTTTTCCAGATACTGTGTGAAAGGATAGCAATATAGCCCTGTGGCAGAGATGAAAAGAAACAAAAGCGAACAGTCTGTGTAGATTTGTGGCTAACTCAACACTGCCTTAGAACCACAGTGTCAGAAGGGACCACAATGGTCATCTAGTCTAACCCCCTGCCAAGTTGCAGGATTTGTTGTGTCTAAACCATCCAAGATAGATGGCTATACAGCCTCCTTTTGAAAACCTCCAGGGAAGGAGCTTCCACAATCTCCCTAGGCAGTCTGTTCCATTGTCCTACTGTTCTTACAGTTAGGAAGTTTTTCCTGAGATTTAATTTAAATTTGCTTTGCTGTAGTTTGAATCAATTGCCTCTTGTCCTGCCCTCTGTGGCAACAGAGAACAACTTTCCTCTATCTTTGTTATGGCAGCCTTTCAAGTCCTAAAGCATTTTCCTTCTGATTTTTGGATTTCTTTTGCCTTTCAGTATTTATTTTAACACGTTAAAACTGGGGTATTTTATGCTTTTATAGTATTATTCTGAATAAATATTGAAAGGCAAAAATATCCAGGCCCTATGGGAGAAGGCATGACACAACAGTTGGGCTAACTCCACTAGAGAGGAAAATAAAGCACCACTTTGAACTCCTGTCTTGACCTTTTTTTTCAGCAATGTCTTCCTTGGGGACAGGATGCTTTTATGTCTTTCTCTCACTTTTTTTTTTTCTTTGATAAACTGAGTGAATGGAAAGTATAGAGAACTCCAGGGTTAAATTTTTGTTAAAGTTACATATAGAGGTGTTTAGTGCTGTTGAAGTTGCAAGTTCAAGGGGGCAAGTAGAAAAATAAAACAAAAGAGATCTTGGTGGTGAGGATCAAAAATAATTGAAAAAGGGGCTAAAGTAATTCCCACACTGCCTCCTAAGAATTGATGATAAATATAAAAAAAAACCTATAAGTGGAATTAAATGGAGCATCTGGATTAAGTATTTTATTTAACAAAGTTACACATAGATATATTTTCCTGAAACAACCTGATTCTTTTCTTTTAACTTCGATTACCAATAATGTTAGAGGATACCTATTCTGTATAATCAAAGAACATTGAACAAATAGTAGATAGTCAATGAAAACACAGCTCTAGGTAACTTGGTCTGATTTAAAGGTTCAATTACGGTATGTAGATCTATGGCATTTAATATGAAGTGATTTCATCTATTGAAATAATATAAATGCAAGATAATGCTAACAAAAAGGGGAAAGTATAAAGTCTTTAAATATAACAACACTTCTGCAGTAAGGAAAATATAATCATTAGACTCTGTTACTCATGCAGAGTCATCAGTAATTACTAGAATGAATGTAATCAGAGTCAAGCTATTTGTTACTTTGTGCAGCTCTCAGTGTGATTAATGTGTAACTGAGGTCAGAATTTGGCAAATACCACATTCAGACAAGTTATGTAAAGTAACTTTTGACATCCTAAATTATTGAATTCAGCCTATAATCATGTTTGCCTTAACTGGGACATTATCTGTTGGATGAGACTGAATAATTTATCTGCATACTGTAAGTTATTTCTTAAGTACTGAAGATGTGTCTATATGTGTCTGTAGACAAGACATGACACACAAATACATGTCAACTTGATCCTTAATTAAGGAAAACAGTTTCAGAAACTTGAGTTTTATACCAAGAATCTAATGAAATTTCAAAATCTAGAGGGTATGTTTTCAAGTTCTACATTTGAAATCCTTTTTATTGAAATTAAGAAAATATAGCTGGCAAAGATCTCATTACCAGACAAATTATTGATCTGAAACATATTTTTAATTCAATATCTTATGACTTATATTTTGGAGATACCAGCATTATTACTCTAACAGCTCTGAAAAATAAAAAAAACCCAGATATTCTGGCCATAATTAAATAACTTTAAAAACGGCATGCTGCATTAGTTATTCAAGACTTACATAGTATAACTGAGATCAGAATCTGACCTCAAGTCTGTTGTAGAAGCAACATGATAATGAACTGAAAATGTTTGTAATGGGACCAAATATCTGTAGGAGACAAAATTCTCATAAATTCATTGTATGTGATTGTGATATATGTTGCTTATTACATATTGTTATATTATAACAACCATCATGGCAGTTTACTGGATGTATCAGATGTATTTTCACTGCATGTCATAGGTGCTTATAATTTCACACTGATAAAGGAGATACAATTCAGATTCTGCTGTCCTAAAAACACAAGTACCTATAATCTGGAGCTAAAAAAGAATCTTCTTTGAGCTTTTAATAAATAGGAGAGTAATCCTGATTACATGCTAAGAGTGGTGCTAATAGATGTCAGAGTGGTAGCCGTGTTAGTCTGTATCAGCAAAAACAATGAGGAGTCCTTGTGGCGCCTTGGAGACTAACAAATTTATTTGGGCATAAGCTTTCGTGGGCTAAACCCCACTTCATCAGATGCATGGAGTGAAAAATACAGTAAGCAGTATTAATATTACAGCACATGAAAAGATGGGAGTTGCCTTATCAAGTGGGGGTTCAGTGCTAACGAGGCCAATTTAATTAAGGTGGAAGTGGTCTATTCTCAACAGTTGATAAGAAGGGGTGAATATCAAGAGAGGGAAAAGTACTTTTGTAGTGCTAACGAGGCCAATGCAATCAATGTGGACATCGCCCATTTCCAACAGTTGACAAGGAGTGAGTATCAGCAGAGGGAAAATTACTTTTTGTAGTGACCCATCCACTCCCAGTCTTTATTCAGGCCTAATTTGATGGTGTCCAGTTTGCAAATTAATTCCAGTTCTGCAGTTTCTCGTTGAAGTCTGTTTTTGAAGTTTTTTTGTTGAAGAATGGCCACTTTTAAGTCTGTTATTGAGTGTCCAGGGAGATTGAAGTGCTCTCCTACTGGTTTTTGAATGTTATAATTCTTGATGTCTGATTTGTGTCCATTTATTCTTTTCCATAGAGACTGTCCGGTTTGGCCAATGTACATGGCAGAGAGGCATTGCTGGCACATGGTGTTGTGTATCACATTGGTAGATGTGCAAGTGAATGAGCCCCTGATGGTGTGGCTGATGTGGTTAGGTCCTATGATGGTGTCCCTTGAATAGATATGTGGACAGAATATGCAACGGGGTTTGTTGCAGGGATTGGTTCCTGGGTTAGTGTTTTTGTTGTGTGGTGTGTAGTTGCTGGTGAGTATTTGCTTCAGGTTGGGTGGGGCTGTCTGTAAGCGAGGACTGGCCTGTCTCCCAAGGTCTGTGAGAGTGAGGGATCGTCCTTCAGGATAGGTTGTAGATCCTTGATGATGCACTGGAGAAATTTTAGTTGGGGGCTGTAGGTGACGGCTAGTAACATTCTGTTACTTTCTTTGTTGGGCCTGTGCTATAGTAGGTAACTTCTGGTTACCCTTCTGGCTCTGTCAATCTGTAATAGATGTGCACATTTGTGCTCATACACCCGTGCACACCACCCATACATCCTTCCGTTGAAGTAAATACCTGAAATGTAACATGCCACCAAGGTTGAAGAAATCTCCAGTTTCGGAATTAATATGGCTTGAGGTAATTCCCCAATTTTCACAAAGTTGTTTACCGATGTCAAAGATCCTACAGGGGCATCCATTATTATATTATAAAAATATATTTTAAGTGCATCTTTTAGCACTCTGAAAACTGTAATTTGTTCCAGCTTAAGCTTGGAAGCTTAATTGGAACTTCTAGGTTTGGCCATATTATGGCAAACACTTCCTGTGTGACCTTGGGTAAGTCACTTAGCCTCTTTAGGTATGTCTATGCTGCAATTAAAATCTTGTGACTTTCCCATCACACCAAACTTTGGTTCTTGTAGCTCAGGCTAATGGGCTGTTTAACTGCAGTGTAGATGTTCGGGCTCAGGCTGCAGCCTGGGCTATAGGACCCTGCAAGGTGGGAGTTAAATAGCCCCTTTTATTTTTTTATGACACCATCCTTTCTCTCTACACACTCAAGTATTTTCCAAAAACCTCTGAGATAAGTAATATTTTATAATTTGAGATGTTAAAAACCATTTCTTAGAATACCCTTATTTAGAGCAATCAGAAATATTTCTTCACACAAAGTTGTAATGCTTGTACGGTATTTCCTTTCCTAACTAACTTTTCATAAGTATAATCTAATTAATTTTCAATGTTTCTGCTCCCCTTACAAATTAAATAAAACTTAAATTGTCAAATATTTACTTTTCTTATGCATAATAGGCAACCATCTATTCAAAACTCAGCCTATGAGGACAATAGCACTTAAAAAAACCACTTTATAGCTGTTTCCTTGGTAACTAACACAGAGCTAAAAGAATAAATTGCACAGAGTGGAAGGAAACAAATAGGCAAATCTTTCCACTTTTTCACTAAATTTGAACTCTCATTAACACTCCCCAATCCAAACCTATCAATATTTCAAAAATTAAATATATGAACTGGGGGACAGAGGAGTGACACTTCTTTTACTCCTGTTGGTTCACCGGTTTAACATTATTTAAGTTTCTGCATGCATTTCACAACAAAATAAAGCTATATTATCTAAAACCCAGTATGAAGCCAATAAAAAAGTAGTGAAATCGTGCATATTAGAGGGGGGCGGGGGAAATGTTGTAGATGCAAGAACCTGAAAACTTCATAGCTGGATTACTTCCTCCCATGGAGCATTCAAGCAAATGTTAAAGATGGAAAAGAATAAAACACAGACTATAATTAGTATTTACCAGTAGTATCTCCTTTTAAGCTTTTTTCAAGATTGTAACGGTTATGAACAACATTAAGGGCAAGATTGTACCCAGCTCCTTCATGCAGGTTCAAAAAGGGGGAGATGGAAAAAGCCAGCCGCAATGGCTTTGATCCAGCAAAGCATGCAAACATGAGTTTATACCTAAGCATGTGAGTAATCTTGTGAATTCTAGCTGTGAGTTTAAGCTCAGTGTGACTAAAGGTAGCCGTGTTAGACTGTATCAGCAAAAAGAACTAATGCTAATTTCCCCCCTACTGCTACTCACACCCTCTTGTCAACTGTTTGAAATGGGCCATCCTGATTATCACTAGAACTGTTTGAAATGGGCCATCCTGATTATCACTTTGTTTCTTCCTGCTGATAATAGCTCACCTTAATTGATTAGTCTTGTTAGAGTTGGTATTGGAACCCCCATTTTTTCATGTTCTCTGTGTGTGTGTGTGTATATGTGTATATGTGTGTATATATATATAATGTGTGTGTGTGTGTGTGTATCTTCCTGCTGTATTTTCCACTGCATACATCTGATGAAGTGGGTTTTAGCCCACGAAAACTTATGCCCAAATAAATGTGTTAGTCTCTAAGGTGCCACAAGTACTCCTCATTCTTAAAACTGAGCTGTTAATCTTTCATCCTATGCTCTTACCCAAAGAAAGGAGGGAGGGGGAATGTCTACACTTCAAGCTGCAGGTGTAAATTCCAGCTTGAGGATATATACCCACATTAGTTGTGACTGATCTAGTGCACTAAAAACAGCAGGAGGGGCTAGCCACCCCAAGACCAAATTGCTAAATATGTACTCAAGATGGCTAGCCCCTGTGCTGCTTGGACTGCTGCAGCTACCCTTTATTTTTATCTTGCTAACATGATCAGAGCTCATATAGGTATGTCTCCTCGAGATGGAATTTACATCTCCAGCTCAAAGTATGGATATGTCCTCAGTCACCATGAAGATGCAACCATCCTGTTTAACTCAGGCCCATAACCATCTTTTGACTCTGGCCTTGCTCTAGGTCCTCACATCTAGGCTGTGTTTAAATATTGCTAGGACTTCTTTGTAATACCCTAAGATACAGCTTTTTTTTCTCCACCACACAGCTGAAATTCTTGCCTCTTGATTGCTGCAACATCCTCTTCTCTGGTCTTGACAAATACAATCTTGCTTCACTTGTAACTATTCAAAATGCTCCTGCAGAGATCATTTTTCTGGATCCTCACTTTGGCCATGTCATCCCTCTCATTTCACCCCTCCATGGCTCCCCCAGCTCCCATTTCTCCGTGACATTAAAGACAAATTACTTGTCTTCACTTTCAAAGCCT
Organism: Platysternon megacephalum; assembly: GCA_003942145.1. NCBI lineage: Eukaryota > Metazoa > Chordata > Testudines > Platysternidae > Platysternon > Platysternon megacephalum. Next base: position 34,445,348 of record QXTE01000001.1, on the reverse strand, counting down.
TCATGTCCTGTCCCCACCATGCTTACCAACAGTCATATGCTACTGAGATGTCAACTCGTGCCTCTGCTCTGTCAAAAATGCAAGCCTTCATCATCTACTGGTTAAATTTTCAAACAAGCATCTTTGTTCTTTTCCACCATGCTGTGTCTCACCCATAAATATCTGCAGAGCCACCTCGTTGCCCTTCCTTTAAAGCTCTCCACTTAAAACAGTTTGCCATGTGTCCTACAAACAAACTTGAAAATAAATATTCAATGGGTTGCTGAGACCTTTGCCTATCATACTGACCAGCACTGTCTGGTTCCTTGTGCTCTCCCTTTCCATCTATTATATACACTTGTTGTATTGTGCGTAGATTGTAAGCTCTTTGGGGCAAGAACTGCCTTTTTGTTATGTGTTTGTGTAATATTTAACAAAATGGGGAGCTAGTCCATGACTTGGGCTCCCAGCTGCAACAACAATGCAAGTATTAAATAATAGTTCCTTTGAAGTCAGAACGACTACCTATGTACTTAGAGTTAAGCATGTGGTGCCAGTCGCTGTCCTTGCACACACTGATTCATCTTTGCCCAGACTACTTCTAAAATTCTGAACCTATGAGTAGTTTCAAACAGATGCTATTTTAAAAATCATATTTTTTTAAATGACAGAGGACTGTTTTTTCCTTTCCCCTGAAATGTGTATATTTCTTGAGGCCCATATAAATGGCAATATTCAGTATTAGATCAAGGCTGATAGCTTTATGATCTGTTATCTAGCTGCACAGTTAGGAATAGGAGCTTTATATTTTTGGAAAGGGAAGATTCATAGCTTCCCATCTGGATGCCTATCACTACTTTCTAGCCCTGGAAATCTCAACAATATTAAAGTCATGACACACTGAAATACCAAAAAAAAAAACCCCAAACTTGTGATCACTTTTAGAGGTGTATGAAATTTTGATTGATTTTTCTCTCCCTATGACTCCTGTACAATTGGACTCACACTGACTAAGGCATTGAGCTATATAGGCAGAAGCATGCAAAAAGTTATCCCATTTTTTTAAAAGACTCTCTAAAACATAATTTTCTGTGGCATGTATGGCATATTGAGCATATATAATGGTATGGTAGATAAGACTTTATTGGCACTCATTTGGAATGACATAGCTTCACCATTTTAAAGTAATTTTGGCAATGCCAACTTATACCAGTACAAGCTTTACACTGTACTACAGTATTGTGTATTCTTATTGTATTTATATAAATTACAGGGAATATAGGAATGAGCTGGAAGAGAGGACGTCAAAGCAGCAGTTCTAAATGAAATTTCAAGGAGCTTAGAGGTGAAAAGAAAGGAAATGGGATGGTAATTGGAGAGGCAGGTCAAATGCACAGAAAATGATCTCTGATTGTTATACTTATTTTACAGATAAAGAGGACTAACACCAAATTATTTTAACTCAATATTCTAATATAAACCTGTTATATAACAAATGTAATAATCTTAAACCAAAAGGTTTACTAAAGGTTAAACTGCTGCTAACATAAACAACAATATTCTGCAGGAACACCTAGTGATGTTGAGGTACACATTATACCAAAGTTTCCAGAGTCTTCACAGCAACTTTGATACAAGGTAGCAAAGTTCAACATAAGCTAAGTTCTTTCTGTCAAATACAATGAAAAAGAAAGAATGGTAAGGAAAGTTAGACATAACCACGCTTTTCTATAGAATTGTCACAGGTTGTGCAGGTTCTTGATTAATTCTTACTCTTAAAGAATGCCAATGGTAGTCTGTACCTTTCTACCCATCCTCGTTTCTTTGACTTGTCATAATGTTAAGAGGAAACTCTGTAGAGAAAATGTAGGCTAAAGAATTTGAGCATGTGTTGAAAAGTAGTTACAATTTTTATTTATATATTTATTTTGATTTAAAATATGTATATATAACCTCTAAGCGGTCTAACAATGAAAACTTAAAATTTATAGGGGGTATCAGTCAGCAATATAATACAATAAAATAATTTAGCATACTAGCCAGTAAGTACATCAGTAAATTATACATAATCCTTCTCCACCAAAATGTCCTGGAGTCAGCCCTCCCCTGAAGTATTGTCAATTGATGGCTTTTGCAGCATGCCTGAAGGTCAACACATTCAGGCTATTTTTGCATTATTTATTGATAGCTGTCCCGAACAATTGAAAAGAAACAAAGAAAAACAATGGTAACAGAAAACTTATTGCAAGTGTTACGAGTTATTTTCTTTTATAATTTCTCAGGCAGGAATAGACTAACCTAATTATCGACAATACTTTTATATAATGCCTTTGTACACTTCAAAGTACTTTGAATTGAGTGCTCTTTCTGTGAGCTAGGGGAGTATTATTCTCATTTTGTAGATGGAAAATGAGGCACAGAGAGGTTAAATAACTTGCCAAGGTCACAAACAGCACAGACCTAACTGGGAAAGAACCTATACAACTAGAGCATCTTAATTACAGTTGTCACCCTATTTTTTTTGTAATGTGTGTGAGAAGTGCAATGGTATCTGTTTAAATCCTAACTGATTCAGACAAAGAGGGGTTTTTTAATACAATAATTTGCTATTTTATGTTTTGAAAAAATGACTGTGCTTTGGTGATTAAATATTGACAATTTTTGTATATCAGTCTCAAAGAGATGGAGAAGATGTTGGATTGCACATTACTATTGTGGCTGGAATTGTAATTCAGAATCAGGTTGATCTGTAGAGTGAACAGGAAATTACAGCTATCATCTTACTGAAACAACACCATAGAAAGAATAGGCTTAAACACTGACGTCTAGTCTAAAATGATAATCTGTAGGAGATGGGCTATAGACAGATAAAATTGCTTTGCTGATTATATTTACTTCGTTTATAGCTGGTTGGCCACCGACAAGCCTTGTTATTAATGTTTCAGAATCTATACAATAATTAGCTACCCATTTCTGTCTCAAATTAACTACAGTTTCTTTCCTAAATCTTTTTTCACATTAAAATTGTTTAACCTAACAATCATTAATGATATACGAAAACAATAAAAACTCTGGTTGGTTGGTTGGTTTTTTTGTAACCAGCAAGTTATACCAATGATATGATTTCCCCTTAGGAAAAAAATGATTAAATGTCCAACAGAAACCAAAGATATAGGGACCAGAAATTACCTTGATTGTAGAAACTCTATAACAGACTTTTAGTTAAGGCTGGCAATTTCTATTCCTAGGGAATAATTTTGTCCATGAAGACATGATTTATCAGTGTGGTAAGTATAAACCATTTTAACAACCGATAGGGGGTAATTTAAGGTATTTAGTTGACAGTGACACTGTTATAGTGTAATTAGAGTGATTGCAGGCAAGAGTTTAGGCAAGAGTTTAACTGCATCCCTCCCTTAATCTATAGTCATTGTGAATCACCTAAAAGGCAGTATCTAAATTATTATGCCAATAGTAAATGCCATATATCGCTCTGTATGTAGTCAGTTAATGCAGAACAGAAACAATAGATTCCCCATCATTGCCAAATCTAGATGTAGATTATAATTATGTACTCCACTTTGTCTAAATATGACGGTTGTAGTCAATTTGAGATAAGGAAGCTATGTAAATAAAAGACACAGAAAAAATTCTATATTCCTCCTCTCCCTGTCTGTATTAAGTGTAATTAGTGCAAGTAACTGACCTGTTCAAACTTGAGAACTAAAATGGTTTTAATTAAGGCATGAAAAATGTCTTCATGAGTAAGTGATTGAATTATTTCAATAAAATTCACTTGCATAATTAGTACCTTAGTACGTGTAGTGACATTTAAAGTAAAAATATTGAACTTTCACTCTTTAAGCGTTATGATTTTTATCTCAAATTAAAGTCAAACGTTAAGTAATTTTGTGTCTACAAGAAGACTTGATGTTCCCCATGTGAATCCTTCCCACATAATAATGTTTACAGCTTTATAATACTCCTGTGTATTAGAAGTGTTATCTCAACTATACAGATGGGAGACCCTAGAGTCAGCTTGGACCAGCTAACAAAGTAAAATATATTGACCTAAGTCTACACTAGAGAAAAAGCTATGGTTTCTTTAGTTAACCTTATTCTCTTTTCAAAAACTATACAAAACTTGCCCAAGGTCACATAAGATGTCTGTGTCAGAAATAGGAATTGAACTGAGATCTCCTGAGTCTCAGTACAGTGCTTTAACCACAAGGCATCTGTCCTAAGATAGATGGAATCCTTTGCAAAATTTATGGCGTAGACTGTTAACCCTTTGGTCATGGAGCATACATACGACCCATGAGGCAAGATATACATATATTGTCCAGCTTCGAGAAACTAAGAGCTTGTAAGACACAATACATATTAGATGTGATTCTACTTTAGGTCTTTGTATGAATCCCACTTGTAGTGTGCAATTTGAATCTTTTGACCAGCAGTGTCTGTTGGGACTATTCCTGCGCCAGCCATGTCCTTGTGCCACTCTCCTCAAGGGCATATGATACAGAGTGGCCAAACCAATTTAGTTTCCTTTTTTGACAGGATAACTGGCCTAATAGATAGGGAGGAGCAATAAATGCAATATATCTTGACTTTAATATGGCTTTTGAGACAGTCTCAAGTGACATTCTCATAACCAAACTAGAGAAATATGGTCACAGTGAAATTACTATAAGGTGGATGCACAACTGGTTGACAGGCTATATTCACAGAGAAGTTATCAACGGTTTGCTGTCAAGCTGGGAGGACATATCAAGTGGGGTCCTTCAGGGGTCTGTCCTGGGTCTACTATTAGTCAATACATTCATTAATGACTTGGATAATGGAGTAGAAAGTACATTTATGAAATTTGAAGATGATCTGGGAGGGGTTGCCAGCACTTTGTGACAGGATTAGAATTCAAAATGACCTTGAACAATTTAAGAGCTGATTTGAATCAAGATGTAAATCAATAAAGTGCAAAGTACTGCACTTAGGAAGGAAATGCCAAATGCACAAATACAAAATGGGGAATAACTGACTAGGCTGCAGTACATCAGAATAGGACATGGGGGTTATAGTGGATGACAAATTGAATGAGTCAACAAGATCAAGAGATCTTGGAGTCATTGTGAATAGTTCTTGGAAAACATCCACTCAATGTTCAGCAGCAGTCAAAAAAGCTAACAGAATGTTGGGAATCACTAAGAAAGGGATAGATAATAAGACAGAATTTCATATTGCCTCTATATAAATCCTGGCACACCCACATCTTGAATACTGAGTGCAGATGTGGTCGCCCCATCTCAAAAAAGATATATTGGAATTGGAAAAGGTTCAGAAACGGGCAACAAAAATGATTAGGGGCATCGAACAGCTTCCTCTGAGGAGAGATTAATAAGACTGGGACTTTTCAGCTTGGAAAAGAGACAGCTAAGAGGGGATATGATAGAGGTCTATAAAATCACAACTGGTTTGTAGAAAGTAAATAAGGAAGTGTTATTTACTCCTCATAGCACAAGAACTAGGAGTCACCAAATTAAATTAATAGGCAGCACTTTTAAAACAAACAAAAGGAAGTATTTCTTCACACAGTCACCCTGTGGAACTCTTTGCCAGAGGATGTGGTGAAGGCCAAGACTATAACAGGGTTCAAAAAAGAACTAGAGAAATACATGGAGGATAGGTCCATCAATGGCTATTAGCTATGATTGGCAGGGATGGTGTCCTTTGCCTCTGTTTGCCAGAAGCTGGGAATCGGCAACAGGGGATGGATCACTTGTTGATTACCTGTTCTGTTCATTCCCTCTGAAGCACCTGGAATGGCCACTGTCGGAAGATAGGATACTGAGCTAAATGGACCTTTGGTCTGACCCAGTATGGCTGTTCTTATGTTCTTGTGTGTGATGCTGTTGCAAATAGAGACAAATATCAAGTGGCGGGGGAGAGGGGGCTGTTAATAGGAGTGTCATATGTAAGATACAAAATAAAATTATTCTGATCTACTCTGAACTAGTGAGGCCTTAGCTGGAGTATTGTGATAAAACTTATGTGATAAAACTGGAGAGAGACCAGAGGGGAGCAACAAAAAATGGTAAGAGGTTTAGAAAACATGACCTATGAGGAAAGATTAAAAGGAATTGAGCATGTTTAGTCTAGGGAAGACTGAAAGGGACATAACAGTCTTCAAATATGTAAAAGTTTGTTATGAGAGGACAGTGATCAATTGTTCTCCGTGTCCACTGAGGGTAGGATAAGAAGAAATTGGCTTAGTTTGCAGAAAGGGCTATTTAGGTTAAACATTAGAAAATCTTTCTAACTATAAGGATAGTTAAGCACTGGAACAGGCTATGTAGGGAGGTTGTAGATTCCCCATCACTAGAACTTTTTGAGAACAGGTTAGACAAAATCTGGCAGGAATGGTCTAGTATACTTAATCCTGCCTCAGACAGGGACTACATGACTTTCGGAGGTCCCTTCTAGCCCTACATTTCTATGATTTCTGTGATCTCAAGAAACAACTCTGTCTTGAAACCTTAAACTTGTTTCTGATATTACAACAAAACTTCTCCCTTCACCTTGAAATGTGGCCTTTATGTGCGTGATGGAGGTTAGAGGAAATGAGGAGGTTTTATTACATTTTGTTGTAGAGAAAATAGCTTCTATAATCACTGTAACCAGAACATGTGCATAATGCAGTCCCTGGTTTAAAGAAATACCTGACAATGGAAGGAATAAACTAGATTTTTTTTTATGCAGTTCTGTCATAGCTGTGTTGATCCCAGGATATGAGAGACATAAGATGGCTGAGGTAATATCTTTTAGTGGACTAACAGAAGCTGGTCCAATAAAAGATATTAACTTGCCCACTTTCTGTCTCTACTAGATCGTATGTCATAGATATTCTTGCTCCCTCTTACCCCCCCCCCCCATTAAAATTAAATTTGTATTCCAGGTGGATAAAGAGTTTGGGTTGGTTGATGAGTACTCACAGTTGTCACTTCTGCTTTTGAAGTCAAATCCTGTTATGAATTATATACATTTTGTAATACATCATTTTTATCATGTTTACCATCATTACCACATATATTGTATTGCAATATATACTTTATTAATATTCATACAAAATGTATTATGTATAACATTTTATGAAAATCTTCAGATAGTCCAGCTCTAAAATGACCTACAGTGAAAAGAATAGCAGATTGTTGGACACTGTTTAAGTTGTTACAAAATGTTTTTAATGGAAAGTCTTGTGAGACAGACAACTAAGCAACCACAAATGATTGTTACACCTTTATAATCCTATTTGGCCTCACTCAAAGCACATGTAAGTAAATGGAAAGCCTCCCACTGATTTAGATTCAGCCTTCATAGAACAGATCTCTAGCTCACTAGATGTACAAATGAAAACAGCAATGCACCCACATGCGTCAACCCTGTTGGATAATGTTAGTAGTAGAAGATATCACTGTCTTCTGTATTTGCATGTTTTCTTTATCCATTTAAACAATTTTTAAAATCGGCTTCAAAATGATCTTGTGCATTTCCTTTCCAGGGGACAAGTGCACATCCACTGAATATAGCAAAGTGAAAAATATGTTGTTGGATCTACAAAACCAGAGATACATTGCACAAGCAAAAGAAAAAAACACTGAAGATAAAATGATTTTAAAGAAATTGCTGGTGGATCAAATGTTTAAATATTTCGATTCTGACTACAATGGACTTGTGGACAGTAATGAACTCTCTCAGGTAAGATTTGGATTTTGCTTTCATCAGCACAATAACACTTTACTTTGCTTGTGGTTAAGTTTGTAAAATCTCTAGTGTGGTGTAGATATGTGGTATGTGGTGCCTTTGATGCAACCCTTTTCCTTCATTTGATACTTACATGTAGGCTTAGTAGATGTGAGACTTCACTCAAGGATTTAAGACTGCTTGAAAAGGATTTTTAATATCCTGAGGCATTAAGACAATGTTAAAATCTAAATAAGTCAAGAAATTCAAAAATTCTGTAAAAATGTTGACCATGCTGAACTGCACTACTTAACATTGTATGCCAATATAATCTTTATACCACCCCATTCTGTATATAACAAGTCATGGAGTGTATGTACCCCATGTCAGCCCAGCAACCAAAGGGTTAACACAGGCACTCCCGGCCACTGCTTCTTGGCAGCCTCATAACAGCTAAGAGAAAAAAGAGCTGGGAAGCAGAGGGGCAGGGAGGCTAACAGAAAAGTGAACTGAACGGAAAAGGGAACTCCTGTCAGCAAGCTGCTGAAAAGCTACTTGGGTACAACACCCTAGAAAGAGATGACCAGACCAACACACTGAAGAGTCTGCGGAAACCCAAGGGAAGGTAGGAAGGAGCTCAGGCCACAGCCAGAGTTGACAAACCCTGATCCAGCTTGAGGGCTCTGAGCTGGAAACCAGTGGAGTGGGTAGGCCTTGGTTCCCCTACCATGCCCCCTAACAAACTTAAGAGCACAGAGGGCTTCCAGATTCCTGGGGACCAGGAATAGACTAACAGCCCCAGTAGGCTGAGTAAGCTCAGGTGCAATGCCTGGTCTGCCACTGCACTGACACATCAACTTACATGCCACATTTTACAGGGGAAAACAGAAGTGCTTAAAAACACATTATTGGTACAGGTCTCTTCACCTGTAAAGCCAGGTAGCCTAGTTAGTTAATCCAATTCTACAGACAAATTTTAAAAACTTTCTAAAATACCTAAAATATATTTTCTATATGTTATATCATAATGTTAGGTCCAATATTTAATTATCTAAGAGGGCTAGATGCATATGTCTTATACTATTAGGAAGAGGGATTCATAGCTTTTGTATGCAGCAAACTCAAATTTTTAAATCTGTCATGAAATATATGACCTTGAACCTGTCACTGATCCAAACATTGCCTATCTTGGATCTCAGTCAACTAAGTAGTTTGGTGGAAAAAAGAAAACCTGTCTGTAGCATCTACTTTATTTAAAGAAAAAAAACAAAAGATGATTGGAGGTATTCTGAAGGCAAGTTAGATATAGTCTTAGCAGAGATGTGTTAATGAGCCAAATGAAAGTCAGTTGGTTAAAGGTGTAAGATAAAAGTAATATGCAGTTAATCATATGAATAGCACAACTGTGTGTGTGTGTGTAAAGCGGAGTGTCAGTGTTGGAAATTGTTTACAAATGGGTTGTAAAAGTGAATAACAGTGGGACATAATGCCCAAGTTTTAAGCTGAGGATTTATTGTTAATAAAGGTAACTTTTTAAGCTCTAGTCATCATTTTTACTATCAACTCAAGGTCTTGTCTCTTCTTTCCCTACCTAACATACATACTTCCTATTAATGGAAGTTGCATATCAGTAGAGAGGAGACCTCTAATCATTTCAAGTTGTATTACAGTCTTCAAAAAAACAAAGAAGTAATCCTTTTTCCCACCAGCAATTTCAGAGCTGTTGTGGCTTTTTGGGTGGATTTGGCCCATCCCATATCTATAGATATAGTGAGCCAAATCCCACCCAAAGTCATATCTCTGAAACTCTGTGTGTGTGTGTTTGTGTGTGTGTGTGTGTGTGTTTGACTGGAATAAAAGTGTATACATTCCAGATACCTAGAATAAATATATTATTGACACTTGAAGCAGAAGATGATATGAATTAATATACTTGACTTGCACTAAAGGGAGACTGAATTTCAAATCCTTCTTTATTTCACAACTGCAAACCAGCTTCATAGGTTCACACTATTTCACACTAGTCCTCATTTGTTTACACTACAAATCCACTAGACGATTTTGAATGACTGGCAGTCTTTGAGTGAGAAGATCCAGACTAAAACAGTAGTGTTGAATGTCAGGATCAAGAAGCATTTACAGAACTCTATGGGTAAACTTCCTCATTCCTGAGTCAAAGTATTTTTGAATTGGCCTCTGCTCCCCCATCTCCTCAATTCTTTCATAAACTCTACATTTTCTCAAATAATAATAAAATACAATAAATAAAAAAGCACTGCTTAGAACCAATGGAAAATAATGTGTGCCGAGAAAATTAATATACTGCACTGTGGTTTGACTCATAGACTTTAAGGTCAGAAGGGACCAATATGATCATCTAGTCTGACCTCCCGCATGATGCAGGCCACAAAAGCTGACCCACCCACTCCTGGATTAATTCTCTCCCTTGATTCAGCTGTTGAAGTCCCCAAATCATGATTTAAAGACTTCAAGTTGCAGAGAATCCTCAAGCAAGCGACCCCTGCCCCATGCTGCAGAGGAAGGCGAAAAACCTCCAGGGCCTCTGCCAATCTACCCTGGAGGAAAATTCCTTCCTGACCCCAAATATGGCGATCAGCTGAACCCCGAGCATGCGGGCAAGACTCTCCAGCCAGACACTTAGGAAATTGAATATTAATATCACATCATTGACCCATGGTACTAATTACCAGTGATGGCAAGTTATTGACCTATTGACTAAGATCACGTTATCCCATCAAACCATCCCCTCCATAAACTTATCAAGCTTAATCTTAAAGCCCGAGAGGTCTTTCGCCCCCACTGTTTCCCTCGGAAGGCTGTTCCAGAACTTCACTCCTCTGATGGTTAGAAACCGTCGCCTAATTTCAAGCCTAAACTTCCCGACGGCCAATTTATATCCATTTGTTCTCGTGTCCACATTAGTACTGAGCTGAAATAATTCCTCTCCCTCCTTGGTATTTATCCCTCTGATATATTTAAAGAGAGCAATCATATCTCCCCTCAGCCTCCTTTTGGTTAAGGTAAACAAACCGAGCTCCTCAAGTCTCCTTTCATANTCCTAAGTGTCTGGATGGAGAATCTTGCCCGCATGCTCGGGGTTCAGCTGATCGCCATATTTGGGGTCGGGAAGGAATTTTCCTCCAGGGTAGATTGGCAGAGGCCCTGAAGGTTTTTCGCCTTCCTCTGCAGCATGGGGCAGGGGTCGCTTGCTAGAGGATTATCTGCTGCTTGAAGTCATCAAATCATGATTTGGGGACTTCAACAGCTGAGTCAAGGGTGAGAGTTATTTCAGGAGTGGGTGGGTCAACTCTTGTGGCCTGCAACATGCAGGAGGTCAGACTAGATGATCATAATGGTCCCTTCTGATCTTAAGTTCTATGATTCTATGATATCTCCCCTCAGCCTCCTTTAGGTTAAGGTAAACAAACCGAGCTCCTCAAGTCTCCTTTCATCCGACAGTCTTTCCATTCCCCAGATCATCTTAGTGGCCCTTCTTTGTACCCGTTCCAGTTTGAATTCATCCTTCTTAAACATGGGAGACCAGAACTGCACACAGTACTCCAAATGAGGTCTCACCAATGCCTTGTATAACGGGACTAGCACCTCCTTATCTCTACTAGAAATACCTCGCCTAATGCATCCCAAGACCACATTAGCTTTTTTCACGGCCACGTCACATTGCCGACTCATAGTCATCCTGCGATCAACCAGGACTCTGAGGTCCTCCTCCTCCTCCGTTACTTCCATCTGGTGCGTCCCCAGCTTATAACTAAAATTCTTGTTAGTCATCCCTAAATGCATAACCTTACACTTCTCGCTATTAAATTTCATCCTATTACTATTACTCCAATTTACAAGGTCATCCAAATCTCCCTGCAGGATATCCCGATCCTTTTCCGAATTGGCAATACCTCCCAACTTTGTGTCATCCGCAAACTTTATCAGCCCACTCCTACTTTTGGTTCCGAGGTCAGTAATAAATAAATTAAATAAAATTGGACCCAAAACCGAACCTTGAGGAACTCCACTGGTAACCTCCCTCCAACCCGACAGTTCACCTTTCAGTATGACCCGCTGCAGTCTCCCCTTTAACCAGTTCTTTATCCACCTCTGGATGTTCATATCGATCCCCATCTTTTCCAATTTAACCAATAATTCTTCATGCGGTACCGTATCAAATGCCTTACTGAAATCGAGGTATATTAGATCCACCGCATTTCCTTTGTCTAAAAAATCTGTTACTTTCTCAAAGAAGGAGATCAGGTTGGTTTGGCACGATCTACCTTTCGTAAAACCATTTTGTAATTTGTCCCAATTGCCCTTGAACTCAAGGTCCTTAACTACTTTCTCCTTCAATATTTTTTCCATAACTTTGCATACTACAGATGTTAAGCTAACAGGTCTGTAGTTACCCGGGTCACTTTTTTTCCCCTTCTTGAAAATAGGAACTACATTTGAAAATAGGAACTACATTGGGAACCTTGTTAAACAATATATAAGTACTCAGGACACTGTATTCCACATTTCGTTTACCATTGAATTTGTCACAGAATCTGCCATCTTTTAACCTTGATGTGTGTAAAGAGAATCTTTATAATGTGAACAGAGTGTAAATTAATGGAGGATTGTTTTCCTAAGTGTGCAAACAGATTCAGACAGTAGCTGTAAGGTCTTCCATGAAGATTTAAATATTAACTGTACAACAGTTAGTTAATGGAAACATCCATTATACATAATCCCAGCAATGGTGGAAAACAGTTGTGGACAATACAGCAAAGTTGCTGAGGCAACTAGTTGCTCTCAACAGTTGTTGAGGTAATGACTGAGGTATTAAAGATCTAGAAATTATCACCTCTAATCTTGTTCATCAGTGGGGAAGAAGAGAGCAGAGGCATATCTTTCCTACTGCCAAAAATCTCATCAGTCTCCTGGGTGCAAATAATAAACAATGTCCTTCCTCAGTGCAAAAGCTGCAAGACCCTCCCACCTTCCAAATTCATGGTTGAGAAATCTCATGACTTTGTTGCAATGATTGTAATACACCTCTACCCCGCTATAACGCGACCCGATATAACGCGACCCGATATAACACGAATTCGGATATAACACGGTAAAGCAGTGCTCCGGGGGGGCGTGGCTGCGCACTCCAGTGTATCAAAGCAAGTTCGATATAACACGGTTTCACCTATAAGGCAGTAAGATTTTTTGGCTCCCGAGGACAGTGTTATATCGAGGTAGAGGTGTATTTGGTTTTTTTAATTTAAGCCCCCACTTCTGAAGTAATTGAAATATATGATAATCTCAACATCCATTTAAAAAACAAAGTTTCCAGTCCTCATGCTTGGAAGAAAAGCTTGAAAATATGACTAGAGTTCACCCAGCAGGCTCAAAAACCAGAAGACAAATAAAGAAACCCCAAATGAATTATTTTTAAGACAATCTCATGATTTAGGCGTGAGGCGCTTGATTCCTGATTTTTGAACCCCTGGGGACTGGCAATACTGCAATTTCTACAATGCAGTTACCAATCACCAATACACAAATCTACTGCCTTTTAAAAAATCTGAAATATTGGAGAAGTGTGAGAATGTTAATTTAATATAACCCACTCAAGGAATACTGGAGTGATTTTGTCCATTTTTATACTTTATTAGCTACACACTTCAGTGTTTCAGTGCATCCTATTTCCACAGATGTTCCAATTTGCAGCACTGAAGTATTGTAGCAACCGGAAAGTTTTGCTGCATTATCTAAGCCACTTTTATCTCAGAGTATGTAAAGTGCTATATATAGTAATTCCTTACTAGTGAACAACTCAGATGAATCAGTTGGAGACTTCATGGAAATAAGGACAGCAGGATTTGGTTCCTGATTGCAATATTTTGGTTCACCAATCATGAAATTTCTTCCCACAATATGTGACATGCAAATACCTTTCCCGGCAAAAGGATTATGGCTTTTGCAGTGGTAAAGCTGTCTCCTTTTATGAATTGTTAAAACGGATATTTCCAAGAGTGAGATCTTTCCCAAAAGTTAATTTATTTAATGCATCATTACAGTATCTAAAGTTGGCCAAACATTTTCCCTTTCATTTGAACAGCCATAATCCTGATGTGATTTGTTATTAACAAATGATTATGTGATTTACTATAATTTAATACAGCATTATAGCTCAAGAATATATTTACCTCAGTTGTCCAGTGTAAATATGAGACAAATTGTGGAGTCTTTACTCATGTTAGTGAACACTTAGTTATGTAACTATTTTAATGGTCACTAACGGGACTACTCACGTGGGCAAGTGCTAACCCAGGATGGGTAAAGTTTGCACAATCTAGACCATACTGATTAAAATTTCATCTTTCCCCCTTTCTCAAAAATAACAGTAATTCAAAATATCTAAACAATTTGTAACAATAGGAAAATTCAGTCATGGTTGAAGGGATTTGGTACCTTGCAGGATCAGACTTCAAGTTAACCAGAATAAAAGAAGATAATACATTGCCCCTGCTGGTGGTTAGCTATGAATAAGGTTAAGATTCTGTTACAGGTATTTTTGGTAAAAGTCAGGGACAGGTTGTGGGCAATAAACAAAAATTCATGGAAGCCCACTACCTGGCCTTGACTTTTCCTAAAAATACCGTGGTGGAGGAGAAGACTAACAGTCGGAGCACTGCCAGCTGCTGACTTCCAGCAGCTCCTTCAGTTCCACTGCTGCTCCGGCTGCAGAGGATGATTGAACCCCAGCTGCTGCCCTGGCAGCCCTGAGGACCGCTGCTCCTGCCAGCTGTTCCAGCACTGACACTGCTCTTGCCACAGGGGATGACCACTGCTGCTCCAGCCCCAGGGGGCGCTGACCCAACCCCAGCCACTGCCTTGGCAGCCCCAGGGGCCGACAGCTGCTTCAACCCTGCTGCTGCAGAAGAAGTCACGGAGGTTCTGGAAAGTCACGGAATCCGTGACCTCCATGATAGAATCGTATCCTTAGCTATAAATTGCATCTGGCAAACTCACTTTCTAGCTATCTGTTCTGTCACACATAAAGCAAACTATTATTTAATGAGCAACAAAGAGTCCTCTGGCACCTTAAAGACTAACGGAGGTATTGGAGCATAAGCTTTCGTGGGTGAATACCCACTTATAAACTCTGCTTGTTTTCTTCTTGTTGCAGATCTCTTTGTTACTTAAGTTACTTTATACTGGTGTGTGTGTGTGTGAGAGAGAGAGAGAGCGAGAACAAGGATCCAAAGTATTTTTATTTATTTATTTATTTATTTTATTATGGGGAGACATGGGAATAAATTTGTGCTTTTCTGGTGAACAATGCAGTAGTTCCCATATGGTGGGATTGACCTTTTACAAACAGTAAGCCACCTTTCTTATTTGCCATAAGTGTTCAC
Source organism: Platysternon megacephalum (assembly GCA_003942145.1). Lineage (NCBI taxonomy): Eukaryota > Metazoa > Chordata > Testudines > Platysternidae > Platysternon > Platysternon megacephalum. The sequence continues at coordinate 34,430,211 of QXTE01000001.1, read as the reverse complement.
TGAAAGGTATTTGGGCTTTTAATATGCTTCATCAAATTCAACTAGACATATTGAAGTGCATTTTTTGCAGTACTATAACAAAAAGATGAACCAATTTTACACTTGATTAAGTCCACAGAAGCTATGTTTTGTTTTGCTACTGTATTTACTCGTTATGCTTGTGGGCCACCCAGAAGAATGTATACTGATGAAAAAGGGGGAAATTCTCCTAAAATGACTTGATCCAAAAGCAGGTTAAGCATGTCAGATAGAGTAATGATGAAGAATGAGATCTGCTTCACACTCTTATTCATGATGTACTGTTTAGAGTATCAGATGTCAAGATATATATTGTTTTCTTTTCTTGTATTTACTGGTTTAAAATAGGACAAATGAAAACATTTAGTGGGATATTTTTAAAAACTCATAATTATTCTTTCATATTTTGATATTGTCTCAGTTTGAATACATTCCAGTTATGGTGGCGGGAGACTTGTTATGTATTGGTAAATTGACTTATGAAGTTGACTGCTGTTTCCAAGGGTGAGGCACTGAAGCGATAGAAAAAACTTTAAACTCAGATGAGGAATACACCTTTTTAATGTATTTAATGTACCAAAAATCTTACACTGCAAGCACAAGTGGAGGCATAGTGTCTGACTTCTCATGAAGCACAGCAGTGTAAACAAGACTCCTATTTATACTTGGAATATTTGTACTAGATATAGGACAAGCACAATTTAAATATGTCACAGGGCTAGCTGCACCTTTGATCTCTCTGAGTGCATCCCCCTCAGGTGTTAGACCTCTTGCCTTCACCTATTCTGGATGGAATCTCACGATTTCCCCTACTCTTTAGACCAGGTCCATGGTACACCCGGTGTACCAACTGTGATTGCTCAGCAGGCGTGGCATCCTGCAAATCTTCCCTTCAGGAGCTGTGACCAGCAGTGAATACAGTGACCCAAAACAGCCTATTCTAAAGGAAGTATGGTTTAAGCTCAACAGTAAGGAACAAAGAGAAAAGGGGCTTAACACAATAAAAAGTCTACCTGCATATCTATCTTATCTAATGCTTAGGTAGGCCTAGCTTATCCTAAATATCTCAGTCATTGTGGACTGGGGGTCTGCTCCCCAGCAGTCTTTCTCTCTCTCTCTCTCTTCCTCTTTCCCCACCCCTGGTTCTTCAGGGGCTGTCTCTTTTTATCTACTGAAAGTTCTCTCTCCCATTTTCCTTCCTCAAATTTTTACTCACACACACATTCTATGTTTTAGAATCTCACAGCATAGTCTTTAATTCATGCAGTGCCTACATGGATAGTAAATTAACTTCACCTTTTATTCACAGATTAAATGAAAGGTAATATCCGTGAACAACATAGTTATTGCACATTAATTCATTTAAAAAAAAAACCCTAACTTTAGTTTAGTATAGTATTAGCACTCATTTCTTCCAAAAGATACAGGCTGGGTAGTAGGTATTTTGATCAAATTTTCCAAGTAACAGTCTAATCTTCAAAATCCTTGTTACTAGATTTTGATCCAATCACGGTCAGTTTTTATATTTACCAATACAATGTTACTGATCTATTTCTTTAGAGCTGATGGGTCTATCCTTTTATATATAACCCACTACTTGGAGTTGAATTACAGCAGCATCTACTACCTCAGAGATGAAAGGTTCCTAAACTGTATTATTCCTCTATTGTGTCAAAGCTCTGATCTAAAAAGAATGGCATTTTATTTTTTTCCTTATATGGTAATACCATTCTTTCTTCTTACTGCCTTCAATACCTTGTATCCCTATTTACACAGCCAGGACTACTATCTTTAGTCACACCATTGCCCTCCGCATCCAAACAGCTTTCTGAAAAAATGCTGTAGCATCATTCAGTGTATAGCTCCTCACTTTCATTTTGAAGATAATCATCATTGAGATGAAATCTGGTATTGCCACACTCCCTCTCGCTTGTTATTGCCTCTATTCTTTAAGTTTTTGCCCTTACCTGTTTCTTCCATCATGTTGAGTTTCCTTTCCAAACTTTGGTGCACTTTCACACCTGTGGCACAAGTAGGGACATGCTATGGCTCTTTAGCTACTGCTGTACCTACTTCGCTTTTTATTGGGCCTTATTATTTCCTAAATGTTGTACAACAATATAAAAATGCATAGTGCCTTCCCCAAAGTTCTTATAATCAAAGATAAAAGGAAAAAAAGAGCAGAAAACTAAAAATGATTTAGGAAAAAGATGGGTGGGACAGAAAGACATCTATAGTGGTCAGGGTGCTTGGCTCACATCTTGCCATGATTACTTGTTTTTAGTAGAAAAACTTCTCCATTGTTTTATCTGTCATAGGGAACACACTCAGTTACCTTTGATGGAACCAAATTAGTTGTTTCCACTATTCAAATCACATGATTGAAAATATATATTATAAACATACTATACATTTAAAATGTTTTAAGCTTCTGATAATGAGAGATGGAGGTCCTCTCTCTGATTTTGATTTAGGAAAACATCCCTATTGAGGAAAATACTTAAGCCCCATTGACTTCAAGTGCTCCTGTGCTTTCTTATATAACAATGGACTTAAGTATAAGCTTTCCTAACTCAAACGTTTATCTACAGGGCACAGGCAGGTGCAGTATAAACTTCTGAATAACTCATGCCTCATTTTCAAGGCCAGTCCTATCATTTAGCACATACACAACATTTTATTATATCCTTCTTAATTATATATTAGTGACACCCTAACGTGCATGCTTAGCTTTAGAGAACAGATAAAAGATGCAGTTGCTGCCCTGAAGAGTTTACTATCTAATTTTAGACAAGACAGCAATTGAGGCTAATAAACAATAGATGTAAGGGGAAAGAGGTTATAATAAGATGATCATGATTATTCATCTTTTTTGTTTTGTAAATATTCACATTTTATTAATTCCATAATGTATGAGGCCACCACCTCCTGTTCTCCTGCAGGAAGATGTGGAACAGGGTGTGACCCGTTGTGCCCGGGGAAGTCCTCACTAGAAATGCCAAGGTCAGGGCAGGCTATAAAAGGGAGAGCAGATACTCCCAAGATTGGTGGGTAACACTGAAGTGTAATTCCCAGTGCAGATAGAAATATTCGGGCTAGCCTGAACTGAGGTACACAAAGGTTTCATGAATTTAAATTCAAAGCAGGAGCCAGGGCCGGCTCTAGGTTTTTTGCTGCCCCAAGCCAAAAAAAAAAAAAATCCCACCTCCTGGAGCACAACTGCCGAAGCGCAAAAAAAAAAAAAAAAAAGTGTCCAGAATGCCGCCCCTGAAATTGTGCTGCCCCAAGCACGTGCTTGGTTTGCTGGTGCCTAGAGCTGGCCCTGGCAGGAGCATGAATGTGGGTCTTCTACATCCCAGATGAGTGCCATGACCACCAGGCTAGAGAGTCAGTCTGGGTATTTCTATGCTGCAGCTGGGAGATTTGATTCCCAGCATGAGTAGACAGACTTGCACTAGCTCAGCTTGAGCTAGTGCTCTGAATTTAGCAGTGTGGACATTGTGGTATGGGTGGTGGCTTGGGATAGCAGCCTGATCTCAGACCCAGGAGCCCAGGTGGGCTTAGTGTTGGGCAGCTATCCCAAGCTGCTACCCATGCAGCAGCATCCATGCTGCTATCTTTTGAGTGCTAGCTCAGGCAGAGCTAGAGAGAGTCTATCTACCAATGCCGGGACTCACCTTTCCCAGCTGCAGTGCAGACATTCCCAGACTGACTCTCTAGCCCAGTGGTCAGGGAACTCACATGGGATGTGGGAGATCCAGGTTCATATTCCTGCTCTGAATTTACCTTCATGAACTCTTTGTGAGGGGAAGAGGTAGCATTATCTCCATCTTCCTGCTTGGGAACTAAGGCACAGAGGAAATAAAGTCAAAAATATGCTTAATTTAAGATGTTTAAGACCTGATTTTTTTCCAAAGTATTTGGCACTATATAGCCTTTTATATGTTCAAACCACAGCTCCCATTGACTTCAACTGCAGCAGTGAGTGCTCATCTGCAAATTAGACCCCAATATCTCAAGTTAGGCACCCAGAAAATGAGGAACACCCAATTAGTGACCATCTGTGGAAAGTTTGGTTTTCACTTGACTAGCATCACATTGGAACTCTGGCAGAGGCAGGGATAGGAGACAGTTGTTCAGGGTAGTATTCAACTTCCTTAACCATGAGACCATCCTTTCCCTTCCTGCAACCCCATGCCTCATTCAGGACACACCTTCCAGCATCTGCACAAATGAGACAGAGGGTCCTACAGACAACACCTTAATTTACTATATAATCCTAATTTAGGAGTGGTCTACACTAGGAATTTACTTCGGTATAACCATGTCTCTCAGCATTATAAAAAAAATCCACACCCCTGAGAGACGTAGCAATACCAACCTAATCTAGGGTGACCAAATAGCAAGTGTGAAAATCAGGACACTTTTTCCAGGAGTGGGGGGTATAGTTGCGTATATAAAACAAAGCCCCTAATTTTGGACATCTGGTCACCCTAAACTAACCCCCAGCGTAGACATCACTAGGTTGACAGAAGATTTCTTCTGTTGACCTAGCTACTGCGTCTTAAGGATGTGGGTTACCTGTGCTGATGGGAAAAACCCTTCCATAGCTTTAAGTAGCGTCTACACTGAAGCACTACAGCAGCACAGCTGCAGTGGTGTAACTACACCGCTGTAGCATTGTAATGTAGACATGCCCTCATTCCCAGAGCACCACCCATTCTGTGCACTGAACGAAGCAGGGATCTTGTGGAATATATGTATGACAGTGGTTTTCAAACTTTTGTATTGGTGACCCCTTTTACAAAGCAAGCTTCTGAGTGTGACCCCTCTCCCCCTTATAAATTAAAATAACATTTTGTTATATTTAACACTATTATAAATGCTGCGGGTGAAGCGAGGTTTGGGGATGGAGGCTGCCAGCTTGTGACCCCCTGAGGGGTCACAGCCCCCAGTTTGAGAACCCCTGATATGTGATCATGTAATTAAAGAATGTGTTAAAATGCATAGACACTAGGGGCCTGAATTTAGGTTGCATGGGCAACTGTAATCCTGGCATTTCCTAATTTTTTGAATGCTTAACTTTGCAAGCTTAATAATGTTCTTTAAAAGTGTGTATGTGTGGTTTCCTAGGTTTTTAAAAAAGCCAACATAAAGAATAGAAATTGTATCCTATGACAGCATATTGATATCCATGTGGCTCATCAGCAGGGTTTGGGACTTTTAGACCCATTGTACAGACCTCTGCCATTTGAGTGACTAATAGTAGTAGCAAAGAGTCTTGTGGCACCTTTAAGACTAACAGATGTATTGGAGCATAAGCTTTCGTGGGTGAATACCCACTTCGTCAGATGCACAAAAGCTTATGCTCCAATACATCTGTTAGTCTTAAAGGTGCCACAAGACTCTTTGTTGCTTTTTACAGATCCAGACTAACATGGCTACCCCTCTGATACTTAATAGTAGTAGGTTGTTAACTTATATGAGTTCATGCTAAAAGGAGGTGGGATACTTTGCCAGCGGGTTTCACAGATATTTGCTGACAGCAGATTGCACTCATTTCCCCCCAAGCTTATGACCCCTTCTTCTCTGTCCCTTTTAACCTGGCCCAGTCTCGTCTATTTGTTACACATTGCTCCTTATTCTAGTTCCATTCTTCTCACATTACCAGTGCCGTCTCCACTCCTGACATTTTTCATCCCAGTCTCCTTACCCAGCCTCCATCTCCTGATTCCTTGTCCCTCTTCCTGCACCAGCATGGATCTTTCTCTCTTTCCCCATCTCCACTCCCTGTTGCACTGATTTACGGTACCAGTATCCTCGCCCAACTCTCAGTTTGCCCGGCCCTTCACCCAATCTCAGTCTCACTCTCACCCACTGACTCCCAGTCCTTCTCTTCCATTTCACACTATCTTCTAGTCCCATTCCCCCTTCTTTCCAACTCCCAGTTCCAGTTTCATTCTCTTTGCTTCCCTGCCCCCCACACTCCAGTTCTGGTCTCCCACTCCCCGGGTCCTCATTCCAATAGAGTCTCTCCCCCCCTTCCCCCCCCCCCCCAGCTCTTGTCCCTGTTCCATTTGAGTGAAGTGGGGCCCAGCAATAATTAGGAGCATAGGAGAGACAGGCTTTCTGCTGTCAGTTCAGATGCCTGGCCCAGAGTAGCTATTATGTGGAAAGTGTGGTTTTGCCCTTGTAGCCCTGGCCTACAGTGAACAGTGCAGGCTCTGTTGCTCTGAGGGATTCTGTGTACACAAAGTTGTGTTTTCATGAGCCAACTGTGAATTTTAACATCCACAGTCATCTCAAATTTAGAAGTTAATTAGCTGAAACTTGTAAGACTTTTATAACAGTGAGATTTCCAAATGCTATAAGCACAGTAACTAACTTGGAACATAAGGTATGTATATTTAATTGTCTTTGGCTGCATTTCTGCCTTTTATCAGCCAGCTAAAGAGATGATTGGGTGCGTAAGGACCAGTTTCATTGCATAGATTCCATACAGCATCTTTTTTCTGCATTCTGGTGGCATTAATCATAATAAACAAACTAGATAAATAATGCATAATAGAACTAATTTTCTTCAGGTAACATCTTATTTAATAACTAAACTATTTGCATGGTACTTTTTAAGGTTTTTGTGCTTGTGCATCTATAAATTATCATTTATAAATTATTAACAAGGTCGTTATACATGTTTAAAGAATTTTGTACAGCTCTATAGGAGAGCCATCCCATTTGTTAGAGAAAAATAAGTTTGCACTTCCTATCTTTAAGCTTATTGGTCCTTTTGTTTGCATGTTTGGAAATTTTTTCATTTGCTCTAAGGAGAGCTGTGAATTCAGTTTTCAGCATTGCTCCTTTCTGCTCTTGTTGTCCCTTGGGTAGAGCAATTGGAATATCTCCATTGCATATTTGTGAAACAGTCTGGATCCTCTGCATTTGGTTATGGGAAAACATAGCATTCAAAGGTAATAGTGTAAACTGTAATATCCCTTCAGTTGAAGATTTATTATTTATTTGTTTATATTTATTTAGGAGGAGAAAAGTGTATGTTTTATATTGAATTGAGCTGTGTTCATTGCAGAAGTTTGAGCTTCTTGCAGCATTACAACAGTTGGCTGTGTTTTCTTTGATTCTTATGGATGCATAATTAAGTTTTCTCTTTAAGCTGTGATGTAAAACACAGGTCTTGAGCATTTGTTGTTATGAAAGATCTCATAGCACTTTTAAGATATTAGGTGCATCTATGGGATTTGCAGACTAGCATCTGGCAATTTTTGGTGTAATCTACATTTGTCCTTGCAAAGTCTAGAGACTGAATATAAATGATGCACAAATTAGAAGAACATTCCTTCAGCAGAGGTTCATTAGTGTTAAAATCTAATAACCACTAATTATAATCCACTTACAAAGTGGATGCCCCCCTTGTGGAGACACAGATATCTTTTCAGGTCTTTTATAACAGGTTCTTAGGAAATATAATAGGCTTGTCAGATGTGTATAAGACGTTGATGTAATTGCTGGTATAATAAGAATTGGAACCTAACAAAAATAAAAATGTTCTGATTTGGGGTGGGGGAAAAGGGAGGGTCATAGGATGGAGAGACTTGCTACTAATCAATGTTGTTATAAGGAAGACAATGTCCTTGTTCATACATCTAATTTTTTTTTACAATGTCATTGTAAAGAATTTCAATACAGTGAAATCTTGCTTGCAAACCAGAATATCTATACAGTGTTATTACATACTGTGTCATACTATATATTCCTCATATTTCACAAACTTTTCTGTAAACTCATTGGCACTGACTTAAAGGTATTAACTTTCTAAACTGTAATAAATAATTATAAAGCAAGTGGAAATCCCCAACTTTACACAGTTTCAGTTCATTGCCCAAGCAGCCTTAAAATGATCTATTAAATGATTATTAGAAACAATTAATTATACTGCGAAACTCTAAGAGCTCAAATGTAATTTCATGGTTATAATTTTCTTGTCAGGTAATAAAACAGGATGAGCTTGGCAAGGATCTGTCTGACTGCTCTCTGTTCGATCTGCTGAAATATGATGATTATAACAGTGACAAGCACCTAGTTCTGGAAGAATTCTACAGAGCATTTGGTAAGTACAAGATTTTTTCTACGCTTCTCACAGTTTTCTCTTTCTGTCTCACTCTTTTTAAAAATCAAATGTCCTAATTTGATGTGCCATGATGCAGTGCTTCAACAGTGAGCACAACTTGATCATTATGATGTAGGGGAACATCCTGAAACAGAAATCAATAGGAGATGCATTTGTGTCCAGTTTTCTCAAGACAATTATTCTGATAAAGGGGCATTTGTAGAAGATCTGCTTTTCTGCCAACAAACGAATGTACGGATGCACTAGTGAAAAGCTACTGTGTTCGAGATCAGGTTGTAATCTGTAAAATTGGTCAAGCCACATCACTTTTCTGTATTCTGATTGCCACAAGCTTAACAGATACAAGTATTCATTTCATGCTGATCTGCCCTGTTGTGCTTGTTCAACAAAATTTGTTGAAGGGCACTCCGTAAAGGATTAATAAAACCAGGTGTAACTTGTGGGTGGTCCTTGTTCTTTGACAGTGTAACTTGTGGGTGGTCCTTGTTCTTTGACAACCATCCCTCATTACTGGATGTCCAAGGTGTCTGGGAACAAAAGTTTACTGCTGTATGGTATTGTTGCATCTCCAGACACTGCTGTTCTCTGTTACATGACCCCAATTTTTTGGCTAGTCAATTGAGTCAAAAAGGGGTAACGATATTACAGTAACTTCTCACTTAAAGTCATCCCGGTTAATGTTGTTTTGTTGTTACATTGCTGATCAATTAGGGAACAAGCTCGTTTAAAGTTGTGCAATGCTCCCTTCTAACGTTGTTTGGCAGCTGCCTGCTTTGTCCACTGCTTGCAGGAANGTGTGTATATGTATAGTCTTTTGTCTGGTGAAAATTTTTTTCCTGGAACCTAACCCCCTCATTTACATTAATTCTTATGGGGAAATTGGATTNCGGTGGCGTTAGCTGGTGGGTGGTTGGAACCTAACCCCCTCATTTACATTAATTCTTATGGGGAAATTGGATTCGCATAACATCGTTTCGCTTAAAGTCGCATTTTTCAGGATCATAACTACAACATTAAGTGAGGAGTTACTGTATAATGAATTGAAAGTTTTCTTTTCTGCTTACCACTACAAGATGTTAGAGGAGACCATATTTAAAATTGGGAAGCTATTAGAAAACAAATGGGAGGTGATGGATAATGGAAGCATTGCTTCACAGCCACCTTCGATTTTTCTGTTAGGAAATGAAGAGCCCGATTCACCTCTTACTTTTTCCAACTGCATTGATTTTAAGGGGCATATAATTTACATTTATATAAGTGAGAGCAGAGCAGTCTGGGAGCGTAAGGTGTGTTTGGGTGTTAATTCTCACTCAGATCACAAGTGGAAATGAATTTGGTGTTTTCTTCCTAGTTGCTGTGTGCAGGGCAAAAATAAGCCATTTCATAATTTGTCACATTTTGGCATAATCAGTGGTGAAGCCCAGGAGTGTTGAAGGTCAGTCTTGAGGTTCAGTGACAGAGCTACGTGGAGAAACCTGCACAACTACTGCATGTACCAGCTCTGGTGCTGACTATTAGTTGCTATTAGTCCTTTCAATACATGAGCGCCAAACTTCACCCTTTTTAAAAGGGAAATAATTGAGTGTTTTCAGAAATATCACACTCCTGCTCTTTGAAATCTGCAAGCATGATGATCATCATTTATAAATGATTCCATTTGAATTATTCAGTATGGTTTTAAAAATTCATAGGAAAGGCCAGTGGATAAATGATTGTTCAACTTAAATTATGTGTGCATATTAGACCTTTTGTGAAAACAATAAAAGCTATTAGTCCCCTTGTTGATACATGCAGGGTCCACCAGGAAGATAGTGTATGACATATGATATGTCTGTATAATTTTTATCATGAAAGATTAAGAAAATGAAGATAGGTAGAGTATTAAATATACTTTATGTATCGTTACATACATTGTTACACGCTTGGTTGTAGTCAGTGAGAATCTGGACATTTAAACAAGATACTGAATATGATTGTTAGGGATTGGATAACTCATTTAAATAAACTTCAGTCCATTTAAACTATTTCTGGGGCAGATTTTCAAAAAAGCATCCTCTGATTTTGAACGTGCAATTCTGCTTATGCAATCCATTTTGGGTACGGTAATACAGATAAGAAGTCTTACTACTTGTGTTATGGGTCAGATAGGTAAAGTGGGTGAGGGAATATCTTTTATAAGACCTATTTCTGTTGGTGAGAGAGACAAGAATTTGAGCTTACACAAAGCTCTTCTTCAGGTCTGGGAAACTTAGAGTGTCACTGCTAAATACAAGATGGAACAGAATTTTAGCATAAGTATTTACCACACATTTCAACATACCTCCCATCACAGAGAGGAAAGGGGAGGGAAAAACAGCTGGGGGGAGGGTTGCTAGTGGGTTATAGATAGTTGTAATAAGTCCAGTGTCTCTATTCAATCCATGATTTTTAATGTCTAGCAAAATTAGGAATTTAAGCTCCCAGCCTCATCTTTTGAAAGTGTTGTGCAGGTTTCCTTGGAGGATGAGGACTGATAGGTCAGATATAGAGTGATCACTTTGTGAAAAGTGTTCACTCACGGGTGATGTGGTGTTTTTGTCTTTTATCATTTTCCTGTGTGAGTTCATTCAAGAGTGTAGTGATTGTCAGGTTTCACCCACATAGTTGCTATTGGGGAATTTAGTGCACTGGACCACATGTTGTAATAGGCATGTGTAGAACCCCTGGATCTTGAAAGGTTTATTGTGGAGAGTGTTGATCATTGTAGCAGTGGAGATATGTCTGCAAGTTTTGCATCTGTTGTTCTGGCAGGGTCTGCTGCTGCTTCATGTTGGTGTGTCCTGGTCTGTGGGGAGCTTGCTTCTGATGATGAGGTTGGGGAGTTATTTGAAGACTCCTCAGAGCATATTCTATGGTATCTGACTGAGTGCTTGGCTGTAGATAAGATTTCTTGATGTGTTTGGGTTGGTTATTGGATCTATGCAGGTAGGTATGGTGATCCCCAGGTTTCTTGTATATAGTTGTCTGTAGGGTTCCATTGTTGAAGCTAATCATGGTGTCCAGGAAGTTGATGCTGGTATGGGCTCCTCTGTGGGTAGGCCTGTACTATAACACCTGCATAGATGAGGAAGGCAGCCTCTCTCCCCCCCACCCCCTTTTTTAAAAATGTTTTAGGCACCCTTGGCCTATTGGGCAGTTTGCTATTTTGCTTGCCTTGCCCATATTTACTGTCTGTTACACCTCCCTGTGCACTAGCTGCCCTGGCATAACTGTGCTGAGAACTGCATGGAGGAAGTTCCGGAGAGCCCTACTCCCCCAGAGACCCCTGGGAGTCTCTACTCTGTCCCATGAGGTTACATGCCGTAATGGCCGATGACTCCCCATATGCCCTGGGGCTTCATTTGCAACATGGCCATCGCTACCTTTGCTGGGGGGGCCTGCCCCTGTCTTGCTGCCCAAACTTGAGCCCAGGCTGGGCCTGCCCTGTGACCCCATGTAGACCCCATACACCTAGCTGCCTGAAGCTGCTGTAGTAAATGCAAATTAGCATGCAGCAGCTGTGTAATACCATCAGTGCCTACACTGAAGGTACAGCTTCTGGACCTCCCACTCCTGGGCCCAGAGTATTTTGAGTATTTACTATTCCAATAGGCTGACTCCTGTCAGGTGAAGTCCCTGAGTGACTGGTTGAGAATGATCCTTGCACCTGGCAGTGGCCCCTGCAACTGCCACCCCTTGCCAGGCTGGAAGGCCGGATACCACCTCTGCCACCCAGGCCCCCCAACCTCTGTGGTACAGGTCACACTCACCCCCACCCAGAAAGCATTGCCTTCCTCTCCCAGCCAGCCAGACAAACTCCTCCCTGCTTAAGTGCAGGGTGGCGATTGTGAGAGATGCTGGTATATAAGGATGTGACATCCATGGTAGCAAGGGTGGTATTCTGAGAGAGATTGTTAATATTGTCGAGTTTGTGGAAGAAGTCAGTTGTGTCCTGGAGGAAGTTGGCCTTTTGCATGGTGATTAGTTTGAGAATGGTTTCTATGAGTCTCCATATTCCGTCAGGAAGAGTTCCATGGCCATATATGGTGGGTCTGCCTGGGTTCTCTTGTTCGTGTATCTTAAGAAGCATGTAGAATGTCCCTGGGGTGGGTTTGTGGGGACTGAGTTTGTAGAGTTTTCTCTTGGAGTTGTTTGGGGAAGGATTTGATGATAGCCTAAAATTCCTGGGTAAATTGTGGTGTGGGATCGTCTTTGAGTTTGTCACTTGTTACGGTGCTTCAGGAAGTCAGAATTTAGATGACTATCTTTTGTACCCATAAATTGTTGGTACAGATATATATAGACACAAAGTTAGATGCCTCTCTCAAAGAAGTGTCTCTTTCTGTTTTAATCATCACCCAATATAGAAATATTAATATTTCCAAATGCTGGTGTTTAGGTACCACATTGCTTTCCTGCCTCACAGTGGTCCCTGTCCATAGGTTCTCTCAGCTCCTGTCCCAGAATATGTATGTATGTGGTAACATAGCACACACAAGTATCTGTATGAGGAAGGACTGCAAGATTGGAAACAAGTATGAGAAAAGACCTTTAGTGCATTTGTATCAATAGCTTGGAAGTAAAGAGGGAAGTCTAGTAACTGAGTATGAGATCATCAAACTCATTTTTAACCAGGACTTAGAATGATATTTGAACCCAAATCGTTGGGGTTGAAAGCCTATTTTACTAATCTGCTATACAACCTAGGTCCCTTAAAGACTTAGGTCAGTGGTTTTCAATCTTTTTCCATGTGCTAAAAAATGTTGAATGGAGGTGCGGACCCCTTTAGAAAACTTAGACGTGTCTGTGGACCCTGAGGGGTCGATAGACCACATGTTGAAAACCACTTATTTAGGCAATTAAATTTCATTTCAATATGCAGACAAGGACCAGAGTGTGATATCTGTTTTAATTAATTATCTTTTGTTTCATTAGCATCTCCTAATGTTTTTTTTTCCAGTAGTGTAGTTGATTATAGCCTTGACTGTGACATAAAGATTGTAAGTTTAGAATCAAATATGACCGTGAATTACATTGTGCGTTTTATGATAAGGCTCCAGTCAGGCAATGGGAACTTTTATTTTTCTTCTATTAATAAACTACCTTCAGGACAAAGAGAGATCATCCATTTTAAATATTACAATACATATTTTAGATTAAAGGAAGCTGGTTTTCTTGATAATAAACTGGTAGTTGCCTAGTGTAAAGATTAACATATTATATCCATATTCACTTACTGCTAATTATTTAGACAATATCTCTTCAACTGACAAAATGCATTTGAGATAAATACTGGGGGGGGGTTCCCCACTTTTTCAATGCAAGTAAAATAAGTATGTGTGAAATAAGCAAATATCACCCCTTAAATATAGAGTTCGTTTAAATTTACAGTTTTTTAACTTGTGTTTATTTGTCCTCTACTTTTACCAGCTATCAGTTCACATAACAATGTTGCTGACAGAAGTAGATGGCATCATACCTAGGAAGATTTGTAATTTAAATAGTAAGTGGTGTGTTGTGTAAACCTCCATTAAACAGCTGTGAGCTCCACCCCTCATTTAAGATAGCTGTAAGAGACAGCAAAACAAAGGTCTCTTCCAAGTATCAGTGGGTTAGTGTAGTATGGTATTTCTGGTATTTATTGTAAGGGAGAATACACAGACTGTCTCTCTTGGGATGAAGTGGCCTAGAAAGTTATGGTCCTTACATTTAGGGCTTTTCCTCTTCTGTGAGTAGATGATGAAGGCAATAACAGAGGTGAGAACTGCTTCTGACAGAACTCTGGCTTGAAATCTAGTTACTTGGGCCTCAGTTAATCAAGATAATTCAACATGTTTGTAAATGTAAGCATCTGAGTAGTCCTATTGGCTTCAGTAGGGCCTTGGCATTTGTGGGGGTTTTATTTTGAGGCTTTTGTTCTTTTACCCTTAACATACATCTGCCAGTGTTAGCCTTTTTACATATATCATGAGCTTTTGAAGGGCTACAAGTTATATTTCCAGGCCTGCTATTTGAATGGTGCAATCACAAAGGAGCAAAACAAATTACTTCCAATAATAGTAGAGGGTAAAGAGGAAAAAATAAGCTGAATATTAAAAAAAAACACCTAATCGGATCTTGTTAGACTATGGAACAGTCTCTCAGTGCAAGACCCATAAACAGGGATCATTAAAACTAAAATGATAAAGATATCTTTTAAAGCAGGGATATGGAGTATGTAACATAGATAAAGTTTTCCCTACCCTTCGGATTCTACCTGACCACCCTTTTAAGTCAAAAAGGAATTGTTCACTGTTTGGTGGGTAGGTTGGAAAAGGTTGAATATTGACTCTCACTATAGCTGCTCAAACTTGGAATTTCTATTCCACAGGAAATTCTAAGAAGTTGGTTTTGTTCAGACTCAGATTGTTTTTGTTTTTTTTTAAATGTGAAATTTGCTGTGGAAAGGAAATTTTGGTTCTTTGGAACATTTCCATTTGAGTTCTCTGCCACAGAATGGGAAACTTAGAAACTAGAAAACTCCTCTCAAGCTTGACTCCCACAGCTTCCAGGGCCACAAAGGTCCTGAGGAGTAGGGAGCCTAGAAGCCTTGAGAGCTCCATCTGGAGGCAAGGCTCCCAGGACTGCAAGGCCCTGTTTCCTCTAGACAGACTGATGAGGAGCCAGGGAGGCAGGAACCTGTCTGATTTCCACAAAAGCTTTGTTGAAATCAAGAGATTCCTGCAAATGTTTCGAGTTCAAAGAATGAGCATTTGTTGACAGAAACAAAGTCAGCTGGAAAATTCAGACCAACTCTAGTTATCACATGGTTCTGAAGCTTAGGATATGGATAGCCCGTGTGTGTGGGTAAATTATAATATATATATTATGTATGCACACATATGCACGCACACACACAATACACCAAATAAAAGTAAAGTCAAAGGGGTTTATATTTATGAATACCTCTTTTAATAATGGCCAAAGATACATGTATTTTGTCTCAGAGGAGCGGCTGAAATGTAAGGCGATGGAGCTAGTCAACAAGTAGAGGAATCAAATACAGAATATTCAGAGTTTTAGGTTCTGTAAATTAAAAATTATTCACAAAAGAAGTCTTTTATTTTTCAAGGATTTGCTGACTTTGTATAATTAAATGGCAAAAAAGTTCATTAGCGCAGTTTCCCAGTACCAGCTTGTGCCCTTCCAGAATGTCAAGTTCAGCATAACTCAATCTTCAGAAAATACAGCATTAAGGTAAATACCCAGCTAGCCTTAACTCTGCTTTTCTGGAGCTGCAACAACAACAGGAATTATCTGCATGCACAGCCCTGCATTCAGTGTGTGAGTTGTAGTAGCGTTAAATGCTTTGAAAGGTGGAGGAGGTAGGTGGGGCAGGTTGATAGAAGTATATTTGTAAGATGAGAGATGGGGATTAGTTTGAGTGTCACAGAGCTATGGCTGTGATATGAGATCAGGTTTGTGCCTACCCCTTGTCTGAGTAAAGGAAAGGGGAACATGTATACTTCAAGGAGCTGTTGAAAGATTGTATAGGTTGTCACAGTAGCAGGGCACTAGAGGGTGTGAGGGTCTTGCCACAGGGATTATCAGTAGTGAGCTGGGATATGAGAGCAGTCTGTGGGGGTTAGTGAAGCTAAGGGAAAGTATAAATTTACATGGTATCCTGTGAGTAAGTGAGAAGGGGTTGTTAAATTTCACAAGTGAGCTTTTTCTGTCAGGAGAGTAGGTACACTATGCGGACAATAGCTGCATACCTATAGTGCCATACTTATGGCATACAGCATAACCCTGTAGTGTGGATGAAGCCTACAGTTATGGAAGGGATTTGTCATCTGCCACCACTGAGACCAGCCTAGCTCCATCCTCTTTGGAACCCCCCTTCAGGTAGTTGAAGGCTGCTATCAAATCCCCCCTCATTCTTCTCTTCTGCATACTAAACAAGCCCAGTTCCCTCATCCTCTCCTCATAGGTCATGTGCCCCAGCCCCATGATCATTTTCGTTGCCCTCCACTGGACTCTCTCCAATTTGTCCACATCCTTTCTGTAGCGGGGCACCCAAAACTGGACGCAATACTCCAGATGTGACCTCACCAGTGCTGTATAGAGGGGAATAATCACTTCCCTCGATCTGCTGGCAATGCTCCTACTAATGCAGCCCAATATGCCGTTAGCCTTCTTGTCAACAAGGGCACACTGTTGACTCATATCCAGCTTCTCCTCCACTGTAATCCCCAGGTCCTTTTCTGCCTAGCCAGTCGGTCCCCAGCCTGTAGCGGTGCATGGGATTCTTCCATCCTAAGTGCAGGACTCAGCACTTGTCCTTGTTCATCCTCATCAGATTTCTTTTGGCCCACACTTCCACTTTGTCTAGGTCACTCTGGACCCTATCCCTACCCTCCATCATATCTACCTCTCCCCCCAGCTTAGTGTCATCCACAAACTTGCTGAGGGTACAATCCATCCCATCATCCAGATCATTAATGAAGATGTTGAACAAAACTGGCCACAGGACCGACCCCTGGAGCACTCTGCTTGATACCGGCTACCAAGTAGACATCAAGCCGTTGATCACTACCTGTTGAACCCGACAATCTAGCCAGCCTTCTATTCACCTTATAGTGCATTCATCCAATTCATACTTTTTTAACTTGCTGGCAAGAATACTGTGGGAGACCGTATCAAAAGCTTTGCTAAAGTCAAAGTATATCATGTGCACTTCTTTCCCCATATCCACAGAGCCAGTTATCTCATCATAGAAGGCAATCAGGTTGGTCAGGCATGACTTGCCCTTGGTGAATCCATGTTGACTGTATCCCCCCCCACCCTCGATCCCAGTTCACATGAGGGGGGAAGGGGATGTCAGATCCCCACAGATGGGCCCCCCAGCTTGTGACACACTCATGGGAGGGGAATGTGGTGCTGACAGGTGCCACTGCCTCCATTTTCCTTCAGTCCTGTCACTCACCCCCATGTTTCCCCTCAGTGTCCCATCCCTCCTCTCCTGTTCCCCCACCCATCCTCCTAATCCCTCCTCACACCTACACCTTTCTCATCCTATTTCCACCTACTCTGCCACTCCAAATCACCAGCCCCTCCCAGTGAACATTTGCATCTGTCACTTATTTTCTTTTCAAAAATAGTTTCGGCACCTTCTGAATATTCTGCTGCACTCAGATTGCATTTCTCCATCATTAAAAGCCGCTTTGACAGAGACAGATCGGAGAAAAAATAGCTCCTCTTTTTATTTCAGATTTCTGCCTTGAATTGGATTTGAGTGCCTGTGTGGTGCTTAGATTCATTGGCTGGAACATTCCCTTGGAGCTGCACAAGTCCTGTGACTCTAGGGCACCTTTAAACACTCCTTGTGCTCTCTCTTTCTGCACAGATGCAGTGTAATGTATTAGGCATGTGAGCCTTAGGGCAAGTCTACACTACAGCACCAAATCAGCGCAGCTGCAGCATGTCTGGTGAAGACGCTCTATGCCAATGGAAGAGCGCACTCTTGTCAGCATAATTACTCCACATTAGCAAGAAGCAGAAGCTATGTGGGCAGTTGGCATAGTGCCAGTGTGGGGGCAGAGCGAAACTTGCGTTGAAGGGGAAGGGGGTTCCACACCCCTGAGCTATGTAAGTTAGATTGATTTAAGTGGTAGGGTAGACCTGCCCTTAATCTTGGCAGAAGGCCTAACTGAAGAAGCAAACTCTTTTTCAAATAATATTTTAATTTGATTTCCCCTAAAGGCTAATGGGTGGCATGCACTCTGTTGTGGTAACCCTGAGCATTGGAGACCCTGATGCAATTATCTCAGCCCTATTGATCTCTATCTGTTCACAAAAATGTGTTTCCAAAATGTCAACTTTAAGAAAAGTGTTGGGTTTTTTTCTTTTCTTGGAGGCTATATGCTGGAATCCCTTTGGTCAGATGGCCCCAAATTTTGATCACTGACCACATCCTGTGCCCCCATAAGGCACACCAGATTTCAAGGCAATCCATTTGACCATACAGATTTTAGAGCACTTTGACTAGTTGAGCTTTAAACAGAAATGCTGGTATTAATCTTAACTATAGCTCTGCTCTAATGTTTCTTATGGTATCAGAGTAATTTTATATAGACTAGAAACGCTGTCTTTTATCTTTGTACTTTAGCAGTATTATTCAATTTCTGAAACAAATAATGTTATATTCATATATTGTGCTCTTTAATTTTTAAAATGAAAATCTCTGAAGCATATACCTCAGGTGGCCTTCACAATGGTTCTGAAAATCTCAAAGCTTTACTACAAACAAGTAAATAGTAGTAAATTATTCTGTTTGACCATTTAACAGATGCAGATACATTTGTGAGCACTTCCATTTATGATAGCAGTAGAAAAAAATGAAGGTAATCTGGAAATTTCTGAATAGAACTCATTGAATACAATGAATGCTAATACCAAGCTTTATCATAAATAATGCAACAAAGTAATGTTCCAGTTGTAGCAACTGGGCATCCTCTATGAAGTGGAGAAATTTTTTTATCACATTGTCTTCTGCAATGAGTTACCCTTATTAGTGCAGAACTATTTCTAAAGGCAATTTATGCTGGATAAAAGTGTGTGGAAACAAATATTGAAGCAATTTGGATTTTTTGTTTAAATGCTACTGAATATGCCAGGAGCTAACTGAAGAATTAGCTGCACAAAACAAAACAGGGGCCTAGTTCTGATACCCTTATTCTCAAAGAATAGTACTTTCCTACTTGTGATGTAATGTGCTGCTCATCATGAGTAAGGATATCCCAGTCTGGTTCAGAGTGATTACTTGCAGTTTAGAATACCATGTCCTGGTACTCTACATAATGCATTACAGTATACTTCAGATAATGGAATGTACTTTATTTTAATGTACAAATAGGGCTCAGGTCAGAAAATTCAGATCTGAGTTGAAAACATTCCATATTTTCAGGGTGTTCAAATTCTGATCAGGGCTATGATAGTGACAGCGCCTTCCTTAAAATTTGAATCTGGGTTGATATTCCAATGCTTCTCCCTCCCCAAAGGGATTTTGTTTCAGACTCATGCCTTATTTTGATTTACATTTTATTTTTAATTAGTCTTATTTGGTTGTAAATTTGTCAAACACAGATATTCCATGGAAATTTTGCAAAATCATAGTACAAAATCTGTGACTTTGCTCCTGCCCAGTGAAAAAGAGGCCAAAGTCCAACAATCATACAAACACAGTGTCTGATATAAAGCCCACTAAAATCAATGGAATCCTTCCTTCTACTTCAGAGAATTTTGGATCAGACCCAAAACACCCAAATCATGGTATCTCTACACAGTCTGCACAACCACTTAGTTCAGTGAAAATCCCTAAGCAGGGATTGCAGGATTTGGTCCTAACATTTTCTGATCACCTTGGGCCTGTCTTCCGATCTTTTTAAATTTCCCAAACCTGTTTTTATTTATTTATTTACATTTTAGAGATTGGCAGGGAATAGTTGCAGAAGCATACAATAGATGTTGTTGAATGACACTGTTTAGCAACTGATCATTACTTTTAGTACATGGTTCTTTAACTACTATGTTGCTGTATGGCTGAAATTATTTCTCACATTACCAATGAGAATTAATTAGTCATAGTGATGCCAAGCAATTCCCACATATTGGAGGCTTCCATAGTATGTATGTAATTGCTGAGACTCAACTCAAGCTCTTTGTTACATGAAAATAAAAAAGCTATATGTGACTGAAATAATAGCTATTTTACTAAAATCTTGTGTATAGATGAGCATTTAAGGTTTTGTATTGTTTATTTACAGTAATAATTATTGATTGCTTTTATCTAAGTGTTGAAAACCCTATTGTGAAGTCCCAAACATTTCAGGATGGCATTTGAAGCTTGCAAACCTTCTTCAACTTTATAATTTTTGCCTGTAAGTCAATTTCCTTTACTCACCCATGTCATGCACACAGAGCCTGATCCAAAGCTCATGGAAGTCCAGTTGCAAGACTCTCATTGACTTCAGGTGGCTTTAGTTGAGTATTGTGGATGACTGGTTATGGCGTTAAATGTAAATCTCAATATGCAGTGTGCCCAATTCTGCCCTCTTATATGCACTTACAGGTCTGGCTGACTTTAGTTGGAATTGCAGAGATTTAGATATTGGTACCTGAGGGCAAAATTGGGTCCTATACATGAGATGTCATATACAATAACAGTGTGGTAAGGTTACTATCAGGTTTTAAAATGGTAACTTTACTGTTACAATAACCATTTTCTCTTCCAATTTTGCTTTCTATGCAGATCTCTCCACAACTCCTTGAGCAAATTTTTAAATCTAAAATGATGTCATTGTGGTTGGCAAATTGTGTAGCTGTAGATGTCTTCTGGGAGATATTACGATCCCAGTACATTTTACCTACTCAGATCAACATAGTAAACAGAAAACCCGGTTTTCACCATACTTGTCATGGTTGATGTTTAATAATGTCATTTTACTAAATATCTTTTTGCTTTTAAAAGTTTGAATAATGTTCTGTTCATAGAAATTAAGGATTAATATCTGTGTTCTTAGCGGGGTACAGTGCAAACAGATGCTGTGCGTGCCTCTCACACAGCTCTGACAAAGTACCTTGATCTTAACTGGATGAATAGCTGCTACATTAGTCGCAGACCACTCTTGCACAGAAAGTGTTTGCGTCAAATAGCTGATTTGTGAAATGGACAAATAAGAGAGCACCAATCACATTTTACTGTGATTAAGCCAATGTCTGTTAAGCATGGGTGTCTAGAAATGAAAGACGAATGCACTTATTCATAGTGCCACATAGATGCTTAAATAAATATAAAGGCAGGGTCTTGGGAATTCTGAAGTTCCACAGAATTTTGCTGCAGCCATGCACCTGACAATTTTTCTCTATATGGTAGTGGTGAGATAATTAATGTAAGCTTCCAGTGAGCTGCCTATAAATGCCTAGAGAACAAGTTTTGCAGCCAATGTGGTATGGGTCAGGAGCTCTTGCTCATCGAGTTCTGCACATTTGAAAATCCGTCCACTATCACAATGACCTTTGATAGTAATTTAAATAAGCTCTTTCCCTTACCAATAGGAAGAAAGAGAAAATATTTAGAGAATCTGAGGGCAAACAACCCTGCCATAAAAGCAACAATCCCTGTGCAACAAGTTCAAGTACCCATTTCAAGGCTGTTGTATGCCATTGGGAGCACATTGAATATAGTGGTTCTTCATTTAAAAGGAACTGCACAGCATGTGGTTACCTATACATCTTTGCAAGAGTCATAACAAAATTCTTCATTATGGTGGACAGCATGTCAGACTAGAAATTGAATTGGCCTTCCTGGATGAAAAATCCCCTGCCAAATTGCATATGATTCTGCAGAGAATTTAATCAAAGATCCTTGTTGCCGCCAAAATCATCGATACTCCACCCACCCACAGTTTGCTGAAGAAATCTGAATGCACAAGAGAAGGAAATTATAATTTTTCACAGTTGCTGGAGGTGCTTAGAAAGTTCAATGAGGCTTTCGTAGAAATAGATGAGAAAAAGAACAAATATGTCTGTAGATTGAAATGCAAGATCCCAGTTTGTGAATGAAAGAAGTCTGATTGTTTGATCCTACAAAGGTCATTTTCCTTCCACAAAGTAAGAAAACTATTGAAACTCCTGTGCCAGCCAGAGTTTGGTCTCTACACAAATATCCTAGCACCAAACATTGTTGCCAGTAATAAATCATCTGATAAAAATTGCTGTGTTGTAGACAAGCACTTGTGACAGAATCTGAAATCTGGCTGAGGCAGCATAAACTTGTGTGTTAACTCAGTCTTTACCTGTGTTAATGCAGTTGTAGCATACCCTCATTCTTGAGCTGTATTGAGGTCCTTAGGAGGACAGCATATACCAGACAATATTCTTCTGTTACAATGCAAATAAATAAATGCATCAGTTGCATTTTAGGCTTTTGATGAGATTTTTCAAAAATGGGTGCCTAAAGCTGGGTTCTGAAATCCATGTTTAGGTACCCAAATAAGTGGCTTTATTTTCTAACATTCTGAGCAGCACTGAAGTCAGAGCATTTTTAGCCACCCATTTTAAATCTGTTTAATAAAAGAGATGAATATTGCTTGTTGCCAGAATAAGGATGGAATTAGCAAAAGCACCTAAGTAACTGAGCAACACAACCCCCTTTGAAAGCCAACGGGACTTATGCTCTTAAGTCATTTAGCCTCTTTTTAACATATTTACCTGTAAATTAAAATAATTAATATGCTTTGCTGAAGAATTTGAGTTAATTGTGCTGGAGAATACATGGGCACGTGCTAAATACCATTACAGAAAGAATATTTGTCATTTTATATACTCATCATAGTTAAAAAACAAATGATTTCACCCCCCTAAAAATGAAATCAATACTTTCAGCAACAACACTTCAAATTAAATTCAGTGAGTTACTTACGGCATAGTATTTTTCAGTTCCGTGTTAAATTCCCATGATAAAATCTTCAGCGAAATACAAAAATACTTTAGAAACTTCATGAGCCAATGCAAAGCAGATGGAGCTGAGGCCAAAGTTTGAGTTCAGGGATGAACTTTGGGCATCCAGCTGGAAGTTGGCCAGTGTGCACTGCTTCTTTGAATTGGCCACTCCCTCAAAAGCTAGACAACTGTGTGATGTTGCACTCCATATGTTTATGGAAATATGCCTATGAGTGTAAATATAATGTAACTGGAATATGCTTTATGCAAAAGGTCTCTTGTAAGGTATCATTACAAAGCTTATAATCTTATTATTGAGTGTATGAATGTATCATGTATCTGAAGCTAGAAATATGAAGTATAACTCTGAAGTCCTATTGTAACTATGCAAAGTGTGGGCCATTAATGGTGGCTTGGAATCTTGATGGCTCCCATTAACTAGGACAATTGGTTGTGAATGGCTCTATTTACTCGCAAACCTTCCTGGGAACCTGCAGGCCAGCCCTGAAAGAATGGAGAATGAGGTCTTACAGTGGCATGTGATCATGTCACCTGGTACTGGAATCCATCTTAAACCTGGTGCTTTTCCATTTAGACCCAGAGAGACAAAATTTCCCGCCTTGTGCCAAACCTATAAAAGGGGGTGGAACAGAACAAAGGGGGCTGCCAGTCATGAGAAATCCCCTACTTACCACCTGAGCTGGAACTAACAAGAACTGTACCAGGGGAAAGGATTTGGCCCAGACTAAGGAGTCTAGTCTGTGAAAGAAGCTTATTGGAACATCTCTGAGGGTAAGATTTACCTGTATTCAGTTTCTTAAATGTATCAGGCTTAGACTTGCATGTTTTGTTTTATTTTGCTTAGCAACTTACTTTGGCCTGTCTGTTGTTACTTGAAACCACTTAAATCCTACTTTTTATACTTAATGAAATCACTTTTGTTTATTAATTAACCCAGAGTAAGTGAGTAATACCTAGGGGAGCAAACAGCTGTGCATATCTCTCTATCAGTCTTATAGAGGGCGGACTATTTATGAGTTTGCCCTGTATAAGCTTTATACAGAGTAATATGGATTTATTTGGGGGTTTGGATCCCATTGGGAGCTGGGTGTCTGGGTGCTGGAGATAGGTGACTTGCTGAGCAGTTTTTGGTTAAAGTCTGCAGCTTTGGGGGCGTGGACCAGTCTGTGTTGCAGCAGATTAGCGTGTCTGGTTCAACAAGGGAGGGTTCTGAAGTTCCAAGCTGGTAGGGAAAATGGACTCAGAGGTAATTCCAGCACATCAGGTGACCGCCTCAAGGGGGTCTCTGTGACCGAACCCATCACAGACATCACCTAGTTTACTGAATTAGGTAAGGGAACATGTTGCTTTCCCAACAGACCTCCCAGAATATGTAAGTTTACCACAAAGGCTCGTCCATCTGTTTTTGTTTGTTTTTATTTTTGTTATTTTTTTACTCATTTGCTTCTTTCACTGCCTCAGAGAAGAAGGGAGCTTAGGGACTCTGTTTATGTGAGTAGGTAAATATAAATTAGATTATTAAACTTAATCACAGACAGGAACAATTTTCAGAAAAGCCTTTTAATACTGTCTAAATTACTTAGATTTACTGAGCATTCATGATAGTCACAATATATAAAAGGACAGGTTATGTTTCAAGTTGCTCTTTTGGAATGAGCACCTTTGTAGTATCATGAGAGGTCTGTTAGAAATGTCTAAGATACACAGGACAGGGCTTAATTTTTAAAAAAAAATCTTGTTTCCAATTTTGCAAAGCTTGTGTAGAAGGTGGACAAATTATTGTACTGAATGTTCCTAAATATCAAATGCCTACAATGTGAACAAAATCAGCATTAAAAAAAATCTCTCTATTTCAAGGAATAATATAAGAGGGGGAAACCCTTTTAGTTTCATTCTGTTGCTTTAGAAAACAACACCATGGCAAAATGTACTGATTTCAGGAAATTCCATTACGAACTCCAGTCCCCAAAGTAATAAGCACATTTTCAAGAATTACTATGGTATTAATCCACAGCTTTTCACTCCTATATCCTTTTATTCCCTTTAGTGTTGTGCTCCCATAATGTGCTATCACACGTGATTTCTTTAAGTTCACGTTTTGCCTACATCAAAGACCTGGAAAGAGATTATTGCTGGCCAACTGAAATAAAAATAAATTTAATATTGTATATAAGAATTTATAGAAATCTTCAAAGACAGGGTGGGGGTAAATAGTTAATTCTTATTTTATATGTAGTCAACATATTACACTTGGTTTTGAAATAGATAACCAAAGCTTTTTTTTTTAATATTATTTACCTTAACAAACGTAACGATTCAAGAAACAACTAAAGTTTATTACACCCTTGTTTTCCTCTTTTAAAATGGGTAATATTGTGTTTTTAAATGTTGTTGAATTTTGTTGTTTGTTTAGTACCCAGTGGCCTATAACAATCAGTACCGTGTGTGTGTGTTTATGCATGTACGCACACGTGCACATAGATTTTAAATGGGCCCAATTATGCCAGTTGGGTCCATCCTTGGATGGAACCATCCACATGTGGATCATGGGCCCTTCCACATGGAATAAGGGAGAGCACCCTTGTACCACTTCCACAGTGGTGTTCCTACCTCCATCTTTCCCCACAGAGCCTGGGGATTGATCAGGGCTGAAGTGGGCTGGCTGGAGAAGGAATGTAGAGATTGGGGGACGTACATTCTCTTGTCTCCCCCATTCCCCTCCCCACCTCTCACCCCACAGAGAGTTCATAGGAAAAAATACTACTTGGACATGCAAGTCTTTGAGGGAAGCCTCTAACTCACTGGTTACCAATTCCTTTCTGGTGGTGCCACCCTTATTGTAGGCCCCTCTGAAAAGTCGTTATTAGTCACAATAACCCTTATGAAAGTTTCGGGGAGTCCCACCTCTTGTGTCCCCTCTTGCCATTCCCTGGCACAGTTTTTTTCCTGTCCATTTTCTATCTTCTATTCTGCAACTGTTCTCCCCCCCCCGTTAAAATGTGACCTCTTTTTGGTCTTGCTTCTAAAGTTTAGTGCATTTTATTTTTGTTTTGTGGCTTTCCCACTCTACTCCCACCTTAGCAGAAGGTTAAATGATGCTAGAGGTTGGGGTTTCATGTTCCTGCAGTCTAGTTGAGTGCTATTGGAGAAGAGGAGTAATACACAATTCAATGAGCTGCTTCTTAAACCTGCAGCACTGTGCATGTCAGCTGCACCTGTAATCATTTCCATTAGCAATGATTATGGAAGAAGAAAGTGAAAAGGGGTGTTTTTCAAGAGGGTACATTACATGCAGTTACAGAAGCATAGTTGCACGGCAGAAGAACAGATCCAAAGAATCCACCC
This sequence comes from Platysternon megacephalum, assembly GCA_003942145.1. Taxonomy (NCBI): domain Eukaryota; kingdom Metazoa; phylum Chordata; order Testudines; family Platysternidae; genus Platysternon; species Platysternon megacephalum. The sequence continues at coordinate 34,404,185 of QXTE01000001.1, read as the reverse complement.
ATGTATTGTTCCCTTCTCTGTACCCCCTGAACTACACCTCTACCCCACTATAACGCTGTCCTCGGGAGCCAAAAAATCTTACTGTGTTATAGGTGAAACCACGTTATATCGAACTTGCTTTGATCCGCTGGCGTGCGCAGCCCCGCCCCCCTGGAGCGCTGCTTTACCGCGTTATATCCGAATTCATGTTATATCGGGTTGCGTTATATCGGGGTAGAGGTGTAGTTAGGCCCTGCTAGGGCCTGGCCCCTAAGTTGGAGATGCTTCTCTAAATAGCAAAGAAGATTTAATTTTTTTATTTCATTTTGAAAATTTAAAGTCACAAAGTATTGATGACTTCAAAATTCCTGGTTTTAAACATACTAGATTAGTGGGACAATTGCATTACACAATGGTTTGCAGTATTTCAACCCATGTTTACCAAAACATTAAAAAAACCCAAAATGAACAATAAAAAATCTGTGGTAGCTCCTTCCCTACCCTTATCTTATTTCCTTGTTTCACTTATATTACACATTTGTCATGCTTTTTTTCCTTGTAGAGCACTGTGCACACTGCCATCACTTAAATAATAAAAATCTGAATTTTGGTTTTTACTTTTTATTTAAAAAATGAGTAAATCTATCAATTAGCAAATGAGTGCTTATTTTAGCTGGGGAGTAACAGATTGTATCCCTTATTTTCCTAGTTTCTTAATTTCCTAGTGCTCCTGCTATACAGTAGTCTAAAAGTTATCATTTAAAAGAGCAACCTCTTCGAGAGGAAAAATAAAAGATATGAAGGAAACCTTTCTTTAAAGAGAGACTACTTCTGTCTCTTTAAAGCATCGAATAATCTCAGCAGGGTAGTGTATAGTAATGATAGTTTCCAATAACCATATTTGACTCTGTCCATCATTTTGGTACATGCACAAGATGCTTTTCTAAAAAGCTTCCATTGTGACAGCTGGCTACTTCTGACTCATTGATAGATTTGGGAAGTCTAAACTAAACATGAAAAATCATTTTCTGCAATCCTATATGGTATGAAAGCTGAATATATCTTTTGCTGAACCCTAAGAGCTATTATGAAGTCTTGAAAAGTAGGTCTCTCCAATCCTCTAGTGATAGATTTCTTTCGGTATGTTTTAAAACTGGAACACATAAAAATTTATGAGACCCAATATAAAGCACGGATCTTTTGTCAGCCCATGTTGCATGGTAATATAATTTAATTTTCTTTTTTGTTTACACAAACCATGTCTACTGTGGTCACTGCTAAAAAGTCAAAAAAGTGCCAATAGTTGCTGCACTTTGGTTTATTTCTATTCTTAGAATAGAAAATACTTGTAATATTCCTGATACAGTGGTGTGGTGATTCTTAGTAAGTGTTGACTTTTTCATAGAAACCAGTGCATGTGTGTACTGGAGAATGGAAGGGGAGTATCAAATGCTTCAGTCTGTCACAGCTATTGTTATGATCTCGGCTAATCATTGGAACAATTTACCAAGGGTAATAGTGGATTCTCCTTCACTGGTAATTTTTAAATCAAAATTGGATTTTTCCTCCCTAAAAGATATGGTCTTATTTTGGGGAAGTTCTATGGCCTGTTGTATCCAGGAGGTCAGACTAGATGATAACCGTGATACCTTCTGGACTTGAAATCTATGAAAATTAATGTTGTTTTACACTGATACTCATCACTCCTAATCATTGCTGGTTCTCTGCCTATTCAAATAATAGTACATCATAATTACAAATATACATGTAAATATATGTATATTGTATAGACCTGTGTGTGTGTGTATGTGAGAGAGAGAGAGACGTAACAACATATAGGGACAACTCACTCACTGGAGACTGCGATAGGCCAAAATTCCTAGGTAGCTAATGGTCAGTCCTGTCCTTACTACATGTAGGGTGACCACCTGTCCTGAATTGGGTGGGAGAGTCCTGAAATGCAGAGTTCAAGTCCCAGTCCTGAGCTGAATGACTCCAGAGAGAGCATTTGTCCCGGATTTCCTGCAGCGCCGCTCCGTGTCTGCCCAAGGCTAGGTGATGGTTCCTGGAGGGGGAGGGGGTTAGGTGGGCTTTTGCTCCCCCTTTGCCACGAGGTCCTGCCCCCTGTTCTTCCTCCTCCCCCCTGAGCCCTCCTCCACACCCGGCCAAGGCCAAAAGCCGGAGCCGGGTAGTAGTAAGAGCCGCCCAGGGAGCCTTGGCTGCTGTGGGGAACCCTGGACCCTCTACCTGCCCTGGGCGCTGTGACCCTGGGGGCGGGGACACAGGCCTGCTCTCGGGTACCTTGGCACCCCCCCCACACACACACACACACAGGTGGAGAGTCCAGGGCTCCCCAAGTGGCTCTTACAATGGCCTGGCTCTGGGTTCTGGCCTGGCTGGGGGCGGGGCCTCAGTGTAAAGAAGAGGGTCGGGGGTGGAGGGCTTGGGGGGGGGGAGAGGAGAAGCAGGGGGTGGGGTCATGAAGGGGGTGACTCCTGCATGTGTCCCGCTTTTGCTTTTTGAAAAGGTGGTCATCCTAACTGCATATCATAATACACACTGCACTTCCATTTATCCAAAATCATGTTTGTTCAGAGATTTTTGTATTTATTCCAAAGCCTTTCCAAAAACTGGGGTTGTGCTGTACCCAAAATAAACTTGTCAATGGATTCCTGAGCCTGTCCCCTGGAATTCTTAAGTACTCAGAATCCTGTGTAACTAAGTTAGTAGTGATTTATTTATGAAATTCCTGGAGGGAGGAGGGCACCACTCAAAGGTTTCAAAGCTGCAGGCAGAGGTAAATCTATTGCAGTATTGTGTCATAAAACATTTAGAAAGAGGTAATACAAAACAAAGGAAATATAGAGGAGGGAAACAAATGTAGTCTCTGGGTGGGGAATTGTTGAATAGATTGTCTAGAATGGAAGAGAGGTTGGGGAAATTCACCTGGTTACTTCCCCCGCAAACGAATAAATCACTGAAGCTAGAAGCAGTGTTAGTGCATTTTATTCATATTGTATTATAGATACAATCCCCCACATTGAGGACATATGATAGTGGTTGATGATGTGTTGGGGGGGAAACATATATTATTTCCAAAACAGATTGGACTTTTTATGTAATAAATCACAGAATCATAGGACTGGAAGAGACCTTGAGAGGTCATCTAGTCCAGTCCCCTGCACTCAAGGCAAGACTAATTATCTACACCATTCCTGACAGATGTTTGTCTAACCTGCTCTTAAAAATCTCCAATGATGGAGATTCCACAACCTCCCTAGGCAATTTATTCCAGTGTTTAACCACCCTGACAGTTAGGACGTTTTTCCTAATGTCCAACCTAAACCTCCCTTGCTGCAATTTAAGCCCGTTGCTTCTTGTCCTATCCTCAGAGGTTAAGAAAAACAATTTTTCTTCCTCCTCCTTGAAACAGCCTTTTATATACTTGAAAACTGTTACCATGTCCCCATTCAGTCTTCTCTTTTCCAGACTAAACAAACCCCATTTTTTTCAATCTTCCCTCAAAGGTCATGTTTTCTAGACCTTTAATAATTTTTGTCACTCTTCTCTGGACTCTCTCCAATTTGTCCAACATCCTTCCTGAAATGTGGCACCCAGAACTGAACCCAGAATAATACTCCAGCTGAGGCCTAATCAGAGCGGAGTAAAGCGGAAGAATTATTTCTCATGTCTTGTTTATAACACTCCTGCTAACACATCCCAGAATGATGTTCCCTTTTTTTGCAACAGCGTTACACTGTTGACTCATATTTAGTTTGTGGTCCACTGTGACCCCAAGGTCCCTTTCCGCAGTACTGCTTCCTAGGCAGTCATTTCCCATTTTGTATGTGTACAACTGATTGTTTCTTCCTAAATGGAGTACTTTGCATTTGTCCTTATTGAATTTCATCCTATTTACGTCAGACCATTTCTCCAGTTTGTCTAGATCATTTTGAATTATAATCCTATCCTCCAAAGCACTTGCAATCCCTTCCAGCTTGGTATCGTCCGCAAACTTTATAAGTGTACTCTCTATGCCATTATCTAAATCATTGATGAAGATATTGAACAGAACCGGACCCAGAACTGATCCCTGCAAGACCCCACCCTTCCAGCATGACTGTGAACAACTGACAACTACAACTCTCTGGGAACATTTTTCCAACCAGTTTTGCATCCACCTTATAGTAGCTCCATCTAGTTTGTTTCCCTAGTTTGTTTATGAGAAGGTCATGTGAGACAGTATCAGAAGCTTTACTAAAATAAAGATATACCGTGTCTACCACTTCCCTCCTATCCACAAGGCTTGTTACCCTGTCAAAGAAAGCTATCAGGTTGGTTTGACATCATTTGTTTTTGAGAAATCCATGCTGACTGTTACTTATCACCTTATTATCTTCTAGATGTTTGCAAATTGATTGCTTAATTATTTGCTCCATTATCTTTCTGGGTACAGAAGTTAAGCTGATTGGCCTGTAATTCTCTGGGTTGTCCTTATTTCCCTTTTTATAGATGGCCACTATATTTGCTCTTTTCCAGTCTTCTGGAATCTCTCCTGTCTTCCATGGTTTCTCAAAGATAATCACTAATGGCTCAGATATCTCCCCAGTCAGCTCCTTGAGTATTATAGGATGCATTTTATCAGGCTCTGGTGACTTGAAGACATCTAATTTGTCCAAGTAATTTTTAACTTTTTCTTTCTCTATTTTAGCCTCTTCCGATCCTACCTCATTTTCACTGGCATTCATTACATTAGACATTCAATCACCACCAACCTTCTTGGTGAAAACTGAAACAAAGAAGTCATTAAGCACCTCTGCCATTTCCACATTTTCTGTTGTTACCTCATTGAGTAATGGTCCTACCCTGTCCTTGGTCTTCCTGTTGCTTCTAATGTATTTGTAGAATGTTTTCTTGTTACCCTTTACATCTCTGGCTAGTTTGATCTCGTTTTGTCCCTAGATACTTGCGTTGTTTATATTCATCCTTTGTAATTTGACCTAGTTTCCACTTTTTGTAGGACTCTTTTTTTGATTTTTAGATCGTTGAGGATCCCCTGGTTAAGCCAGGGTGGTCTCTTGCCATACTTCTTATCTTTCCTACGCAGTGAGATAGTTTCCTCTTGTGCCCTTAATAATGTCTCTTTGAAAACCCGCCAACTGTTTTCTATTGTTTTGCCCCTTAGTCTTGCTTCCCATGGGATCTTACCTACCAACTCCCTGAGTTTGCTAAAGTCTGCCTTGTTAAATCCATTGTCTTTATTTTGCTGTTCTCCTTCCTACCATTCCTTAGAATCGTGAACTCTATAATTTCATCATCACTTTCACCCAAGCTGCCTTCCGTTTTCAAATTCTCAGCCAGTTCCTCCCTATTTGTCAAAATCAAATCTAGAACAGCCTCTCCCCTGGTAGCTATCTCCACCTTCTGAAATAAAATATTGTCTCCAATACATTCCAAGAAATTATTGGATAATCTGTGCCCTGCTATGTTATTTTCCCAATAGATGTCTGGGTAGTTGAAGTCAGTCATCTGCAAATGGTGCAGATCAATACCGTCCGGTTGAATTTCTGAAGTGTTGAGTTGATATTTATTATTATTTTGACTATGTTTATGTATTTCATTTTTTATTACCTGTGTTGTTGGGTTTCAAAATTTAATTAAAAAACCCACAACTATTTGGAGGTCTGATGTTTTTAAAGCTGTGGTTAATATATATTTCTCTCTGCCACCAATTGTAAGTGTTTTTAAATATGGATGTATTGCTGTGGGCTGGAAAGTTTATTTCGGAGCCGAGGTGTACTACAAGTATTTTAACAAGGATCTCAACAAATAGTTCTCTCATTCCCTGATCCAGCCAAGCACTTAGGACTGTGAGTAGTCTCAATGGAATTATTCATTTGCTCAAATGCTTGCTTGGATTGGGGCCAAAGTGCTTAGCACCTTGCAGAATCCAAAAAGAGGAGAAATGGTTCATTTTTGAAATGTTTATCTTCATCTAAGTACTCCACCTAGCTAAAGAGGGAGTTGAGGCAGATCCCTGATCTAGAATGCTTGTAACAAGCAAGCCTTTTAAAAATATTTCTAGAATTTATATGTATCTATTTATTTTCCTAATAAAGAAAAAGGGAGCGTGTAGGGAGGAGGAGTTATTTATTGACTGTGACCCACAAAACTTGTTCACATTAGTATGGTAGAGCTTGTGGACTGCTGCAATTATAACATGAGGTTTTTAATTGGCCTTATCTGTGATATATAGAAAACATAAAAGACTGAAGATGGATGTCTATTGACATGTCTAATATGCAACTAGTACTAGTGTTTTCATCTTCCTTGTTGAAAGCAAGAAATGGAATTAAACGTGCATGATGCGGTTCATAAACTTAGTTTAACAACATATAATGAAAGCTATACTACAAAAACCTTTCTGTTTATGACATTGGCTATCTTCAATAAGATTCAACACACACAAATTCAACACACTCTTGATATTAATACCATTTTCCAGGCAGATAATCTTTGTTTAATTTAAGAATTTCACAACCAAGGATGCAAATTGTCCTTGCTGGTTTTGTTTGCTTCTTTTCAAGGTTAGTTATTTTGGATCCTCTTAAAATATGGTCTGACTCTGCTTTTGTTAATATCACAAGTCATTTACATTTGTTATATCTCATATAAACCATAAGGACAGGATCCTAATGGGCAATGATCTCAAAACTGTAGCAGAAATGAACTGTTTATCTCATTCTCAACATGAGAAACTTAAAATATTGGCTTCTGCAGCTAACTCAGTCGTCTTCACCTTCATTTTCCTATTTGTTCATAATCTGGAAAAGAAAAACAAGCTTTCCTGCTTTTTCAGGCCCCAAACGATTTCTCCATTTGGAATGAATTAGTCCAAAGAAAGAAAATATTCTTTCTACACTGGCAGAAGAAGCTACTGCTGTTAAAAGTGAGATTATCACTTCAACAGTCTCTGAATCCAAGTGCTTACGTGACTTCGACCAGTTGACTGGTATGGCTTTCTTTAAAACATCATCAGCAAACATATATTTCTTGAATGGTTCACCCTTAGCTCTGAAGTGTATTATAGTTGGCATTATGGAAGGATGATTGCTCGATGTCCATGTCATAGCCAACTCTTCTTCTTTAGCAGTTAAGGTTTGACCCTGGTACTGAGTATTGAGAATATTTGCAAGAAAATGAGCTGGAAATAGTGCTTGTCCCATTCATTTTTTTAATGCTTGTAATTTAACTCTGTCATTGCACATTTCTCTTTTTAAGATCTCACTCAGTTCCTTCCAAATTTCAACAGCATCATCAATAAAACAGCTATTTCCCTGGACTTTGTTCAAGGCTACAGAAATAGGCTTCATGGTACTCAGCATGCGTTCAACATTTCTCTTAAGCCCAATGTTGAGAACTTTGGCTGTGACAATGCCATCTATTTTTTCACAATTTTGTTCACAAACTGTCATCAGATTAGGCCACTTCTTGATATCGTGCTCAAAGCAGTCCACTACTGAGTTCCATCGCACGTCTTGTGGGAAAACTAGCTTGGTTCCTCCCACTTTTTTCAGAGCAGCTGCTGTAAAGTTGTTGTCACGGAAGTATTTTGCAATTTCAACATTAGCCTTTATTTCTGGAACACTGAAGTCTTTGCCTAGGAGGTGCATCAAATGAGCACTACAATCGTATGTTATTAGCTTGGGACTTTCTTCTAAATAATTTCTTCTCATCTTGGATACATTTGCAGCATTGTCTGTGACCAAGCTGCGTCCTGACATTTGATTTTTTTTTCCAGTTTGTTATAGCTTTTACTGCTACTTCTTGTAAGTATCCTGCTGTGTGTGTATTTCCTGATGTATCAATTGTTTCTGTAAGGAAGACATTCCCTTCTTCTGTTGTCACACAAGCACATACAACAGGATCATTGTGGACATTGCTCCACCCATCAAGACTCAGGTTAACAATGTTACCCTCTAGACCAGGGGTCGGTAACCTCTGGCACGCGGCTCGCCAGGGTAAGCACCCTGGCGGGCCGGGCCAGTTTATTTACCTGCCGCGNGCAATTTTTCTGTAACATCTGCTATGTTGGGTGGACTGTATCCTGGTCTTAATGACTGAACCATGTTAATGAAGTGTGGGTTCTCAATCATACGGAAAGGAGAGTTGGTTGCATAAACAAACCGGGCAATTTTTTTTATCAACTACCTCTTTTTGTAATCTGCTGGTTCTTATCACACTCATCTAGGGTTGTTTCTGGATGATGGAGATTTTTTTCTGTTTGTTACAGATGATATACTGTGGCTATGTGACATACATGATGTGACTGAAACACTACCTTTGGCAGATAACTCTGAAATTATAGAAAATGATGGTGATCTTGAAGGTGGATAGTCTTCGGAATCCTGTATGTTGAGGATGGATTCTCCTAAACAAAATAAGTCAATGCAGTTATTTAATTATTATTACCATACTGCTCATTTAGTATTACTCATTGCATTCACTGACTCAGTACTACTTTAAAGGTGAAATTGTAAAAGGAAGATCTGCTTATTTCAGTTATTTACTTTTTTTATCACAACTGCATCTAAAATGATAGTACCATAGAGTAACAACTATATTTTATTGCTCAAACATGAGAATTCAATAATAGTCCAGAAGGAAGACAGGCAGTCCTTAAGAAAGAAGTATGAAATAAAGAAGTTTACCAACCTGAAGATCCTACATGTTCCTTTCATCATCTTCAACGCAGCTTCCTCCTGAGAAGGAACACTTCTCATGATGTTGTTTCATTCGGGCAATCAGGCCTTGCATTTTTGTTGCACTGTTTGCATTTTGCACGCATGCCTGTTTTACCCACAGATAGAGGAACTTCATTAAAATATTCCCAAACTGGGTCTCTTTTATGGCCTGCTGCCATTATAGGTTTTCCCTTCTGGTGAGAGAATGGTATGGTAGAGCTCAAATCAATGAAGGCTCCACTCAGAAAGATCTCAATACTTCTGGAATATCACTTTTGTTTCTACTGCCTGTCCCTCCCTTCTCACATTTATCTCCCTTCTCCTTGTCCAGATCTATTCCACCCCCAACAATCTTCTATTCATTGAACTTTTTGAAACTTTGCACTTTTAGAGAGAGGTAAGGGATTGACTCTGTGTACACAAATTTGCAGAGGGACAATAGGGTTGAGGTCTGTCATTTCCCACCTCTCTATATTATTTATTGACTTATTTTAAAATATTTTTCCTGTTAACCAGCATGTTATCTCTGGAGAGACAAATCCACAGTTTGAGAACTGCAAAACTAAGCATCTCTGACGGTATCTTCTAGACTGAGTACTGAGTCTCATTGGGTAGATAGAAAGATTAACCTAGAAGCCCCTGGAACGCTGCAAAATTGGGTCCTTAATCCATGAACTATTGGAACTCATTTACAAAACTTTTCTTAAACATTACATGAATACATTGTCTCATACTATAGAATTAGAATTTATAATCTCTATTCCATGATGAGCTATCTTTGAGCTACAATGTATCTTAATTTAAACGATCTTTAGATAGGTTTTTTCCTCAAAAAGCAATTTATCAAAAAAATCCGATTTAAATTTTAAAAAATCATTTTTTTTTAAAAATTGATTTTTATCTACCCTGGTTCCATGCTAGTGGATCCAATTTCAGGCGCAGGGCAAAAGTTTGGATGCTTTTATGAATTCTCAGAATATCCTAAGCCTGCAAAACTGGGTTGAAATTTTTGCAAGGGTGGGTTCACTTATACAATTTCTTTCATCTGATTAGACTAAAAATATCACAAGAATAACCTTTTTTGCACTCTTTCAGCATTCTGTTTCTGGTTCAATCTGACACTCAAAAGTGTAAAAGTACATGAAAATGTAATTTAAATGTAGAAGTTATCTAACCTTTCACAGACAAAAAATGTTCTCTTCAGATTGAGTGGAGCAGTGGCTTGATGTTTGTTATCTGAATCATATGACTTGTAAAGAGTTACTATATGTGAAATATCAAATCATGGGGTGAGATATTTCGCCTCCAAACAGGTCTCTGGCTGGAACAGTGTAAATGAGCCCTGCAACTCCCATTTGAGGCTGGGGAAGGATTTCTCCAGCAGAAGAACTGAGGAAGCAGTAAGGCTGCCTTCCAGGGACCCATCATGCCCCAATTTGTGGGGGTTGGGGAGGAAGGGGGTGGCTGTGGGAGGGCTGGTGGCATTGGGGACTGGGCTGTGAAGGTGAGGGGAATATGCAGATTCATGTCAATTTTACCAAATTGATTTGGTTAACAACAAACAAACCAAATCTTTTGTTTCAACATTTTCTAATGGAAAATTTTTGATTTTTTTTATTTGAAACTACTTTTTACATTAAAATTTTCTATGAGTTAATTTTTTTTTAATAGTTAAAATGTTTAAAAATTTGAAATGAAACGTTTTGGTTTGGTTCAAACAAAACTTTTCATTTGAGCCAAAACAAGTTGTTGTTTGAGCCAAAACAAGTTGTTTTTCTTTTTTTACTTTTCTGTTCGCTGAAAATTAAAAAAATAAAATAAAATTCTGTTCATCCTGAAACATTTGCTTTCCAGAATTGCCAGCAGCCAAAAGGTTTGTTACTTGCTCAGCTATATTGCTGAGCCTCTTTGGATATATAACTACAGTCACAGGTGTGATTGCAACTTGGGTAGTAGGGTTGCCAACTTTCTGATTACAGAAAACTGAATACCCTTGCCCTGCCCCAACCTGAGGCCCTGCCCCTACCATGCCCCTTCTCTGAGGCTCCACCCCCACTCGCTCCATCCCCCACCCTCCATTGCTCGCTCTCCCGCACCCTCACTCACTTGATCATTTTCACTGGGCTGGGGCAGGGGGTTGAGGTGCGGGGGGTGTGTGGGGGCTCCAGCGGGGGGTGCGGGCTCTGGGGTGGGGCTGGGGATGAGGGGTTTGGGCTGCTGGAGGAGGCTCTGGTCTGGGGCAGGGGTGTGGAGTGCGGGGCGGGGAGGGCTCCAGCTGGGGGTGAGGGCTGTGGGATGGGGCCAGGGATGAGGGGTTTGGTGTTCAGGAGGAGGTTCCGGGCTGGGGCTCAGGGATACGGAGTTCAGGAGGGGGCTGAGGGCTGTGGTTGGGGTGTGGGAGCAGGTGTGGGCTCCGGGAAGCAGTTTGGGTGCAGGAGGGGCTCAGGGCTGGGTCAGGGGGTTGGGGTGCAGGAAGGAGCATGATGTAGGAGGGAGCATGGTGCACAGGCTGGGGTGCAGCCAATGCGAGCTGCGGAGCCGGCACTTGTGGCGGGGGCAGTGTGCGGGGCCCCCGTGGTTGCCCCTGCACCTAGGAGCTGGAGGGGGGACATGCCACTTCTTCTGGGATCCACACAGAGCCAGGGCAGGCCTTAGCCCCACTGCGCCGCCAACTGAACTTTTAACGGCCTGGTCAGGGTAGGTGACTGGAGCCACCAGGGTCCCTGTTTGACTAGGCGCGCCGATCGAAAACCGGACGCCTGGCAACCCTATTGCGCAGGCAAGCCCACGCTGGTTTTAATCTAGCTAATGCTACTGAAATTAGCCATAAAGATGACTGGTGCGGACCACGCTGTGGGTTATACAAGTCTGCCTGGAATCCTTAGTACATATTCATGCTCCTAACCCACGCTGAGATCCATGCTGCCATGTCTTCACTGCTATTTTTAGCTACGCTAGCTAGATTAAAGCTAGCGCAGCTATGCCTACCAGAGCTGTAATCACATCTCTGATTGCACTGTAGAAATACCCTTAGAGGTACAGTATGTTATCTCACCCATAGTTATTAACTGAATGCACAAAGTATTTTTTTTTAAATAGGAAAAATACACACTGATGATTCTTAGTTAAAATTCAGTAGTAAATAGGTATTGTATGTCATTCATCAGCATTCTGTAAATGAAAAAAAAAATCTGTGCACTTAACTCTTTTTTATAAATTATAAATCCAGCAGTAGATCTGTGCAAAAACTTTAGTTCTCATTTAATACATTTTTACTGCAGCTCTGGAATTTTTGTACATATTTGGCTACCAGTTCTGCAAAAAGAGTTACATACATGCCTTGATTCAGGAAAAGCACTTAAAGTTAAGCATATGCTTAAATCCCATTGCCTTCAAATTAAGCACATGCTTATGTGATTTCTTGAAAACAGGTACTTTCTATAATGGGGACTGTGGTGGAAATACCCCCCCTCCTTCTTTGTCCCCTCCAAGTTACTTTCTCCCCTCTTTTCTATCCCCCACAAACCCTGGCCTGGCTCAAAACTGTCAGACCGGAAGCCTGAACCAGACTGGGCTGCACTTTGAGGAAAGGGGAAGGAAAGAGGAACTAGCAGAAAGAGGACTATTTGTAACAGGCATTGCTCAAGGTTTAAAATGCATCTGCTTATATTAATTTGCCTGCTAAAGGCTATTAAGACTCATCCTGAAACCTATCTGTAATCAATGCTTTTATAATGAAATTGTTGCTTGGCATATAAACTCTGTTACCTTTGGAATGCGCCCCCTTTAGGTAAGCCCCTGTATGCCCATACCCACCGAAGGGTTGGTCCTCCTCCTTGCCCCAGGGCCCAGCCAGATGCCCAAATGGCATCAGATGGGGGCCCCCTATTTTGTGGCCCCTATAACAGTAGGAGGCCTTAAGGCCCATTGTAACAGCAACCCCCTCTGTAAGCTCTGACCAGGGCCTACCCTGTAACCAACAGGTCAGAAGCCTGAACCAAGCTACGCTGCCCCGGAGAGGGAAGGAGGGAAGGCCAGAGGAAAGAGGAACTGGAATATTTGTAACAGCACCTTTGGCCTTGGTCCAGCTTGCCAACGTGCCTGCATAGACTGTTACTTCTAAATACTGTGTTTGCTTCTGCTGCTACAGTTATAAAGCAATAAGGCTGATATGTAACCAATAACCGGTAACAATTTAGCATAGCAGTAGTCCTAGTGGTCATATTGGGGGGGGCACCAAACCCACTTCTTTGTCCCACTATGTACCCCCTACCCAATGCCCTACTAATGCTTATAAACCAGGGAAGATATTAACACCCAGTAAAATATATTGCTGTTGTTTGACTCTGCTATGAAAGTATGTGCTGAAGTGTTCCGGTAACCTGTGCTGGAGCATTTCTGCAATCTGTGTTTTGTAACCGGAATTGTTGTTCTCTAACTGCCCTTTTGTGAACCCCTGTGTGCCCAGGGTAGTTGTCACGCTATGCCCTTAATACCTTAATAGGGCCTAACCACCATGGTCACGGGATGCTAACTCTACGTGTCCAGGACATGTTGAAAGTTTCCATCGGAAAGAACTGGTCATCACATCCCCCCCCATGGAACACACGGGGGTGGGTTGTCTACAAGTCCGGAAAAGTACCCCATAATGTGATGCATTTGCAGTGTGTATGTAATTGCGGTTTTGCTCTATAAAATGTGCTGGTAACCTCTTGTTCGTGGGAGTGGTTTTGCAGTCCACTACCCCAATGCATTGTGTATGTGTGTATTAAACGGGCCTCAGGCTTGAGTCTATGCTATCAAATTACTGCCTAGGGGTATTTGTTCACGACAGGGCCAGTGAGTAGTCAGTGGGACTAGCCACTCTGTATAAAATTAAACCTATGTTTAAGTCTTTGCAGAATTGGGTCTAAATATTTAGCCACCACATCCATGGAGTCTCACCAAAATTTGTTTTATACAGGCTGGAAGTATTTGTGAAGGCCGACTAGGGTTGTAATTTAGCTTACTACCATCCCCTCTTTAGACACCAGGAGTTCCAGCAGACCAATTTAATTGTCTAGTGTGATAAGAGCTTTCAAGAGTATGGTGGTTCACTACACTAGGGACACTGAGCCCCTCTGCCCCCCACAAATAATTGATTGTCTGTGTTTTCTTTTGACTTGTTTTGTTGCCAAGATTAAAACACACTGGTTGAAATCCTGTCCTCAATTAAACCCTGTGCAAACCCCACCAAAGTCATGGGAGCTGTGGGGGATGTAACTGAGGACAGAATTTGGCACACTGATGTTACACACAAGCAGTTACAACCCTGAACAAAGCTTACAGAATATGCTCCATCATGCTCAGTTTATACCAACTAATTTAATCTAAGAGGTAAAATTTGGTTCCTTGGAAAGCACAAACATTTTATGGAAATCAGTATTGGTGGGGTACGGAAACGTCCCCTCAACCAATAGTCAAAATGAATGGCATCTGCACAGCTGGGTGGCAGACACTGCCTTCTCCCTCCATCCTGTATTCTTTCCCTCTCCCCTTGCCTGTGAATAAGTGTCCAGTCGATTGATAGATTTCCAGAGTCTCTTGCTACACCACTGCCACTCCAGCCCAACCTATTTCCACATTTCAAACTTCTGTGGAGAGCTACTTTCTAGTACACAAAGAACTGTACAGTTCTTCTTGTGTGGCCTCTCTCTCCTGATCCAATGGAAATGCTGCAATTCTGTTATGTTTCAGGATGCCTGAGGCCCTTCTGTGGTTAGGAAGATTTAATCTTGATGACTATATTAGATTTATTGTTCTATCACTTTGCTGATAGAACTAGAAGTAAAGAGAATGCTTACAAAAGTCTCATTATTGTGAACTTCTAGATAATTCCAAAGGTTGTAAATATTTAGTCCTTCTACTACAGTTCTGAGAAAGGAACATTGGAATTCAAAATGTAAATCAAGCTATGCACTAAATAAAATGGGTAAATGTATTGTATTTTAAAAAAACCTAAACATTCATGTATAAAACCATGCGTTACTGGGGATGTCAACTCTTCTCTTAAAATTCCCATTACTATTGATTAGTTCCAGAAATACCTTGTAGATTGAACTGCGGCATTTTAAGTGTTTAATTTGAGGTAACTGCAAGTATGCAATATTGATGTTCAGCATCTGTATTTGTAGTAAACATAAAAAGCATGAAATTGGGATCTATACCAGTAAAATTGCTTGAAAATATTTGCTAAACTTTTAACATCTAAGTAAAATATTTTGGCTTGAGCTAGTCATGTGCAAACACAACAGATGTTCACTGTAACTGATTTTTGCATAAATTCACTTTTCCAGTTAGCCAAATTCATCAAGCTATTCTACAATATATTAGGCCAAAGATGATTAGCCTTTTATGCTAGTTATATGACTATCACTTTAGTGCACTGACATCTGAATTTGGTGTAGGGGCTAAACTGTGTTTTACATAAAACTGTTTTATATAAAATCTGTTTTCAGAAAAAAAGTCAAATGATTTTATTAAAAGTAATGAAGATGTCAGCATTACCATTTGTGTATGTTTGTAGCTACTGGACATTGTTGGTCAAATTCTGCCCTCATTTATAGCCATAAACCCCACTGACTTTAATAGGTCTGTAGAAGTGTAGCTAACAGCAAAATTTGATTAACTCTCTCTCTCTCTCTCTCTCTCTCTCTCTCTCTCTCTCTCTCTCTCTCCATAATAGAATTCAGTATAGTGATGTTTTTATCTTTCCTTCAGCAAGAAGGAAACAGGTGTCCCAGATTTAAAAGTAATTAATCCATCAGTTATTTATAGTGAACAACTGGAAAAGTCTAAAAAGCATAACATGAATGACTCAGATTTCTCTTATTTCATAGTGACTAGAACGTTTAATCAAATATTGTCCCTGAAAATGCCCATTCTGTTCCACATCACTATATTGATTGGGGAATTATACTGAATTTCAATTCTTTGTATTGCATGATGGGTTTTATTGGTTAGTATTCTGAGATCATACCCTGTAGACATTACAGAAAAGAGAGTCAACACATCATTTGATGAAGTGGGTATTCACCCACAAAAGCTTATGCTCCAATACATCTGTTAGTCTATACGCTACCACAGGACTCTTTGTCGCTTTTTACAGATCCAGACTAACACGGCTGCCCCTCTGATACTTGACATCACTTGAAGTTATAAATGAAACACTGGAAGAATCCTTTCATTGTTACAGTATGAGAATTTAACACATTTATCATTAACTCTTTGAGCATTGTTGTTCTCCAGGTTGCCACCCAATTAAGTGCCTAGGATGCTGTTCAGTTTTTAAAGGTTGAGTAAAGTAAATTCAGACTAGTCTTCAGCTGAAGTTGCATAACAACATCATTTGTTCATTGGAATTGAGTTCCTATTTTGTCCCTTAGGCTATTGGTTTTAGATGCAATGTGTGGAGATACAAATTACTTATGAAAACAAGAATTTATATTATACTGGAGAGCTTATTTCCTGTGCTTCCTAAGGTTTGATGGACACTGTAGAAAGTTCCATTGCATTCCGGAAATTTTATCAGATGATATATACAGCCTTTCTGGAATTCAGAAAGATGAGGAATGATGATGATGGTGGGTTGGAGGAGCCAGGTCGTTGTGAGCTAGTGGAGGTGTGGGTAGGGAGTAGAGGGGGGAGGAGGTTGGAAGAGACAGAATGGGGAAGCAGGGGGTGGGTATAAGCAGAAGGAGAAAGACTGGTACAGTGTCAGAAGGGTCTATAACTACTATGACAACTTTCCTATATAACCTGACATTGAACCTAGTTTCTACATTCTCTGCTGTCAGAAAATACCTATGAAACCCACCGGTAAAGTGTCTCTTTTCCAATGACTGGTCAATGTAGGGATGCAAACCTACTCCTGCTACCAGTTACACTGTTAGCTCAGTTGGTAGAGGTCTATGCTATGGATCTAAAGGCCTGAAATCTGCTGAGGAGCCAAACTGGGGGTCAATTTGATTCCACACGACAGATTTTTTTTTCAGTTTGTTTAAATAAATAAACAAATTTTAAAAAGCCGGGAAGCACTTAAAACAATAAGGTTAACATTAAAGATTAAGGCACAGAAGTAAAGAAATGCCTTAATTAAATTTTTCCAATCTTTATTCAGCTGCCTAGTGTGTGCGTATTATGATACAAGCTTTAATTGCATAATCACATACATGTGTTCCAAAGGAGCCTACCTCATTCAATGCACATGATGGATGTTGTTCTTGGAATGAATCAGGGTTGTGTAGTGAACTAAGCTGTTGTCTGTAGGACCCATGCCCCATTTGTTGCAGAAACTGGAAGGGGTGTAGTGAATGAAGCACAGGATTTCAGGAAAAGAAAGGATGGTCCCATGGTTAAGATTGCTGAATGCCACCCCGGAGAACTGGATTATATCCTCTCTCTGCCAGAGTTCCTATGTGATGCTGGGCACATTGCTTAAATGAAAATGTTTGTGTGCTCCTCGTTTTCTGGGTGTCCAAGGGTCCTATCTGCAGAAGTGCTGAGCAGTCATGACAGCAAATGAAGTTAGTGTAGGCTGTGCTTTGAACATATGAAGTTCTACATAATGTTAAGTACTCTGAAAAATCAGTTCCTAGGCATCTGAAATTGGGCACACAAAATTAATAGACACTGACAGTTTTGGCCTTCATCTCTCCATGCCTCAGTTCCCATCTGTAATCAGGAAAAATAATACCACGTATTTTCACAGTGCTGTTGTGAAGATAAATTCATTAATATTTGCAAAGCACTCACATATCATGGTGAGAGCTCCACAAAAACACTAAGGAGGAAATTAGTAATTTTGTATTGAGTGTAGGTTTGAACGGTATGTAGTAAATATGGCCTTGGTCCACATACTGAATGTGGAGAATAAAAAGAAATATTGAAGAACTACTCATTCACTGAATGAGGCTCGGATCTTGTGGAAAAACTAACTAGTGTGTGTGTGACTTTGTAGCCTTTATGTAGCCTCTGTGCTGTTGAGGAGGATAAAAGACTCAGGGAAGGAGAACATCAAACTGGAGCAGAGGGAAACAATCCCATAATTAGGAACCTCCTTCCAGACAATGTCATGGTATCCTCTTGCACTGAGGACACCTCTCTGGAGGAGGGAACTCCAGTTATTAGGAAGAGACAGGTAATAGTAATGTGGGATTCAATCATTAGAAACATAAATAGCTGGGTTTGTGATGATTGGAAGAACTGCATGGTGACTTGCCTGCCGGGTGTGAAGATTGCGGATTTCTCAAGACATCTAGACAGACTTATGTGAAGTGAGGGGGAGGAGCTGGTGGTCATGGTACATGTAGGTACCAATGACATAGGGAAGGATAGGGGATAGAAGTCCTGAAGCCAAATTTAGGCTGCTAAGTAAGAGATTGAAATCCAAGACCTCCATGGTAGCATTCTGTGTTCCATGGTTTCAGTTCCATATGTGGGGCCAGTTAGACAGGCAGAACTGCAGGGTCTCAATGTGTGAATGACACAATGGTGTAGGAAGAAGGGGTTTAGTTTTATTAGGACCTGGGGAACCTTTTGGGAAATGGGGAGCCTATACAGGAAGGATGGGCTCCACCTAAACCAAAATGGAATTGGATTGCTGGCACGTAAAATTAAAACGGTCGTAGAGCAGTTTTTTAAACTAATAACTGGGGAAAAACCAACAGGCATGGAGGAGCATGTGGTTCGGACAGAGACATCCCTTAGGGGAGGATCTATTAATGGAGATTTTCTATATTCTAGTAAGGAGGAGAGGATGGAAGATGATAAAATACGGGTAGGATCTGATGAGAAACAGTCAAATAAGAGACCCATTCAGTTACATCACATAATAGCAGACAGCTAAAAAGTGACAATTTTAAAGTACTTATGTACAAATGCTAGAAGTCTAAATAATAAGATGGGTGAACTTGAGTGGCTCATATTAAATGAGGATATTGATATAATTGGCATCACAGAAACTTGGTGGAATGAGGATAATCAATGGGACACAGTAATACCAGGGTACAAAATATATCAGATGGACAGAGTAGGTCTTGTTGGTGAAGGAGTGGCACTACATGTGAAAGAAAGTATAGACTCAAATATAGTAAAAAATCTTAAATTAATCAAACTGTATCATAAAATCTTTATGGATAGTAATTCCATGGTTGAATAATAAGAATATAGTAGTAGGGATATACTACCGACCTCCTGACCCGGATGATAGTGACTGTGAAATGCTCAGGGAGATTAAAGAGGCCATAAAATAAAAACAAAACAAAAAAACCCTCAATAATAATGGGGGATTTCAACTGCAGAGATGCAGAGACAAAGTTTCTTGATACTCCAAATTGGAAAAAAAAACAGTAAGAGGACCAAAAAAGTTCCACAATGGCTAAACAACGGAGTATAAGAGGTGATTAGAAAAAAAATATTCTTTAAAAACTGGAAGTCAAATCCTATTGAGGAAAATAGAAAGGAGCATAAACTCTGGCAAGTCAAAAGTAGAAGTATAATTAAGCAGGTAAGAAAAGAATTTGAAGAGCAACTAGCGAAAGACACAAAAACTAACAACAATTTTTTTTTTAAGTATATCAGAAACAGGAAACCTACCAAACGTTCAGTGGGGCCACTGGACGATTGAGATGCTAAAGGAGTACCCAAGGAAGATAAGGCCATTGTGGAGAAACTAAATTAATTATTTGCATCAGCCTTCACTGCAGAGGATGTGAGGGAGATTCCCATACTTCAGCTAATTTTCTTAAATGACAAATATGTGGAACTGTCCCAAATTGAGGTTTCAATACAGAAGGTTTTGGAACACATTGATCAATTAAACAGTAATAAGTTACCAGGACCAGATGGTATTCACCCAAGAGTTCTGAAGGAACTCAAATGTGAAATTGCAGAACTACTAACTGTGGTATGTAACCTGTCATTTAAATCAGTTTCTGTACCAAATGATTGGAGGATAGCTAATGTGACGCCAATTTTTAAAAAGGGCTCCAGAGGCGATCCTGGCAGCTACGGGCCAGTAAGCCTGACTTCAGTACTGGGCAAATTGGTTGAAACTATAGTAAAGAACAGAATTATTAGACACGTAGATGAACACAATTTATTGGGGAAGAGTCAACATAGCTTTTGTAAAGGAAAATCATGCCTCGCCAATCTACTAGAATTCTTTGAGGGGGTCAGCCAGGGGTGATTCACTGGATATAGTGTACTTAGATTTTCAGAAATCCTTTGACAAGGTCCTCCATTAAAGGCTCTTAAGCAAAGTAAGCTGTTATGGGATAAGAGGGAAGGTCCTCTCATGGATCAGTAACTGGTTAAAAGACAGGAAACACAGGGTAGAAATAAATGGTCAGTTTTCAGAATGGAGACAGGTAAATAGTGGTGTCCCCCAGGGGTCTCTACTGGGATCAGTCCTACTCAACATATTCATAAATGTCTGGAAAAGGGGGTAAACAGGTGGCAAAATTTTCAGATGATCGAAAATTACCCAAGATAGTTGAGTCCAAAGCAGACTGTAAAGAGTTACAAACGGATCTCACAAGACTGGGTGAGAAAATGACAGAGGAAATTCAATATTGATGAATGTAAAGTAATGCACATTGGAAAACATTCCCAACTATACAAACATAACAAAAGGAGAGAATGGGGAGGGAGGACAAGAGAGAAATAGTGATAGGAATACATAGTTGTCTGTGTGGACAACTTTTCTAATGTTTGCATTGTCTGTCTGTCCATAAAACCTATAATCTTCCAGTTGAATTGTATTTTATGAACAGTTGCATAACTTTATCAATTATCTCCTCATAACTAAAAACTATATTTTGAATTTGCCATCATTCACACTATATATAATTTGAACTAATTTATTTAAAGTTCCATAAATTAGCATTCAGTTCTTGCTCCTCACATGCCATCAACCATGCATGCTGTAACATGTCACTGTTTCCATGGGAAACACTATTTTCAGCTTGATGGCATTCAGTTTGATCATTTTTCTAATTTCTCATATTGGATGAATTTGAAATTAATTCTGTAATAAACCTTTATAATCAGACTTATCAAGACTCATGATTGACTTTATTCCTCATTAGACTTCCTGTGTGGATTTGCAGTATGTAATCACTCTGTAGATCTATTGTATCTCAACCTTTTCTACATTATGGAAGTTAGGAAATCCTAGTTCAAATATTGTTGGAAAGGAACCAGTCATAAATAACGGTTCACTGCCTAAATATGTGTAACATAAGCATCTATTGAAAAGCTTTAACATGAAAATATTACTGGTAAGTACATAAATATAATTCTACTGTCTGTAGTACTTCTTATTTGGTAGCATTTGCTTGTTTATAAAAATGTCAGGATTTGAGAGTTTGTACCTGAAAGATGCACTACATATGTGTGCATTTTTTTCATAAATTCACATTTGGAGTGCATGTTAATATGGCCTGACTGGCGTTATTTAGCTGCCTTGCCCCCAAATCTCATGTGGAATCCACACAAAAGATGATTCAGCCTATTGCTATATAATATTTTTTGAGCTAGGATAGTAGTGGTCTAAATAAAACCCCTCCTTGTCTTGTGCAACAAGTAAAGAATTAGACAAGTTTACAGTTCTGATCCTGCACTTATAAGTCACAGAATTCTTATTGACTTCAAGATTTTACTCAATAACTTCCATTTTGAATAAGAAGTGTAAGATTAGGATCTAAGTAACAATAGGGCATGGTTCTGAAAACAAATGAGTTATGGAGATGGGTGGACAAACTCATTGTGCTAAAAGAGGGACTGATCAGGAAGCAGGGTGGAGGAAAGTGGGGATGAGGGGAACAGAGAGAGATATGAAAAGGAGCTAGGGTGCAGGGGAAGGCTGGGACTGACTGGGCAATGAGCCATCTAGGGGAGAGACAGTCCAGGACCCTGGGTTGGGGGATACTGAGACTGGATGAAAAGCCCAGTCAGGGAGACTGGGACTATGAACCAGGTTGTGGCGGAGGGAAGATACACATTGGGTGATGAGCCAGGAGGCGGGAACTGAGACTGGCTGTGCTAGAAGACTGAGGACAAGGATTGGGGCAAGAGTGAGAGAACTAAGATGGGATAGGCAAAGAGAATGGGACTGGGGCAAAGATGCAGGAGTAGGGAAGAGATAGGATTGTGACAGGTAGAGTGGCCATAAGAGGTCATGCTTGGGGGAAAGAGAAAAGAAGAGTCCATGAGCCCTAGAATACACTCCCTTCCAAAGCCTAGAATGGAACCCAAAATTCCTGAGTCTCCCCATTCCTCTGTTTGCAAATATCTGTGATACCACTGACAAGGTATGTGTCTCATCCCCCTCTAATGCTGGGCCATATAAAGGATGAGATGTTACCAGTTACTCCTTTAGCTCAAGTGGTGGAGATCAGTGTGGTGGATTAAAGGTACCAACCCTGCTAATGAACCATATGGGTATCAATATGATGGAATATCATTTTAAAAACAAGGGGAATTCTTTAAAAAAAAAAAAAAACCTAGGGAATTACACACAGACAAACTATGTTAAAAGAATATTATTAAGATTGCAAAATCATGAACTTAAAAGTTAGGAAATGCCATAATTAAGAAAGCTAAGAAATAAGGTTGCACAGGCAATCTTAATTCTGGCATTTCTTAATTCTGGCCTGGCTTTGCAACCTCAATAGTTAACATAGTTGTTTGTGTATAATATAATAAACATTTATTTCACCAAGGCACTTGAAAAGCCTAATATGAATCTGAAATTTACAATAAATTGAAGTTGAAGTTTACAACAAATTAAACATGGTCCCTTGTGTACTAAAATGCCATTTTGTTTGAACTGAGCATGGGAGATTTTGCAGTGAGTACTTGTATATAATGCATTTGCATTCATGTTGTAAAAGGTTAGGTCATGGGACTAGCCTGATGAGCTGCCTTGGTCTTCACATACCAAAAACATTTATTTATTTTTGAACATAAGAGCAGCAATTAATTTGGACACTTCATAGTCAAGATTCCCCTGCCACTGTCATCCTTGCCACATATTGACATTATAGCAGATCTTGTAACAGATCACAGGAACCTGTTAAATTAATTATTTGAGCTGTGTGGCAGATTGAAGTTCAGTTTCTCAAAGGAGTTCAATATTTTGAAATTCGGATTATTTACGAAGTGGAACAAAACCCAGAAACTTTGAAATTTCTCATGAAAGAACATTCTGAAAAAAATTTCTCAGGTTAGTCAAAGTATTTTGTTTCTATGTAGACTTTTTAAAATTTTATATTACATAATAACATGAAATGTTAAAAAAACTGGAAAAAAATCTTTTTGATTTTATTCCAAAAAATATCACTTCTTCCTCTTTTCTTTTTAAATGATATTCCAGTAAAATTGACCAGATCATGCAAAGCATTTTGATGAAACTATATATTCTGTCAGAATATGATTCTGTTGAAGTTACTCTGACCAAGTAGGATGAATTATCCTAGTTTTTTTTCACATTCAGGGCCAGACAATCCTGTTTTATTTAATTTCATTCCTATTTTCCATTCCAGCTGTTTGTAAATGGAGTATCTACTTGTAACTGGATGAGTGGATTGATATGCCCTAAGGTTTCACTCTTGACACCTTACTCATTTTATCATTGGAATGAATCAGTTGTTTCCATACAAAGAATTATTGTTTTCCTCTGACAGTATTGAATTTCCTTTTATAAGGATTTGGGTTATCATTATAAACTCTCATTTTATGGGTTTGAAACTGAACTATGTGATTTACTTTTGGTTCATGACTTGCTATTGGAGGAATCAGCCTAGGAGCGTATTTGTTTTTTTGTTGTTTTAGGGGTGGGTGGGTGGGGGGGTGTCTTTGGTTTAGCTAAGCATTGAATGAGGTAAACAAAGGTGATTTTAAGATTTTTTTTTACCTCCATTAACTAAAAAAAAGTAATGTTGTACCTTTGCTCTATTAAATTTTAAAAGCATCTTACTGTACACATATAGTAACAGGGGCTTAATTTTCTTTTGACTTGAGGGAGGAACTAACCCTACTCCCTCTTCCAGATGAAGGAATTCTAATGTGTTAAGGCAGTAGGGTGGAAATTGTATTTCTGAATGTCAGGTAGCAGTCCAAGTAACACTAGTACTTTTTCTCTGTTCCCCCTGTTTAACGCCCTCTTTTCTGTTATCCCATGAACTAGTATTTTAATCTTTCTTGGGATTCCTTTCATATGCATTTCTTCCCTCCCACTTTTGTTCTTGGAAGACATGAGAAAATGTAGGTTCTCTGTACTTTTTCAATGAGATTTACTCCTATTCTGCAGCTGGAGAATAGGGTTGAAAGATTTTAAACTATGGTTGTTTAATATATAGCTACCACACTTGCCTTAAAAGACAACATCAGTGTAGATGATATATTCTGTCAAGTATTTGGATGTACAAACAGAAAAGTCTCTAAGCTGTAACAAGATAAGCCATTACTTTGTGACTGGAAATATCATATCCTATTGTAGCAAGAATCTGTGGCTTGAAAACTGCAGAATTAAATGTATTTTTACCTCAGCTAAATAGTGGAACTGTTACACTTGATCCTTATATATGCATTTACTTGCTATTTTGAACTTAAATTCCAGTGCACTATTCCCCCTTAAGAGGTAGTTTCAATTGTTAAATGTAACAGTCTAAAGCTAGAGTTTCTGTCTGTCTATCTGTCTAAAAGTAGATGCTGTGACTATGTTTCCGGTAGCAGGAGTGCAAGCTGATCCTTATCTTCATTATACATAGAACTATGTGGAGTTTTCATAAGAAAATACAAACCCAAATAAAACTTATCTAGAGCTGACACATGAAAGCATATTTGAGCACCAGTAAGAGTGCACATGTGGGTGTAATGGAATCACTGAGCAGAAAAGTGATGAGGTTTATGGGCAAAGTTTAAAAAAGTAATGGGCAGAGAAGACATTAGATTGGTGGGGATAAGGAGAGACAGCATAATTCAGGGAAAGAAAGAAGTGGAACGAAAGAGAGAATGATGCAATCACAGATCACTAAAAGCAAGGGAGGAAAGGACAATAAGGCTTACTATTGGAAAAAAGAGAAAGTGAAGGAAGAGACAAAAGCAAGAAAGATGTAAAAAAAAAATCTGAAATAGATTGCCAAAATGTTACTCTTAAATACATAAATAATGTCGTAGATTCTATAAATGTGAGATATACATATGAGTACTCTTTGAACTGAATATAGGATTGCAAGGGGATCCTTGCTCTTGGTGCATTTCAGCCTCATTTCTTAATACCTGTAAATCACCCTTGTCATGGATTGTTTCTTGAAGAGACGTCCTTTGAAGGTGCTTCTGAAGAACAACCTTTATGTCCTTTGAGGGAAACAGTTCTCATCAAATTACAGGTATTTTTCAAAATATTTCCCTGGGGAGAATGCTCCCAGCTTTTTACAAAGGATTTATCCCTTCTGTCTAATCATGCCTTGGATGAGCTGTTCAGAAGGTGTTGCTTGGGCTGCTCATAGCAGCTAGTTGAGCCCTGGTGTAGGAGTTTATACCCTGATCTATCCCCAGTCAGACTGCCAATATCACTACAGTGTGAGTCTTTAATAGCCCGCAACCACTTCCTTTTTCTACCCCCAGCCATTGCTTCATTTAGGAGATAGGAAAAAATATACACTAATAAAATCTGTTGCACCACAGATGTCATTCTTCACAACCCTTCCTATATATCCGCTTTTCCTGTCTGAATCCTTCCTCTTTAAAACTGGCATATAGGCTATTAGGCTTATTATCAGTTTTGAGTGTGGGGTTAATAAGTACAGCAACCTCTCTTCTTTTCCTTTCCCCTTATCTCACTATGCATTATTGATAAACTAAACTGCAATAAGTCACCAGGACCAGATGGTATTCACCGAAGAGTTCTGAAGGAACTCAAATGTGAAATTGCAGAACTACTAACTGTGGTTTGTAACCTATCCTTTAAATCAGCCTCTGACTGGAGGATTGCTAATGTGATGCCAATATTTAAAAAGGTCTCCAGAGGTGATCCCAGCAATTACAAGCCAGTAAGCTTGACTTTAGTACTGGGTAAACTGGTTAAAACTATAGTAAAGAACAAAATTGTCAGACACATAGATGAACATAATTTGTTGGGGAAGAGTCAACATGGTATTTGTAAAGGGAAATCATGACTCACCAATCACCAGAATTCTTTGAGGGGGTCAACAAGCATGTGAACAAGGGGATCCAGTGGGTATAGTGTACTTAGATTTTCAGAAAGCCTTTGACAAGGTCCTCACCAAAGTGGAATAAGAGGGAAGGTCCTCTCATGGATCGGTAACTAGTTAAAAGATAGGAAACAAAGGTAGGCATAAATGGTCAGTTTTCTGAATGGAGAGAGGTAAATACTGCAAAAAGAACAGGAGTACTTGTGGCACCTTAGAGACTAACAAATTTATTTGAGCNTAAATACTGGTGTCTCCCAGGGGTCTGTACGGGGATCAGTCCTATTCAACATATTCATGAATGATCTGGAAAAGGAGGTAAACTGTCAAGTGGCAAAATTTGCAGATGATACAAAACTACTCAAGATAGTTGAGTCCAAAGCAGACTGCAAAGAGTTACAAACAGATCTCACAAAACTGGGCAACAAAATGGCAGATTAAATTCAATGTTGATAAATGCAAAGTAATGCACATTGGAAAACATTCCACCTATACATATAAAATGATGGGATCTAACCTAGCTGTTACCACTCAAGAAAGAGATCTTGGAGTCATTGTGGATAGTTCTCTGAAAACATCCACTCAATGTGCAGCGGCAGTCAAAAAAGTGAACAGAATTTTAGGAATCATTAAGAAATGGACAGATAATAAGACAGACAATATCATATTACCTTTATATAAATCCATGGTAGGCCCACGTCTTGAATACTGCATGCAGATGTGATCGCCCCATTTCAAAAAAGATATATTGGAACTGGAAAAGGTTCAGAACAGGGCAACAAAAATGATTAGGGGTATGGAATGGCTTCCATATGAGGAGAGGTTAATAAGACTGGGAATTTTCAGCTCAGAAAAGAGATGACAAAGGGGGGATATGATCTAGAGGTCTATAAAATCATGACTGGAAGTGTTATTTACTCCTTCTCATAACACAAGTAGTAGGGGTCACCAAATGAAATTAATAGGCAGCAGGTTTAAAAGAAAGCAAAGGAAGTATTTTTTCACACAACACACAGTCAACCTGTGGAACTCCTTGCCAGAGGATGCGGTGAAGGCCAAGACTATAACAGGGTTCAAAAAAGAACCAGATAAATTCATGGAGGAAGGTTCATCAATGGCTATTAGGCAGGATGGGCTGGGATGGTGTCCCTAGCCTCTGTTTGCCAGAAGCTGGGGATGAGCGAAAGGGGATGGATCACTTGATGATTACCTCTTCTGTTCATTCCCTCTGGGGCACCTGCAACTGGCCACTATCAGAAGATAGGATACTGGGTTAGATGGACCTTTGGTCTGACCCAATATGGCTGTTCTTATGCAGAAGGAATAGTTGAGGGAGCAACCTGAGAAGAAGGAGAGCCAGATGGCAGTTGACCAGCCTCAGAAAAGTAAGCAAAAAAACAAAGCCATTTATTCAGTTAGGCAAGCGACCCCTTCTCTCCTCATTTGTAAGATTAGCCACCTCTTAAGAGAATGGTAACTGTGTAAGCAGAGCCTTGTCCATGATCACATCCTCTTATTATTTCCAGAGGCACTGTCAGACAGAAGGCTCCCCTTAGTCTCCTGCAGAGGCTTCACTCCCAGGAGTAATCTGGAACACAGTATTCCTAGTACTTGTGGATATTTTAAATATTTTGTTGGAAACTTTTTAAAAAGCCTTCAAACTCTTTTAACCCGCAAAAGCCACATACATTTGCTATTTTTATGCTTTTTCTATGGATGTTATATGTGATGGTGTATTTGTTTCTAACACTGTGTGCCGGATCCTCACCTGATGTAAATTGTTGTGGCTCCATCAAGGTCAGTACAGCTACACCATCCCTATGCTATTATCATTGAGTATTATAAGTGTAAACCAACTGCATACAAAATTAGTACAAGACATTGGGCTATACTCACCTTTTCTGGTTGTAGTGAGCTGCAAACTCCGTCTCTGTATGGCTCCTGAGGCATCTCTGGGGTTTTCAGCTTTAACTTGTGGTTGAGCACCATAGAAGCCCCATCAGCAGAGATCACCTGGGAGATGTACTGAAAAGTACATCCTCAGTCCTCCCTGTATGGTGCTCTTTTGGGTCAGTTATGGCTGATGGGGCCAACTGGCCCCATTTTCTGGGTGCTTTGTGTCACTACAATGCTGTCCAGGTTTACCTTCCTCCATGAAAGCCAGCATGACCCATTTAGGAATTTAACTAAAAGCCTCTAGTTCAGCTGCTAAATTGCAATTGTTATTCTGTAGTGTAGACAAGGACAGAGATAAAGGGATTAGTTTGGAGGGAGAGTAGGAATATGGGAAGTGGTGATGTTCTTGGAGTCACAGAAAAATGCAATATATAATATAGTACTCAAGCCTCTTTTCAGTCTCAGATTTTTGTCTGCCCTTGACTAATTTAAAGCATAGCCAAAAATCCATGTAGGTAATGGTCAAAATGAAATTGTGACTCATCCTAATAATCTTGCAAAATATTTGATGATATATTTCAGCTGTTGGGCATGATTCCTTTAGGTTCAGGCCATTGCTAATCACTGTAGAACTCTATATGATAGTAAGTAGCAGAGAGGTAGTCGGGTTAGTCTGTATCCACAGAAACAATGAGGACTCCGGTAGCACCTTAAAGACTAACAGATTTATTTGGGCATGCATCTGAAGAAGTGTTTTTTTTACCCACGAAAGCTTATGCCCAAATTAATCTGTTAGTCTTTATGGTGCCACCAGACTCCTCGTTATTTCTATATGATAGTAAAATGGTCCCTCATATACTATCTTTAATCTTTTCTTTCCTTTTAATTTTGCATCCTTTTTTCTCTGTTTTGGTCCTCTTTCTCCTCCATCCCACTCTCTTCTTAGCTCATTCCTCTCCACCTTTCCCTTTCTGTCCTTTTCTGTGCTCTCAATCCCTTCTGTTTCCTTTCTTCTTAGTTTTTTGATCATTTGTACCTCTCCCCTTTCCTAATATTTCTGTGCTTTCCTCCAAGTCCTCTCCTATTTATTACCATCCCTCATCACCACAGTTATTAAAAGATTAAAACTTTGGTCGCACATACTAATTTGCCTCAAACTAAACATAGATGTCATTAAAAAGGTACTGAGGCTAAATTTAACATGACTGTTAATTTTTATTGCTTTTGGTTTGGGAGGAAGGGGTGGAAACACCACCTGCTGCTACTGTTTATCTGCTAAATGCCCACAATGACATATTGACATTAAAGTTAACAAGAAATGTCCCTGTGTTTATTAGCACAAAATCACTTGAAATCTAGTATACCCAGTGTTCTCCTTAATTAACAAAGGAACCAATATTACTGTAGTGAGACCTATTGCCCTGAACACTTGTCTAACTTTTTGTGAACACTAAAAATAACAGAAATATGATATAATAAATGTCACAGACAAAACAAGGGAATTCAGATCTAAGCCATCCCAATCGTGCCTTATCAGTTTTAGACATGTATGCTAATTAGTCCAATACATTGCTACATTCCCACTCTCCCCTCTTTGTTTCACAAAAGTGAACTTAGTTAAGGCCAAGTTGAACACACACTTTTATTTTCCCTGCAGCTCCTAACATTGGAGATCGTATTTCTGTGTGGGATTTTTTTTAGCAACTATTACCACAGTAGTAGCAATTTTTAAAGTAATTATCACCACATGATGGGTGCAAGAATGCACTGGGATCAATGAATGAGTGAGTGAATAAGGATAACTGGGTGGATGAGCTCTCCTGGCTGCTGCTGTCATATCATCACATATGACAGGCAAAGTCATTGCAGCTCATTACATAGCCCCATTGAAGTGGCTCTTTTCCCATACAGTGATGTAGCACTGTAGGTGAGAGGGCTAATCACTTTTCCAAACCATTGTGGGTTCAGTTCGTGCTGGAAGTATGTTTAGTGTGCAGCTTTTTTAACAGTGGCTGTCATAAACAGACAGTTAAGGGTTAATGCCTCTTTTACCTGTAAAGGGTTAAGAAGTTCACCTCGCCTAGCTGACACCTGACCAGAGGAACCAATGAGGGGACAAGATGTTTCAAAAGGAAGGAGGGAAGTTCCTATGAAGTGAGTTCAGTTTCAGTTTTGGCCAGAGTAGAAAAGATCAAGGAATCAGCCTCTTATCACAGTAGTGAGTACTAGAAAAGGAATAAATAGGTTTATGTTTATTTTCTTTTGTAACTTGTCTTGTGCATGAGGGGAATAATCAAATTGGGTATTCTTTTGTGTAACTAAGGGTTTTGCCCAGGGGAACATCCTCTGTGTTTTGAATCTGTTGTCTGTGAGATCAGCTTGTATGCTATCTCCCAGAGGTTTTTCTTTTACCTTTCTTTTCTTTAATTAAAAGAAAGGTAAATTTAAGAACCTGATTGATTTTTCCTTGTTTTAAGATCCAAGGGGGTTGGATCTGGACTCACCGGGAATTGGTGGGGGAAAGGAGGAGGGATGGTTAATTTCTCCTTGTTTTAAGATCCAAGGGTTTGGATCGGTGTTCACCAGGAACTTCGTGGAGGAGTCTCTCAAGGCTACCCAGGGAAGGGTTATAGTACTTGGGAGGGAAAGATTTTGGGGGAGAAGACAGTTTCCCAGAGTTGGCAGTTCTGACATATCATTTCTACAAATCCTCCAACTTACTTCATCAGGTCAGATCCATGAGTGGCAGGGAGCCCCACTGAATTCAGAAAAGGCTGCTGCACTGTCAGTTGCAGGATTGAGGTGTCTATTTGAGGTATTCTAAGTATTCCTGTAGTAAGCATCGGGAAGTATAAATGATACTGAAAATATTGATATCAAGTTTTTGTTTTATCTAAGCTACGGTTAGCCAACTTTATCACTTTACATGTCTCTTATTTTAATTATTTTGACTTTTTTAAAGGAAAATACAGAAGACAGATGACTTTAGATCATAATTTTATTTTAAAAATAGTTCATATGTAATCCTTGTGAATCTATTTAATTTCTTCAATAAAAAGGAACTTTGTCCAGTGAAATACACAAATAGCCACTGTTAAAATAGAAATTTGTTGTCACACCCATGTGACATTCAGATTTCACATAATGTGTTGACAAATGGAGGGAAGGAGCTGCTCTTTATCCTGAGGAATGCTTATTTTCCACAAAGCCATACATATAACATGCAGTGAGTTATTGTCAGTGTTTTTAACATCTGAATATATCCCCATTCAATGATTAGCTGAACTGCAAGTGCACTCCATTTATTACACTTTAAAATTAAAGGTCTGATCCTTAAGATGCTGAGCACTTTCTGCTTCCATTGGATACTGAGGGTGCTCATAAAAGGAGATCAGCACCTTGCAGGATTGGCTCTTGATTTTGCCTGTTGTGTGCATTTGAACAGCAACTGGAATTTCTTACTTTACAAGGTTGGCGGCTTAAAATATTAATGCATCAGTAACCCACCCACCCCCAACCTTGCTTTTCCTACTATCGTGTTAATATTGGAATATATTGGTCCTAGTGAAGCTGTCAGTGCAAGCCTATACGTAGGTATGTTAACTAACCCAACTCTGCATTTTCAGAATTCTCTTCCAGTCATATTATGTTCCTCAGGAAGGTTTATAGATAGATCAGAATAAATTAAACAGGGCTAACTTTGGGTATTTGTTCCAAGAAGAATTTTCTCATCAGTCGTTGAACAGTGAAAAAGAACAATATCCTCATCTGTTGACTGAAGAGAACGTTCATAAAGGTTCCTTAAAGTTGTGCAAAAGTATTTATACACTGGTAAAACCAACACAAAAGACTTTTTCAGAAGCTTCAACAAAATGTTCCCTTTATGTGGTATATCTTCAGTTCACAAAAGGCTATGTTTTTGTGATTGAAAATTGCTGTTCAAAAGATTGTATTATTATGATGTATTTATTTATTTAATTGTTTATTTATTAGTATTACAGTAGCACTGAGAGATTCCAAGCAAGATTAGAGTCCCATTGTGTTAGACACTTTATAAATACATAGTAAGCAGGAGAACATTCCCTTCTTCCCCACATGGATGCCAGGAAACCCAGTCTCAAACACCTTGTACTGTAAGGCTAAATCTGAAGTAAATGGGGGGAAAAAATACTTGCTCTGGATTCCTCCTTGGCGGTGTGTTTGTGGACATTCTCCCTTTCTTTCACCTTCTGTATGTGTCATCTGTACAATCTATCTGACCTATATAAAATTTGAAGTTAAGTGGGTAGGAAAAAAGATTTCCTGCCATCTGACTCTTCCGTTCTCAGTAAACCAAGTAACTTCAGAAACTCTGAGCAATAAACAACAGAAGGCATTTTGAGAGAGAGAAAAAAAAGCAAAATAAAGTAGTTAAAAAAGGAGCTGTCAACCATCATAAGGCAACGTTTATTTAATCATTTAGGCTAATGTGTCAAACTCTATCAGGAAACCTTTACCTTTAGCACACAGGGACAGATTTGGGGTGGGGGGGTGTCAAACATTTATAGATCTCAATAAAGAGCAAGAAATAAATATCACTGTGATCAAAAAAATTAATTTAGAAGCTTATTAACTGACAGTAGTACCTTCTAGTATTACTTTTATTAGTACATTTATATAAGAAAACATAACAATATAATGTTAACCCATTTTTGTCTCATAGAGCAACTTTTGGGAAAGGATTGATAACCATAAATAAACTGTATCAAGCTAGCATTATGTTCCTGGAACATTCCACCTTGTTTATCAGGTGTTCATCTTAATGTTGAGGGGTTAAGTGGGTCCTACTGACTCACTGAGCTGGGTGATTCATTTTCCTTCCTGGATATAAGGGAGGTTGGAGTGGCTCTCTGGAAGAAGTGTATCTAGGTTGTTGGCTATATAGTCCTGAGGAGGAATGCTAAGAGCAATTAAACCTGAAAATAGAGGTTTCACCTGGTCTGTTTTACCTTATTAATTTTGTTTTGTTTCTCTCCTCCCCCCACCCATAATTCCAACCTCAGGAAGAGGGTATGTCTGAATTTTATAGAAGATGTAGACCATGTTTATAGAGTAGTTTAGTAATGGCACCTGTTCCCAGAAATGTATTTAATAAATAATCTTAAATATAAAATGGTATTTATTATTTAAAACATTTTAGTCAAACATTTCATAATGACATTGTAATTTTAATACATTATTTTCTAGGGCTGTCTTCGTAATTTATATTTTCCATACTTGTCATTACTACCTTGACCCCTAGTACCAAAACACCACAATCTGTTATTAACAGCTTCTAATGTAAAATGTTGAAGCCCTTGTTTTACCTTGTACTGATCAGTGTTGTACAGATTCTGTATTCATTTTTTGTATTTATCATTAGTTTCTTTCCTTTTATGAAGAACATGAACACACTATGAACTTCAGAAGACAGAACCATTAAAATTGTTGTAATGACAGATCTGACAGACGTTTACATCAGACACTGCAACACCCTCACATAGACAAAGTCTATTAATTATATTCAGATGACAAAGTTAAATGGGAATTGACTAAAATATAATGAAAAATGTTGCAAATGTTGCATTTTTCATTATTAAAACAAGTAGATGTACAATAAGCAGTCTTCCATGAGTAACAAGGAATTGGCTGAATATAGTTGTTTGCATTTACATCTAGGTTACTCAAATGTATTTCCTAATAATTTAAAACGTGAATATATTAAAATGTTAAAATTCCCTGGAGCATATTCAGGCTTCCACAAAATTTTCAGCACCCAGAAGAAAGTAGCTATAATATTCTATTAAGTGTTGATTTGATTGAATTGTATGTGTGCGTATGCTTGTTACTTTTTATAACAGTTATTTTTTTGCATTTTCAGATTTGTATTTTGATTTTTGAATATCATATCAGTCTGTGATCAGTTGCAAAATCCCCTGGTTTATAATAATAATTTGGTAGATGTTCATGAATCAGATAATTGCATTGGCCTCAGCGCCGGCTCCAGGGTTTTTGCTGCCCCAGGCAGAAAANGACGTGCCGCCCCTCTCCCGAGTGGCCGCCCCAAGCACCTGCTTGTTCAGCTGGTGCCTGGAGCCGGCCCTGATTGGCCTCTAGCAGTTATAGTTATTTGCATTACCTATAGAGAATCTATAAGGTAATTCCTTTGCTTAAGGCATACAATTGTAGAAGTTATTTTCCTGGGCACGTTTTTTATTAGTAAAGGCAATTATTCCTTCCCAGTGCTGCTTCTTGGAGACATTTTTTTGCAAACCAACTCATTTCATTCCAAAGTGGAATAGATGGAAATGAGCTAAGGATTATCCCTAATCTGCTTGTGCTGATTATGTTTCTGTCTGACTTTTTTTTTTTTAATGTGGTTACATTCTAAGTCTTTCTAAACAGCGGCACTGGTAGTTTTAAATACAAAAATATTGTAATATTAATGCCTTTTAACATTTCCATGTATGCAGTCTCTTAATTTGTTTTCCAAGTATTCCAGAGATGTGCAAGTAAAGGCATATGCTTATTAAGTATTGTGCTATATGAATCATCATCATTGCTGTAGCAACAGAGGGCCTATTCATAAATGGAGTCCCATTATGCTATACTCTGAGCAAACAAAAAGTAAGAGATGTTCCTTGTCCCAAAGAGTTTACAATCTAATTTAAGTCAAAACATGAATGAGTGTAACAAATTAAATGGATGCTATAGGATAACGATGAGAAATTACATAAAAGCTTTGGGTGGTTGTGGGTTTTTTTAGTTTTAAAATAGATATAAATTATAAATATTAATTACACTAATAATCCCTACTACTATCATTTTGCATTTTTTCTATCCTAAAACTAATATATTTTAAGCTTGTTTGTCCTTTCAAATGTAGTCTAATTAGAGCAATTTAAAAATATCAAAATAGTTAGTTAACAATATGTATAATATTATTTAAATAATCCATGATAATACAGTTGAGGTTCAGAAGATAGACTACTGCATCAGTATATCTAAATTACTGTATTATATGCGTCTTATGAAGTGGGTATTCACCCACGAAAGCTTATGCTCCAATATGTCTGTTAGTCTATAAGGTGCCACAGGACTCTTTGTCGCTTTTTACAGATCCAGACTAACACGGCTACCCCTCTGATACTGTATTATAGTAATACTTGAAAGAATAATACAAAATGTTTGTCCTGTTGGGGTCAGTGGCGTTGTGCTAGAGATGACTTTGTTCCCATTGCTAAAAAGTGAAGACACTAAATCTGGGAGGAGAAACTAGAAACAGGATTTACTAGATGAGTGCCATGTATGAACCTGAGTCTCACTGCTTGTATTTTCTAGGATGGGGCTTCAAGGTCACAGTGAGTCAGAACAAACTGGTATAAATCAGCAAAGCTTTGAGCTCAGTGGAACTTATTTGAATAACACCAGCTGAAGATCTGGCCTAGTTCTTACCTTAGGTGAAGACAACTTTCCCAAACCTCACTGAAGTACAAAACAGAACAAATAAAAATGCTGTAAACCATAATTTCACTAGGAGGGTGGTGAAGCACTGGAATGGGTTACCTAGGGAGGTGGTGGAATCTCCATCCTTTTTTAAGGTTTTTAAGGCCCGGCTTGACAAAGCCCTGGCTGGGATGATTTAGTTGGTGTCGGTCCTGCTTTGAGCTGGACCTGCTTAGATGACCTCCTGAGGTCTCTTCCAACCCTAATCTTCTATGAGTCTATAAACATGTAATATGATAGGAACTAGTAGATGAAGCAGTCTCTTACCAGTGTTCTTATGTGACATCTTTTTTTTTTATTTAATGGAGCATTAATTTTCACCTTTACAATCTGAGAACTGAGATGCAAATCTCATATATATAATTACACACACACAAACTGTGAGTTTGAAATTAGTTTTTAATTAGCGCTGATGTTCATGCAGCCAGCAGGAGACATTTTGTTATAATAACATTATAACTCACTGGTTGGTTTGTATAGTTTTGGCAAACCTATACTAGTGAGTTCAGTTTATCTTATTTTGTTTTCTTGGGACTTGCAAGGTCTGCCCTTGAAAACCGATTTTCCCTTAAAGCCTTTGTAGTTGTTAGATTGGCTTACCCCCTTCCCTCCCTGCATTTTAAGTCTGAGGGAGGGGTCGTTTCCCCAGACATCCTTTGGGATAGTCTTATAGCACACAGGAACTAAGTTCAAAGTTAATGATATGGACTAGATTTTCTTAAATAATTTTTTTTCTGACGGGAGCAGGGTTTACACACGTGGAAGCAACAAGTGATTCATTAAAGGTCCTGTACCTCCACAGTGGACACCATGTAACTTCCCTGGGCTCCCTATTACAATGTGAAGCCAGCATTTGGACTGTCCTGGAACTCTGAGGGGTAGCAAGGGGTGGAGGAGTTTTCTGCAAGAAAGTTTTCCCAAACAAAAGATGTAGCTAAAAACCAATATTTCATGGAGTCCAGCTAGCCTCCTTCTCCCTCCCCTCCCCAACACTCCTTGAAAATACTTTCTATAAAATAAAATTACAGACCATGAGGGCTTGCACTGCTGCACTTATATCAATGCACAAAGCCCCCACTGTAAACCGTGTTCAAGTTATCCAATGCAGTTTTATTACCAGTGAGTCCTTTGCATCTCTGACAGAACCCTGAGATGTTGTCCCAACTTTAACCCCCCGCTCCAGTTTTTCTGAAAGCCCTACAGCATTAGCATCATCCTTTTATCTGAAGATGACTGTCTAGACAGGTCTGCCTTAAAAGCCCATCTGTTGCTCCATGATCAGTCAGAGGTCACTGTTAACTGACAGAAGGCCATTATTCCCCTCCCATCAAAGGTCAAGCATACTGTCTTTGCAATGTTTCCAGCTCCTGTCAGCCCAAGAAACAAGAACCCTAGACCTGGTAACTAAACATGATATTCCTGAATAACATACTAGAGAACATCATGACAACATGTAGCCAGCCTCTTGCTATTCTGTCAACAAAATAGTTTGCCTATAATGCCGTTAATGTTACTAAAATGCTAAGCAACAAATTAAAACAAAATAAAATAAAATCATTTCATTAACTCTGTAAAGTACTTAGGGATGCTCAGCCAATTAGAGTTTATCAGTTTGACTGAATATTTCCAACCCCATCATTTTGCATAGGGATTAGCATTCTTCATGCTGCAGAATTAACATCTTTAACATTTATTTTAACTTTTGTTCCTTTTCATTTTAAAATTACAATGTGAAGAATAAAGCTAACTTTAATAAGACAAATGTGTACTATTTTACTCTTGCTAAGGGAGTTGGGCTGCTTAGGGAGCTTATTAATTAATTGATTGTTATATTATTATTATTCTCTTTCTTTCCATCAGTCTTAAATCCAGGACACCCCTTCAAACAATGCCTATATTGGAAACAGGGGGTTCCAGAGCCAGTATGGAGATAAAACTTCTGTATTGATTTTTTTTTTCTTCTGGCATATCTTCCTAAATCTGCGGATTTTGGAAATGGACCTTCCTGCCTATTCTGTGGCAAGAGAACAAACTCCCTCCTGCAAGGAAACATTCTTTACTAAACTACTTGAGGGTCATTTCATGGATGACTTATAAGCAGGAGAATAATGAGTAGGAATAAGGAGGGTTTTTTTACTTCTGAATATGTCATTGGTGAGATGAATACTGCGTACAGTTCTGGTGTCCACATTTTAAAAAGGATGTTTAAAAATTGTAGATGGTGCAGAAAAGAGCTACAAAAATTATTTTAAGGGCTGGAGAAATACCTTTCAGTGAAAGATTTAAGGTATGTCTACACTTCAATTAAACACCTGTGGCTAGCAACTCAGGCTCCTGGGAATCGGGCTGCAGGGCTGTTTAATTATGCTGTAGACATTTAAGCTCAGGCTGGAGCCCAAGCTCTAGGACCCTGTGAAGGGGAAAGGTCTTAAAATCTATGAATCAAAGACATACTCTTCATTTCCCAGTTGTTATCGTAGCTGAAGTCTATCTTGCCCAAAATGCATATCTCGTATGTGGAATGCAGATAAAGTGTTGGGTTTTTTTTAAGGTGATATGCAGAATCAGATTAGACACACTCTAACACAGGAGCCCCCACTCCTCTTTGGGATGGTATTAGCCATGGCCAGTCACACACAAACAGTTTGCTGGTATGTTGGGAGCCCATAACCATTTCTCTTTGGGGAAGCTGAGCCTCCTCCCTGTGGACCACTGCTTTGTGCCCTCAGGAGGGCACCCTACAGTCAATAATGGAGTGGCAGCAATGAAGACTCCCTTCCCCTCTACTGAGGTAGTGTCTGGAGAGTCTCCAGAGCAGCAAGTTGGAGAATTAACAACCTATTATGATGTGTGAGTTGTTTCAGACTTTCTGCAGACTCCAACAGATGTCACTCCATTGGTTGCACTCAATGTTTTCGGTACAGCCAGGAGGGCTGGAAACAGATTCCCCCCCCCCCCTCCTAAAAATTAAAAACAACAAAAACTGAGATTCAGATGTCATCTTCCAATTCGAGAAACTGGGACCCTGTGCACTTGCTTATATCTTAATCTGCCCCTGAGTTATAAATTCCTATGGATGTTATTTATTTGGGAATTGTTTATATGTGGATATGAATAACTATAAATATTGTTTACACTAGGAAGGATAGGCAGTCTTTAACTCAGATGGAAAACTGCACAAGGCCCAGGACTGACAAAAACTTTTAGGTACACCAGGAAGTTGTTTACCATATTGTGGTTCCCACATTAGGAAAGACTGAGAGATTGTACCAGGCACAATTACTGTTGAAAAGCTAAATGTAAAATTCACTCTGAATCCATGCAGGTTTTTAACTATAAAATTACCTAAATTTATATTGAAGATATTGGTAAATATAAAATGTTTAGTAGTTGGTTGGTATTACAGAAATTGTTGTCTCCTTGCATACCTGCATCTAGTCCATTAATTTACTTCAGTGCCGATATGTCTCATTTGGACATCTGCTTCTATTTAATATCTTGGCCCTAACCTAATCAGAAGATCAAAGATATGTAATCAGTTCCAGTTAATGCAAGTATCTAATAGTGATTTGACTAAATGTTAATAGAGGTATTTCACCTTATCAGTCATGTGTATAATGCTCATTTTAGAAGCTGAAGCATTCTTTTGGTTTTCCAGATAACAAAATAAAAATGTTGCATTCTGTATGTAATAAAAAAAAAAGCAAGTGTTTGCATGTGTTTTAGCTCTGTTACATATTTTTTCTTCCTCCTTGAAATAGATGTTGACTAACGTAACCTACAAATTACCCTTTATTAATACCCATTGCTCCAAAATAAAAATCATTTACAGATT
Source organism: Platysternon megacephalum (assembly GCA_003942145.1). Taxonomy (NCBI): domain Eukaryota; kingdom Metazoa; phylum Chordata; order Testudines; family Platysternidae; genus Platysternon; species Platysternon megacephalum. The sequence goes on along the minus strand of QXTE01000001.1, from coordinate 34,364,952 downwards.
TATTTTTTACACTTTGTATTGATTTTCCTTATGGAATCAGCTTGTGCAAGGTATCTTACAAACTTGAGATGTTCTAGTATTAGCTTTACATGTCAACAGAAAAGTGACTTTCAATTGACTTGGGAACAGAGTAAAAAAAAGAATGTATTTTAATTACAGCAGTAATTTATTCTGATTTATGAGGAGTTTTTGGGTTTGGATGCCATATTACTGTGTTAGAAAGGCAGAGTGCTCTGCTGGGCTGACCATAAGGCTGGCAACCAAATAAATACCAAAGAAGACCAGCACAGTAGCATTAATTTCAAGAAGAATAACTACACAAAAATAAGGAAGCTAAATAAACAGAAATTGAAAGGAAGAGAGTCAAGAGTGAAATGCCTGCAAGCTGCATGGAAACTTTTAAAAATACCATAGTACAGGCTCAAATTAAAAGTATTTGGCAAATATAAAAAAATAAGAGGACAAAAAAAAAAGCCACCATGAATAAACAGAGTATAAGCAGCGGTTGGGAGGGAGGGGAAAACATCCTTTAAAAATTGGAAGTCAAATGCTAGTGAGGAAAATAGAAAGAAGCATAAGCTCTGGCAAGTCAAGAGTAAAGGTATAATTAGGCAGGCAAGAAAAGAATTTGAAGAGCAACTAGCAAAAGACACAAAAGCTAACAGCAATTTTTTTTTAAGTACATGAGAAGCAGGAAGCCTGCCAAACAATCAGTGGGGCCACAGGATGAGCAAGCTGCTAAAAGAGCACTCAAGGAAGATAAGCCGTGATGGAGAAGCTAAATGAATTCTTTGCATCAGTCTTCACTGCAGAGGACGTGAGGGAGATTCCCATACCGGAGGCATTTTTTAGATGATAAATCTGAGCAATTGTCCCAAATTGAAGTGTCAATAGAGGAAGTTTTGGGGGGAAAATGATAAATTAAACAATAAGTGACCAGGACAAGATGATATTCACCCAAGAGTTCTGAAGTAATTTGCAGAACTACTGTTATATGTAACCTATCACTTAAATCAGCTTTTGCACCAGATGACTGGAGAGCAGCTAATGTGAAGCCAATTTTTAAAAGGGCTCCAGAGGTGATCTTGGCAATTACAGGCTGGTTAGCTTAATTTCAGTACCAGGCAAATAGGTTGAAACTATAGTGAAGAAGAGTATTAAGAGACATGTAGATGAATAGGATTTGTTGGGGAAGAGTCAACATGGCTTTTGTAAAGGGAAATGCCTCACCAATCTATTAGAATTCTTTGAGGTGGTCAACAAATGTGGACAAAGGTGATCCAGTGGATATCGTGTACTTGGACTTTCAGAAAGTCTTTGACAAGATCCCTCACCAAAGGCTCTTAAGCAAACTAAGCAGTTATGGGATAAGAGGGAAGGTCCTCTCATGGGTCAGTAACTGGTTAAAAGACAAGTAACAAAGGGTAGGCATAAATGGTCAGTTTTCAAAATAGAGAGAGGTATATAGTAGTGTCCCTCAGGGACCAGTATTGGGACCAGAACTGTTCAACATATTCATAAATTATCTGGAAAAGGGGGTAAACAGTGAAGTGACAAAGTTTGCAGATGATACAAAATTACACAAAATAGTTAAGACCAAAGTAGACTTCAAAGAGTTGCATAGGGATCTCACAAAATGAGGTGATTGGACAGGAAAATGGCAGATGAAATTCAATGTTAATAAATGCAAAGTAATGTACATTGGAAAACATAATCCCAACTACACATACAAAATGATGGAGTCTAAATTAGCTGTTATCACTCAAGAAAGAGATCTTAGAGTCATCATGGATGGTTCTCTGAAAACATCCACTGAGTGTGCAGCAGCAGTCAAAAAAAGCTAACAAAGTGAGGAACAATTAGGAAAGGGATAGATAATAAAACAATAAATATCATAATATCACTCTATTAATCTATGGTACACCTACACCTTGAAGACTGCATGCAATTCTGTTCATCCCAGCTCAAAAAAGATATATTGGAATTGGAAAAAGTACAGAGAAGTGCAACAACAATGATTAGGGGTATGGAACAACTTCCATATGAGACAAAATTAAAAAAGACTGGGACTCTTAAGTTTGGAAAAGATATGACTAAAATAGTGAATGGTGTGGAAAAAGTGAATAAGGAAGTGTTGTTTATCCCTTCACAGAATGAGGGGGTCACCGAATGAAATTAATAGGCAGCAGGTTTAAAACAAACCAAAGGAAGTACTTGTTCACATAATGCACAGTCAACCTGCGGAACTCGTTATCAGGGGATTTTATGAAGGCCAAACGTATAACTGAGTTCAAAAAAGAATTAAATAAATTCATAGAGGTTAGGTCCATCAATGGCTATTAGCTAAGATGGTCAGAGACACAACCCCATGCTCTGGGTGTCCCTAGGCTGTCGGATGACAGGGACTCTATGATGGGATGCATGCATCACACAATAATTGCCCTATTCTGTTCATTCCTTCTGAAGTATCTGGAATTGGTCACTGTTAGACAGGATAGTCAGCTAGATGGATCATTCTTATGTCTGACACAGTATGGCCATTCTTATGTCTTATGTTCTTTAACCAAGGACTCCTGAGTTCTAAACCCAGCTGTCACTGACACACTGTGTGGCACAGAAAGTTGCTTAAACATTTTCTGTCTGTTAAATGGGGATGACAAAACTACAAATCTCTCTCACATAGGAGTTGTGAAGATTAGTTGCTGTATTACAATGCTTTGAATTTGGAAAGTGCTATACTGTTATCTTTATTTCCTCTCCTGTTTTAACTCATTTTGCATCAGTCCAGCTGGAATGGGGGAAACAGCTCCAGTATCTAGCTTCACAATCAATGTTCATGCTGCTTTTTTCAGACAGCTGGCATGGGGCTGCCTAGTTCTTAGTCCTCTGAGAATTGAGTTTAACTTTTAAAAAGTCCCATTGTTGGCCCAATGCCTGGAAAACAACAGCCACTCAAAAAACAGGTCTCATGCTGAGACATTCCATTGAGCGTGGGAATAATTTGTTTATGCCAGAAACAAGAGCAAAGGAAGGCACATCTGCTGCCTTGGTCTTGTTCATAGGCAGGTTGTTTCCTGTTTGTTCAGCCTCCTATATTGTTTTATTTTGGAAAACTACCTTGATATTCTGGACCTTCAGACTCAGGTCTGGTGTGGTACTGTATATATTCAGCAAATACTGACATGATTTTCCCTGTGACAACAAAATGAAGTATTTTGTTGTTTTTCTATTTATTAATATATACACTAATATTGATAAATTTAAATAAGTTTAATGTTGGAAAACTCCTTCTTAATTATTACATTGACAACTAAATTCTTCCATCAAATTTGTTGGTGTTGATCTTCGATAAAAGTCATAAATAAGGTATAATGTTGCTGTACCTCTTAAATAGCAATTCTTGGAAATAATCAATATTCCTAATAGTGTTTTATGCTGCCTCTGTACTACCTTGTTATGGTAAATGGAATCACAATAAATATTTGTGGTTTGGAAATAAAGGTGTGTTTTTCGACAGAATAATTACCACTAGTTTGGATTTTACTATCCCATCCAGTGGTTTAAATGAAGTCCAATTCAGATGAAAAAGTGACTGTATTCATTTCCTGTGATGGAGTAACTGAGATATAACAGCTGTTGAGATATAGGATTACTAGTTGGATATATTTCTTGCACCTCAGCTCCTATATCTGCTTAATCTGAAAGTTCCAGTATAAACATTAACCCTCAAGAACAGAGATACTGTCTCTGGTACATTTTAGTTCCATAGAAAACATCCATTTGTGAGAGAGATTTCCTGATCTGAAATGTTTCATTATATTTTAAAGAGAAATTCAATACATTCAGCCTGCCACACTGAAATTTCAAAAGATGAGTCCTTCTCAGCAAGAACAAATTCTGAAATTACCTTATATAATAATCATTTTGCATCATTTGAAAATTTAGATGTTTGAGCTGATCAAATAGCGTTATTATTATTAATTAGTGTACTACTTTTTAACTTCATTAGCGAAAGAACAGAAAAAATCAAGACACATATCTGAGAGGTTGTTACAGCATTTTGAGGTACACGGCTTGGATGCAAGGGATGTAAAAGGCACTTGACTTCACTTGCTTTTCACTTGTTCCATGCCACCTGGACTGAGCTATGCTACAAACTATTCATGGCATGATATGACTTGCCACAATCAAATGGTAGAAGTTTGACACATTTTTCAGGTAACTGACATGAATGCCACCTGTCAGAAATTACTGGAAATCTTACTTCTTTCTTTTTGGAATCATAACCTTTGGATGGATGGTCCAGTTACATGATTTTATATCCTTTTTGGACAAGAAGTTTTTTGCTGTCCAGAATAATTAATTGTAAAATCACCTTTCAGTTAATCTTCCAGCACAAATATGTATGCTGACCATGTTGGTCCTGGTTAGGATGATACATTTGTATATTAAATCTTGGGAAGAACTAGAGACTTCCTTAATTTGGTAATGTATTAGTAGCAGAAACTGAAGTTATGTCCACACTGAAGTAAAACACCCACAGTAGGCAGGAATTGAGCTATAGAATGGACTCTGGGACCATGACCCCTTGCAGGGTCCCAGACCTGGGGCTCCAATCTGAGCCCAAACATCTACACTGCAATTTTATACCCCTGCAGCCTGAGAACCCAAGTCAGTTGACCTAGGCCAACCATGGGTGTTTTACTGCAGTGTAGATATACCCTGAAATCCCTCCTCAAGAGTGAGGCAAGTAGTGATTGAAAATTCATCATGTGGATCTGGAAACCTCTCCCAAAAGCTGTGTTGCAGGCAGGGAAAGTTTTGTATTGATTTCTGCTGCTCCACACCTGAACAGAGATTCAGGTCATGCATCACCATTCTCCCCAACAGAAAGATTTAGGCTTGTATTGTGTCACCAAAGAAAACCATTATAGCAAATTGCTCTAAATTCTAGATGGATAAAGCAAACCAAGGGGGGAAAAAATCGAACCAGTTGAATGATTGTCATGTAGAGTACTAAGTGTCATTTTCACAATTCTATCATTCAATGGTTTCATGTGTAGAGAGGCTAGTTTATCTTCTTTGATACGGGGACTCGAACCCCAACAGTATGATAACATCAAGTATTTCTAACAAGCGTAGTTTGTAGTTTGAATAAGTTTCATTTAATTATCATTTTCATGTACATTTCTGCTGATTAACTCATCGATTCAAACTGTTTTAAAAGTAGTTTGCCAAGCTTGTAAGGAAACTAGGCTTCAGTTTAACAGTGAGACTTTTTTTTTTAAGTGAGCTGAGAGCAAAGCTGACATTTTGTACCCTGATGAAGAAACAGTAAAATAAAATAGCTTATGCAATAACACTAAACTTTTCACAAAATCAGACACTAAAACCATACAAAAACAAAATGCAGAAGTTATGCCATCACAGAACCCATTTTGATGTTTTGATTTTAGATTTCATGCACTACATAGACTTGAAGCACACTGTAAACTATAGACAAAGGCTTTGTGTGGGTTTAAAAGATGTTTGCTCTTAAATTACATTCTAAATAGGCAAACAAAATGAATATAGGCTTAATGCTGTCTTAATTCTTGATAAAGAACACCAGCCTGCATAATGTTCATTAGTTTAAATTCCAAGGGGTGTTTTGTGGCTGCCATAAATAAATAAATAAATAAATGAAAACTTACATAAGTAAATGAGAAGGCTCAAACTGTACAATTGTTAATGGAATATATTTTTATGTTTTGGTTAATTCAATCGTTTACTGCCATAATATTTTATCAATTAAAATGTGGTATGCAAAGTTTAGAATATAACATTTTCATAAGTTCAATTTCCAGCTTTCCATATTCACATTCTGGGCTTAGTTATGGCTTTTTGACCTTAGTCTCTGGGCAGGATTTGGCAACCCATCCCAGGAGAAGCTCCATTTCCCTTCCTTCTACTCAGGTGTGGCTTGTTTCCCAGAGGTATTGAGGGTCAGTGTTTGTGTCCAGTCCCTGAAAACTGGTGTAAAGGCAGCCAGAGGTGTGATTTCCCCACGTGTAGGGAAGGAATCTCTGCTGTGCGACAAGAGAACTTTATTCCCCAGCCAATATGATAGCTCTTGGGGGTGGGGGTGAGCTCTTGTAAGCAAGTTGAAGTTAGAACATCCCAAAGGCTACTCTAAATTATGATGGGGGCCACACCAGCTGCTCGCTATCTCCAGAATTAGAGAAACAGAAAGGAAACTTAAAGTGCAGCTCAGTGATACCGGCAGATCATTGGTCCCTGTCCTTAAAGCAATTTCTTACTATATATTTTTTTAAAGTATGGTATTATTGCTATTGGCCACTAACTTGCAACAAAATTATGACAGCCCATGAGGCTTAGTGATGAGTGGCATGAAGTTTGCTTCCCTGTTTGAAGGAAGGATATCCCTGCAAAATGCTATCTTGTCTGACAGCATTTATTTTTCTTTGAACCCTGATTGTCTGTCTATCTGGTAAATAGAGGGGCCTCCTGTTACATACCAGTTAACTAAAATATTCCCATTCTTGGAGAATTGATACACATTTCAACCATTCGGCATTTGTGACGACTTCTCCAGAAATCTCTCTCAGCTAATCTCTTCTCCTTTGCTTTGGCTGCTAAAATCTTAAACCTATCTAATGTGATCCCAGTTGTGTCTAGTGCAGTGAACTCCAGCAGTGAATAGAGAAGTGGAATCAGCAACAGTAAGTTCACAGTCTTTAGGTTATAAACTTGGGGGGTGTAATGGGGTACACACTGCACCGCTCCAGATTCAGCCCCTTGGCCCCTCTCCTCCATGAATCAGGGACACTTCAGTTTGGTGCAACACACGTATCAGTTTCCCACCACCAGTTTCCAACTATATACAGGCTTTACAACTGCTTGGCCTACCACAGGCCTGGCCAGCAACTGACTAGGAGGCTCCTACTTCCTCTGAGCTTGACCTTCCATTCTTAGTCTCCACTTCCCCCCTTTCTCTGACTTCCTCCCAGCCTTATAGCTCCTGCTAATAAGGCTGGCAGGTGTGGTCACTTACTAGGCAAGCATAGGACAGTTCCCCCAGTCCCAATCTATTCTCCCTGATTGGGGCTGGAGTGGCAGGAGCTGATTAAGAACTTTTCCATCAGCACCCTGCCACAAGGGGCAATAGCTGTCTTTTTAAAGCTCTGCTATATCATTAATAAATAATCACACAACCATAGAAATGTAGGGCTGGAAGGGACCTCAAGAGGTCATCTTGTCCAACCCCACCCCCATTCCTATGGTGAGGCAGGATTAGAATAAAAATAAGAATGTTGTATTTTGAAAAGTCAGTCATTGACTACAACAAAATTGGGAAGTCATAAATGAGAGGAAATTACCTCATGGGTCTTGCTTATGCTACAAGATTGAATGGCCACTGTTAACCATTGATAAAAATTATTCTGTTTTGAAGTATAGACATGGTTTTAGGCTTCACCTATCTAGAGCACAACCCTGCACTAAGCAGGACTGCCCTATGTGTAAAACTTAAATATTCCAGCTAGTATACATCTAAGGATATCAATGACTTCCCTTGGTAAGAGATTCTATTTTCTAACTGATGTCACTGTTAGAAATGTTTTCTTAATGCTTAATGCCTATTCTGGATTCAATGTCTTACTACTTGTAAAATCTTAAATATCTCTGGCACAGATACTGGGTTAACTGCACCTTTGAACCACTTCAGCTCCGGTCTTCCTCAAGGACACCCACTTCAGACTCCCAGCCACCACTTCTCTCAGGTGGAGATCCTTGTCCCACTCCCTTCTAATCAGGATTTTAAATGCTGCATAGTCCCCTGTCTTATCCTGTGATATTCCCAGCAAGCTAGTCTGTCTAGAGGCCAGTGCTGTGCATTGCTTTGTTCCCAGGGCTATGAATAGTGCATTGGCAGCACTTACAACGACCACACTGCTCTAAGCAAGCTTTTTATTCTCAATTCTTAAAACATTACAGAGAAAACATAAACAAAAAACAAAACAACCAGATTTAAACATACCAGGAGTCACCAGTCAGTCTTGTGGGGCCCTAGTAGGCCAAAGTCTTTCCCACCCTTCCACAAAGGCTGGGGCCTCCCTGGGACAAAAAGGTCCAGCCATTTGCTGCACCAGAAAGAAGGGCCTGTGTCAGTTCAATTTCAGCCTTTTTATAACAAAAGTCCTTTCTTTGTGTGAGTGTCTGGAAAACCCAGTTCAAACCATTATATTCAAATACCCTAGGGGTTGTGCTTCTCTGTAGTTGGTGCATCTTTTCCTGGTCTGCAAGCAACAGGGCTTCCAGACACCGTCTGTCCCTTTCCAGCTGCAGCTTCTCTTGCTCTAACTGACAATCCATCCACAGTCCCTGTTACAGTGGTGCATTCAGCCTAGGTGTAGCACACTTGCTGTGTCTGTCAGCATCTTACCTGCTTCCATCCAGGGACTGGGTTCCAGGATTTCCCCTGCCTGCTGGTCTCCCTGCTGCTGGGCTGGGTGTTTCCTGTGATCTTGAACCATCATTCATTTTCAGTCCTCAGAGTATAGCAGGTCAACCAGCTATGCCTTTGTCTGATCCTCAATGTTCAGCTGCCTTTCTCTCCATATCTCAACCAGGTAACTTTTTTTCAGCTGTTCATAACTCATTTCCCCCTGTCTCTCTTTCCACTATTCATTTCCTGAAGACACTGAGACTTTTCTCTGTTCTTTTTCTTTCTACAGGAAACAGCACTGCTGTTGGCGCTTTACTAGCAATTCCACACTGTCGTAGATTACACATGCTGCCACCATATAGTCTCAGTTTCAGGGTTAACTGCAAGTTTGATTTCCCTCCTGGTCTTCCTTGCGGGCACCCAGACTTGTTGGGGATATTACAGTATGAGATAGGACAGTGCAGCCTCTAAAACATAAAAAGGGAGTGGGTCAAGGGTCTCTACCTCAGGGAGGTGACTGCTGAGAGCCTGAAACCATAAGTTGGTGCCTTCAAAGACCAAGGTGGGAGGATGTGTCTATGGTACAATTAACCCTGAAACTATGACAATTTCCTCCCCATTCCTTTGTTACTTCCAAGCAGTTATTTATGCACAATTCTGTATCATCTCCCCTGTTGTCTTTTTCTCTAAACTGGGCATACAGCATTCCTTTAATTTGTCATCTAGTTCAACAGCCAACTTCTTATCTATCTGATCATCAGTATAATTATTCATCAATTTAATTTCTCAGCTAGGTTAACATGTGAAGATCATATTTCAGTATTATATTAGGATCATTGCATTGCCTGTGTATGAAACATGTAATTGCCTCATAGAAGGACTATTGTGGATTGTCTATTACCATTTGCTTTTTAAACCCATTCTGTCCATTGTGCAAGAAATTGCTATCTTGTATTTACGTTGAAATTTTCTCCACTTGTTTGTTCAAATATTTACACTGTTGATGTTAGACAAACTTCGGATTTCCATTTTTACTTGTCTTCAATCATCTGATAACTCTGCCCTCAATGAGCTGTTTAAAATTATGACTCATAGTTCTGTTATCAATTCTAATGCTTCGGTCATATGTTGATGATCAGTTAGTGTAAGGAAGAAATAGCCCTCCACTGTAAAACAATGCTGTGAGGTGTATGTGTAATGTAGGCATTGTTTTATACCTTCCAATGAGGAATCTGACAGTGATCACTGTTGGAAACAGTATACCAGACCATTTTTTCTGTCTGTCTATGGCAATTCCTATGTACCTGTCCTTTTAACTTATTGAATTACAAATACGCATATGAAAAAAATGGGTATATTCATGAGTCTTTAGTGAATTTAATTTACCACAAAAGTTAGCTATTTCTGCTTAGTAAATTTGTTAGTGGTATAACTGGTTAAATTCTTCCATATGGGTAAAATTGTGATTTTTTTTTTTTTTTGGTAAGTAGAGATTATTATGCCAAAAATGAGTATTTCACTGGTAAAATGTATCTTTCTTTATGAAAAAAATTAGTGTATAAAATATATTGGGATTTTTTTTGTAGAATATCAGAAAAAAGTGAGATTTGTTCAACTTCAACAAGAGATTTTTTGCACAATATTACCTGTACACAGGCCCGCCGATGGGGGGCAAAGGGGTAAATTGCCCAGGGGCCCGGGCAATTTAAAAGGGCCTGGGGGCTCCCGGCCGCCACCGCTGCTGTGACGACGGGAGCCCCGGGCACTTTTAAGTCTCCTGGGCGGGCCACAGGGCTCCTAGGTACATGTGACCGTGCTGACCAATCATGCCGGCCTGCAGGGTCCCACAAAGCATAGGGCCCAGGGTGGTCACGTGCATCTAGGAGTGATGGGCGGTCCCGGAAGTGACAGATTTGTCACTTCCGCTCTGGGCCCCACCCTTTAGGGATGGCTCTGGCCCTGGGGCCTGGCATTGCTGTCGGCGGGCCTGCCTGTACAAATACATAATTTCATAATTACTTTTGCATTGCATATGTAACATACATATTGTGTTTTGCAAAATAAATAAATAGATACATAAAGGGCTTGCAAATAGACCTCTCACTGTTTGTTTTCTTATTGCACCCAGAGAAACATTTCTTTACAAGTTGAGTACATTGACCAGTTCTGACCTGTCATGACTCAGCTTAGGTATTATACATATGTATTTATAATTATAATCATAGTACAAAAATGAATATGAATGTATATTATATAGAAGATTGAGTGTTATTGGAGTCATTTTTAGGGAATTCCTTTATCAGTACTATAATTTTACCTTGATTTACAGCTCATTATTTGCTGTTTCATGAATTGTTAGGGTACAAGGTTATCATTAACACTAGATAGTAGAGCAGTAGAAAAAATATATCTTGCACATGGATTATTTATATCACCTCAATCAAGTAGTAGAGCTAGAATGTCTCTTTAATTCAGTATGCCATCTTGGTTAAAGTTGCCTTTTCTGCTGGTGAAAAAGTAGACTTTTTCTCAAAATTTAAAAATCTGACAAACATTTCTGTTATGTGAAACATAACTCATTGTCTTTGTATATCTCTATGTACAAGCATTTAGAGTAGTTGACTAAAAATAATATTCATAATACTTCCTGCAGCCTCTTTGTCAGGAGGAGAGCAATATTTGAAAATCTGTCCTCCTTCCCTTTTGGCAGTTTTAAATTTCTCAGGTGCACACAGGAAGTCAGTTGTGCCTGGCACAATTCAGCTTAACAAAGAGACAATAGCAAGCAACTGTTGTTTCAAGGATATCCGGCGTTAAGTAATAGTTGATCAGGCAAATCAGTACCACTCTGTGTAGATAGAGATTATATTCCAAACCAGTCTAACCTCAGTGAAAACCAGTAACTTCCTAATATCCGTTAGGTCAGAACTTTACAAGTGAAGATAGGTTTCTTATATTCATGGAGAAACTGAAAATATGAAAGCTGTTATTTTATAGCTCTTCTCCTAATGTATACCTCTTACATTATATCATAATTTAGCTAATTGGATTACTTACAGCAAGAGCCTATAGACTGCTCACAAGCTATTTGCTACAACAATTTCCTCATTGTTTCTAATTTGTTCTTCACATGGTATAACTGGTCACTTAAGTCTCATTGCATATGTTGTGTTCACTGACTTAATGGCTAAATAGGAGGATGGTTTGGATAAGTAACTTGTGGCTCAAATAGAAATGAAAATATACATTCTTGCAAGTACTATTGGCATGATGATTGCACAAATAATCTCAACTTTCTCTGTGTGTCCATCACTAGGACCCAAAAAAATCTGTCATACAAATATGTATGCGATGTTCATAAAAAATATTGCAAATACCATCAAAGCAAATTTAAAATGTTTATTTGAATGAAGGTTCACAAATACGGTTTTGTCATATTTTAGTAGCTGTTGTCATGATTGTGGATAGCTCTAGAGCAAAGAACCGTCAACTTTGTATGGAATTGTCTTGTAAAAATACACATTTGTACATTTATTTAAGGTTATTTCTAGATACAAGCAGACTAACAGATATAAGTAATTTTATTTAGTACTTAGACAAAACTCCCATTAGCCCTGAATTGCAAGAACATTACTCATTTTACCTTGTTTTTTTTTTGACAAGTTCCTATTGATTTCATAATTTTAAAACTGAGTAAAAACCTTCGGATTTGACTCTGTGACTTCCGTGAAAAATTTGCTTGAGTAAGGACTTCAGATGTTGACCCTATGTGAATGTTTGAAATGTAAGAATATATTGACTTTGTTATATATCACTGATCTTTCCCCCCACTCCAGTATTGATTGTTGTCTGCAGTTAGAAAACAATTATTGCAGTATGCTTATTTGTACCCTTGTGTCTTGTATAGTAGAACTCCCAGTGACATAAACATGCTGGATGTGAGAGGGAGTGAGAATATACTGGCTGTAAGAGAAAGTGAGGGAGAATGTGCTTCAGTATGAGTAGGGTTTGTTTCTAACCATTCATAAAACTAGGCTCATGGTGATGTTCATGGGGATGTAAAATAAAAATATTTGTAAATAGACTTTTCTCACTTTGTTTGTTTTCTCGTGGCCCCCAGAGAAACACAGAAACTAGAACTGTATTTTATGTGTAAGTAGTGTATCAGTTATCTAAAAGCCTAATATTAAAAGAGTATCTTCCATTAGGGGTACCTTGCCGTACTAAGTATATCATTGTCCCTGTTGTCACTGACAGCCCTTAAAAACTAAGGAATCCAGACTTTCATCCTTATTCACTTTTAGTAGCTTAAGTCCCACACATTCTGAAAGTTACGTGTTTTGCTGAATAGATATGAACTTCAAGATGTAAAATTATTTGCTGAAATGGGGCCAGAGTATAGTACTACTGAATATTAGTAAGGGTGGAAGAGTCAGGCCCCAACTTTGAGTGCAACTTTCAAGATTGAACTAGACTCTCTATTGCATTAAAGATAAAGACATTAATAAAGTTTGTTGGTGACCTTGGGCATGAAGAAACAACCATTCTCACTGTGAGCTAGTATGAAAGGCAAGCTTCCTGAGTAGCTAAAGAAAATGAGAAGATAAACATAGGTTGATGTTTTCCACCCTTGGAGGCACCATGGCTTGAAAGGTTTTATGGCAACATTTCTGCTAATCCCTGCTCTGCTGAACATTTCAATTTATAATATTTCTAGTTCGGCAAAGAGATGTAAAAGAGAAAAACAAAAATCGTAAAACAAGTGAGACTTTTTTTTTTTTTTTTTTAGTTGCCACTCTGCAAATAACACTTGGCATTGTGGCATGGTCTAGAGGTTAAAGGACAAGGCTGGGAGTCCTGAAGATTAGTCAAACTCTGGCTTCCTGTGTAACCTTGTACAAGTCAATTAATCCCCCTATGCCTCTGTTTCCCCAGGTGTAAATTAGAATTAATAGAGTCATGGTGTTTAAAGCCAGAAGGGACCACCAGATCATTTAGTCTGACCTCCGGCATACCACAGGCCACTACCACCACCAATAACACTTTGTGAAGTTCTTCGAGATCATTGGATGAAAAGATAACTGATACACTACTATAAATGAGCAAAGTATGTGTTTGTCTCCTAGAAGTAATTATGTGTTTTGAATCTGACAGTAGCTAAACAGATAGTTTCAGGAAGTCCACCCCATATACATCTCTAATAATGTGGAGGGAACAGGGGTTTGAAATATTCCAAATGGATATGTCTAACCTTAGAAACTATAGTACATGACCACAGATCTTCTACTTGATTCATTTCTTTCTTTTCTTTTTAAAAAAAGATTTTCTAGCTGGTGACATTCATAAATGTATGTCACATGATGAGTCCAGGAAAACAAAGTGTAAATCACATTTACATGTCTCTTCTGGGCAATATATTAAGCTCTGACTTATGGAGCATGCCTTTTGGAAAAGAACAAATTGATGTAATTTTTCTTCTTGTCTAAATAGAAGATTAATATTTATACTCCAGAGAAAACTGAAATATTGAGTTTTATGATTTAACGATATAATAACAAAGCTTTTCTTCTTAAAGCTATTGAAATACTACTTTGATGCCTACTCTTTGAAACACATTAGACAAAATTAACTATCTTTTTAATTGTGCTAATGCTAATCACTAAGTGTTGCCTTTGTGGGTAAAAAGGAGCCAGTTAAGGATCTCAGCATGTTCATAGGTTGCTGTTTTGTCATAATCTAAAGATTAATGCCTGTTTTATATTAACCTAACTTGCTAATTAAAGAAGAATGGAGAAAAGTGAAGTCTTTGGGAGTCACTCCAGTTATTTAAAGACTGAAAGATAAAATAATTGAAGGTCTAGCACTTGGCAGTGAAATGGTTAGCCTGGGATGAACCCTGAAAGGTTGTCAAGATTCAATAAACGCCTCCAGTGTATGGAAGGTAATATACTAAACTTCTTCAAATTATCCACACCTTTCTCCCCTTAATTGCATTAGAAGATGAAAGCCCTATAAAGTTAAGATTTTCACATTTCAGCAATTGTATGCTTGAGATGTGAAAGGGAGATTCAGAATTTGTTGTAAACTGAGAGTTTCATTTGATTCCATGGAAATTTCTGAATGACTGAAGTAATTGTACAGAAGATGGAGGAGTGAGAATGACATTATTTGATTTCTGCAGAAGGAAACCAGGAAGTTGTCCTGAGGGCTAAATGATGTGCACTGCAGAAGAAAGCATAATGTGGCAGGAAAGCCTTCAAATAACTGTCAGGAACAGAGCAGCCAGTTCAGTGTTTGCTCCATCCTAAATCCTGTGTATTCACTTCTGTTGCTTCTAGCTAAATACTCTTTAGGCGTTTTGCCTTTTTGAGTGAGTCAGCCTGGCTGGGGGTAAGAGAGAACAGATTGAGAGAAGCCACGATGTTCTTGTTGCCATGAACATCTCTCCAGGGATTCCTGCTCGTGGAAACAGCAGAAACTTCTCCTCAGCACCTTCTTCCTGACAGCTTTAAATTCCACACATGTTCCTAACTATGCTGCTTCTTTTAACATATATCACTTTTAGATTATTTTGGATTAGATTAATCCAGCAGCCAAAAATACAATTTTCAATATTGCAACTCTCAGAACCCCATCTCCCTTCTCCAAAATGAGAAGCTGTAGACAACACTTCGTGAGATACAGAGCCTCATTTTCACTTGAAACATCCTTTCTAATAATAGGTGAAAAGATTTTGGTTTTGGATGGATTGGAATTGGTTCAAAGCAGGACCTGCAGAAGTGTAGCTTGGGTTTGTTTGTTTGTTTTTAAATGAACAACGGCTAAGATAATTTGTTATAGGATAAAGGGCTTTTCATTTCTAGGACACTGGTTCTAATTGAGTCCAGGTCAGTAGTTGCTTTAAATCATTACGAGTTGATGGCTCTTCAATAATCTAGGTGAAATGAGTTCTCAGTCCAATTTGTAGGGGACAGGTGTCCACAGAAGAATACTCTCTTAATTATCAATTACTTGCATCTTTGTCGGCCTCAACATGAGGCCATGGATTTTTAAAGGACATAAACCCTGCTTTCACCTGGAGTCATGGTCCCTCCAGCTCAGGGCTGAGAGACAGAGTTGGACAATGTATGGAAAGTTACTCTTGGCTCTATATTCCATTGTTCTGCTCCTTTTGACACCAGCGCAAAGTGGGTATAAAATGCTACCAAATCAGAATGGTAGTATTTAATATGCACTCATTTTGCATTGGTGTAAATGACTACACAAGGAGCAGAACAAAAGAGTAAGCTTCTGCTACTACCTGTACAGTACTGCTTGCTCTGCACTGGATAAAATGGATGGATGAATGTGGATGTGGATAAAAAAGCAGTATATTTGGGAAAAAAATGTTTTAAATGTCATATAATGCGTCATAAACAATTGCCTCTCCCACTAAGTATGGATGCGGTCAATTGATCTTCATTTCAGAAATACTGTCTTCTAGCAGAGGCACCATTGCAGCACTTTGGGGATTCAGATTCTCTAGTTCAAAAGGTCCCTGCTTTGACTGCTTGTGCCTACTCGGAGTCTCTGGTTGGCTTCTCTCTGCATCCCACATGGCAAGAGGAGGGCGGGGGGAGAAAAGGAGGCATCGCCTGCGTCCTCATGTCCCCAGAATGTTGTCCTAGTGCCTTCAGAGTATCCTATGATTAGGGTCCTACCAAATTCTCAGCCGTGAAAAACGTTTCACGGACCGTGAAATAAGCCCTTCCCCATGAAATCTGATCTCCCCCATGCTGCTGGGAGCACTCTTTTCTGTGAGTCCCTATCGGGCAGGGAGGAACAGGACTTGCCTTCCCCTGAACAGCCGCTCTTGGGGGGGAGATCAGACTCACCTCTGAGTGCCTCTCCCTAGTGCAGGAAGCTCTGGGGCTCAGATGTCCCCCTGCTCCTAGGAGTGCCCCAGCTGGGGACTCCTAGCTGCAAGTCCTGGCTGGGCTGGGGAGGGAATCAGAGCACCTCCAGGTACATTTTGGGTTGAAATTTCAGATGTGAAATTGACCAATTTTAAAACCCTCTGGCCATAAAAATGATCAAAATGGACTGTGAATTTGGTAGGACCCTACCTATGATGTACCAATTCCCTGATATTTTATAGTTTGGATGATGGGACTCAGTGTTCTTCCCCCTTTGTTTGGAGGTGAAAGCCCACTGAGATTTTAATTAAATAAAAACTTGACAGGAGGTAGAAACTCATTCTAAGTGGGCTGTGTTGGTGTGTCTAAAATTCAGTCTGAAGAAAAATAGGACTGTTGCTGCCTTTTTTTTTATTTTTCACTTCTGAGAGTGAGTGTAACAGGAGCTCTTCCTTTCTTCCTCCAATTATGTATGTGTGCAGGGGAGGCTAGTGGATTTATATGCACACTACTAAGAAGGAAATAGGTTGAAAAACAGCATTGTTTTGTGTCAGTCCTCACTACTTTATACAGATTTAGGTTTATTGACTCTGGTTCTGGCAGAGAAAATCCTCCTGGCTCTGTGTGATGTGATGCAGTTATTAAAAAGCATGCTTTTCTAACATAAGAAGCATTTAGTGGGTCACACATTTACTGTGTTGTTTACAGCAGGCTGGCCTGTTTAAATTGCTAAGACTGCATAGCTAGATGGCAAGCTCTAAAATATAGTACAGCAGAAATACAGCTGAATAAGTCAATTTTATCCATGTTTGGTTCAAGTATTCTTAAGTGTTGTTAATCTAAACTTTTATTTAGAATTAAAAAAAGGGGGTGGGCTCAAGCTTTAGGCACTTTGTGTTAAAAATAACTGAATAAAAAGATACACTACATAAACATTGTTAGTGGGGTACTTTGGATATTTCATGAAATGGATAATAACCAGCTCTCTTATAATTCCAGTAGGAAAATATAATACATTTAATTCTGTTCCTCTGGTACAAGTACAATAGTCACATTTTAAAACTTTTCATTTTTCTTAGATAACTAAACACCACTGTATTTGCAATATCCCCCTCGGTGTTCTGCATAGGAAGTATAAAGAGGACAATGAAAAATGCAGAGGCAGAATTAATCTATTTTAAGTGCAATGACTGTATTAAACATTTTTTATTTACATGATTCTGTAACAGTGCAAAATTTTGTGGTTTTAGTAAGAAGTGTTACATATAATGTTGTTTGTTTAGCACCAACATTGTGCTTAGTTTTTCTTAGGTGTTGAATATGAACTACTCTCATACATTTCGACTGGATGTTTGTATGATCAGCACTTCTGAAAACCAGACCCATATAAAACAGAAAACACTGAAAAATCCAGAAGTGAAGATAATTTAGTTGGTTATTTGCTTTTAAATATTATATACTTGCATCCTGTAAGCATCATAAAAGAAGTGGATTTCCTGGAGGCTTGGCAAACTGAATTAGTGAGAAGCAACAGAGAGTCCTGTAGCACCTTTAAGACTAACAGATGTATTGGTCTTAAAGGTGCCACAGGACTCTCTGTTGCTTTTTACAGATCCAGACTAACACGGCTACCCCTCTGATTCTTGAATTAGTGAGGACATTCCATGCATAGGGGATTGTATGCGATAAATATATGGATCTGAGATACTATAACAACTTCCCCTAATTCAGAAATATGTTGCCTCTTTAATTTTTACCATAATCTAAATAGGAAGCTTGAGACAAGAGACCATGCAACCCTTTTAATCTTCTTTGAATGAGTAACTTCACTCCACAATGTGTTTTCTGCAAATGCTTAGGACTTAAATAACAACTTTCCCCATAAAAGTGCTTTACAAATATAAATTAATTAATCCTCACGCCAAACCTGGGAGGTAGCTAATTAAGTAATTGTTACTCCTATTTTACAGACAAACTGAGGCAGAGAGTTTGATTGACATGCCAATGCCCATAAAAAGAATTTTTGTCAGAGCCAGAATTAGAACTCTAATATCCTTGGTTCCAATTCCTCTGCTCAGGCCACTAAGAACACCATATTTCTAACACCTACCTCCTTAAAAATGTGTGTATTAATTATGCCAGATTGATTATGTAGATTGTGTGCGTCTAATGCTAACCAGTTAAATAAATATTGCCTCACTGTTCCTTAACAGTATCTGTGTTCTTATTTATTTCAATATTTAAACCTTTTAATTGTCAAAGGTTCAGTAATTCTGTCTTCCTTTGAGAGCCATGTATACTGTGGAGAGTCTCTTCTTCCTTTTCACAAACGTATTCAGTTTCTCTAACCTATTGTATTTGAATTACGGAGATCCTCCAATCTTATTGGACTCTGTTATTTTTGCTCTTTGGGTGATATACTTTTGCAAATAGGTCATCAGAACATAGCATATCATTCCTAGCTAAATTCTAACCTCCTTCTATTCCCTCTACTTTTTCATTTAGAATAAACTACATGCACTTTAATTCTTGTCCTCAGCTGTTGTGTAGCATTGCCATGCTCTATAATAGCTGCCATGTTCCCTCACAGAAGTAGGTTGCTCGGTGGACGCACTGATTCGTGTATGTACTCCGTAAAGTGTTTTGATCTATTTTGGATTCAAAGGAGTTTCATGCATGTAAAATGTGCTCTTTACTGTTACTGTTATGAGTTTCATAAGAAGTCAAAGGAAACATTTCACTTACTGCAGTAATCCAAAAGAAATTAATTTAGTTCTGTTTCTTTTTAAAGGAAATAATTTGAAATCCTATTGTGCTCAGTAGATCATGGATAATAAAGTTCTTCTGAGAGCTAGAAAGAGAGACCATTCCCACCTTCATTAGCAGTGCTAGCCTGATCAATAAACCATGATTTCATTGACAGAAAGAAGGAAGGCATAAGCACAATAGATTTGTCACTAGAGGAACTGCAACAAATTCCTTCCTCTTATTTTCTGAACACAGAAACCCATCAGGTGTGCAAATAAATATTCTAATGAGAGGGTGATTGAGCCAGATTTAAGTGTGAAGTGTTATGCTTTATTGGGGCTCCTTGGTCAGGGTGGATTGATTCAAATCAAAGCAAATTAAATCAACTATTTTAATCATAATTTAAATCAGAAAGCAGGAAACTTTGATTTAAATAATTGATTTCAATCTTCCTTTGCATTTGTACTTTTTAATTATATTCCTAAAGAAAGGTTGATTCTCATTGGTTGGTAACTATTAAAATATGCTGATGTGCAACTAAACATAGCCTTACATTAAATTTGTTTTTCTTCTTGCAAACCAAGAGGATATGCTGTATCTATACACTCAATTAAGTAATTATATATCTTAGCACACTGACTCAGATTCTTAAAGTTTACATTTTGTATTATGTAAAAATGGTAAATGATGCATTTCTTATTTACTAGGTGATTTATTTATTTTTATTCATACTTTGTGTCAAATTCTATTTGGATGGAATTGAAATTCAATTTAAAATGCACAAATCAGGTTTTATATATATATATATTTGGGGTGGTTTTTTTTGTAAATTTAATTGATTTTTTTTTCTGGTCACCATGTCCTTGAAGATAGTAGAACTTGTAAATTTAGAAATTTCTAAGTTTTTATTCTTGGATTAATAGAAGTGAACAAGCTTTCCTGCTTTTTTCAACTCCCAATCAGTTTCTTAACTTTAAATGAACTAGACATTGAACTGACTATTTGAGTAAACTGAAATGAAGAAAATATTCTCTACACCTGCAGAAGAGGCTATTGTCTGGCTATGCCAAAAAAATGACAGGAGACATTAGATATGGGTTTAATCAGGCCGCAACTTTATTATTAGACAGATGTCTAGGACTAACCCAGTGGATAAAATGTGTGCAGTGCAGGTGCAAAATTTATGTCCCTCCAGCAGATTCACTGCTGGGACCTTACCAATTCCAGGGGGGGGAGGACTTTCACCAGCTCCTTCGCCCCTCCCCCCCCCTTTTCATCCAGGTCCCTCCAGCAATTCCCTTGCCGGGCCCGTACCGACCACGCCCCCTCATAGGAGGGGTTAAGGTGTATAATGAGTGGGGGTTTGGCTCCCTGCTGTACCAATCATACGAGTCCCCAACTGCCCCCGGCTTGCTCCATTACCAAGCACCTCTCCTTAATTCCTTTTCCAAGCCATTTTTTCGTTCTTTTGTTCTTTCGTTCTTTTGTGCCTTAATTTATGGAGTGCCTGCACTGAACATGCCAGGCCCAGCTGACCTTTTTAAACCCTTCATTCCGAGGTGGTGAGTCATCCACCACAATGACTGCTCTTCCAGCAGCTTTACATGTTCCCTCCTCCGCCAAGCCAGAAAGCAGTGCCTTCTTCTCCCAGCCAGCCAGCCAAACTCCTCCCTGCTTAAGTGCAGAGTGGCGATTTTCAAAAACTGGTTTAGCATGCCAACACACTGTAGTTTCAGGTGCTTAGCTAGTGGCTTCCATTGATTCAGTGCTTGGACTTTCTTTACAACTTCAGCAGCAAACATGCATTGCCTAATCTTATTTTCCTTTTATTTAATTTACATGATCTTAATATATAGTAAATTTAAGCCTTAACACAGGTTGTCATAATTTCCAATTAAATTTTGACTAGGTTTATTTTAAAGGAAAAATGTATGCAATTTAAATAAAAAATCCAATTTAAATTAAAAAATCTGATTATTTTTATTTATTAGTTTAAAAAAATCAGTGATTTTGATCCACCCTGTATTTGGTCAATGCAACATTAACACCTTATTATACTGTGGGACATTATTTGTAGGTTTTTATTAGTACTAAAATGTACACTTTTTCTCAGCTTTTTGGAAACTTTCCTTTCTCTTTTCAGGTTATAATGTTCATTTTCACCTCTTCCCTGGAGAATTTTAGATTAGGTAGGAAAAGTCTTCTTTTGGATGTTCGTATTTCTGGGACACATTTTCTGACATAGTTCTGAGTTCTTTCAGTATTCTTTAAATTGGTTTAAATTGGGATTTTGTCCATATTGTCTGCAACATGTTCCATTAGAGCATATGTTTGCAAATAGCTTCAAAGCAGGGTTTTTTGGTATAGTCTCATCAAAATACTATGTTGTATTTTTTCTTTAATATGTATAAAAATATTTGTACAAATGCTTCTCAACAATAAATCAGTTTAAATCAGCTCCATCACTTGTCTGCCATAACCTTATTTTCTTGAGTTAAACTGGTTCTAAACAAAGGTGGACTAGATATCAAGAAACAAACCTACATTTTACAAATCTCCTGTTTCAGAGCCTTATCTTAAACTCCCGAAACACATTTTATTTTCCTTCTCATGTGTTTCCAAATACATCAGCATATTTTATTCATTCAGCTCCATTTATGTTCTGACTTAGCAGGAAATGAACATGTCTCAATGGCTATTATAATGATATATTGGTGAATAAACTGATCTGTTTTGGTTCAATTGCAGATGCTGGCTTGGCAGTTAAATAACTTTGTGTGTCTACCTTTGGATCCAATCTGCCATATTTATTATAACCGTATCTCTGAAATTTATTTCATGTTAAATGCTTCTTTTCTGACTAGGTGATACTTGTCAGTCAATGTAATTGAAATGTCATGCTGACCTTTTATTTGGAACAGTTTAAATTTCCAACAGTCCTTTGAAAGTTCTTTTCCCTTTGATTCAAATTATAATCTTTAAATTACCAAGGTGTGGAAACTGCATGCCAATTAACCTTATGAAACTACATGCTAATTAACCTTACAAACAATATATCTTTTACAGAGATTGTTCAGCTGAGTCTGCCAGATGATCAGAAAATAAGTATCACTACAGCAACAGTAGGACAAAGTGCTGTCCTAAGTTGTGCCATTCAGGGAGCCCTGAGACCTCCTATCATCTGGAAAAGGAACAATGTAATTCTAAATAACTTAGATTTGGAAGACATCAATGTAAGTAATGAAGGGTTCCAAAATGATTTAATGTCCTCATTATAAAATGTTAGCCATACAAAATTAGCAGTGTTATTTGACAAGCTGATAATTGCCTCTGATGGGATATTACTCACAAATGTTTTAACCAGATGTTTGCTAGTAAGATAGAAAAGAGAGGAAGTGAAAGAGCTAATATGCTTGTTTTTATTTATGTATCTTTGCCTTATTTTGTGTCATACTGAGCTGGATATATTTAATTTTGAATGTTTCTTTACAGCCTAAACCGAATGAAAATTGAATTGTTTTCAGATCTTTACTTATCTATTGTTTTGTAATGATCATGCATTGTTATAATATGACCCCAGCAACATTTGGATAATCAAGTTTGTGAAGTATATGCATTTTGAGATAGAGTATCTGTCTACTTACCTTGGTGAATTCTGGGTTTAGCATATCTCTGCTGACAAATGTAGAGCTATATTTAGGTTTTTATACAATACTTGTCTATAAAATGAAGCAACCAAGAACATATATTTTAAGTGTAGTATTTTAATATCTGGTACATATTATAGTTTTAATTTAATTATTGGTCTTTTAGTGCCAGTGTTCACCAGTTTGTCCATGGTCACTTGTTCATAAGCAACTGAGTTTCTTATACCTTTTAAGATGACCAGTAGTGACTGCAACGTCTACTTGTGCTTCCATTTAAGTCAACAATAAAACTCCCACTGTAGTGGAGGATTCAATAGTAAGAGTCACACACAGAGAAACCAAGATGTATCCGGTAACTGTTTCAGAGAATGAATATAGCAATGTAAGAATATTAAGACAAGATCACAGATTAAAATATAATTGGTGTCATACTACATATAATAACATCAAGATCTTGTCCATGAAAATGAATCATGGTACAAACAGATCATAATAAGAAGAGTAACTGCTGACTTTTTTCTTTAAAAAGGGAAACTGTTTTTCATAATAAGGGACTTACTGTGAATAGGAGGCTTTATTAAGAATCTCATAGTGTATATTGTATATCTTAATGTGATCATGAATTATCACTAATTTTTGGTAGCATTTTAATTATAAATCACTTTCTTTAGAATTACAATTTTGCTACACTCAAAAACAAACAAAACCTCCAGATGAAACTTGCCATACAGACTTTCTAAAGTTTCTGTTTAAATTGTGCTAAAGTAAAAGTGTTTAAATTATTATTTTTTTGAATTTATTGCTTTGGTCTGGGCATTTTAAGTTACCAAATATAAAAACTTAGAACTGTGAGATTTTATATCTTTTGTTTCAAGAAAATCTCCATATTAAAGTTATTCTTAGATAGGTTTGGAAGGATTTCATTTTTATCAGTAAATGTCAATAAATGTTGATATCAGTGTACAAACACAAACCAAAGAAAAATATTTACCTCAATAATAATTGAAATTTACAGATAGGCAAAGTAAGAAAAATCCTGCTTGAGAACCTATTGGAGTTTGATTTAAGGCTATTTTCTTTTTGACAATGATATTGATAATTTGTGTTAACGGTTATAAGGCTTTAACGTTTGAATCTCAACATCTACTGTCATTAAATAATTATTCTCCAGCCCTCTTATTGTCTGAAGCAGCATGTGCCTGAACCTATGCTTGTTGATATCAATAGGAATTATACTATTCATTTCAATGGGAACAAAATCAAGCTCAGAGGGCCAAACTGATCAAGACACACAGAAGTATGAAGACAAACAGGGATGGATTTTAAGTGGCAGGCCTCAACTTTATTAATTTAACACCACGGAAGGGTGCTTTCTAATTCATCTCTCCCAACTCTCCCATACCAGGTATTTAAGTGGGCTAAGAGACCAGAAAAGTTAAGGACAATAAGGAGGGTTTTTTAAAATATATTAGGAACAAAAAGAATCCTGACAATGATATTGACTCTTCACTAGATGGAAATGGTAAAATTATCAATAACAATGCAGAAGAGGCAGAGGTGTGCAGTAAATATTTCTGTTCTGTATTTGGGGATAAAAATAGATGATATAGTCTCATATGGTGATGGTAACTCTTTCCATTCCATTAGTCTGTCTGGAGGACGTTAAACAGAAGCTACTAAAGACAGACATTTTTTAAATCAGCGGGTTCAGATAAGTTACAGCCAAGAGTTTTAAAAGAGTGGTCTGAAGAGCTCACTGAACCATTAATGCTGACTTTCAGGGAAAGTTATAGAAGACTGGAAGAAAGCTAATGCTGTGCCAATTTTTAAAAAGGGTAAATGGGATGACCTTGGTAATTATTAAAGATAATGGAAAGGCTGATACAGGCCTTGATTAAGAAGAATTAAAAAAAAAGATGTATTTACTGCAAATCAACAGGAGTTTATGGAAAAATAGATCCTGTCAAACTAAATTGATATCTTTTTTGAGATTACACGTTTGGTAGCTAAAGGTAATAATGTTGATGTAATATACTTAGACTTCTCTAAGGCATTTGGCTTACCACATGACGTTTTGATTAAAAAACTAGAACAATATAAAATTAACATGGCACACATTAAATGGATTAAAAACTGGCTAACTAATAGGTCTCAAAATGTGATTGTAAATGGGGAATCATCAGCAAGCAGGGATCGCTTCTTGGCCCTATGCTGTTTAACATTTTTATTAATGAAGAAAGCATAAAATGATCACTGATAAAGTTTGCAGATGATCCAAAAATTGGGGTAGTGGTAAATAAAGAAGAGAACAGGTCACTAATTCAAAGCGATCTAGCAAACACTGTGTTTTAATACACTAAATGTAAATATATACATCTCAGAACAAATAATGTAGGCCATACTTACAGGATTGTCTCAGGTCTCCATCCTGAGAATCAGTGACTCTGAAAAAGATTCAGGGGTCATGGTGGATAATCAGCTGAACATGAACTCCCAGTGTGAAGCTGTGGCCAAAAGGACTAATGCAATCCTTGGATGCATAAATGGGAATTTCGAGTGGGAATAGAGAGGTTATTTTACTCTATATTTGACACTGGTGCAGCTGCTGTTGGAATAATGTTCCAATTCTGGTATTCACAATTCAAGAGGGTATACAATTTGAAGAGGGTTCAGAAAAGAGCTATGAGAATGAATAAAGGATTAGAAAACCTGCCTTATTATGATAGACTCAAAGAGCTATCTATCTAAACTTTGTACCTACATCTGTATCTACATCAGTACCTACATGGGGAAGAAATATTTGGTAATAGGCTCTTCAGTCTAGCACAGAGAGGCATAACACAATCCAAGTAGCTGGAAGTTGAAGCCAGACAAATTCAGACTGGAACAGGGAAAGTAACTTAAAGGACTTACTGGTCCGCCGGAGTCCTGAGCGGGGGCGTGGCCTCAACCGGAAGAGGCGGGGCCTTTCAAGATTTAAAGCCCTGGGACTCCGGCTGTGGCTGGGAGCCCCAGGGCCTTTAAATCACCCCGGAGCTACCAGCTGCAGAGGCGGATGGGAGCCCCAGGGCTCAGGGGCGAATTAAAGGGCCCAGGTCTCCGGCCACCGCGGCGCTCCGGGCCCTTTAAATCACCACGGGAGCCTGGCGGCCGGAGCTCCGGCGGGGATTTAAAGGGCCTGGGGCTCCCCACAGCAGCCGGAGCACCGGGCCCTTTAAATCACCGCCCGAGCCTGGCTGCCAGAGCGCCGGTGGAGATTTAAAGGGCCCGGGGCTCCCCGCAGCGGCTGGAGCCCTGGGCCCTTTAAATCACCGCCGCGGAAGCCGGTCCAGTCCAGCACAGCGTACTGGCTCTTGCCGGTACGCCGTACCAGACCGTACCGGCTTACTTTCACCTCTGGACTGGAAATATAAGGCATACATTTTTAGCGGTGAAAACAATTAACCATTGGGACAATTTACTAAGGATGGTGGTGGAGTCTCCATCACTGGATATTTTAAAATCAAGATTGGATGTTTTTCTAACAAATCTGCTATAGGAGTTATTTTGGGGAAGCTCTATAACCTGTGTATACAGGAGGCCAGACCAGATGATCAAAATATTCTCTTCTGGCCTTGGAAACTATGAATCTTTGAAGTGTGGGGCTACAGGGCTCCCACCATATAACATATAACTCAGGGTAGACTCCCCTCAGCCTACCCAAAAGATTCTGCTCATGCTTGTGAATCCTCTTATTCTTCCTACCCGTAAGGGGGACCTCGGTCAGAGAAGTCTTCAGCTCTCCCCTTCTCCCATAGGTGCAAGGACCACCAGTGAAATATGAGGTATCCATTACTTATGGAAGCTGTCTTTTTTGCCTTTTATCTGCGTTGAACTCCAGCCATGATGAATTAAACAGCCGTACAAATTCCTAATATTAATTTCTAGGTCCTCCTCTTTGATCTAACTGTGTCTCCATGATGCTGTGAGGAAGGTGAAAAATCCCATCAGGCTTCTCTCAATTTGTCCCCAATGGAAACAATTCCTTCGTGATCCCAAAACAGGCAATCATCCTACAAAACACAGCCCCTATACTACAATTACAAGGAGGGAGGGTGGGACAGCTAAAGAGAGCGAGAGACTCCAAAAGACCCAGTCAATGGTTTAAATTAATGGGCGGTGGGGAGAAACAGGAGTTAGGGACAAGTCAGGTACCCTCTCCCTCTGGCTGGTCAGTGAGAGGTGGAGAGCTTTGGAAGAGGAGGTCCCACCTCTGCGTTCTCCAGCATCCACCTCTCTCCGGGGCTGTTCACCACACTGTATGTCCAATCAAATCTCTGACCTGTTGAGCTGAGTACTGTGGCATCTGCTCTCAGGTTTCCATCAGAGAACTGAGGGCAAAGTCTGGTCCATGGTCTTCCAGAGTTTGACACGAGGAGTGCAGCTCCACATCGTCCCCAGTGGCTAGATGGGTGACAACTTCTGTTACATCTATTTGTGTTCTAATTTTTTTGTTTTTGTTTTCCACTAATTCTCATTTTACACCCAAATGTCTTTTCTTTTAAACATATCTGAATAAGCTGGGTCTGTTAATATTTTCTTGTGTTCTTTATAACTTCAAATTGAAAGACCTTATGTCACTGAAAGGCTGTAATATAAGATGTATACCCATTCCTAACTGCCCTGATGGCATTTTGGAGAATAACCTGAGGCAACCCATGTTAAACTAGCTGGAAGGATATACACACTAAATGTTTTATATGAACTGCTAACAAAATGAGAAATTGTTATCTTGCACATCACTCTGAACATTTTAAACATTTTCTTACCATTACATATTTGTTTTGTTAACTGTTATAATCACAAAATTAAAGGGATATTGCCAACTTGACATTTTTAAACTAATTTTAAATCAGTTTGCTATCATGACACTCCTCGGCATGCTTTATCTAAAACACCATTTTAAAAACAGTTAAAGGGGATTTTCTGATTCCTGCTTGTTTAGAAGGGTCTTTTGAGTGGGCTGAAGTACACCATCCAGTTTCTGCTCTCCTGTTGCTTTTAATAGGAAACATGTTCTTTTTAGCACCGAGAGAAGGGCATGCCATCAATAAACAGTAAGAACATAAGAACATAAGAAAGGCCGTACCGGGTCAGACCAAAGGTCCATCTAGCCCAGTATCTGTCTACCGACAGTGGCCAATACCAGGTGCCCCAGAGGGAGTGAACCTAACAGGCAATGATCAAGTGATCTCTCTCCTGCCATCCATCTCCATCCTCTGACGAACAGAGGCTAGGGACACCATTCTTACCCATCCTGGCTAATAGCCATTTATGGACTTAGCCACCATGAATTTATCCAGTCCCCTTTTAAACATTGTTATAGTCCTAGCCTTCACAACCTCCTCAGGTAAGGAGTTCCACAAGTTGACTGTGCGCTGCGTGAAGAAGAACTTCCTTTTATTTGTTTTAAACCTGCTGCCTATTAATTTCATTTGGTGACCCCTAGTTCTTGTATTATGGGAATAAGTAAATAACTTTTCCTTATCCACTTTCTCAACATCACTCATGATTTTATATACCTCTATCATGTCCCCCCTTAGTCTTCTCTTTTCCAAGCCGAAGAGTCCCAGCCTCTCTAATCTCTCCTCGTATGGGACCCTCTCTAAACCCCTAATCATTTTAGTTGCCCTTTTCTGAACCTTTTCTAGTGCTAGAATATCCTTTTTGAGGTGAGGAGACCACATCTGTACACAGTATTCGAGATGTGGGCGTACCATGGATTTATATAAGGGCAATAATATATTCTCTGTCTTATTCTCTATCCCCTTTTTAATGATTCCTAACATCCTGTTTGCTTTTTTGACCGCCTCTGCACACTGCGTGGACATCTTTAGAGAACTATCCACAATGACGCCAAGATCTTTTTCCTGACTCGTCGTAGCTAAATTAGCCCCCATCATGTTGTATGTATAGTTGGGGTTATTTTTTCCAATGTGCATTACTTTACATTTATCCACATTAAATTTCATTTGCCATTTTGTTGCCCAATCACTAACCCTACACAAAATCATATGCTGTGGCCACAAGTTATCCCACTTATACTTCTCCCTGTTGTTGTCTCAGTTTCCACTTCTTCCTCATGTCAGGAAACTTCACTCTGTAGGAGTCTTCTCAGTAACTCTCCTTTTTTGGGAGTCTTGTTTATTAATGTAAATTTCAAAACAGCACAAAAAATTCCACCCAGATGGCTCACAAGCTCTGGTACAGGGTTCTTCTTAGTTCTGAATCTGTGGAGGCTTTCTTCCAGCATGTTTGCTCCCCACACTCCACCTTTCTTGGTTGGCTCCTGCTCCCTAAAGGCTTGACTTTCCAGATCCTCTGCTATAGGACTTAGAGAGTCTCTCTTTTATTATTATAAATATAGAGTAGTGCTTAGGAGCTCTAGGCATGGAGTAGAACCCAGTTGTGCTAGGCACTGTACAAACACAGAACATTAAGATTCCCCCGGCCCCCTGCCAAGAGTTTACAATCTGAGTACATCTTTCTGTGTAGAGGAGCACACGCAACCCTCCTGTTTCTTTAAATCCCTCACTGATCTCATACTACCATATATATCTCCCAGCAGGCATGGTTATGAGTCACATATGCTTATCATGTAACTCCTGAACTTATTCCCTTCACCAAGGGAGGCACCTCCCAGCCCCCTTAAAGGGCTAGCTCAACCTGTGACAGTCTCATTGTCACCTTGATATGGATCCACAATGGGGCTTAGGTGTTGCATTGCCTAACATCTAGGTGCCTCGAAAATCACTGGAACATAACTGAGTTAGCCTAAGCCTAGACTCCCTATATATAATGCAAGGAGAGAGAGAGAGTCGCCTAAGAATGCAATCCACAAAAGCCAGCCCCCTGGGTGGGGAGACACCCAAGCTAGCCAATGGGAGATGCTGGCAAGAGGAGTGTGTCTTAAGCTCCACCCCAGTCACAGAGGTCAGCACCTAAATTCAGGCTGTGGGGAGGTACCTATCTCTGCTTGCAATCCACAGCTGGGAACCCCTCCCACTTCTTGCAACCTCCCTTGTAACCTTTAGCTCAGTGGTGTGGGTATTTACTCAAGATGTGGTAGACCAGGATTCAGTCCCCCCATCTAATTAGGTGAACAGATTTGACGAGAGTTTCTCCACCTCTCATGTGAGTGCCCTAGCCACTGGGCCATGGGCTATTCTGATGTGGGTCTCCCTCAATCTCTCTTGTTTAAGCTCTTTAATTCAATACTTTTTCTCTGGCCCAATTAATATTTAATTGACAATCACTCTATAGTTCAGTAGTTAGGCACTCACCTAAGAGGTTGGAAATACTTGTTCAAATCCTTTCTCCTCATTGGGAGGGGGGGGGGGGAATTGAAGTGAGATGTCTCTCATCCTAGATGGGTACCCTAACCACCGGGCTAAAGGTTATAAGGGTGGAGTCCTCCTACTTCCCCTCATCTCCTGCTTTGTGTGGACTTAAGTGGCCTCTGACCACATCTAGTACATTGGGCCCTGCAGGCAAGGTAGGTGCTCCTTCACTTGTCTTCTCCTAGTTTGTAGATCATAATGGCACTTAGGCAGGAGATAGGAATCTAGGCTGGTAGAGTAAAGTAGCAGTGTGTGTACACAGAAGCAGAAACTTAGGCACCCAAGGAAGTTTTACAGCAGAAATGTAGGTGCTGAGTGAGTTTAGGCATCTACAGAGTTAGGTGGCAGCTGAGTATGGGTTTTATGTCTCACAATAGTGCCTACATCTGAGATTCAGGCACCTAAGTTCCTTTGTGGATAAAGACCCTAGTGCTCCCCTTCTCTCGCTGCTTTTGGGTATTCGCTTGTAATGTAAGATTGTGAAGGAATGGATCTTCTTTTTGTTGTGTACCTAGCACAACTGGACACTGATCTAATTGAGGTCTCTAAACAGTACTGCAATATAAATAAATAATAAGTGAAACTGACACTATACAAAGTGCTGCCAGATGCCCATAATACAGAAAGAGAGAGAGAGAGATCTTTCCCTTTCCCAGTCTCTTTGAGTTATATCAATCCAAGATGTTTCTTGTGACAACAGTATAGATGTGTGATTTTCAATTTGATGTCCCTTGAAAATCCAGTATTTTAAAAGCATTTATTGTCTAATTAAACTTTTCATCTTTTACAACCTGAAATAGTTTAGTAGTATTAAGTAGGAAAATGCCATTTTGTTGTTTGTATACAATCAGTCCAATACACTGTTTCCTCAAGCAGTATTGCATCATATCACAGCTACATACCTAATGAAATGTGTTGTATTATATCTTAATTCTAATATTTTTAACACAATAGCCATACTTGAAATGTATTGTTAACTGTTTTCTGCTTGAAACTGCTGAATCTCCCACTTTAGTGACTTTTCCCAAGTACCGGGTAAAAGAAAACTGCACTTGAACATTGTGATAAGGAGTATGGAAAACTAAACCATTTTAGTAGAATGTACAAGACTGAGGGTAGGTGTCAGAGTTGTTGTTAGAATTGTACAGGAAGTGGATGGCCCCATAGACAGATATGTGGGAAGATATGGATATCATGACTCTCTACCTAATTCCAAATACATATAGAGGTCAGAGACTTGAGGCAGAAGAGCAATGGGGCAGAATACCAATATCACTGTATGTAACAATGTTGTTGGGGAGCCACCCAGTTAGATTACAGCTGGACATTAGGGCCTCATGTAGAGGGATCCCCCAGAGTAATTCCCAGACTTGACTCTTTAGTCGGAGCAGGTGCATTCAAGGTAATGAACAATGAGAGCACAATACAGCCAGTACGAAAATGATTCTCACATTAACAAACCAGAAAAAAGATATGGTAGTGGATGAAAACTGCCAGTGACCCCAGCTAATGAGGCCAGGGATCTGATCACAAGCACTGGAACTTTGTATGTGCAGTAGGAAAGCAGAAGATTAGTCCGATGGACTATGGAGATGATTTGAAAGAATGGGTGATGGCTGTCCAGAAGGAGAGCTGTGACTGGAAGCAGCGGCACATGTTGAGTCAGTGTGCTCATCACAAAGGAAAATTCAGTTGGCACTGTATGACTGTGTCTGCAAGGAGAGGTATCATTGCTGTATTAGATTCCAGTACCCCCTGGATAAGCAGCATGATGTCTATAAAGAAGCATGCAGATCTCTTTCCAAGAACTTGGCCTGTCTACTGCAACACTTATTGCCAGGATGGATAAAAAGTGATGATTTTAAAAAAAAATCAGACTTTATAAATTGGCTTTTTTCCCCCCCTTTAAATTAAATGTGGTTTTTTTCTTCAAATAAACCCAATTAACATTTGAAATTTGAAATTGACAACCTGTGTTAAGGCCTAAACTTACCATAATATATTAAATCATTTATGCTGAAGACAAAACTAATATTAAGCAGTACATGTTTTCTGCCAAATTTTAAAGAAAATCAAATGACTGAACTGCTGTAAGTCACTGGCTAAGCACTTGGAACCAGAGTTTGTTGAAGTGCTAAACCAGCTTTTGATTGCAGTAGCCTCTTTTGCAGGTGCAGAGAAAATATTTTCTTTATTTCAGTTGATTCAAGTAGTTCAATTCAATGACTAGTTCATTCAAAGTTTTTATAAAAAAAATTGGAAGTTGAAAAAGCAGAAAAACTTGTTTTCTTCTTCCAATAGATGATTAAAAACTAGGTGTGAGCGTTTATCTACCTGTTCTAAAGCCTTAAAGGACATGGTGACCAGAAACAATCAGTTCAATTAATTAACTACATATAATAAATCAGTTTGTTTTAAATGCAAAATGTTTGATAAATGTATTTTTCTACTTATCCAGAACATATAAGGTAGTTTTATTTATTATTATTCATAATAATAATTAATTAATCATTACTAATACAAATTAAAATGTTTGTTAATTTTGGATTTGACTTTCTATCCAAATACAGCTTGTAAGAAATCACAAGTAAAAAATTAATCATCTAGTAAATAAGAAATGCATCATTCATCATTTTTAACATAAGAAAAATGTAAAGTATAAGAATCTGAATAAATAGAAGTTGAGTAGTGTAATTGTTTAAATGAGTATAGATATAGTATATTCTGCTGGTTGGCAAACAGAACCACCACATTTAGTGTAAAGGCTATATTTAGTGGCAAATCAACATGTGTTAATGGTTACCAACCAATAAGAATCAATCTTTCTTTAGGAAAATAATGGGGAAAGTACAAATTCAAAACATGATTAAAATTGATTATTGAAATCAAGATTTCATGATTGCTGATTTAAATCATTATTAAAATTGCTTATTTAAATCAATCCACTCTGCTTATTGTAATAAAATAACCTTAAAAAGCTAGATTTTTGAGAAAGTTCTGAGAACCCACACTCAAAATGCAGCTCGTTTAGGTATCTCAAGTTGGGCGCCCAGAAACTGAGGCATCCAAAATCACTAGTCACCTTTGAAAATCTTAACTTGAACATTCAGTTTAACTAAGCAGCAGGCTTTCATTCATGAGGAAATACTGGGGAGACAAAAAAATATATGAAAGCTAGGACAGAGGCTAATTCAGACGTGGGATTTCTCTTTCACATTACAGGAATTTGGTCACAGAAGCAGAACAAATGCTATCCAAAGATTGCAGCAAAAGCATAAAGGCTTGGAAAGAGTCTGGATATTTCTGAGTTAAATTTTCAGCACAGAAAATGTACTCCTAAAAAAACAAAAAGAGTGCATGGCTATTTTATATGCCATGTTAGTAGGGTGACCAGACAGCAAGTGTGAAAAATCGGGACAGAGGGCGGGGGGTAATAGGAGTCTATATAAGAAAAAGCCCCAAATATCAGGACTGTCCCTATAAAATTGGGGCATCTGGTCACCCTACATGTTAGGGAAGCAAGACATTGCATGTGTTGTAATTCCCTAGAGCGCACAAAATTTTACATTGTTCATTTTACACACACGAAAAACAAATGGGAAGGAACATAAGTATATCTGCAATTTTAAATGTTAAACAAATGACCAGGTTTTTTAAATAAAGCATGAAAGTGTCCTAATTTATTTGTAAACATCCTATTTATTGTTTTGCACTAATGCACATATTTTTTTGGTTTTAAAAATAGTTTATTCTACTATAGGAATTATAGAGCTAATTTTGTCTTGTGGAAAGAAAACAAAAAATCTTTTTCCTGATTTGTACCATTGTTTTTAGTATTCTCCTGCACAGTTGTGCCCTGCTTTGATACCTGTTCTATTTTTAAGTTGTATGAAATGAATAGCAATTAACTGTTCATTATTCTTTAGAAATGTGGGGCATTTCAACAAAAAAGGAGGCCAGGGACCCCTTCCAGACTTGTTCTTTTCTTTTAGCAGGCAGTCTTTATATCCAATACACATTTCTCTGAATTCATTCTTTCAAAAACTATTCTTTAGTTCTATTACTACAGTCGATTTTAGTATTTTTCCAAGAGATTCCATCTAATTTAGTGTCCATTCCTGCCTTTAAAGTTTATGCCTCATCATCCTTGCATTTGACTGTTGCACAGAAAACACTTTTTATCCTCTCAGCTTGCCTCAGAATTTGTGTATTTTACTGTGGTCTCCTTTTCATATGCTCTTTCTCTTAGATCCTTTTTAGATCTAGTATCGCTAACATTTTCTCTACAACTCAGAATCTGAGTATCATTGTTGTCTCCATTCTAGGGTGACCAGGTGTCCGGTTTTTGACTGGAACATCTGGTCGAAAAGGGGCCCTGGCGGCTCCGGTCAGCACTGCAGACCAGGCCATTAAAAGTCTGGTCGGCGGTGCTGCAGAGATAACGCACGCTAGTCCTTGCCTGTCCTGACTCTGTGCTGTGCCCCAGAAGTGGCCAGCAGCAAGTCCAGATCTTAACTGAGCACAACAGCACTACCCTTTGGTTTAAGCATCTGGGGAAGTTGAGTTTAGACAGGCAGAATGTAATTACCGTGTTGGAATTTGGCCAGAACTAACATCCATAATGTTCCCCAAAATACCATACAATCCTTAAGTACTGCAAGAGGACAGGACAACAAGTGTTTCATCACAGTGCTGTGGCATTGATTCAGTACTGACTCAAAAAACAGATTGCCTCCCACTATAAAATCACTAGCACCATTCCCAGCCGAACTGAAATGCAGCAAATTACTTATACAGATTACCCCTGCTTAATATGTGAGCTCTGACAGGATTACAACACAAGATGGTCTGTCTGACATACTTCTCAAGTGATGGCACTTAACATTTCTCTAAATTAAACTGCTCACTGATCTATCTACCCATGCTCCTAGTACTTCTAAATTTTATTGATGATCTACTTTAGTACTGACTGATTTCTCTTTCCTCATTGCAAGTTCTGTACCATATATAAACTTTAACACCTTCCTGTGTATTCCTGCTTGTTGTTTTATACCAGGGGTCTCAAACACGCGGCCTGCGGGCCGCATGCGGCCCGCGGGGCTCTTGCGTGCGGCCCGCCGAGCTCCCCTCCCGCACCCCTCCCCTCCCCTCCCCTCTGCCTACCCGCGGGATTCCCCTCTGTGGTGCTGCGAGCCCCACGCTGCTTTGAGAGAGCAGCCGGCAGCACAGCACAGCCCCTTCGGGCGGGGGGGAGGGGGAAGAAGGAAGAGGACTCCTCCTTCCAGGCACCGCCCCCCGCAGCTCCCATTGGCCGGGAACAGGGAACCGCGGCCAATGGGAGCTTTGTGGGAGGTACCTGGAGGAGTGGCAAGAGCAGCACATGGCTGCAACCCGGAGCCCCTCCCCCTCCCCCAGGGGCTGCAGGAACAGGGTTCCAGCTGCTTCCTGGAAGGGAGCAGCGC
>QXTE01000001.1:33850003-34328978 GCA_003942145.1 Platysternon megacephalum | reverse complement strand
CTCGAGCCCCCTGCCATATCCCGCACCCCAACCCCTGCCCCCTGCCACATCCCGCACCCCAACCCCCTGCCCCGAGCCCCCTGCTGCACCCTGCACCCCGACCCCCTGCCGCACCCCTCACCCTCTTGCACCCCACACACCAACTCCCTGTCCTGAGCCCCCGTTGCACCCTGCACACCTCCTGCACCCCCTGGGGGCAGCGTTGGGTGGGGACTTCGGGAAGGGGTTTGAATGGGGCGGGGAAGGGGTGGGAAGAGGTGGGGCAGGGGCGGGGCCTAATGGAAGGGGTGGGGTGGGGTGGGGTGGGGGCGGGGCCAGAGGCAGCGAGGGGCGTGTCAGTGATGCGGCCCTCGGGTCAATGCACTGGTCCTCATGTGGCCCTCGTGGTCATTTGAGTTTGAGACCCCTGCTCTAATCTCCATTTTTCTACCCTCAAGAAAAATTCACTCATAGACACTCTGGCCTATCCTATTATTACCCCATCTCTCTGTCTCTGTAAACTCACTACAGTGTACTGTCTAAAAGTATTGCTTTGAGTTCTTCTCCAAGTCTTTGCTGGATCCATTCTATTCTGGTTTTCACCCTTTCCAGTTCACTAAAACGGGTCTCACCAAGGCCTCTAATAATGTGCTCAGAACTAAATCTCAGGGCCTCTACTATATCCTCATCGTCCTTGACCTTTCTGCCTCTTTTGACATTGCTTGTCCTCTCCTTGACATCTTGTGTCCCTTCGAGTTTTGTGATACTCCCCTTCTCCACCTTAGTTTTCCTGTGACCATTCCCTTAGCATCCATTTTATTTAGGCCTTCTCCCCTTTCCTACTTTCCAAAAACTTTTCACTAATCTCTGTCCTCTCCTTTGTTTAGACCCTTTCCTTGGATTATGTCTTCCATTCTCCTTGCTTCAACTGCCTTCTTTATGCCCATGACTCATAAGTTTACCTTTCCACTCCTGATTTTTCTCCATCAAACCAATTCTGCTTTTCACCCTCTCTGTTCAAATCCTGCCATGTCATTTTGCATAACATTTTTTTAATTCTGTGTCTTTGTGTCCACACACCCAAACGTTTGCTCAAGTCCTTTGATGGTCAGTTCTTTGTGGCAAGGACTATGTCTTCCTCTCTACGGCATATAGCACAGTGGACCCTGATCCTGATTGTGGCCTCTGGATGCTCCCATAATAATAAATAATATAAAAGGAAGTATTGGTAAATATTCAAACTGGTATGTCATGAAATTTCAATATGCAAGATTTTTTCCCCCCAGTTCTATGAAATAAAATCAGCACTTGTGATTACTGAGGAACGATGGAAGCTTTGCCTTGTCTGCATGTTTTGGACACAAGACACACATTATTCTTAATTTTAAACAATTTATTCATGAGTGAAAGCAGTGCAGTTTAAGCAGATAACATTTAAACATCAACATTTTAAATTGAAGTAAAGAAATAAAACTCCTTTGCTGCTTTTTGCCCCCATGTATGATTTCATTTTTCTAAAGGTCTTGTTTCTGGAAAGAGTAACGTAACCTGTCAGCAACTGTTGATGCTAGGGTTATAAATAGAGTAAAATATAACTGAAACTAGGTGTCAGCAAATGGCATCAGCAATTGAAAGGGACCTTCTGTGCACTTCAGTCTTCCAGGCTAAGTATGAACTGTGCCTAACAAAAATTGCTTTTCTGGTGCTTCCGTAACCCAGTCACATATCCTGACATTAACATTCATGGTTTACAATAATAGTGCCTCTGCATTGTCTAGTATGGAAATGTGTGACAAAGCTGCAAAAAACCAAGTATTTTCTAGGTATGTGGTTTCATGGTACACAAAGCAATATTCCATCTGAATGAAGTTCTGAAGGATGCTTAATTTAGAAAACCGTGAGAGTGAAATAAAGAAACAGACTAAATAAACAAACTGAAATTAGCAAGGTATTTTTATTTCTAAGGAAAACCCATCAAATTTCTAGCAATAGTTTGCTAAACAGGTCAAGGTAAGTACCTCATAAGTTACCTTGTATTTCTGATTATGTGCTATTGGGAATTAAATAAAAAAACTTGTTGAAAAACAGAATGTTCTTCTTCAAGTGATGTCCTTATGAGTGCTCCACTGTAGGTGTGACTGGGATTGGAGGTCTCCAGTAGCGGTGCCCATTGGACCATACATGCGCACCTTCCCATCTCACGCCATGAGCGGCATCTATATATAGTTGTAAGCGGGCAGACAAGAAATATTATGTCCCGCTTATGACATGGAGTTACTTTGTTCTCATCCCACTCCAAACTCCCTAGTGGTCAATTCCATGCATGAAAAGGGGTGCCAGTTCCACCCATGATCCACCTCTTTTGACAGGGATTGGAAGTGACTTGATCTCTTCGGTTGCAAGGCTTATTCTTCCACCATGCTCCAATTCTGCATCTCCAAGCATGAAGCTCTCATGGCCAAATACAACAATCTCAAGTATTCCAAGATTCAGGAATTCTTCCATGACCTTCCTGACCACAAGAAGGGGCCATTTCAGGTGCTCAGATCTGAAGGACACCTCTGGCCTCCTTGGATTTTACGGATACAGCTGTCCATTGTATTGTGATGGGCATAAATCATGATTATACCTCTCCAGTCTCCCTAAGGAGATACAAACCATTGTTGAGGACCTACAGTTTGAGGGCCACAAATTATTTGCAGAGTCCCTACACTCCCTACAGGACTCACAAGTGTCTCTCTCTGTTTTTTCGGCATTTATATGATGGCCCCGAAGAAACAGCCTGGGAAATACCAACCTCCCCAGAGATCCCGACCTCTACCTTTCACTCCTTATTGATGATACAACACCCAATGCCAACAACAGAAACCACCTTTGAAGCACAGACACTTGACTCTTCAAGGGGCTACATCTCAGCCAAACAACAATTTTGAAGGTTTTGTTGAGTCTGAGAAGCTTCCCCCCAATACAGTTCCTACAACCATCTCCAACATCCTACTTGTTGGTGACCATTTAGCCCCTTTTTATCCATGATGGTGGCTAATTACCTTGGACAAGTCGGTCCTAGAGATCATCAAAGAAGGATACTCCATCCCATTCCTATCTATCCCAACAAACTACCCTTTCTCTCCGTCCCTCCTCAGGGACCCTTCTCACAAAAACATTCTATGAGAAGAAATAAACACCTTCTGCAACTGGGAGCCATAGAACCGGTCCCATCCCAACACAGAGGGAAGGGTTTGTACTTACATTATTTTCTGATCCAACAGAAATCTGAGGGTGGAGACTGATCCTAGAGCTACAAAAATATAGCCCTGCGCAGATACACAAATGTGTATCCGAATCCGATCCGCAAAAATTATCTGTGGATTTGCAGGGTTCTACACCAGGGGCCGAACTGAGGCTCTGATACCGCTCCCCTAGAGCCTGATCTGGTAGAGACACGCTGGCACCTGTGAGGAGACCCTCCACCTGCCCTGGGAAGCCCTCCGAGCAGCCCTCTGCCCAGTGTCCCACCCTCCACCCAGGA
Organism: Platysternon megacephalum; assembly: GCA_003942145.1. Taxonomy (NCBI): domain Eukaryota; kingdom Metazoa; phylum Chordata; order Testudines; family Platysternidae; genus Platysternon; species Platysternon megacephalum. The sequence goes on along the minus strand of QXTE01000001.1, from coordinate 34,325,470 downwards.
CAGGTGGAGGGACCCAGGTTCCCCACAGCTGCCAGTGCGGCTCTCCCTGACCTGGCTCTGGCCAGGGGGGCACCTCAGAGCTGCACCCCTGCCACCATAAGAGCTGGGCGGGCAGCTGTGTGGAGCCCCGGCGGACCCTCCACCTTTCCTGGGCGTGGGGCCCGAGCAGCCCGCGGCCCCTGTCCCTGCCCCCCAGTCCCTCTGCCCAGGGCAGGTGGAGGATCCGTGCCGTAGTTCCTCACAGCTGCCCACCTGCTCTTACTGTCAGAGCCCTGCACGGATACAAAATTTGTATCCTCATCCGTGCTGGTATCCACAGAAATGGTCCACGGATATAAAACGGATAACTGTGGATTTGCAGGGCTCTATACAAAACCTCAACAAGTTTGTCAAAGTGCAGCATTTCAAGATGGTTACTCTATCAACCATTATCCCTGCACTGGAACAGGAGGACTGGTTCTCAGCCCTCGACTTCTAAGACAGGTTTTCATATCACAATATATCCTGCCTACAGACAGTTCCTCCAATTTAACATGGACTACTACCAATACAGGGTACTTCCGTTTGGACTTTCTACATGCGCTGCCTCCAGTTATGCCTATGTATAATTTATGTACCTCTCAGACACAGCCTTCACAAGCTTCTATCCATGCCTATCAAGGTCACCACTTCATGACGCTGGTGACCTAAACCCAGAAATGTCTGTCGGAGTCCATTTCATTCAACAAGCACCGTCAATGATATTAACAACTGATGCCTCCTTAATTGGTTGGGGAGCACACCTCCAGACCCATCCAGTGCAGGGCAGATAGATGGTCCTTAACCGAATCCACCCTGCACATCAACCTCCTAGAGCTATGGGAGGTCCACAATACCTGCTGACATTTTCTACCATTAATCTGACATCACACTTTAAGAGTTACAACGGACAATATTGTCTGCATGTTCCACATCAACAGGCAAGGCGGAGTCAGATCCCACTCTCTATACTAGGAGGTGCTGAAATTATGGAACTGGTGTATCCAACATCAGCATGACATCAGCATCTCAGCTGCATGCCTCCCTAGCCACCAGAGCAGACTCACTGAGCAGATTCTCCCATGACCACAAGTGGGAGCTGGATGTGCAAGACCTACACCAATATTCAGCCGCTGGGGATTCCCCACGATAGATCTCTTCACCACACTGGAGAACACCCATTGTCCTCAATTCTGCTCGAGAGCTGGCCTAGGCCTCAGATCCCTGGAAGACACTTTCCTCCTCACATGAGATACCACGCTACTCTTCACTTTCTCTTCCTTTCACCTTCTGTTCAGAGTACTCCACAAGATCCAAGGGGACCTTATAGCTCCAACATGGCCACGACATATCTGGTATACTCACCTGATTCGCATGGTGGTATGTTCTACGATCATTCTGAGGCCAATTTCCACAACTCCCGTCTCAAAATGAGAGTTGAATCCTCAATCTCAATTAACAGCTACTCCATCTGAAGACATGGCTCTCCCATGGTGGTATGATTCAGAGATGACCTATTCAGAGGCAGTAAAAGAGATACTCTTGACTCGGAGATGTGACACAACTTGACACACTTATCTCCAAAAATGGACAAGATTCCAATCCTGGTGCACTGCCAATCATGTCAACGCAATGAACTCTCCCTTACCACTCATCCTAGATTATGTTTTACATCTTAAAGAATCAGGATTATCCACCAGTTCCACCAGTACACTTAACCGCCATCACTGCTTTTCACTCTGGTATGGAGGATCACTCCATTTTTAACCACTCACTCTTGAAAAGATTCCTGAAGGGCCTCCAAAATCTTTATCCTTACATATGGGATCCCACTCCTGTTTGGGACCCCAGCCTAGTACTCCGCTCCCTTATTAAAGATAAGTTTACCTTACGTCCACTCCCAAAATTCTCACCCTAAGTACCATCCTCTTTCTATCTAAGTCAACCAATCCACCTTCCATACTTATTTCCAAAACCACACACAACAATCAGAAGGAGCAGATTGGACTTCAGGCGAGCATTAGCCTTTTACCTGGACAGAACTACACCTTTCGGATGGTTGCCATACTTATTCCTATCAGTGGCGGAAAGATTGAAAGGCACGGCCATTTCCAAACAATGCCTTTCCAAGTGCGCCGGGTGGCCAGCTTGGCAGCAGTGCCTTTAGCCCCGGTGCACAGTGTCCCAAGCCCTGGTGCGAACCCTGGAATGCCAGACGGCCAGATCCCCCACCCCCAGAGCGCCGGCCAGCCAAGCGGCATGGTCTGAGCACTGGACAGGCAGCATGGCCCCAGTGCCAGCTGCTCTGAGTCCCTGTAGCAAGCAGGCCGGCCAGCCAGCCTCAGCCAGCTTGGGCCAGGGCAGAGCGCTGGGAACTGAAGAAGGGAGCCTGGGGGTGGAGTGTGGGCGTGGCTATGCCAGGCTGTTTGGGGAGGCACAGCATCCCCCAGCCTATGATACCTGCTGCCCATGGGACACTAGTAAATGGGTAATTTCCTCACTGATTTCCATCACATAGGTATAAGATCAGCAAAGTAAAAAGCAGTATGAGAGAGAAGGAACAGAAATGTTTTATTGGCCATAGTGTGTAGAAACGACCAGGCCCTTGTTACTTCAGGATCAAACTACTGCAGTTAGATATTGAATAAAGCTATACCTGAAATCTATTTGGAAGCTAAAGCTTATGTGCAATGAAGCTCCCTGCACTTTTGATCTGCCTTGATGGGATTCTTGCTGGCAGTACCGGACACGAGATTTCTGTGATCAACACTGGTTATGAGTTGCCTTCTGGGTAGAGAATAAGGTGCTGATGTCAACAGATAAGCCCTAAATTTCCTAGGACCTGCCTATTTGAAAGATAACCTGCCTTCTCCACTCCCTGTGCAATACTACCATAAAATAGCTGAGATGCTTGAGCTGAAGATCGCTGTCTGTGTGTGAAAATAAGGCAACTGTCAGCATAGCACTCCCTGTGGTTTTGGAATTTACATTTCCTTTGGTCCAGAATGGTCAAAATCTGTTGCGCTGTGCCCTGAAGGTTTGTGTGTGTGTGGGGTGGGAGATGCGGGGGAGGATGGATTTTTTTTTAACCTTTTGCAGAAGGTGGGAATACAGATGCAACTGGGCAAGGTAAGGCATAATAGGTTATTGGTAGAGTTATTTAATTTCTTGATAACATCTTGGTTTAACATCATTTGGTAAAAGAAACAATGTCACTGGTTTAGATTCAGCTCCAACCATTAACTTCTGCCAATGCCATGTAGTTGCTGAATCCTTTTTGTGAAGACAACTTGTCCAACACAGTAATCAACAGTTCGCCCCCCCCAACCCCAGGCTCTGCCCTCCTTTAATAGCCTACACCTTGCCTGTTCAGAACACAATATCAGAGTGAAATACAAAAGCCATTTTTAAAGAGGCCACCTTTATGACCCTTTCTGGTAGAAGAAAAAAATTGAGTCATTCCTATGTAATTGGTTTCAATAGTTACAATAAAAGTGTTGAAGGTGCTGCCAATGGAACTGAAAGGTCTTTTCTTCCACTTCTGTAATAGAAGTGATCTTGCACAGTAAAGTTTTTCTCATTATATAAGATTAATCTGAAAAGAATTTTACATTGTGCTAGAGATCTGAGAAAGGCCATGTCCAGATATGTAGTTTGTCTCTAACTAAAACTGACATTAAACATAAATGCTTAGCTTCTCTAAACTTCCAGTTTTTAATTAGTGTAATTCATCATTCTCTATGTATTTGTTTACTAATTCATTCTACTTGCTGTACTGCAGCTGATGCTAAATTCTTAGTTTAGATTGACTGGAGTTAAGCTGTTTTCAGAAATAATTTATTTAACAAAAAAGATACGAGTGTAAAGTATATTAAGTGTGGATAAGCCCTAGCTAAAATGAAGCAGCTAGAACAAATGTGTCATCTTTTACCACTTTGCTTTATCCATAGGCTGGGAACTAAGGAAGATAATGGGAGGAATATGTCATTCGTGTGTGTGTGTGTGCGCGCACGTGCTTGCATATATGTTAGTCTATATTCTTTTCCTATCCTTCATATAGGATCTTTCTAAAAAACAACTGGTCTTCAAATCATTTTATACATATTTATATCATTTTGTTATAATGAACTGCCAAAATGGCAATCTGTTGTTAATCCTGATGAGAAATGCAACAGTTATTGCTAGCACTATGTTGTTGTTAGGATATTGTGTGGCTGCTGCATATGACTAGAAGAGCTAGGAATAGGCAAACAAGTTCAAATAAGAGTCTTCCGTGTTCCCCAAAATTATTTACCATTGTTCCCCAAAATTAAAGAGCTGAATCATTTTGATTTAAGGCTAGTAGGTGTAATTATTTTTGATTTTTTTTTTAATCTTTTTGTTCTATTTGGGATATTAAGCAAAAGATCTGGACTACAATCGGAGAAGCTATTCTTCTGAGATTTCCTATCTAATTCTGCAGACCTACATGTTGGGAGCACCCCACTTTGTATCAGAATCAGCTGATAATTCACAATTATTTTTTCCCATTTTCTAAGCATCAGATACTTTCTTAATGTCAAACTAGCAACTGTTTTGAGGTATGGTGGGCAATGACTAAATGATTGGTAGACAAATCTTCTGTGCTTAGTTTCAGATAAGTACCCAAAAGTGTGTAAGCAGCTTATTTGATCTTCCTGAATGCAAAACTGGGTAAGAGATGCCATGAAAGCAGTTGTCTTTCAAGTTTCTCACCCAGCAATACCACAATAATTGTTTTTCTTTTTTCTTTTCTCTTTCTCTTTCGATGCCAAGTGTGCAGAGGATAACTCAGGGTCTCCCTGTTCCCCACCTGGACCCAGAGGGAACCACTCAGGGCACTGTGGTCAGCAGGCTCTCTTTCCCCTGTCCTGCCATTAACACTTGCAAATTCTGTTGTGGTGAAACTGACTTGCCCCTCTTTTGTGCTTTTTAGAAATACACCTCTACCCCGATATAACGCTGTCCTCAGGAGCCAAAAAATCTTACCGCATTATAGGTGAAACCACGTTATATCGAACTTGCTTTGATCCACCGGAGTGCGCAGCCTGCCCCCCCCCCCCCATAGCACTGCTTTACCGCATTCTATCCGAATTTGTGTTATATCGGGTCGCGTTATATCAGGGTAGAGGTGTATTGTAGACTTTGAATTCAAGTGAAAAGACTTGAAAACACAGTGCCGATTTTGAGCCACTCGGACACTTGGAATTCTATTGTAACAAATGTCAAAGGAGCCATCAGGATTGCCAAAACTTTCCAATGTATAAAAACAATGTTAAAAACAAGCAAAGAATAAAAAGAGTAGCCTTCTTGTGCATTCTAGATGCAAGGAGGATAACATAAGACACAGCTTTGAGGTGGCTCTCAAATATCTGCATTGATTGTAACATACTTGAAGGAAAGGTATATGTTTGGCAGGGTATTTTATTGTCCTTTGGGTGTTTTATCATATCTGTGCAGGGTAGTGTTGTTCCCCAGTAATAAAATGCAGATTTTGCTCACAGAGCTTTTGTTGCCTGTGTAAAGCTGAAAGACGCATATGTATTTACAGACATACGGTTTCTGACAGTTTTGGAAATGTGGATGGATGAAGATTTCAGTAACATAGGTTTTAAGGCTCATTTTTGTATTTTATGTGGAATTTTGTAAGCTCCTAAACATGCAACCAGAGAAATTTGGTATAATAAAAAGGAAGAAAGAAAGAAAGAAAGAAAGAAAGAAAGAAAGAAAGAAAGAAAGCCGTTACCTACAGTATCTTAAAGGAACAAAAATATACTTTCAACCCGTCACTCTAAAATTGTAAATTACTTCCATCATAAGGGAAGGGGTTTGCACAGATGGAGTTAAATCTGACCCCCAAATAATGTTTCCATAATAGTCAAAAGAAATATACTTAAACAGCTATAACAAGCTCTCTAAGTGTGGCTTTTAGAGCAAAGTGGTTGAAATAAAAGTAATATTAAAGTCATCTACAATAGATAACAAGCTACTTCTAATGCAGCAATGTTCAGGGCTAATGGTACTAACAGTAGAATAGCAGTGTACATTCAGCAGAGCTTCAAGGAAAAAATAATGTTTTTAACATTTTTTTTATATGGAAATATACCTATCTCATAGAACTGGAAGGGACCCTGAAAGGTCATCAAGTCCAGCCCCCTGCCTTCACTAGGGGGGGCAAGTATTGATTTTTTGCCCCAAGTCCCTCAGTGGCCCCCTCAAGGATTGAACTTACAACCCTGGGTTTAGCAGGCCAATGCTCAAATCACTGAGCTATCCCTCAACCCTGTTATGGGCAACATCAGTGAATGGTGAACTCATTCTCATTAGGACAATTTGAACTGGTACAGTTGGGGTTTTTTTAGCATACGTTCTTGTGTTACTGAATGTGAAGTATTAGGATACTAAAGTTATACTTATAGGATCAGATTATGCATTGTGTGCATTCTCCAGTGTCTGGCTTTAAATCTAGTGTCACTGACTGAGGGGAAATTACCTCAGAATATGGGACTTTGATGCCATTTACCCTCCTTGGCCTGTTCCTGGAGTAGCAGGAAAAAAAGGATGTGACTGAAGGAAAGAGGGCAGTGCTAGGATAGGGTTTCAGCCAAAAGTTATAGCAGTTCTCAGACTATTACACTATTTTGCGTGGGAAGAGATATAAAATAAATAATTATATATACCCTGTGTACGAACCATAGTTCATTATTTGTGAATTGATGGAGCACTTTCAGTGGAGCTGTGCTCAAAGCTGAAAGCAACCCCAGGGTACAGGTTACTTTATTTAGAAATATGTAGAATTAAGTAGTTAAACGGTAACTGCAAATGAAAGAATAAAACCCAATAGTGAAATAGTCTCAACCACACCTAGATACAAAAACAAAAAAAAGATGATATAGTTGACTAGTGAAATGGTAAATTGGTGAATTGGTGACAGGATGCACCCAGAAGAGATACCAAGTGACATATTATGGTGTTTGGGAATATAGATTCATTGAAATTAAGCAAGCTCACTGAAGGCCATCTTCTGCCATCTTTATCTACAATGAATAGTGCTATTACTGCATAAGAAGCCCCCTGGATCCTGTACAACTAGAACATAAAGATCACCTTGCAAGAGTAAAGATTGACATATTAAGAATGAAGAAAGTGCCAGGTCCTCAAGTGATGTAAATCAGTGCAGCTTCATTGATTTGAATAAAGTGATACTGATTTATTTTAGCTGAGGATTCAACCCAAAGTGTTTTTCTAAACAGTTTCAGTTAAACAGAACTTGATAGAAAAGGTTTCGGAAGTGGCTGGTTTCTTGAGTCATGGCTATAGACAGAATGCATTGCTTCTATTGTAATAGGTGGCACGCTGAGGATGAAAATGATGGGAAAGCTTTAGTACAGCTTTTCACTCAGGGTAATATTTTTCCAGAATTCATATGGAACATGCTGTGTTAAACTCATACTAACTTAACTTATCTTTTATGATTGAGGATGGAGTAATTATTACAGAGGAATGTCGAAACAGTACATGAGCAGTTGTTAAATCTGTCTAATGGGGAAAATATGCTCAAAGCATGCTGGGGGAATGCTAGATAGCTTTGCCTAAATAAATTGAAGTGTATAACAATGTAAAAATAATAATAAAATGAGAGAGCAACTCACAGCACAAGCCTTCAAAAAGAATTTTCTTTTCTCATTATTTTTAAAAAATAAAGAAACTTTTAATTAAATTTTCACTAAATGTTGTGAAACAATGTTCCTATAATACGAACGCTCCAGTGAGTAGTACCAGTGAAATCAAAGACACAGCAAGACTGGAAAAAAACAGATGGGATAGAACTAGCCAAGATAGAAAAAACAACTTTAGTGGAAAAGAAAAGTCCACAAGTAGGTAGAAAGGTGGACTATGCAGATGGCACATTAGTTTTTAATTTGAGAAGCTTGATCAGCACACACAGGAATATTATATAAATATTCATAAGATATCAGAATATGGATAGGATTTTCAAAAGTTCCTAAGTGACTTAGGAGCACAAACTCTGTAGAAAGTCAATGAGATTTGTGCTCCTAAAAATCTTAGGAACTTGAAAATCCCACCCAGTATCTAAAATAAACCATCTCATAAGGAGCCGCACTATCAGAGAACTCAGACATTTTAGTAAAAAGAAGTCATTTTTGGTCATAAAGTGGAGATTTGATTGTCCAAAAAATTAATTTGTCACACTTGGTGATGTCGCAACCCAATAAACGCTCCAGTAGATGGCCTTCAAGAGTCAGTATTCTAAATTGGGATTCAAATTTCGTAACCATGTCTCCCAATATGTGCCATCCAACTTCTATTTTCATGTCTGTTTTCATCATTGATTCAGAAGGGATGGGCACACTTCAGCGAGAAGTGTTGCAAGAAGGAGAGTCCCCTTCTCTGTTAATGTGCAGGGGCTGACTATTCTACTCTCTTCTTCCCCTGGTTGGTGATGGTGCTACAAGATCTGTTGTATTTATCATTACTTTCTTAGAGGGGGCTAAGTGATATCTCCAACTCTTCAGTCCTGAGCAAGTGACACTTTCCCCCAGCTAGACAGAGCCAAAAAGCAGCCCTAACTCTGTCTGCAGCGTTTGAAGAGCACAGAGCTGGTGGATATTTGCAGCATAAAACAGCAGCGGGCAATAGCTATTGCCATTTATTTATCTCTTGTGTAAAATTTCAATCCCTATTGTATACTCAGACTTGTGAAGAGGGAGGCAGGCGTTAAGGCCAAATCCTCTGCTCAATCAATTTAAATGGATTTCACTCATTTAGAGTAACAGAAAGTTTGTCTGCCAATTCTCAGACTTGCTGAGCCTTCTCAGATCCCATTGATTTCAGCTGGAGTTATATATGTTCAGCAAGTGCTCTTTGAGAGAGAGCAGATAATGTAGGATCCCTATGCTGTTTGTTGGTAGATTTGCTTTCATAGAATCATAGAACTGGAAGGGACCTTGAGAGGTCATCTAGTCCAGTCCCCTGCACTAGTGGCAGGACTAATTATCTAGACCAGAGGTTCTCAAACTGTGGTCCGCGGATAGTTCCCTCTAAAGTGCGCATCTGGGCAGCCACACATGAGAGAATGAAGGGCCACTTACCTAATTAGTGGAGCCATGCAGGCGTGGCTCCACTAATTAGGTGGCTGGGCCCTGGAGAAGATGCACATGTAAGGTGAGGTGGTGGCCTTGGGGGGAATAGGGGGTAGGTGGGAAGGGGAAGTTGGGTGGAAAGAAGGGGTGCAGGGAATTTGGGACATGCAGTTCTGCTGTGGCCAGAGAAAGAGGTGCCCTTCCCCAGCTTCAGGGCTGTGGCTGCCGGTAAGAGACGGCTCTCCTTCCCAGCCTCAGCTCTGTGGCTGCTGTGGCGGGGGAGAGACCCCCCTCCTTCCCAGCCCCTGCTGGGGGGCTGCCACAGCAGGGGAGAGAGGGCACATCCATTGCATTAGAAAGGTAAAACTACTGGTATTAAAATATGAGTTGTGTGCTTTCATTTGCAGAACAAAAAAAACATTAATTATTAAAGGTTTTGGTATATAGCGCTTTTATCCAAAGTGCTTTACAATAGTTAGCTAATGATACAAACAACATTTGGAAAGATTAAGTGGTCTTCCAAGACCCTCAGCAATGTTCAAGTGGTCCACAAAAAAAAAAGTTTGAGAACCACTGATCTAGACCGTTCCTGACAGGTTTTTTGTCTAACCTGCTCTTAAAAATCTCCAATGATGGAGATTTCACAACCTCCCTAGGCAATTTATTCCAGTGATTAACCACCCTGACAGACAGGAAGTTTTTCCTAAGGTCCAATCTAAATCTCCTTTGCTGCAATTTAAGCCCATTGCTTCTTGTCCTATCCTCAGAGGTTTAAGAAAAACAATTTTTCTTCCTTCTCCTTGTAATAACATTTTACATACTTGAAAACCGTTTATCACGTCCCCTCTGTCTTGTCTTTTCCAGACTAAACAAACCCAATGTTTTCAGTCTTCCCTCATAGGTCATGTTTTCTAGCCCTTTAATCATTTTTGCTGCTCTTCTCTGGACTCTCTCCAATTTGTCCACATCCTTCCTGAAATGTGGTGCCCAGAACTGGACACAATACTCCAGTTGAGACCTAATCAGAGCGGAGTAGAGTGGAAGAATTACTTCTCGTGTTTTGCTTACAACACTCCTGCTAATACATCCCAGAATGATGTTTGCTTTTTTTAGCTTGTGGTCCACTATTACCCCAGATCCCTTTCCTCAGTACTCCATCCTAGGCAGTCATTTCCCATTTTGTATATGTGCAACTGATTGTTCCTTCCTAAATGGAGTACTTTGAATTTGTCCTTATTGAATTTCATCCTATTTACTTCAGACCATTTCTCCCGTTTGTCTAGATCATTTTGAATTATAATCCTATCCTTCAAAGCACTTGCTACCCCTCCCAGCTTGGTATCGTCCGCAAACTTTATAGGTTACTCTCTATGCCATTATCTAAATCAAGGGTCGGCAACCTCTGGCACGTGGCTCACCAGGGTAAGCACCCTGGTGGGCCGGGCCAGTTTGTTTACCTGCCGCGTCGGCAGGTTCGGCCGATCACGGCTCCCACTGGCCGCGGTTTGCTGCTCCGGGCCAGTGGGGGCTGCGGGAAGCCATGGACAGCACATCCCTCGGCCCGCGCCGCTTCCTGCAGCCCCCATTGGCCTGGGACGGCGAACCGCAGCCAGTGGGAGCTGCGATCAGCCAAACCTGCTGATGCGGAAACTGGCCTGGCCCGCCAGGGTGTTTACCCTGGCGAGCCGTATGCCAGAGGTTGCCGACCCCTGATCTAAATCATTGATGAAAATATTGANTGATGCGGAAACTGGCCTGGCCCGCCAGGGTGTTTACTCTGGCGAGCCGTATGCCAGAGGTTGCCGACCCCTGATCTAAATCATTGATGAAAATATTGAACAGAACTGGACCCAGAACTGATCCCTGCAGGACCCCACTTATTATGCCCTTCCAGATGACTTTGAACCACTGATGATTATGCTCTGGGAATGGTTTTCCAACCAGTTTTGCACCCACCTTATAGTAGCTTCCTCTAGGTTGCATTTCCCTGTTTTATTTATGAGAAGGTCATGCAGGAAGTATCAAAAACTTTACTAAAGTCAAGATATACCATGTCTACCTCTTCCCCCCATCCACAAGGCTTGTTATCCTGTCAAAGAAAGCTATCAGGGAGGTTTGACACAATTTCCTGTAGGTTTAGGCCCAGATATTATAGAAATATTAATTTGTTTTGTGTTTATGCTAGTAATTCATTTTAATCAACACAAATTTTCTATTTCAAAATAATGTCTGAAACTATGTCCTGTGAGCCATCTTTTTTTTTTCTGTATGTTTCCACTTTTCATTATTTTTGCTCCAAAATGTGGAGTTTTAGAAAGCAGGTACACATGCCAGGTTAATGTTTTGAAGTCATTTGTAATCCATGAAATCATATTTTAAGGCCACTGGAAACCATGGTGATTATTTAATTTGATTTTCCTAACACAGGCCACAACAAACACCAGTATAGAAGTGTGCATATGCACATGGAGCCAGCCTAACTCACAACAGCTCATTTCGGAGCACTTCAGTTCTGTGTTGCTACTATCTTCAGGACTTCGTATAAGAAAAGGAGTTGCTCTTGGAGAAGTCATGGAAGATTAGGAGAATTTAACCCCTCAGGTTGAGAGAGCTAAAGAACCAGGCCAAGAGCCCTACTAAATATTGTGCCATGCCAGCCCTCCAACATGCCATATGTTAGGTCCTCCCTTTTTGAAATCCTGTATGTCTGCAGGAGATTGTTTCCGAAACTCTGATGCATGCCACCTCTGCAAAAATTCTAGAATATTGTATATTGTATGAGGCGATACTGGAGGACATCTTGTGTGTGTTGCCTGTGGTATCTTTGCAAGGGGGAGATTTGGCAGGATGGGATGAGAGGGGGAAAGCCACTGATGGTTTCTTCTTTTTTGTTTGTTTTTAAAGTAAGGTGGTGTTTTGTAACTGAGGGAAAGGATCAGAGTTTGTGAGGGCAAATAGGAAATATAGAAACCATAAATACACTTTAAGAAAGTAATACAACAATAGTTTAATAATATAATGAAATTTATACATAATTTACACACAGATTGGAGTTAAACTGCTTTCTTTATACGCACTTCCTCTTTATTGTATAGGGTGGAAGCCAGTTGCTTCTAGAGCCACACATAATCAAGGACCAGGAAGTGTTCACAAACTTCTTCCATCTGCATAGGGATTAGCACATGAAAACAAACTGAAAATCTAAAGAAGATAAAACAACCAATTTGAAAACAAATATCGCTTTAGGTTTCTATTGTCAGTAACATAATTAAGTGAAAATTAATTGTAAACATATTTTTTTTAGTTAAATAGGATCCCTTTACTTGATATTCACCACACACATGCTTAAATGCCAAGTCCCTTAGCAGGACACAAGGCCTTTTAAGAATCATGATTTCCAAAATAACAGTTGAATTTCACAATCCTCTTGTGTGATAAAAATAATGGAAGAGATTATCAATTTAATTTTAGAAGTTCTAATAGTTTATATTTGAGAAGTGGTTACCATGCACACTCTATGCTTAAGATGACAATATTTTCAGATTCAAAAACTGGGAAACTTTTGTAATAACTTTTTTTTTCGGGTCACAAAACCTTAAATTTCCCTTTAAAAGATAATAGAATGGTTCCCCCTCTTCCCCTGCCCACCCCTCATGTGTGCTGAGGTTACTATTACCAGCTTCTAACTCAACAGTGACATCTGTTTGTTTTTTCAGAGCAAATAATTTTTTTCTGGTAACACAGGGAAAATTCTACTTGGTGTAATAATATGCCATGAACATTTTTTTTGTACTTGCATATAAAAAAACAAGCAAACAAAAAACCCCCCACCATTTTGGCTGATGATATGAAAAACTGGGATATTTCATGCATCCCAAAAGAAGTTCCTGGGATATCATATGGAAAAATGGCACAGTCTCAGTAAAATTAAATCACGTGATTGATTTAGCCATAGTGTATAAGCAGTAGGAAAGAGCAGCCTGTTTTCTACTCCTCTCCCTCTGTTATGGCTCTTTTGAAGATACCCACTGCTTCCATTTAGTTAAACAGCCACTCCTTGATAATATGGAGCAAGCTAGCAAGGAGAAAATATCAGTCAAAGGGGTTTATTACTTCATAGAGCCAAGCAAGAGATAAAGAATATAAGTATCAAACCTCGAAGTTTGTCTGGAGAGATTTTCTGCTGACAAACCAAGTTTTGTCTGCTCGAATAATCCAGCTGAATGCTAAATTCTAAGATGTAGTTTCTTCATAAATATAACATTATCTCACGTGAAATAATAATGAAAAGACCTATTAATTGAGTGGCATGCTCAGGAAATAAGACAATGTGCACAGTCAAAACTAATCAGTGATCATTACATAAATCTGTGTCCTTTATTCAGTGCTGTTTGGTACTTCTAGAATATTATCTTTTACTCAATATGAATTTTAAGTACATGCATACAGAGTATGACAAGTTAGGGTAGAATAGCTTGTCATCTCCATGTTTAAAACAGAAGTCACATTTTCATGGAACAGTGGGGATAAGAGAGGGTCTATGATATCGGTGAACTTCCTGACATTGCTTCAAGTGATTAAAATACACTGAAGGGCAGAGTTAAACTGATCAGCACAATAGGCACATTTTTGAGGAGCTCCAGCTCTGAGTTTAATGTAGGAATTTTCTTCCCTTGGATACAGATACCATGTGAGTAAAAATCATTCTAAGTTTTACAAAAGTTATAGTAGCCAATTATATAGTGGCTTAAGGCAACTACTAACCAGAGAATATAAAATTGCTTAAGCTATGTGTTCTTGCTTAAACTCAAGCAGGTGCTCCGGCCTATTTTGGATGGCAGCAGCCTGAGTCATATTACTGTAATGTATGAATTTCACTCCAATGATGTCTCGCTATAATCTGCTTTAGAGCTGGAGACTCCGGTCCAGTGAACTACATAATGCATTGCAGACTTTCACTAGCAACTAGAGCTAATCAAAATGTTTCAATGTTTTTCCTATTAAAACATGCCAGGTTGTTGAAACTGAAATGTTTCACAGAAATGCATTGGTTGTAATGAAAATTTTATTAGGGCAATTTCTCAGATACAGTATAGAATTTTGAGTGAGAGACATACCCCACAATAGCCAAGTGATTAGAGAACTTTGGATGTGGAACATCAGGTTCAAGTCCTTGTTCTGCCTGATTCACAGGATGGACTTGAACCTGGGGCACCCATACCTCACGTGAGTGCCCTAAACCACAGGGCTATTGACTGTTCTGAGGTGATTCTCTTGTGAGTTCCCCCGCCCCCCATCAATTTTTGAACGGTCGTGTTTCCATTCTGCATTGGAATGAAAACAAATTTCAAAATTACAGAATTCCTGTTTTCTGGCCAGCCTTACTAGCAATGTTCAACTGTGAATGTTCACAGAGAATAAAGAAAGGAGGTCCTATATAATGAAGAAAGGAGGTCCTCTGGTAAGGTCTTGCTAAAAGGATATGTTGCATATTTAAACACTTCTAATGTTCTTTTCTTTCATTCATGACAAAAACAAAAAAAACAAACAAACAACATTTGTCAACAAGGATCAGCTGACTCCAAGTAACTCTGTGCTAAATCTCTGTGCACAAAATCTCTAACCTATCAAAACGAAACACGGAACCCACCGTACTCCAGTGAACCCCGGAAGCATTTCTTACCTCAGAGGACCAGGACTGTGACAGATGAGGGAAAAAAGGATTGTTGGAAGGCCTATATTTTAGCAGAAAGCAACAAATCCCAGACTAAAAGGGGGGGGGGGGGGGCTAGACAGACCAGCTATTGAAGTAAAGTGCACAACACAGCAAAATATATAGATAATTACCAAAAAAAAAGCCAAATCCGATTAACCAGATAAAAGAACCAAGTGAGAGCACAGGGAGCAGATACCTTTTTAAAGCCTGCTTCTACTCTGAAAAAGTACTCTAAAACAGTTAGAATTATTTTTTTGTTTGTGTGTCACATTAAATATGCACAATTTACACACACACACACAATTTTTTCCCCTTAACTACCAGTCCTACAAACTCACCTGGGCTCTAAGAGGCATGCTGGGTCCTTTCCTTCTCATGGATCATTACTAGTACCAAAGATTCTACAGGTCAAATGATATACGCTTATCCATATTTGCTAATCCTTTTTTCATCAAACCCCACTGGAGTTTCAGAGGTGTAACTGAGTGAGAGCCTGCTTTTTGCCTGTGTGGTGATTATGCATGAGAAGCAAAGATGGAGTTTGCTGTGCTATCATTCAGAGGCTAAGTACCAATAATTCAGTTTTCCTCTCCCATCCTGTTTCTGTGGAACTAGAATTCTGAGTTTGAGGTTGGGTTAGGAAGTATGGGGAAGACCTCTGCACCGGAACAGAGGTTTTCTGACCTTGTAGGTAGATGATTTCTGAGCTTGGGGCAGGTGTGTGTGAAAGCCAGGGGTTTCTGAGCTCTGGAGAGAGATGCAGGGTTTGCTCTGAGCTTTGGGCAGCTTTGGGTAGAAAATATGTGGGGAGGAATTCTGAGCTGTGGGAAGGGAAATATTTTTACCTGGGAGGAAGCTTCTGAGCAGTGGGAGGAAGCCATGGGTGATGTCTGAACTGGTAGGGGGATGGGTTGGTGTCAGCTTGCTGTATAGGTAGGTGTGGGTGAAGACAGGAGTGAAAGGCGGATAATAGTTAGAGTAGAGGGAAGGAGGGAAAGGACAGTAATAGCGGGAAACAGTCAAGTGAATACTGCACCTCTGACCCTTGCTGGTCTCTTCAAGTGCATCTCCTCTCAGGTATTGAGCCTCAAGCTTCTACCTGTCTCTCAGGATGGAGTCACATGATTCTCTCACTGTCAGACTAGACCCTGGACTGCAGTGCCCTGTTTATCAGTTGTGATTACCTCCATAGGCCTGACTTAGGTTAAGTACCTGCAGTTCTCTTCCCTCCAAGAGCAATGACAGTGGTAACCAGTGACCTGACAATCTTCTTAAAGCAAAGTATTATTTAATTGGAACCAAAGTAGTTCAGAGAAAAAGATGTGTTAAAACAATAAATAGACTATACATGTCTAGCTTACGGGGTGTCAGTGTATCTTCCACATGGAGATCCTGGTATGTCTGGTGACGCAGCTGCCTTTTTATATTCTCTGCCATGTGGCTTGTACATCCTTTGTCCCAAACACATGCTCACAGCACATGGGCATGGAAAAGTATTTGGAATCCCCTGTCCCTAGGCATGTCCCTAAAAGTCCTGCTGACTCATAGGCATAGCCCCTGGCTTCTCTCAATGGGTTTATTGTACAGCTGATTTGCCCGTGTTGGGCCATCAAGCAGGCTGGAGAGTGCTGATGCCTGTCTTTTTGGGGGTGTCACCTAGATGCACAGCACAAGTTTGAGATATCAATATACCACACATATTTATAACTCATGATACAGAGATGATATATACATATAAATAAGCTCACCATATTTAGCAAATCATAACTTTTCCAGTGATACCTTACATGGCATATCTTGTATAAGATTCATTGCAATTTTGTAATCTTGGTATCCATAATATTATAAATGGTCACCCATATGCCATACAGCTTGCACCAGTTTCCTAAATTCCACCTGGAAATCAACAAGCAGCCAATGCAAATTACTGAGTACTAGTGTCATATACTCATAGCAAGATACATAAAGTGACAAGTGGGACACTGTCTTCTACACCACTTTCAGTTTTCAAGTAGAAGTAAATTATAGCCCTATACATAATATCAAGCAATAATCTAATCTTCAAATACAAAGGCACAAATGACAATGTGGTTCACATCCAAGAGTAATAATTACATGTCATGACTAGATGCAGTTTAGAAAAAAGTCATCCCGGTCACTGGACGCACAGCTCTTGCTACACAAACAAAACCCTAAGATTGAACTAAAAATGTTAATACCTCTCGTAATTACTGTAATAGATGCTTCTGAAAATGGGCAATTTGGACTGTCATTGTACTCTATATACAATGACTAACAGCAATGATAGCACCTAGCTCTTCATTACATAATTGTCTCTCTTTGATCAGCTCTTATACTAGTCAATAATTGCCTTTGATTGATTGTTGTACTAGAACTTGCTTTTGTTCTGGTATCATCTGCTTTTGATTTCTCCCTGGGGTGGCATACAGTGTATTTTAAGTGCATTTTTTATGGCACTCTAATGTCCTGTCATCTGAACTGGATTTTTAAGAGAACAATCATGGTATCAGCATTTACTGTCATTAATGAGAATGAAGATTCAGTCTCCTCCGTGATTAAACAAAATAGCTGGTTTGATACTTTTTGCCTCCCATAGACAGCTCTAAACTTGTCACTGCAGCATCTTGCAGGAACTCTCGGTAAACTATTCTCCTCCACCTCTCTTAAAATGTCCCCCTCCCCCTCACGCACAATGCCAAAAATCCATTAAAGAAGACGGGCCAGAGATTCTCTCCAACACTGAAATACACTCAGCACAGGGGGGAGATGGAGATTCATCAGGTTACTGATTCCTGATTCTCAAGGGTCTTAGCCCAATCCTGATGTAAGTGGGCCATATGCCAACTGAGTATTGAAAGAGTAGAATGGAGGTATGCCCTGCCAAGCATATTCTTCTGATGACAAGAAGTGGGGACAATTGATATTAGAGTCACTCTAACTGGTTTTATGAGAATTACCCAGCACCCATTAGACAGTTGCATCCCAAATATGTCCACTTTGCACCCACTTAAGTGGTGCACAAGTGAAGCTGAGAATCTGGCCCAATAACTCTTCCTAGTTTGAAAATTAATGTTTACAAATGTATTGCTTTTGTGACAATGTCCTTGACCCTAATGAGGCATACAAGTTCATTTATCACTGGCTGCTTTGTCTTTAGCACAGTTCTAGTCAATCACAGGCCTATTTGATACTTGGTTTTCTATATATGTACATTCAAACCTTTCAACTCTTGATTGCTTTAGGAAAGATGGCTGTAGTCCCATTGACCTATATTGTCTTCTGTTGTTGCAGGTTTCTAGGCTTTGAAAGTCTTTGTTGTATTTGGGAAAGTGGAAGGAATACATTTTTTTCAAAATTTTCTGTACTCTAATTTAATTTCCATTGTATTTCTTGGTGCTGAATTACATATCAGACAACAGAAGCTATCTTGGAGAATAATACAAATACAAAACAACCACATATGCTATTAGGTAACAAGCAGTTAGGCATTTTAATATGTAAATTTTTAGTTCAAATTAACTTATTGTGTTTTATGAAAATATGCTCCCTCTCTTTCTCTAAATACACAAAAAAGGAACATAATCACTTTATCAGTGCAGCACAAAAACATACACTGCATTAGCAAAATTAAAAAGAAAGGTCAAGAAATATTTTTGCCAAAATAAATCATGTTAATTAATAGAACAATACAGACCTAGCTGGCTTTGTATTCAGTGCCTTAAAATCCATGGGACATATGAAGAACATAGAGGAATATGACTTTTATGTTAAAGTTATCAATCTTTGAAGACATGAAACATAACAAGGAAAACTTGAATATGTTTCAATAGCTACATTGCTATAAATCTGCCAAATAATTGTCATAACTGTTAACCTCTTGTTGTATATGTGAGGTTATATCTTGTTACTAAATCTAATGTTTTAAACTTGGCACTTTTATTCCAAAGATTTCACATCACTTTATAATGAAAAGTAAATATTGTCATCACCATTTTGCAGATGGGGAAACTAAGGTATAGAAAAGTAGTGACTTGTATACGGTGAGACCTTGGCAGTGGGGAACCAAACCTAGGGCCTCTGATTTCCAACCTGTGTCCTAATCCTGTGGAACCTGTCCACTAATTAAAGTGGAACTAGAAGATGTAATTTAACAGTGAGATCAAACTTCATGAAAATAAACTTCTTTTCTGTATAATAGCTCATGTCCAAGGGTAAATATAATCTTATTCCTGCAACATGTTATTTAGTTTGTTACTTTAAAACATTACATACATTGGGAAGTGATTGATGGTTTTTTTTCCCTTGTGAACAGGTAGAGGAAAAACTAACCTCTCCCCCATAACTACCACAATTAAATGTAAAAAATTAGATGCAATAAAAAGTATACTAATGCTAATTTTGAGGTTTAATGAGTTACAAAAAGAAAAGTGGTATTTCCTTTTACTTAAGATGAACTGCAGAGCAGGGAAGGCACACACAAAAGCAAAGCTATAGATAAAATATTAACACCAAAGTCTTCTCTTATGTATACCACCAATGCCTATCTGGAGTTACTCAATTTTCTTCAGCATATTCTGGTTTGAAATGTAGAAGTTTGATAGTTGCATCAGCTCTGTTGCCAAGGTGAAGAACACAATTATTGTAGTGCTGCTGAAGTAATTATGATCACCTTGTTTTTAATCTTTCCCTGTAGGATTTTGGAGATGATGGGTCCTTGTACATTACTAAGGTTACCACAACTCACATGGGAAATTACAGCTGCTATGCCGATGGCTATGATAATCTCTATCAGACTCATATCGTCCAAGTAAATGGTAAGGAAATATGTTCTAATTGACAGTCATAGGGCAGACTCTCGATATTATTTGGTAGATTGTTTTTTTCAGTTATTTAACTTTATATTACAGCTGAATACAATAGTAGATAGAGCAGGCAATATGTTTTCATCAATAGCTTTCCTTCGGTATATAAGATTGCAGGAAAACAAAATATAATCACAGTATTTAATGATCCTACATAAATAATAATTATTAAAAAGAATAATACAAAACCAAACATTTTTCTCTTAATATTGTTAATGTACATTATTACCATTCTATTTGTACAATAGGTATTTATTAAAAAAGTAACTTTAAATAGCAACATAATCATTATACTGTACAATCTGTGAAAAAATGTGTTTGCAGCTCTATAGTATAATACAAATTGCACAAAAACCACATTTGTTTTTAAAAATAAAAGCCGTAAGTGTTGAGCTTCAATTAATCTCCATGAGAATCATTGGCTTCTCTATTTTTTTTAGAGATCAAAGCATCTGTTTAGGTGCCTAATTGTGGGTTTTGGAGTCTAAATTTAGGCTTCTGGTTTTGAAAATCTAGTCCAAAATGTTCAAAGCCTTTGTCAGCATATAAAGCCCCATTCCTGTATTCCTTTCTCAGGGAGAACCTCAACTGAAATCAGTAATAGTATCCTTAACATCTGCCCTTCCTTTGGCTTGCAAGACACTGCCCTCTCCTCGTTCTCCTCCCACCTCTCAGGTTGTTCTTTCAAGTTATTTTTGAGTGGTCATCCTCCACCTCTGTTAGACTGTTGTCTGGGTATACTGCAAGAAGGACAGGAGACTTTTTATGGGTTTTAATCAGGCTGCAACTTTATTATATAGATGTCTGGGACTACCCGGCAGATAAAGTGTACAGTGCAGGCAAATCCACGCTTATTTAAATCAATTCTCCGGGGCTTTCACCAGCCCCCCTTTGTTTCCATCCAGGTCCCCCAGCGATCTATGGCTTGGACCTTATCATCCACCAGCCTCGTAAGAGGGTTTAGGAGGGCTATGAGAACGGAGGGGGTTGGCTCCCTGCTGTACCAATCATAGGAGTCTCCGAACCCCCTTCCCCGTTCTGTTCCTTTATCCGGGACCTCCTTTTAAGTCCTTAACCAGGCCATTTATCTGGTCACTGGCTGCCCTCCCTATGGAGTACCTGCACTGAACATCCACCCAATATTACAAAATAAGTTGTGACATATGGCCTACCACCTTTTCTATTCACCAGAAAAGGTTCATCCTCACACCTGCTGTGAGGAAGGCGAAAAACCACACTCCACTGAAGCCAATTCTGGTGGTGCGGAAAAATTCCTTCCCAGCCCCCCTTTAAAAGGGGTGACTAGTGTAGTGCCCACAACAGGTCCTAACCCAGCCTGCCATTCGCCTCCACTAGGGGAGGGAGGGTGGGTGTTGGCTTCCTCGCTGCTTGGACATAGAGACTTGCCCCACCCAGGTTTCATTCCTTTATGCACATTCCTGGTGGGGGACAGGGGGGAGTCATTGCTGCAAAGCGGAGCTGCCTTCTTTGGGTAAGCCCAGACAAATTCTGCCCTTTAGTTGTGGTGCAGTCATTCATGGGGGGACTCATGGGGCTTAGTCCATGCCTCTCTCTCCTTCTCTGTTTTATCATTTCTTTGAAAGACTTCGTCTGTGCTCATGGCGTCAATTTCCATGTTTATGATGATATTTACCTTTCCACTACCAATTTCAGTATTCTTCATCCAATCCGATATTTTTGGTCAAGATTAAAGATTTTAAAGTCTCTTTCTCTGTAATCTGGCCCTAGATGTCTGGCCAGCAGCCAAAAACTCCTTATCTTTGTGCTGAAGCGTACTCCATTCTCCCAGTCTTTGTTACTATTGGTACCACTACTGTTCTCCTTGTTAGCTAGGCCCAAATTCTTGTCAACTTTGACTCTCCCTGTCTGTTCAGATCCATTAAACATGTGTCCACTACCTGACACTTCTTCTCTCAACTCTACAATATGTCCTTTCCTCTCTGTCCAGACATCTGTGATTCTCATCCATGCTCTCATTATTTCCTCCCTTGATAACTAAAATCTTCTCACTGGCCTCCCTGATATCCACATTTGTTCATCCATAAAAAATACACCATTTCCTTGCACTTCAATCTGACTACATCCACCACCTCCACGTTTGTATTCCCCTGGTAACTCCACTTTCTCCATCACATCAAATTCAAGATTCTTGTTATTGCCCTAACTTAGTCTCTTCATGATTATTCACTCTCACATTGACTTCCCACTCCCTCTGTTCCTTCAATGCTGTCAGCCTTGAATGCCTATTTGTCCATATCTTCCACAAGTGTCTCTGTATTTTCTTCCATGCAGCCTGTTGCAGGTTGAATGCCCTTCCTGAAGTAATGCATAAAACCACTAACCTTCCTCCTTCAAATCTCTCCTCAAGCTTTGATGCCAACAAGAAGCCAGCCAATTAACTCTGGCTAAACTGAGGAGGAAATAGAGACAGCTGATATTTATTTAAAGATAAACATTAAACCTGAAATTTGGACATATAGCAAGGCTATGTAACTACATGGACATATTAGTATTACCCTTATCGTCATCCTCTTCCCCCACCACTTCTTATGTCTTGTTTCAGATTCAGCTATAAGCTTAGTGGGACAGGGACCATGTCTTCTATGTGTTTGCATAGTGCTTAGCAGAATAGGGACCCTATCCTGATGAGGGGCTTTTTTGGGTGTTACTATAGCACAATTAATAC
The DNA here is from genome assembly GCA_003942145.1 of Platysternon megacephalum. Classification (NCBI taxonomy): domain Eukaryota; kingdom Metazoa; phylum Chordata; order Testudines; family Platysternidae; genus Platysternon; species Platysternon megacephalum. The sequence continues at coordinate 34,303,024 of QXTE01000001.1, read as the reverse complement.
TGCGTCACATGCGTCTGATGAAGTCGGTATTCACCCACGAAAGCTTATGCTCCAATACATCTGTTAGCCTTAAAGGTGCCACAGGACTCTCTGTTGCTTTTCACAATTAATAGTGTTATGCAGTTCTTAATGTATGGCATTTGGACCCAATTTAGCACTCCTTACTCAGGCAAAACTCCTGTTGAAGTATGTGCAAGCTTTGCCTGAGTAAGAATGCTAAATTGTTCCTAAAAATTATACATCAATGGCCTGATTATCAAGCCTGCTTTGTTGCTGCTGCTATTGTTGTTTATTATTTATATTGCTGTGGTGCCTAGAAGTCCTAGTCCCATTGTGCCAGGCACTGTACATGAATATAACAAAGAGATGGTCCCTGCCCTGAAGAACTAAAACAAGAGACAACAGATGGATACAACAGATAGGCAGAGAGCGCACAAGGAAACAATGAGAAGTAACTTCTTCAACACCTTTGACTTTAGTATGATTTGTTGGTGCTCAACACTTCTGATAATCAGGCCATAAGAAATGCAGGACACTAGAGATGGAAACCATGTCATGCTTTTCTTGGCTATCTTCAGAAAAGCACTTTTCTTTCAGAATGGGTGCTTATACAATAAAACATCCACAGCTGAAATACTGATTTTTGTACACATTCTTGCAGTTGCAGGATATGTCCATCAGCATATTACTGTTACTGTTTGTTAATCATTCGGAGCATATTGTAAACGTACATGGTGCTGAAAGCAATAGCTGCCTGTGCTACTACTTGTCACTATCAGATTATTTAAAGCTACCCAAACAAATTGACTAGTCTGTATTTTCTCTGCCCTGACAGCTGCTGCTCTAAGAATCAGTATTGGAGTGACCCCTTCTCTCACAAGTTTGGATACTGTTTTTCTTTAGCCTGTCAGATCTAGGATCAGGTTAAAATAATTCCTGATGGGCATTTAATGCCTAGGTTGGTGTCATCATATTATATATGTGAACTGTACCACTATGTATTTAATGTAATAGCAAGAGTATCGTATATTTGAAGACACTGTTACACAATTATTTTGTTTCTGTTGCAGCATTATCAAATGAAAGTGCATGCTGATTAAACCATTAAAATTTGTATGTTATACTTAAATGGGATGAAAAACATTAAGTTGAATGTTCTGGTCAAATGAACAGCACTTCCATAGATTGCATCTGTACATCTAAACTGTAATGTTCCTAGAGAGAGACAAGATAGTCAGTACTCATAGGCTAGGATAATAACTAATTAATATAATGACACTTGTCTAACAGAAGAGTCAAAAGAAGATTAATGAGATAGTGAGGCTTAGTTGATCTTAACATCTAGCGTGAGGGTACTTTGAAGACACTTTAATTAGATTTTAAGCACTTTTGCAATACACAGGTATGTTAATCCATATTTTCTCAGAAGTGTTTTCTATATATTTTGCATTCACCAGTTTGCCCAATCCTTAAACATTTAAAAAAAATATTTTACACTCTGGCTTATTTGGGTATATCAGGATTAAATTCTAATGTTCTGAATTGGCATATTAAGTGTTTAAAAAAAATCAGTGAAGCCCTTATTTAAATAATACGATAATCACTGCATAAAAAGTTGCATTTTATGGACAGAATACATTCTTTACTTTTTTATGTAAATAATGTTTTGAGTGAAAATTAATTATTTTAAGCCTTTTCTCATACATATGGTAAATAGACAACTCATCACAAAACAATGCTGGTGCAGGAATAATTATTTTACTAATTAATTCTTTGCACTTATATAACACTTTACATTGTCATAGAACACTTTACAGTGTTATAGAATCATTAGATCATCCTAATAAGAGATAATTTAAATTCTTGCTGTTGAGCATAGGATTGATCCCTTTCATCAAAATGTTTCCTTGGGTCCACACTCAGTTTTCTCTGGTGAAATCAAGCTAAATTATGTTGCCAGCATACAGTAGGTAGATCTGTTATGGGCCCAATATTGTAGCTATTTGCTGTGTAATTGACAGTGCATGATTGGGCCCTGTATTAAATGAACATATGTCACATTTGGAATTCCTTAAAACTCCACATGTAAAATTTAATTGTTAAAGAATTCTTCCTCATTACATGGATTATTTCTAACCTGAGGGACTAAGATACAAGACTAACTAAACCTATTCAACAAAAATGTCTAAAGATTTGGCTCCACACTAAATGAATTATTCAGCATGGGAACGTTTTTGGCTGGTCATTGAAGTCGTGCTTGATGATGGAGAGCTCATGTAGCTGAATCTTTTTAACTCAATAGATCATTCCCCACAATTTTGAATATGTCAAAAACTGAAATGGGGTATTCTTAATTCCTTTATGAAATATCTATTTTTAAAAACTTAATTTTTGTCAACAAAATCTCTCCTAAAATTTCTGTGATTTGATGCTGATGAAATCGAGGGATTAATGTGGCCATAAAATTTGGAACGGATTATTTAGATGTTGGAGTATGTTTGCATGTTTTTAAGATCTGACATGTTTCTATGTTGGAAACGTTAATGGTATGGGAAAGTTTTTTGTTTGTTTTTGTTTTGGTGGCAAGAGATAATATGAAAATCATGAATAGAGGAAGCCTGTGCTAGGACAATGATGGGGGGGGAAATGATTGCTTTAATAATGATTTAGACAAAGAGGCATTGGCTAGTTCACTAGCCCATAACGTATTTATAAAATCAGCCCCATAATTTTTCATTGAAGGCTTGCTTTAGTCACAAAAGAACACAGCGGAAATAGAACACCACAAATGCAGTGGTGAGTTACCAGTATTTTAAAGACATTTGTATTCGTTCCATCGAGCCTATTTCTAACCCTTTTTACAGCAGCTGTATGACTAAACTGTGGAAGAAGAGTGGCAGAATTCTTTAAAACAATAGAAAATAATGGCAGCAGCAAAAAACTTTTTTTAAAAAATCTAACTTTTTGATTGGTTTACTTGTGAGTGACCTTATGATTCACCTCCAATTCATTCTTGTTTTCGCCTGGAATAAAACAATTGCAGTCGGTCATCCCAAATATCCCCAACCCACTGCTCTCAAAGTACCTACATCATGCAATTTTCCTACTTGAATCACAACAGTTCAGTTAGTTCTGAAGATAACAGATCACACTTTGATGCAAGAGGGGAAAAAAATAGATTGTATCATAGAAGAGTTACTTTACTTCCTTGCTCTGGGATGCTATGCTTTATTCTAACTGAATGTATTTATTAAGGACCAGTGAGGAAAATAAATCAATCTTTTTGTTGTTGTTCTTTGGGATTATGTTAGTGTGATATGATTAGAACAATTTACAGTAACGTGAGGTTTCAAATGATGACTCAACTACAGCTGACACATGCAAGCTCTCAAAAGTGCTCTGGGAAAAGCATAATGTAGATATCTTAGAAGTAATTGCATTTGGGTTTTCTTTTTCTCATTACCTGAACATTTACCATGTCATCTGAGTATATGATGTTGTTCTTATGGATCTATTCTCTCCATGCACATGGATGTTAATCTTACAGATTCTACTGGGAGTTATGTGCACAATATCTAGATGAGACCAGATCCTTATTTACAGCTCAGTTGTTCTCACATGTAAATGAAATGACCATAAATATATTTGCATGGCTTTTCCAAAGGATAAATTCCAGGACTTGATACCTTTTGTGAAAAAAAAAAGTCAAGGATTTCACCTGTTAATTCAGGCATATTTTTTTAAAAAGCTGGAATAGAAACAGTTTGAATTCCATTGTGTATTTTACAGAATAACTAAATAAGTAATAACATAACATGATATCTTTATCTCTGCTCGTTACTATTGATTTTTTTCCCCAAAAGCCCCACTGACTTCTATGGAGCTTCTATGCAGAATGATTGCATGTGTTCTCCTCATGCCACATTTGGGTTCTGGACTAAACCCTCTTCAGTGAGGTTTTATTTTACTACTACAAAGGAACAATCAGTGAGCTAGATCCTTAGTGGGTGTAAATGAGTACAGCTATGCAGATTTACACCAGCTGAGGAACTGGCCCGTTGTATTCAAGTACCTTTTAACTTGACCAGCTTTTTCTATCCAAGTCAGATATTTCTGTTTAATTCTAAAAGAAAAGATGATCCTTTAGAGCATTAGTAGTTTCCAGTTCATTATGGAATTACTATTATTTTTTACTAAATGGATTTCATTTCATTTGTAGTGTTTATTTTTCTCTGGGGAATAAGGATTCACAACTCTTGCCTGAGGCATCATTCCTAGAAAAATTATATTACTGTAAGATTTATTAGCTAGATATAGATTTCTTCTGTATCACATTCAAATCAAGTAATTGCATGTACTTTGATGGTCTTAGCTGCAAAGAGTGTAGGTCAGAACCTTCTTTGATTCATTTAATTTGGCAGGACTCTGATGAGGGGACCTAGGAACCCTATCCTCACCATTTATGTCCATTATTAAACCTTTGGTTCAAGTATTCAAGCATTTGCATTTAAAATAGATCATTAATGAGTGCTTTAGCATGCAGGCTTAAAATTTTCTTTACATGAGCATTCTTGCAAGTAGAACTCAATTGTACAAAAGTTCAGATGGAGAACACAAAGGGGGCACAACCACAGCTGTTCCAAATTAGTTATTAAATTTGAGCAAATACTCTTAGGGTGAAGCACATTTCTTAGGGTGTATCATAACCAGGCTCTGGAAAAAAATAGTATGAGGTTGTATAATTAAAGAATGTATTATAATGAATACAAACCGGGGACATAATATAGTTTGTATTAATAGACTTAATTCTGGCATTTCTTAACCTTTGAGTGCTTGACTTTGCAACTTTAATAACTTTCCTTTGATGTCATGTTTTTGTTTGTTGTTCAGGGTTTTGGTTTTTATAACTTCCTAGGGTTTATTAAAAAGAAAGCAGGCAGAACATATTATACTATAACTGCAACTATAATGCTTCCCTTCCACATATCATCAGCAGAGCAGGAGCTCTGGAGTCTCAGCACTGCAACACAGATCACATGGGCTAAATGACTAAACAGCAGTTATGACATAATAGCAGATATGCCCAGTGGACAACTCACTAGAGGAAGATGCATAATTAATTGAAATAGTGTGTTATATATACACTAGTAATCCCATTTTACAGGCAACATAGCCAATCATATATCTGGCAGATTCTACCTGAGAAGCAGAATGGATAAGATTAAGACCTCCCACCTTGTGTAATCTTACTATGTGGAGTGAAGCTTGTTCAATAATAAGTTTTGAGAAAAAACACTGAATTATTAATCATTTACCAGAAGTGGTAAGCTTAGAATGCATGATCTCCTGGTCCCCAGCCCTGTGCAACTTCCCTAGGACAAAGGGTATTTTAAAGAGATAGAGGAGGAAGAGGTTCAACTCTGTACAATGCTGGGAATATACTCAGATGAAATAGTGATTTTAGCAACAGGCCTTAAGCAAGCTCTAATGAGCTTAGAGCACACTGCAAATGGCAATTTTTGATATCTTAAAAGTCAGCTGATTCTGAATGGAGTTTCATGGGGAAAGTAAAGGCCTCTCCCAGTTGCTAGGCCTGCTGCCTTCCAGATTTAAAGATTTACAGGGAAACAATGTTGTCTAGTGCTTAGAACATTGGATTGGCACTCGGGGTTCTATTCCTGGCTCTGTCAGTGGCCTATGGGTGACCTTGGGCAATTCTCTTCACCTCCCCGTGCCTTAGTTTCTTCTTACAGTATGTGCTTTAGACATATGACTGTATATGTGTGTATTTGATTATAAAGTATTTCACAATAATTGACCTGAGGCTATCCAACTAATTGTACTTAAGTTCCAGAGCCAAATCACTTGTTTAAATGAGCTCCAGAGGTACAGGCTACACTAATCTGCTGTTCTAACAGTGCCCTTAGCAAAAAAATAACGATAATCAAAAGCACTTATCAAGGTCTTGTAAAGGTGCTACAGTACATGCTTATCAGTGAAAGTCTGCTATGTAACATGTCACTATTGGCAGAAAAAGGATGTGATATCACAGTGGGCATATTAGTAATCAATGATTAAGCAAGATTTCTTAAATCTGCTAATTAGATTTTTTTTAAGCAAAAGTAATTGGTGATCTTATCTTTAATTATGCATGAAATAGCAGGAACTTTGAGCTTCTTTGTAAAAAAACAAGTTGTAATGAAGGTTAAAGAAACATACCTCCCTTTTCCCCAAGTTTTATTTCCTATAATTAAATAGAATTTGGAGCACTTAACTGGTGTCACAAAACACAGTTGGAGAGATAATGAAGTAAGATAACTAAATGAAAAAAATAATCCCATTCCAACATAATCAGTTAAATATTTCAAGTGTTATCCAACTGTTTACAAGAAATTCCCCAGCATGTTGTCGCATTAGGATCCTGTTAATAAAGAAATGCCTCAGATTTCTGCCTACTAAGAAATACACCAATGTATTGTACCTCAGGAAGGATGTGTAAAATTAGATGTAGCAAGGAGGTTCTAATATGTAGAATTACAGACTAAAGGCTTCCAAACAATAGATGTGGCAGACTAAAACATCCTTTTCTCAATAAATTTAGACTTGCTTTTATCCCTGAAAGAAAAATCCTTATCTGTTACTTCCTGCGTCTTAGAACAGCTATATGCACTCTTCCATTTCCTAAAAATAAACAGTTCTATTAGCTAAATAGTTCGACAGACTCCTATACTTACTATACTTACTAATATACCAACCTGACTATAGTAACTCCTCACTTGACGTTGTAGTTATGTTCCTGAAAAATGCAACTTTAAGTGAAACAATGTTAAACAAATCCAATTTTCCCATAAGATTTAGTGTAAATGTGGGGGGAGGAGTAGAGACGCAGTGCTTCCCCGCTCCTGCCCTCTCTCCCAGAAAGTCCTAAGCACAAAGTGCTGGGAGGGAAGGGGAGGAGCGGAGAAGCCCCATGTGTCCACTCCTCCCCCTCCCTCCCAGAAAATCCTAAACGCCGCTAAACAGCTGTTTGGCGACGCTTAGGACTTTCTGGGAGGGAGGGGGAGGAGCAGAGACACGGCGCTTCCCCGCTCCTGCCCCTCCCTCCCAGAAAGTCCTGAGCACCGTCAAACAGCTGTTTGGTGGTGGGGGAAGCGCTGGGAGGGAGGGAGGGGGGGGCGGAGAAGCGGAACTTGTGCAATGCTCCCTTGTAAAGTCGCTGCTCTTCCACAGAATCTTTCAAGCAGGCAGCCAAACGACGTTATGAGGGAGCATTGCACAACTTTAAACGAGCATGTTCCCTAATTGAGCAGGGACGTAACATTGAAACAACGTTAAGTGGGACGACGTTAAATGAGTAGTTACTGTAGTTCTATTAAAATTTCTGTTTCTCTGGCTGCCGCCTCCTCCTTCCCCCCACCCCTCCTACTATAGGCATCAGTTCAAGTTCCCTCTATCTGATGAAATATGTAAGAGCTTCTAAAATATGTAAGATGTTTAAATACTAATCTACAACTAATGTACTCAACAAATATTTTTATTTACAATAGTCCAACCGCAAAGGTTCAAAAATTAGGAGTCAGAAATGACTTAAAAAACAAAAACAAAAAATCATGCTTTTTAGTTCTTTTTGATTTTTGAACTTTCCTCGCCCACCCTTGTGTATCTCCTGCAGCATGGCCATGGCTGGCCTGGGTCATCTGACTTGGGCTTTCAGAAGGGTGGGTCTCAGAGTCAAGGCTGCAGTCCAAGCCCAACCAGCTACACTGCAGTTTTTAGCCCCAGAACCCAAGCTCCACAAGCCCGAGTCAATTGACCCAGGCTCCAAGACTCAGTGCCAGATTTTTATTGTAGTGTATATGTACCCTCAAGCTGTACCTGGCTGGAGCTCAGCCTTCCAGGGCCCCAAACCCTTCTCCCAGTCAGGGTCTCTAGTAGGAGCATCCTGCTCACTACAACTCTTCTGTCATAACTCCCTTAATCTTAGGATCTTCCCTGCACTAGTCATTCATACTCGATACCATTTCCTAAGCTTTTTGGCTCCTCCTGCTCTTTATTGAGCAAGCACCCTGATCTCTCTCAAGTGTGGCTCATTCTGTAATCAGCCTTGGCTAGCTCCCGCCCGTAAGGAGATCTGCTACAAGCACAATGAAACTGAACAACCATCAAAAATGGGAACCCCAAATCACTTTTAATTAGAGGATTTCACTGTTAGCATTAAATACTGTTTTTTTCTGTGACTTTAAAAGTTATATTTACAGATGCCATACAGTAGTTATAGATTATACTGTAGGTCTTCAGGTAGTATTTAACAAAGTGATAAAATGAATATAAGCTTCTGATTGCAACATAGCCATGAAATATGAATTTTTTCCTGCTTGCTGCTAGTGGAATTTTGGCTGTATCAGTTAAATGTGTAAAATATCGATATCCAGTATTTCAGGAAAAGCATTCCCAAAAATCCTCTAAGGGCAATATGAAAAATGGCACACACCATATATGTTAATGATTTCAATACTATTTAGCATAATGAAGTATCGGTGGATACTGTATATATGGTTGCTGTTTTGAACCTTTCACCGGATCATTCAAGAGTTATTCCTTGACTTTTGTCCTTTCTGACATCTAATAATCAGCTGGCAGTGAAGGTGAAGTAAAGCATGTTGTGGCATGGTAATGGAAGGAAAGCATCTCTTCGCCAGTTTTCAGTAATTATTTTGTTGTTTATTCTTCCTTTATGTTTAAATACTGCCGGTTACCATAGCATTTGGGCACCATAACAGCATTTAAATGTACATAAAATAGGACTTAAGAACAACCAGTTTAAATTAATAAATGATGGGGAATATAATGAGTTTTAATCAAAGTAAAAAAATGCAAGCATTTTGCCTCTAAACCTCATTAAATGTGAACTCTGATGGATCTTCAACGTGCACAAATTTTACAGGTGCTCTGAACCATTGCAGTTGTATAGGCATCCAAAAGTAGTGACACATTAAGAATAACTCCTACACTGTGGATTGTGTTGGTAAAAGGAAGAACACAAGGCACGCACACAGAGACCTTCCCCTTCCAATATACACTACTTCCATTTTATCCAGATTGAGCTTCTGCCAGTATTCTGTTATCCATGTCACTATCTCCAGTAAGCTCTGGGAGGGCAGAGACACCACCGCATCCAGATTCAACAAAAGGAGATGTGAAGTTAAATATCATTCCCATATTAGCAATACTGCAACCTAAAATGCAGGGGCTCCCAATTTATCTTTTTATAGACTGTCTGATGGATGCCCCATGGAGGTATGCTATCCCAGCATAGTTCAGTCCCTCTTCTCCCTTTATTCTCCTACCCTTTATGCCTCTGTACTCTTTCCATGTAATCTTTTTATCTTATCATTAATTATGTTATTAAATTGCATACAATGTCTTAAATATGCATGAAATTTTTCAGAACACAAAAAAAGGCATGCCCAGAATATTTTATGATTTACGGCCCCAATCCTGGAATTGAATCTGTGAAAGTGAATCTTTGTGTCCAAGCAGAGCCACGTTGACATCCATGAGTCTCTATACATGCATAAGGATCCTTCCACATAGATCCACTTGCATGTTTGGGGTCTAAACTTAAACTTAGAAATAATGTAACGAATGATAAGAGGCAAAAAGGGGTGGAGGGTTGATGGAAGGCAGGCTCAGAGCAATATAATAAATTTAAGCAATTGCTTCAGTTTTTATATGTTTGTGTCTTGCATGTTCAGGTTTTTATAGTTATGTCCTCTAAATGTTACTTATAGTTCATCAGTAAAGCTAATTGGAATTGTTTCTTTTTTTTTCTTTTGTGGGAAAATGCTGATTTGTTGAAACTGAAACTTTTTGTGGAAACAGTTGTTTTGATGATGCTTTTGTTGGGAAGGTGTCTTGGGTCCAGGAGGGTATCTCTGGGGAAGGAGGAGAGGGAAGAAGAGAAAGCAAAGATCTTCTGCTAATAGCCTGGTGGTTAGCACACACACCTGTGATGTAGAAGACCTGCATTCAAGTCCTTGCTCTGATTCAGGTAGAGTAGGGACTTGAAACTGGATAGTGCTCTCTTCCCTAGTTTTTTCAGTAAACATTTCCAAACATCTCTGTTTTCTTCCAATATGCAATGAAAAAAAAAATTTAAACCTTAAACTTTTTCACAAAGCTAAACTCTTTTTATTCAGCCAGCCTTATTTATCAATTAAAATAATTAGGACTAAAGGAAGTTTTGTATTGGATCAGACCCAGGTCCATCTCACCCGTATCCTGTGTCTTGACAGTGGCCAGCACCAGATGCTTTAGAGGAAGGGACAGGAAACCCCGCAATAGGCAGGTGTGGGCCAATCTGCTCCTTTTGAAGGTCTCTTTCTAATTCCTAAGAGTTGAGTGTTGACTTACCATTCAAATATTTTTGTTAGCATCAACTATTTTAAGCATGGATATTTTTGTTCATATAAAATGGATTAATGCTCGTTGCTTGGAAAAAGTGCTCTGTGAGGTGATGGGGTGAAGGCTGAAATAGGAAGATGCATGACAGTACAGGAGGAGGATGGAGAAGAACATTTTTCTAAGAGTGTAAACCAACCAAAAATCTCAAGTCAAACTGTGAAGTGTAGGTAAAACATGATCAGAACATTATAGATATATAACTTAATGAAAGATGCTGGTATATTGTAAATGATTCATACAAATTCCTGCTCTTCAAAGGAAATATATATAAAGAAATCAATAGCAAACCCTAAGAACAACTGCATTAAAATTCAGAATTGTGCAGTCACACTGTTGACAATGGAAAGAGGGATTTCTCAGAATGACATTCCTTCTCTTTCAGAAATTGACTTGCTGTAGAATGCAATGCCAGATGCTGTTAAATATGCTGGTAATATCAGACTACCCTTTCATTATCTCATTATATATGGCTTCAGGATTCTTAGAATCAACTGCTTGGAGAATTTTTTTTTTTAATGTGATAATTTTGCTTTTCATTTGACTGATAATTGTTTTCTGTATTCAGTTCCACCAGTCATTCGAGTCTATCCAGAGAGCCAGGCCAGGGAGCCTGGTGTGACAGCAAGCCTCCGATGCTATGCTGAAGGTATCCCAAACCCACAGCTTGGTTGGCTGAAGAATGGAATCGATATTACTCCAAAGTTATCCAAACAGTTAACCCTTCAAGGTAAAAAGGCATACTTACCACTGTCTAAGGGCATAGACATGTTTTTTTTTAAAACCCAGCACTACAGAGATTCTACCTTTTATGCTGCTTTTATTTATCTGTTTAGAGAGCCATTGTACCGTTAGGCACAGCCCTGAACCAAGGAGGGAAGTGTGAATTGCACCACCTCAGGAGACACTGTGCCTTAGAGGTACCCTCTGAGGCACAAATCCCTCCTTGCTTCCCCTTTGCTTGACCGAGGGAATCGGGAGAGTAATCAATTCTGGCCTCTACCAGCAATAAATGTCAATACCTGCACCTGTCCCCAGTCCTGCACTAGAGTTTATCTGTGTGGGCCAGCACAATGAAGAGGTGAGATAAGACGTCTCCCACCCTGTACCAGATAGAGAAAGTGATCTTAAACCCAAGATCCATGTAAGTGAAGGGTGATGATTCTTACTCTCCCTTACTCCCCTAGACAGGTCTGTGTAGTACAAGGCACAGTCCAGACGATAGTTTAATTGCAATTCAGCACTAAAGTTTTTGACTTGGAACAATTTATGCTGTTTTTGCCATTTACCTAATTTAGAGCAAATAATATGTTTAAAAAAAGATAGCCAAGAATCTCAGTTATTCTTTGTATTTGTTACACTGGTGTAAATCCAAACTCATTCTATTGACTTTAATGGAATTTTTCCAGATTTACTCCACCATAAATGAGAGCAGAACTTGGCGCAGTATTCCAAATTCATTTTTTACTCTAACTCCATTGAAAACAAGAGTTTACTTTAGGGATGGATTAGGATTTAAGTGAATTTTGTAAATTTTGCAGTTTCTGTTCAGACCAGCAAAATCTGTTCACTGAGATAAGTAAAGAATGACTAGAACACAGCATGAATCAGTTATTTGACATTATAATGAAACATATATAAAGTCATTAGTAAAGGTGTCTCGTACCATTTTGTGACGCATGCTGTAAATAAAATACAAGCAAGGAGCTGAACAAAGACTCTGACAAAAGCCAGGCTGAAAATATATTCTTTTAAGATTTAAAAACCACCCTTGCCTCCTGGACAGGAATTGGCAATACACGAAGCACTAATAGAATTGTCCAGCAATACTAGCAGTTTCCTCTGTAGATTGAGTAGAAGACTCCAAGTGTTAAGTATCTGAATTGTCATATCCTATTTTGCAACCTTTACTCACAATGGATGTGTCTTCACAGCACAGTTATCTTGAGTTATAACTTGAGTGTTACCCCAGGTGAACACCTCTCCATACAGAAACATCTCTAGCTTGAGTAAAGTGGTGCTTTAAACTCAAGCTAGCTAGTTCTTGGGGGTAGGGGGTAGTTGGTTGTTAAAGCTCTGTTGCTGTTGAAGCTTGAGAGAGAAATTCAATGTGGATGCAACAGCTGGAATTACAACCATTCATCAGCAGCTAATGCAATCACTCTGTGCTGGTAATCAAGTCACTCTGTGTAATTCCACTATTGTTCTGAAGTGTGGGCAAGCTTTCTGAAGATAGGCTAGTTTGAGTGCAGTTAACTCTAGGGTGCTAACTCCAGCTAGCTGTGATGTGAAGACATATCTGATGAGTGGTACTTACTCATGTGAGTAGTCTCATTGTAGTAAGTGGGGATACTATTGTGAATATCTGTTACTTGACCTGAAAAGGAGTTGCAGAATTGAGCCATTAGTGTGCATCCAGAGAGTTTGTACTGAGGCAGCTAGCCCATGCCTCAACCCTGCTAGTTTTAGTGCATAGGCTTAACCAGGTCTGTCTACCCACGCTGGGAAGTAAATTCCCAGCTGCAGTGTAGACTTGCCTTAAGTGATTGGAAAAAAATCCTTACCTCTGAGAAATATGCAGGTGTGAGTTAGCAAGAACTGTGCAGCATTTTTGAAAATGTGTTCTTTTCTATCTTTTTGTAGAAGTATTTCATGACAAAGTGTGTCATGATTTTAATTTTGAAAATGTGCCAAGGCCAGATTCTGGCACTCTTACTCAGGGTGAATAGTATCACAGTGTGTGAGTAGTTCTACTAATGCCAGTGAGGCTATTCAAGGAGTAAGGTACAACTCAATAGAAGTAAGGCTGTCAGGATATAGAGAAAACCCTCAAAGTTGGTTTTAGACAACACTGAAAATGTGGATACCACTTTTGGCTGGAAATTGGACAGAGGCAGGCTCCTTCATGAGATTTCTAAATGTAATGAATCTGGTCAGATCAGAAATATCACAAGATTAGCCTTTTGCAGTATTTCAGTGCTTCCTGTCATAGCCAAAGCCATGATACAGAAACGTGCAAAAATGAAAGAAAAAGAAAAATAATCAACATTTTTCCAACTCCTAACAAAATTCGCTTCTGGTTCGTTTCACGTTTGGATGAAGATTCAGGTCAGTTCTTATCATATTGAAGCAGCCTCCATGCTTCCTAATGTCCAGAATGCAGTCTCACGTAATACTGTGCAGCTTTATTTTGTGTATAACTTTCCACACATATGTTATACCCAAATACTTTAAAATGTTAAATAATTGATAAAAACAGAGGGAGGATATAAGTTTCCCATATGTTTTTGTTTTAATATTTAATACAACTTTGTAAATAATGGCAATCTAGTTCTCTAATATGAAAGAAGGATCCCAAGCCACAAAGTCTAGTTCTGGATCTAAACTTTCCCAAAGTTTGGAGTGGGATCAAATTCTAGGGTCCAGTTTTGTCCTTAACTCTAAAACAAAATTTAAATAATCCTCTATTTCCCAACATGAGATTCAGTTGCTTTGATGGATCTAATTTTTAGTGTATTTTTAGTCATTTGGGTCTATATTTCGAAAAGTAATTAGTGATTGTAGGTGCCTCAACCTTTTTTCCAAGTTGGGACACCTCAAAAGGGTCTGATTTTTTTCAGGGGCAGATGCACAGAATTATTGAAAATCAGGCCTTTTTAAGGTGTCCCAACTTGGGAAAAGGTTGAGGCACCTACAATCACTAATTATTTTTTGAAATGTTTGTGTTTTTAACTTATTTACTGCTATAAGATAGTTCTTGGGCTTTGATAGGAGCTTTGATTGAACATCCATTGAAATGGATATAATGTAAGGGTGCATGGGAGATCCCGCAGCTTTTAAAGTACAGCTGTATACTTATTTCTATATTAGCTACTTGTACTTTATATAAAGTGTAAATTAAAGGCCAATCTTGGCCTCTCTCTCTCTCTCTGTTTATTAAAGTGCAGTTTTACCCACTTAATCCCAAGGACTTCCCACCCTTCATAGGAGAGGGTCCCCCAATGCTGGGAGTTACTATGTTGTCAGCAAAGAGCAACATCTGCATTAGAAGGCTGCCTAAACACAAGGCTGTCCTATGTTTTGCTAAGGGACCTGGTAGCGTAAAGGGCCAGAGAAGCACCCAAAAGATGCACAGTTGGTCGGGATGCCATGAGAGCTCTCTTGAAGGGATGTGTGGGGAGCACTCTTGCAAACAGAAGCATCTAAAGGAAAGTGCTTTTGTGAAACAATAAGAGGCAGACAAAGGGAATGATCCCGTGGATCTCAGGTCTGTCTGAATGCAGGGGAAATAGCTCGTTGAGCTCCCTTCTGTTCCATGTGCAGAGCTACTTGTTGTCCATCCTCTTCTTGGATGATCTGCCACTTTAAGGGACCCTGTGGTGTTAGTCTCCCTCCACAACTCCATTATTTTCAACTTCAAAGGTAGGGCATGGGGCAGTGACTCCTCTAGACAGAGAAGTGTCTGGGGAGTGAGACAGTGTGGAGTTCCTACCAACAACATACCAAAGTGCATCTGGGAAAAGAGCACAGATGGGAAGGTAGCAGATAACTCTGTGCAGAGAGTGTTGCACCTACACTTATAGGTGATCATCCTAAGCTCTACTAACCACTTCCACTCCCCCAAAAGACATACCCACTTTCCCCTTGAAGGAGCACTTCATACCATGGAAACATTCCCTTCTGCAGGACCACTGTCCATGGGAACATGCCTTCTGGACTCTGACAACTCACTTGTGCTCTGGAGGGTTGTGAGGGGAGGTTCTCTTGTGACCTTAATATTAGATGTCTAGAGATAAATAAAATGAGGAGAATGATCTTTGTTCAAGGAAAACATATTTCATGCCTTCTTGCTTAATACACTTTATTAAAAATTAAATTATGGGTAATCTTAATACATTTTTCCTATAACCTGCCTATCCTTTACACCTCAAATCAGCAGTAAAAAAAAAATGTAATGACTGGAACAAAAGAAAAGTGCTCCTTGACAAGCTATATGCCACATCCCTGAGTCCCATTTTGTCCATATACAATTGCAAAGACCGGATTGTTAAACATGGATTCTGAAGTTGAGCAGGTACATTTTGCACTTACAGCAGAGTGGCACTCCTATTACAAAAGGGTATTTGTATGAAAATCATACAACACCTATCTACCCAAGTCCACATACAATTTCCCATTTGTGTACACAAATATTGCTTTTGCATGTACAAACTTGTGTACAAAACACTATTTGTGTGTACCGTTTCATAAGCATATATGAAATGTAGCCCTGAAATTGTTACAGAGACAGGTTTCCACAGAAACTACTATAAAATCCTATACAAACTGATCAGCTGCTATTCTGCATTCACTTCCAGATGTAGTAATCACTATGGCTGCTTTTTTTAAAGGCAGAATTATCAATTGAATTAGAGCAATATTGCATATTTGAGAACTGATTCAGAAAGGTGGATTTTCTTAGACTGATATTTCCAAGGACCCTCATCCCAGCCTCCTTGAGTAGCATTGCATAAACTATGAACTATATCTGTCTTTCAGCATGTGGTGGAGTAGTTCTTTTGACAGTTTGCATTTGTTAGACTTTTATGGCTGTAAGCACATATGAGCGAATTTTCATGTGCATTTGTCCACATTTTGCACATATAAATTGTCATCTGAGAGTGCAGTGGCACTCTCACTAATTTGTGGGCAGGAGTGTACACATGAAAAAGAGGTTGGGTTATGCAAATTCGACCCTCTATTTTTCTAACTCAATTATACCAAATTATAAATAAGTTCAATTAATGTAGCATCCCATAAGCTAGAAGCTATCTCTCTTTCAGCATGAATTGAGCTGAAAATTTACCCCATTATGTTCTATGGAAGACATGTTATTTTGTGTTAAATCAGCAATACAAGATACCAGAATGTCAATGATTGTATACAGCATAAGTACAACAACAGCTAAAGTCTATAGAAGAGGGCATATCAGCATTCAAGCAGGTATATAATCTGGGACTGACATCCAGATCCAAGCAGCAAGTACAGTTGAGATATTCCTGTTCTCTGTGAAATGGTTGATAGTGCTACTACACCTTTGGAGTAGTTTGGCCTGGCTCCAATGCATGAACTCAGGAAGGAAAGCAGTTTAATTAGGATGAACTGAGAAAACTGCCTGAGTGTAATCTGAAAGCACTGTAGCAAAACTGAAATTGTTGTTCACATGGCGTGTTCTCCCTCTGTTTTCAGCAAATGGCAGTGAGGTTCACATTAGCAATGTGCGCTATGAAGATACTGGAGCGTATACTTGTATTGCAAAGAATGAAGCAGGAGTGGATGAAGACATTTCTTCTCTCTTTGTGGAAGATTCTGCTCGGAAGACCCGTATGTATTGGGAAGAAAGTCTATTTCTTATGTTAGCCCTCAGCTATGTGTTAAGAAAATTGATATTGAAAACCACTGTGAAGTATTAAATAAATTATAGTTAGCATGTCTAGATAGCTAGAAACTAATATATATATATAGTTGTAAGAATAAGTATAGCCATTTAAAAGTGTGTAATTTTAAATATTAATTTTATCCAGAAGTAACGTGAAATGTCTGATAAATTCTGTGAATTGACGCCTCCCTGTACCAGCATTATTGTTTGGATTGTTCCCTGAGGATCATTTTATCATATTGTAATGTCTTGGGAGAAACCTTTCTAGGTTTCTGTCTTCGATCTCTATCCCTAGATATCCCTAGATACAGGACAGCTGAGGGAGAAGAAACATAGGTGAATTTCTGCCATCTTTTTGCTCCTCTGATTTTGGAGTCCGCTGAGGGTCAAACATGGCCCTGGTTCACATTAGAGTAGCCTCTGGGCAGCTTTAATTGCTCTAGTTACTAGAGTCTAGTAGATAACAGACTCCAATGAGTCCAAAGAACTGTAGTCTGGCTCTGCAATCTTGTACTTTTTTAATTCTCCCTGCATATCCCAACCCTCCCCTAAGCACCTGTTAGCCTGGGGTAATAAGAAACAGCAGTGATGCTAGTCCTATGCCAGAACAGGATTCCACTATGCCAGGGAAATCCTTAGCTGTTACCTTAAGGCAGCTTTAACTGCCCTTTGCAGAACTAGAGTGATACAGAGGAATTTTAGATGCCGAGGATCTTACAATTGGTCTTTATATCACCTGAATAAGAGACACCTCCAAAGAATCCCCACTGGTTTTACACTAAGCCTAGTTCATGGCGGAACTACTCTGCAAGTTTTATTTAATACCATGCAGATGTCCATTCATTGCAATTACACCTAGTAAAACTGATAGTTTAATAATGAGTCTAATTGTATTAATTCAAGTAATCCCTAGTAACCTGGGTGATTTTTCAGCAATCATAGATATTATAGATGATATATATTATTGTATTACAGTAAGGTTGTCTGAGACTTCTCATTATAAGACCCTGTTCTCAATTGCATATAACTTTACCAAACTTTAAGCATTTGGGCTGAAATTATGCATGATGGGTATCTACCTTGGGCTTTGTGGAGGTTTTGTTTGTGTTGGTTTTGGGTTTTAAACTTCAACCAAAAAAGTTCATCCATTTCTGAGAGCTAGGCTCTAAGGAAAAATACTTTTATGCACATATTACAAAATTCTGGTCACCTTTGCT
Source organism: Platysternon megacephalum (assembly GCA_003942145.1). Lineage (NCBI taxonomy): Eukaryota > Metazoa > Chordata > Testudines > Platysternidae > Platysternon > Platysternon megacephalum. The sequence goes on along the minus strand of QXTE01000001.1, from coordinate 34,284,928 downwards.
TTGAGATGCTCTAATACTCCATACTTTGGAGCAGGGACTTGAAATTTAGCAGGAGCTGGCTTTATGTCAAAGATGTGTCTCTTGCTCTCCCCATGAAAATTCACCCAAGTTTGGCTAAGTTATAAGCTTTTGAAAAATTGCAGTTTGCATATTTTCTTTCCATACTTGCTAGGGCTTAACAGCCAAAATCTCTGAAGAGTCTATCTTCACTGTGCACGCTCCAGCAAGTGAAATTGCTACTCTCGTCCATGCTATGCTGTGTCCCGGTACCTAAACTGAGGCAGGGAAGCCTGTCTCTCCTGTGCTCAACCTGCTGGGACCATGCATTGTAGAGGAGGAAGGTCCATGAATCAAATGCAGAGGGGCCAGAAGCCAGATGGGAGTTGCGAGGGAATAGATTGGGATAAGAGGATACAGGGGAACTACAGGCCAGTCAGCCTCACCTCAGTCCCTGGAAAAATCATGGAGAAGGTCCTCAAGGAATCAATTCTGAAGCACTTAGAGGACAGGAAAGTGATCAGGAACAGTCAGCATGGATTCACCAAGGGCAAGTCATGCCTGACTAACCTAATTGCCTTCTATGAGGAGATAACTGGGTCTGTGGATGAGGGGAAAGCAGTGGATGTGTTATTCCTTGACTTTAGCAAAGCTTTTGATACGGTCTCCCACAGTATTCTTGCCGGCAAGTTAAAGAAGTATGGGCTGGATGAATGGACTATAAGGTGGATAGAAAGCTGGCTAGATCGTCGGGCTCAACGGGTAGTGATCAACGGCTCCATGTCTAGTTGGCAGCCGGTTTCAAGCGGAGTGCCCCAAGGGTCGGTCCTGGGGCCGGTTTTGTTCAATATCTTCATTAATGATCTGGAGGATGGCGTGGACTGCACTCTCAGCAAATTTGCAGATGACACTAAACTGGGAGGAGTGGTAGATACGCTGGAGGGTAGGGATAGGATACAGAGGGACCTAGACAAATTAGAGGATTGGGCCAAAAGAAACCTGATGAGGTTCAACAAGGACAAGTGCAGAGTCCTGCACTTAGGACGGAAGAATCCCATGCACTGTTACAGACTAGGGACCGAGTGGCTAGGCAGCAGTTCTGCAGAAAAGGACCTAGGGGTTACGGTGGACGAGAAGCTGGATATGAGTCAACAGTGTGCCCTTGTTGCCAAGAAGGCTAACGGCATTTTGGGCTGTATAAGTAGGGGCATTGCCAGCAGATCGAGGGACGTGATCGTTCCCCTCTATTCGACATTGGTGAGGCCTCACCTGGAGTACTGTGTCCAGTTTTGGGCCCCACACTACAAGAAGGATGTGGAAAAATTGGAAAGAGTCCAGCGGAGGGCAACAAAAATGATTAGGGGGCTGGAGCACATGAGTTATGAGGAGAGGCTGAGGGAACTGGGATTGTTTAGTCTGCAGAAGAGAAGAATGAGGGGGGATTTGATAGCTGCTTTCAACTACCTGAAAGGGGGTTCCAAAGAGGATGGATCTAGACTGTTCACAGTGGTACCAGATGACAGAACAAGGAGTAATGGTCTCAAGTTGCAGTGGGGGAGGTTTAGATTGGATATTAGGAAAAACTTTTTCACTAGGAGGGTGGTGAAGCACTGGAATGGGTTACCTAGGGAGGTGGTGGAATCTCCTTCATTAGAGGTTTTTAAGGTCGGGCTTGACAAAGCCCTGGCTGTGATGATTTAGTTGGGATTAGGTCCTGCTTTGAGCAGGGGGTTGGACTAGATGACCTCCTGAGGTCCCTTCCAACCCTGATATTCTATGATTCTAAGAGGGTATGGGGGAAGAGATTGGGTTTGGAGTCTGTGCCCCGTAGAGCACACTCTCCTCCAGAATCTGGAATGGAACCCAAGATTCCTAAGTCTGACTATTCCACTTCTGTCAGCAAATATCTATTAAACTCATTGACAAATATCTATTAAACTCTCATCCCTATAGTAGCACGTCCACCCTTCAGGAGTGTCCCCTTGTCTCTGGTCACCATATTTCATGGGGTCCTTGGCTCTGGAGTCCCCCTACTGGGCTCTTTCTTGGACCTGCAATGTTCTTTCTCAGCCTCCATCTTCTCCTGACTCCCCCTTAGGGTATTGTATGGCTTGGCCCTCCAGCCAAATCACATAAAAGTTTGAGCCCCCCCTTCCAGGGTAGCATGAACAGGTCCAAATGAAAATCCAAATAAATCTTATAACTAATAGCCATTCCACATGTCTCAGGCGTCACTTGTTCATTCTGCTCCAGGGCTTCCCCTGTAGGAGCCTAACCTGCTCTTGTAGTGTTCTTTCTCTGTTGCTTTCTGTCTGTTAAACCCTGAGCTAGGGCTTCTCTCCATCAGAGTCCAGTCACCTCTGTTGTCTCTTCCCAACTGAGCTCCCTCAGTCTAGTCTGGCCAGAAGGCAATCAGTTAATTACCATCCAGGTGTGAATCATGGGTTCTTTCCCTTGCCTTGCAGGTGCAGGGAGTAAACTCCATCAAAACCTCCATCTAATACTTGTCCACTTAGAGGATGACAACCTATTGTTTCTATCAGTTGCTCCTTTAGCTCAAGTGGCAAAGGTCTGTGTGGTGGAGCTAAATGTTCCAACCCTGCTGATGACACAATGGGTGTCATTTTGATGCCATGTGATAGATTTTCTATTTTTGCAATTTTTTTTTTTTTAAATCTAGGAGGTTGTACACAAAGAACTACATTGAAAGAACATTATTAAGATTGGAAAGTCAAGCACTTAAANATGGGGGAAGAGATTGGGTTTGGAGTCTGTGCCCAGTAGAGCACACTCCCCTCCAGAATCTGGAATGGAACCCAAGATTCCTAAGTCTGACTATTCCACTTCTGTCAGCAAATATCTATTAAACTCATTGACAAATATCTATTAAACTCTCATCCCTATAGTAGCACGTCCACCCTTCAGGAGTGTCCCCTTGTCTCTGGTCACCATATTTCATGGGGTCCTTGGCTCTGGAGTCCCCCTACTGGGCTCTTTCTTGGACCTGCAATGTTCTTTCTCAGCCTCCATCTTCTCCTGACTCCCCCTTAGGGTATTGTATGGCTTGGCCCTCCAGCCAAATCACATAAAAGTTTGAGCCCCCCCTTCCAGGGTAGCATGAACAGGTCCAAATGAAAATCCAAATAAATCTTATAACTAATAGCCATTCCACATGTCTCAGGCGTCACTTGTTCATTCTGCTCCAGGGCTTCCCCTGTAGGAGCCTAACCTGCTCTTGTAGTGTTCTTTCTCTGTTGCTTTCTGTCTGTTAAACCCTGAGCTAGGGCTTCTCTCCATCAGAGTCCAGTCACCTCTGTTGTCTCTTCCCAACTGAGCTCCCTCAGTCTAGTCTGGCCAGAAGGCAATCAGTTAATTACCATCCAGGTGTGAATCATGGGTTCTTTCCCTTGCCTTGCAGGTGCAGGGAGTAAACTCCATCAAAACCTCCATCTAATACTTGTCCACTTAGAGGATGACAACCTATTGTTTCTATCAGTTGCTCCTTTAGCTCAAGTGGCAAAGGTCTGTGTGGTGGAGCTAAATGTTCCAACCCTGCTGATGACACAATGGGTGTCATTTTGATGCCATGTGATAGATTTTCTATTTTTGCAATTTTTTTTTTTTTAAATCTAGGAGGTTGTACACAAAGAACTACATTGAAAGAACATTATTAAGATTGGAAAGTCAAGCACTTAAAAGTTAGGCAATGCAAAGGTAACCTTAATTCTGGTAACCTTAGCCCAACCCCCCTATGCCTCTGCATGTTGATGCAGTTTTTAATTACATTATCGCATACTATTTTTCCACAGAATCGCTGCCTCATTCAGTGGACAGGATGAATGGTACTAAATTAGCATGCAGCCTTCAATATATTATTGAATATTCATGATTCAAAGTGTGGCCCTAGGTTTTATTTACTGCACACTATTCATATGCTACTCTGAAGACAGAATTAGTAATTTCCTCAGGGGTGTCATCACTATAGTATCTGAGTGCATCACAAACATTAATTGATTTATTTTCAAAACACCCCTGTGAGATTAAGGGATATTAAAATAAATTCTTCATGATGCTAAGAATGGACCAAAGGGTGTGAAGGACAATTTAAAGCTCACTTGACCATCCATGATCATAAAGAAATCCTGCACATTAGATTTTCCAGGATCAGGAGGTCACGTTTTAAAGTGATATATGTGTTTGAAGTAAAGTTTGGGGCCTTTCAACTTTAATGTTCAATATATATATCCTTTTTAGTTTTATCTTGATGTATAGTATTTTTCTATTTTGATATCTTTATTACGAACAAAATTATTATTATTAATTATTTTATTTTATGCTTAACAACCATGTTTATTCTTCTTAATTTATAAAACTGAGAACTAAAGATAGGCAGAGAAAAATCACTTTAAGTTGTGATTTTTATGAGGTCTAAACTCAGAAAAGCTTCCCTTTACAATTTCAAAATATCGTTTTAATGAATTATAAAATGATGCCAAGACTTTATAGCAGCTAACTTTATAAAACTTACAAAATCATATAACAGGCAGTAAATAATGCATGCTGCAAATACATTCAGGTCCAGTAGCAATATGTCGGGAGCAGTTAATGTAGACATTTGGGTTTAGCTGAAATTTGTAACAGGAGAAAAACAGAATATAAACCTAAATGTTTCTAAGAGAATCCATCTAAGTAAAACAGACTGCTTGCTTTGAGTGTCCTAGTCAGACTGTGTATGTTGGGGACTGGGAGTATTATTGTCCTGTTCTTAAGAATCTCTGAACATGTTTTTCTAAAAATCTGTGACTATATAGATATGGATATTATTGTCTTCAGCTTCTTATACCTCATTACACTTGGAGTCAGTTTTTCAAACATGGGTTCAACAGGCGCTTCCAGAAGATGCACGTGCACTCAAAACCTATATTTGCATGTGCAAATCAGACATATGGGCATACAAATGAAAACGGGTAGATACTGTCAGCATCCAGTTATTGTTTTTTACATGCACAAATGCTAGCCTGCCTGCACAAGTACTGATCTTTTTTAGACACCATGGCACACACTTTTTTTTTTTTGCTATCACTTCTGTTGTGTTCTTACTGAAAAAGATGTGCCTTTACAGAATACTTATTTAATTTATGATATTTGAAGTTAGAGGAGGAGGGCTTTGTCACTAACCTCAGTCTGCTTTTATTCATACCCCACCAAGCACTGCATTTTGGAAAAAAAATTCTTTACCCTTAACAGGGATGAGACTGACACAGCCAGAACCATCTGGTTAGTTATTTGTTACTTAAATACAAAGTTTTTTTTCCCCCAACTATAATCTAATTCCTGCTGCTGAGGCTACAGGTTCTGATCCAAGAATGTCCTCTAGTGAATGGTGCAAATGTGATTTCATATGATCTCACATAAGCTGTAGCCCTTATATATTACATTCATTATAAATTATTCCACTTTTATTCTCCATTAAGGGAATAAAGCGGACATGTTTATATTCTTAATCTAGGCTTTTTTTCTTTCTTTCTTAGTGAAGCACAGAAGCCTCCCTGTTGGAAATGTTATAGTGGAATGCTGCATCAGGAGGGAAGCAACATAGCTCCTCTCCAGCTCGTCAGCCCGCCTGAACTCCCCTGCTTTCTGAGAACAACAGTATGTCAGAATATTGGGGAATTCAGAATGCTGATTGGCTGTTGAGGAGGTAATGATTTATAATGAGCATTTCCAGTGGCTATCTGGAGTATGAAGAGTTTATAATTGCATTGCATTGCACTTAACAGTACTAACATAATGATCCACACAACAAACAAAACAGGGTGAGACCTTACTGGTGTAAATATTTCGCTTCCTGGAATGACGGGTTGCCTTTCTGTACTGATCCCATCTACTGTTTTTGTATGCATGTAAAACCTTTTGGCAATGAATATAGAATCAATGTTGCATAATAGATTACATTTGGCCATTTATCTCTGGGATCTCATTTTCAATCCAACCAAAATGAGTTGCTCAATTTGTGTATTAAAGAGTATACATAGTCAACCTAGTGAAGAAAATGAATCCCTTCTTGCCCCTACAAAAACTCTTGGAAAGAACAAGGTCTTGCAGAATATGATAGGCTTACATTTAATGTCATCTCTTAGGTTTCACTAACAAAAATTAGTCTCTGAAATTTTCTTTTTTGAACCTATTAACTGTAAACAAAAATCAGAGCATTTCCTTTATTGTTATATTTTAAATTTGAGATTAGATTGCTGAGATTTAATAGTTTATGATGAGGTGTGTTATAGATGAATGTCCTGTGGTTTATAACAGAAAGAGAAATAGAGTGATGGATAAGACCTGTAGTGGATTGTGTGGTGCCTGATGCTAGAATCAAGAATAAAAGGAAATAAATAGTGTGAGGTATGGTTTAGGTAGATCAGTAAAGACGTTATTTATTTTAAAGTTTCTAGCAGGTAGCACAGATATTTGACACATTACCATTCCCAGGAGAAGTCAGTACACCTAGATGGTAATGATTCATCATCAAGATGGAAATTCAAGATTAAAGTAGGTGAAAAACACTGTGAAAGTGCTTTGTCACTCAGCTGTTAAATTTATGCCTACATTAAACAATGAGCTGATGTTCTGTTACATATAGATAAGATTTTAATAAATGATGGCAATCTCAAGAAAAATCCAGCCTCTGGTTAGCCCTTGAGCATTATGCAGTATATATTTTTAAAAGAAAACAAAACAAACTTTTAAAAATATGTTTTCATGGTAGGATTGTCCCAGAAGCACAGTACTTGAATGTGCAAGAGCATTTTCTTTCAAACAACGTACTTTCAGGGGATTACTATGTCAACATACAAACTCCCTTTTGAATTGAAACTTGGTATATTTTACATTTGAGCCCAAGAACCAATACCTTTTTCTTGCCAGATCTGAAAAAAAATGCCATGAGAATTTTTCAAGTTACATACATTTATATTATATGCAGAAGTTACATGACACTTCCCATTATTAGACGCTGTTTTCATTTGCTGAACCTTAACCGTTCAGGCTGAAACTTTCCATGACGGTTGTCTGCCTTAGACTGCTTTTTTGGTTTGTTTAAGTTTCAACAAGTAGGTTCAGCAATTTCTGAGAAAAAAGTTAGGAGAAAATACATTGTTTTTGCTTATGTTTAAAAAAATAGTTTTATTGAGAAGCTTTAGCATATCCACATTTTGGAACAAGGGCTGGAATTGGGGGATGAGGGGATGGCAGTGGCACTGGGATGTGCCTTTTGCCATCCCAATTAAAATCTGCCCAAATTTGGCCACACTATAAGCCTCTAAATAATCCCAGTTTATACGTGGTCAGTAGAGACTTGTTAAAGTTTGGCAGCTAAGTTCTCTTCAAATTTTGTCTGTAACATGCGCGAATTCAGCTTCACGCTGTTGGCAAAAAAAAAAAAAAAAGAGAGAGAAAAAAAAGAGAGAAAAATAACAATTTAAATACTGTTCCTGTTCCTGTAGTGCGGGCGATTCCGCCCACCATTACACTCAATGGAATTTTGACTATACGCGGTTTTCGCTTTATGCGCTGACCGCGGAACGTAACCCCAGTGTAAGATGAGACAGACCTGTATTTATGGCATGCTCCATCCCTAGGGCTGCAGAAACTGAGCAGGACTTTCCCTGTAATGGCCCTCCTGGCTGTTAGAGGCCAATGTGGAACTGGAACAGAAACTGAAAGCATAGAGTCTTTCGTTCCTGCGCTCAGTGGTCCCCTGCTGGTACCTAGACTGTGTGGCAGAGAAGGAGAAAGTAAATTGATTGGGGTACAGAAGGAAGAGGAATCCAGGAACAGGAAGAGAGTGTTGCTAGAATCAGGGGCTAAAGAGTGTGGGGAAGCAAAGGAGGCAAGGATAGCAGGTGTGTGGATAGGAGCAGAGAGTGCGGTTCTGGAGTTATAGAGCTAGAGGATGGCAGGAACTGTGGGATTATTAGATGGATAGAAGCCAGGAGTGGATAAGAACAGAGGAACAGACTGGGGTAGAGGGTCTATAACCATGAGAGCACCCTCCTCTACGGAACCTGGAATTAAACCCAGGAGTTCTCATTCTTTATATTCCTCTCTTGTCAGCAAATAGTTGTGAAATCAATGGCAGGTGTGTGTCTCATCCACTCTCTAGTATCTGGTCCATATAGAGGATAATTGCCTACTGCTGCTACTAATTACTAAGTAATCTCAAGTGGTAGAGGTCTATGCTGTGAATATAATTGTCTGAATCGTACCGATGACCCAATTTGGGGCTCAGTATGGTTCCACATGACAGATTTTGGGTTTTTTTTTTTTTTTTAATTAATAAATTATATATAAAAATGTTAGAAATAGCTTGCAAAGCCAAGCACTCCAAAGTTAGACAATGCTATGATTAAGTTTACCTGTGTAAACTTAATTCATCCATCTTTTGTGTATGCATTATGATACACCCTATAACAGGGGTGGCCAACCTAAGTCTGAGAAGGAGCCAGAATTTACCAGTGTACAATGCCAAAGAGCCACAGTAATATGTCAGCAGCCCCCCACCGGCTCCCCCACCCCACTCCCAGTGCCTCCCACCCACCGGCAGCCTTGCCGATCAGCACCTCCCCCTCCCTCCCTGCACCTCTCGATCAGCTATTTCGTGGCATTCAGGAGGCTGAGGGAGGGAAGGGGGGGAGCGAGGGCACTGCAGACTCAGGGGAGGGGGCAGGAAAGGGTGGAGTGGGGGGTAGGGCCTGTGGCAGAGCCAGGGGTTGAGCAGTGAGCACCCCCCCGGCACAATGGAAAGTTGGCACCTGTAGCTCCAGCCTCGGAGTCGGTGCCTATACAAGGAGCCGCATATTAACTTCTGAAGAACCGTATGTGGCTCCTGAGCCACAGGATGGCCACCCCTGTTCTATAATGACATGATTATATACTATTTTTTCCAGAGGATCCCTGCCTCATTCAATGTAAAGGATGGATAGTGCTCCACAAATTAATCAGGATTGTGTAGTGAAGGAGGCTGCTATTTGTAGAACATCTGCCTGATTTGTTGCAGATGTTGGAAGATGTGTGGTGGCAGAGAACTGCAAAAGCTAAAGGATGGTCAAATGGTTAAGGCAGTTGTATTCTGTCCTGGAGAAATGGATTCTATCCCTGCCTCTGCCACAGAATCCCTGTGTTATGCTGAGGAAATCTCTTAATCCAAACTGCACCGTTGGCCAGTAATAGTGTGTTACTCATTTTCTGGATACCCAGCGTGAGAAACCTCAGGACAGATTTGCAAAAGTGTTGAGCAATCACAACTGCAACTGAAGTCAGTGAGAGCTGTGCTCTGAACATATACTGTACTATATAATGCTAAGTACTCTAAAAAATCAGGTCATAGGTGACTTAAGTTGAGCTCACTTCTCACAGTTTTGTCCTTAATCTCTCTGTGCCTCAATTCCCCATTTGTAAATTGGATTTAATACTGCCACTTAATCTCACAAGACATTTGAAAGTTAAATTCATTAATGTTTGTGAAGCACTCAGATACTATGATGAAAACACCATAGAAACATCCATGAGGAAATTAATATTTTTTATTCAGTTCAGGGATTGGATGGTGTATATTAAATAAGGCATAGGGACATACATTGAATATGGAGAAGAAAAGAAATATTGAATAGCTGCTGATTCACTGCATGAGGTGGGATTTGTGTGGAAAAAACAATATATTGCCATGAAATTAAAGATTGTATCATAGAGCATACACACAAGGAGACCACATTAAGATTGTATGGGTAACCTTAATTCTGGCATTCCTAACTTTTGAGTGCTTGAGTTTGCAACCTCTTATTGATCTTTTAATATAGTTTTGTTAATGTATGTCTATATAAGCTATATGTATTGTTATAACAATGCATACAAATGCATTCTTAGCATACATATGGGAGTTAATTGGTGCATGCAGTTTTGTATATGTACCCATTGCATCCTGCTTTGTAGATTTTGACCTTAAACTAATGGCCCAACCTATTTTGGAAGGAAAACCCCTCTTTAAACATTAAAATAAAATACTCTACAATCAAAGCAAATTTTTATCCACCAAAAATTGGTAAAATTTCTAGCACATACATTCAGTGTGATTGTCTAAGAGTAATCATATTTAAATGTAGACCATTAGCTATATTCTAATTCATTATTTATTCTATGGACTAAAAAATAGCATGTGAGGGTGTAGACTTCACTCTGCAAACAAATTCCTGACACCAGTTTTATTTTAATACTGGAACTACAGCAGGGTGCTAACCATGCAGTGATACCAATGAATACATTTTTTTTCTTACATCTGAAGCAATCCATTTTGATTTCCCCACAATATAGAGAGCCAAAACCTTTTCAATCATACTTTGTACATGACATCCCAATGGTCTTGTGGTTAGTGCTCTGTGTGGATTGTTTTTTAGGTCAGCAGAATGCAGGAGCAATGGTGGAAGCAAAGCAAAACCATTCTAAAGCCTATGAAGTCAAAAGGAGTCTTTCTATTCATTTCAGTAGAATTTGGGTCATACAAACATAAGAACGGCCATACTGGATCAGACCAAAGGTCCATCTAGCCCAGTATCCTGTCTTCTGACAGTGTCTAATGCCAGGTGCTTCAGAGGGAATGCACAGAACAGGTAATCCTCAAGTGATCAATCCCCTGTCGGCCATCCCAGTTTCTGGTCATAAACTCCCTTAGTGGTGAATTAAGCAGGCTCTGTGAAAGCTTTGTAACAAAACTGGAAAATGCCTATGATTATCATAAACAAACTTCAGCAAACTTCAAGTGAGATTTTTGACCAGGCCCCATTCCCAGCAGGTATTGATCTCCCAAAATATCAGATATCTTCTTGAATTAGGATGGGAAGCTTGAGCACCAATTATCCCATCACCTATAGTGTCTTTTGGACACTTATTGTGGATAGGAAGATCAGGGCTAGTTCCATCAGTTTTACAATAAAAGCAATGAAACCTGTTGGCTTTCCAGTTCTATCCTATTTTGTTTGGCATTTCAAATTCAAATGAATTCAATACTCAGAGTGAAACTGTAACCACTTAGTGTTTAAGGCTAGAAGGGACCATTAGATCAAGTCTCACCTCCTGTATATCACAGGAAATCAAATTTAATGCAGTAATGGCTGTATCAAGCCCAGTAACTTGTGTTTAGCTAAAGCATATCCTTCAGAAAGGCATCAAGTCTTGATCTGAAGACATCAAGAGATAGAGAATCCACAACTACCCGTAGCAGTTTGTTCCAATGGTTAACCACTCTGACTGTTTAGCAATTAGGCAGTTTTGTTTTTTTTTAATCTAAATTCTCTGGCTTTATATTCCATCCATTGGTTCTTGTTATGCCTTTCGCTGCTAGATTAAGGAAACTTTTAGCTCTGTTATTTTTTCCCCAATGAAGATATCTATACATTGTAATCAAGTCACCTTGTCTCTATGATAAGATGCATGGATTGACTTTTGTAAGTCTTTCACTATCTGGCATTTTCCCTAGCCCTCAAATGATTTTTGTGGTCCGTTTCTGCACCTTCTCCAGTTTTTCAACATCCTTTCTAAAATGTGGACACCAAAAGTGCACACAAGATTTCAGGATCAGTCTCTTTAATACAGTATACAGAGATAAAATCACTTCCTTATCCCTGCTCTCACTGCTCCCTTGTTTACATTACCCAGGATTACATTAGCCTCTTTTGCTACAGCATCCCACTGGGAGCTGATGCTGAGTTGCTTGCCTGTTATGACCTCTAAATCCTGTTCAGAATCATGGGGAGGAGGGATAGCTCAGTGGTTTGAGCATGGGTCTGCTTAAAACCAGGGTTGAGAGCTCAATCCTGGAGGGGGCCTGTAGCAACATGGGCTCACCCCTGCGGCGCCTCCTGCTGGTCATCTCAGGGAATTAGCTCTCCAGCGGTTGGAGCGCCCTCTGCAGGCCAGTGTCCCGCTTGCCACTTGGGCCCCATGTCCCTCCCGGACCCAGTGCCGCATTATCTGGGGTGCTGCCCCCTGGCAGGAACCCCTTTCTCTCAGGGCCTCCCCTCTCTGGGGAACCCCCAACCCTCTAATCCCCGCCTTGCCTCAGTCATGGGCTACTGCCAGGAGCGCCGCCAGCTTTTCCGGCGCCCTAGGCGGCGGAAGGTCCTGCCCCCAAAATTCAACGGACTGCTGGGGCGCTGCAGCGCCCTAGGCGACCGCCTGGGTTGCGCCGGCCCTGGCTACTGCCAGTCACCAACTAGCCCCCGTGCCCTGGGGCAGAGTGCAGTAGAAGCCACTCATCACAGGCAAGGTTGGGTTTGGACCTGCTGCCTCTCTCTATAGCTGGGCTGCCCCCCTGGAGCCCTGGTACTGGTCTTAGGCCCTCACCTAGGCCCACAGCCTGGGGGTTTTCCAGGCTGGAGCTCCCCAGCTCCTCTAGCCTTCCCCCAGCCCTGCTCAGCTCCCTAGCAGCCAGGCCCTTCTCTCTCTGAACACAGAGGGAGGCTCCTGGCTCCCAGCATTTTTATACAGGCCAGCTGTGGCCTGATTGGGGTGTGGCCAAGCTGCGGCTGCTTCCCCAATCAGCCCAGCTTTTAGAGCTGCAGCCCTCTCCAGGGCTGCTTTTACTCCTGCAGCCTCTTTTAGGGTTAGGGTTAGGTCCACCCTGCTACAGGGCCATTTAGGGATTTGGGGATTGGTCCTGCTTTGAGCAGGGGGTTGGACTAGATGACCTCCTGAGGTCCCTTTCAACCCTAATATTCTATGATTGCTTTCCAGGTTAAAGTCCTCTGTTCTATAAGCATGGCCTGCATCCCTTGTTCCTAGATGTATAATTTTGCATTTGGCTATATTAGAACACACTTTCTTTAAATGGGCCCAGTTTACCAAGCAATCAAGGTTATGCAGAATGATTGCCCTGTTTTTATCATTATTTATCACTCTGCCAATCTCTATGGAATACCTCTAGAAATGCTCGCATTTGATGATGATTCCCCATTGACAACTACTTTATTACTTTTTGAGATCTGTCTGTTATCCAGTTCTTATTCCATTTAAAGTGTTCCTTTTGATATATTGTAGCGTGCTAATATTTTAATCAGAATGCTGTGCAATACTAAGTCAATGTATTACAACGCTGCAGTTACCTTTATCAGCCAAACTTGCAATCTCCTCAAAGAATGAAATCAGGTTTCTTCGATAAAACCTATTTGCCTTAAACCTATGTTGACTGGCATGAATTATAGTCCTATCCTTTCATTTTTTATCAATTGGACCTCTTATCAGTTTTTGCATTATTTTGCCTGGGATTATATCAGGCTGACTGGTGTATTGTTATTTAGGTCATCTCTCTTGCTCTTTTTGAATATTAGCACAATATTAGCACTTTTCCAGTCTTCTGGAACGTCTCTGGTGTTTCAAAATGTAAAAATTAATACAAATGAGCCACAGATTTTCTCAGACAACTCTTTTGGAACTCTTTCATGCAAATTATCCATGTGATAAGTGCATATCATCCTACTTCTTTCCAAAAAAAGAATAGAAATATTTATTGAACAATATTAACAATGAAACATGCTATAAAGTTTTCCAACATCCACGCAAACCAAACCTGACAGGTTTTTGAGTAGCTCTTAAAAGGGAATATTTTTCCTTCTCCTTATAGCTTTCCCATGTGATTTAGCATTTGGATTAATTATCTTTTTAAGGCACCATCTGGCCATATTTTTTTTTCTCCTCACATACATGCACATATTTGATTGAATCATAGAAATATATGGTCCATGTCTGCCACACTGAGGCAGGACCAATATACCTAGACTATCTCTTACAGGTATTTGTCTACCCTTTTCTTACAAATCTCCAATGATGGGTATTCCACAACCTCATTTGGTAACCTATTCCTATATTTTACTATCCTATAGTAGAACCTTTTTCCTAATAGCTAACCTAAATGTCCCTTGAAGAAGATTAATCCAATTACTTCTTGTCCTAACTTCAGTAGACATGGAGAATAACCGATCATTGATCTCTCTTTATGACAGCCCTTACCATATTTGAAGAATATTATTAGGTCCCCCATGGTCTTCTTTTCTCAAGACTTAAATATGGCCTTTAAGAAAAAAAATACTTTTCCTCACACGTCATGTTTTCTAAATCTCTTATAATTTTTGTTGCTCTCTTCTGACTCTCTCCAGTATGTCCACATTTTTTTTTAAAGCATAGCACCAATAACTGGACATAATATTCCAGCTGAGGCGTCACCACTGCTGAGTATATTGGAACAGCTACCCACCATGTCTTACATGTGACAATTTTGTTAATACAATCTAGAATTATGTTTGCCTTTTTTGCTTCGGCATCACATTATTGTTTCGTATCTGATAGGTTGTTGTTATGTGGCCTTTGTTATGGAGTGGAGGAGAATAAAATGGCATAGAATGAATATCAAGCAGCTAGAAATAATTCCTTCAGTTTAAAATAAAGGTATCAAGTGTAGTTAAAGCTACATCTTCTCCTAAAATGAACAGTTAATCTCGCTGTTTTCTGAACATGATTCTTATTCCAGTAGTCCACCATCTCCAGCAACAGCTGATAAGACAGCTGTTTCTTTTCGTAGTTTGCAGTACATGCAGCTGCATTTCAAGAAGCTCTCAACTCTCTCATTAAAGTCATTGATATGAGCAGCTTCTCCCTCCATCATAATGAGTGTATCATTGATTAGATTATGTGAGTGCGAGTCTGCAGTAGGCCCTGTGCTGACTCAGTTTAATATACGTGTTCTTACTATCAGAATTACAGTCTGGTCAACCTGGGTTCTGAAAGCCACCAGGCAAAGCGTGCAGGTGCTCTGGCTGAGGTACTGGCATTCATTAAATATTAATGAATGTGAGTAAATTTGAGGTGACAGCTTCTAGGTGACAATGCAGAGGATGACCATTTTAGTTCGGTTTTCATTCACTGTATCAAAATGAAACATTGAGGAGGCTGAAGTGGTTTTGTCTGTCTGTGGGCTATTTTAGTTTCATTAACCTAAAGTTAAGTTACAAATTCATCCAGGTAGTAACAGTGCTGGTAATATATATCCAAGATTTAGTTTAGTAAAAGTAATGTCAACCAAGATGTATTTGAATAAATGGCTAAGGAGCAAGACTGAATTTTGCATTCTGAGAGAAGAACTGCAAAGTTGGGAAGCACAGTGAAATCTGTCTTAAGTGGAAACTCAAATCAGGTTGGAAAGATAAAGGAAAGGTACAGAAGTAGAGTAGTATTAATCACATGTTTAGGAGTGTGGAATAGATTAGATAGGGAGGGGAAAAGATAAGCTGGCAGTATACTATAGAAAGAGCAAAAGAATGAGCATTAAAGACAGAAGAAAGTGTATAGCAAAGGGACACTTTCAATACTAATTGTCATGTATTAAAAAAAAATACCTAGCTTACTAATAAATTATTAACAATATTTTAAACAAAAATCCTTTAATATTTTTTTTCTGTTTAATTTTTGCTGTTCACTCAGTTTTAACAATGCAACTAGATACATTTCACTTGCCCGTGGTCAGTTTCATTGTTGGGTCATTGCACATTCGCTGAATATTGCATGAGCAAGTGAAATGTATCTAGTTGCATTGGCAAAACTGAGTGAATTGGTAACTTGCAGATAATGAAAATATCAGATAATGAATCAGTTGATTTTAAGTTTGTTTTTTAAATCATGGCAACATTTCTATTGCTTTCAAACTTTCTAGAAGTTTGTTTTACAAAACAAATGTCGGATCTAAATTGAACAGTGTCTCTTTAATTATTGTTTTAACAAATTTACTGCCTAGATCTAAATTTTCATGTAAGAGATGTACCTGATAATCTAGTGAGTTAGAAATTTGTCACATAATATCATTATGGTATTTCTGAAGCAGTTTAAGAATATTTGATGACCTTTTTAAAATTTTATCAAGCAGTTTTGATTCTTTAACATCAATTACAGCTTCCCATGTACTCACTTTATCCACTGTGACAAAGTCACATTCCATGAAGCAACTTTTTCTATAAAACCTTTCATCTGCTCACCCAGAGGAAGCTGAAAATTATCTGCCTCATGCATTCTGTGTCTTGGGGCTGTATTTAAAAAATAATATGCCTTTTCCATGCCATTAAATAGATCTATTTCTAACACAATGCCTTTTTGGAAGTAATGTCATAGTCTTATCACCTAACAAGAGGTTATGTGATCTGAATACTACTGACTTGAGAGGTTTATGGCCACCATAAGCAATCGGGCATCTCCACTGCCTAGAATTTGGAATAAGACTAAAAGCTTTTTGACTATGATTTATAGCCTAAAGTTTCCCTGCAAGGCTTTATGCACCTTTAATGGAATCTCCCTGTCAACTCTCATACTCAGTTATACCTATTTACCTAATTTCTTTGGAGATAATTTATGCTGGCATTTCATTTTATGGCTAGTATTCAAAGCTTAAATAAGGATAAACTTTCAGATTATTTTCATGTACATTATATGTGTGTAAATGTGGTACGACAAAGGAATTCAGGTTGGATCACTACCAGAACTTACAGAAAACAAATAAGAGAGCAGTGTACAGCTCACGGACATTTATGATGAACTCCAGAACTATCCTACCCCTGAAAAGTCAGTTTCACTGAAAGGTGTGAGTATTTAATCTCTTACAGAAAAATTATTTGTGTCATAATATGCACACCTATCACTGAAATATCATCTTTGCTATGCTTTGTTACACTATCTCAAGATATAATTATGAAAAATTAAAATCAAACAACCTTCTCCTCTGAGCAATATAATCAGAGGAAGTAATGTGGCAGTTGTGACATTTTAACTGATAAGTAAAAGCTTAATAATTAGTCAGGACAATAGATGCTAGATAATTGGTTTTAATATACCCCAAGATGAAATCAAAGCATGTATCACATGAAGGGAGAGCAGCCTCATTTTTTTTCCTTTTAAATCTGAGATGATGCTAATAGAACAAAAGAGTCAGGCTTACTTTGTCAGATATATTCTATCACATGAATACCAATTGAAATAAGTTATGGTTCTTTTTTAAAAGGTGCATTGTTTTATTCCAGTACCAAGAATTATTAATGACACAACATTGTCCCTATCACTTAGGAGTACCGTGTTTGTTTTAGAAGTACCAGAACAAACTATACCATTAGGGATATGGTTTCTTCTTGATGGGTGTATATCTATGTACAGCTGTTGCCTATGAGAGTTATCACCATATAATCAAGCAGAGAATGTCTCTCCCAAAAAATGAAATTATTTCTCAACAATTACTCTTATAGCTATAACAGAGAGCAGTGAAAGTGTACTGCAACTACCTTCCTAAAATTCACTCTTGATGTCTGTACTCATTTAAACAGTACTATGGAGACAAGCCTGAAACGTACCTAGAAATGAATCTTTAGGGCCATATGCAGGGCCGGCTCCAGCATTTTTGCCGCCCCAAGCAACCAAACAAAACAAAACAACAACAACAAAAAAGCCATGATAAAAAATCCGCGATCAGCAGCAGGCCCTTCCGTCCGAGAGGGACTGAGGGACCCGCTGCTGAATTGCTGCTGAAGAGCCGGACGTGCCGCCCCTCTTCATTGGCCGCCCCAAGCACCTGCTTGCTGCGCTGGTGCCTGGAGCCGGCCCTGGCCATATGTTGCTCTGAGACCACACATGAACATTTCATTTATATTAATATGAGTTTCACCATGGATGAAGAGCCGTATTTGACCATAACATTAGTAGATAGTGAGTCCTGAGAAAATCTGAATTAGGATCTGATATCACTATTAAATTCCAATAAAGGGAAACTAAATGGTAATGAGGAAATTCAGAAACACATAATTTAAGAAAGTATTATGGGAAACCTGTACCACGGATTAAGAAACATACCCAGTATCGCACAGGAAGTCTGGGACAGAATTGGGAACAGAAACCAGGATTCCTCACTCGTGACATAAGGGCAGCTATTCATATTTTTTCAGAAGAAAATAGTCTGAATAGGCAAGCCTTAGCCAGTGTCTGTTGGGGTGGCTAACACTGTAAGCAAAATTATAAATGTTCTATTTAATTTGTTATAACCACCAATCAGAAGCCATGTGAACCCACTGCCAGCACTTACAGAAAGTAAATAAGAGAGCAGTGTATTGCTGACTAATATCAGTGACAAGCATCAGATCTATTTTACCTCTGAAAAGTCAGGTTCACTAAAAGATGTGAATATTTAATCTCTTGACAGCAAGATTATGTGTGTCATAATATGCACTGCTATCACTGAAATTACATTTTTGTTATACTTGGTTACACTATCTAAAGATAACACAAAAAACAAACATATGCAAAAATTCTCACCTGGTTTCTGGTTTCATGACTAAGCCAAAACTCAAATCGGGTTCATTTAGAAATATTACAAACTGTGTGGGTTTAAATGGTCAGCAGGAAACCAAATGAAACCTGATGGTTTTGAATCCAACCTTTAAATTGAAATTCATGTGGTATGAACTAATGATCACAATTAATGAAAATGTTTGGAATTACTGCCTTTAGAAGCCAGCTCTACAGAATCCCCTTCCTACCCTTGAGCAGTAGCAGAGCCAGTAGGAGGAATTCTCAGTGGATATCCTGACCAGGCACCCAAGGTTGTTGGGTTAATGCAAAAGTAGGTTACCTGAGTTGTGGCGCTAGTGTGCATGTATGAATCAATCGATCTATTGGAATTAATAATACTAGGCAGAGGAACTTCTGGGGATAGTCTCTAATAAGGGGGATAAAGAAACAGATGACGTGTATTGACATAATAAAAATTATGCACAAACCCCTGCAAAATGAAACTGTTGATTCACTATCAATTTGTCAGTTAATATATTCTTAATAAATGCATACTATAGAAAGGCATTTTGAGGAGTTAGAGATCCAGAAATTTGAGTTTGAGTTGTATTTCATAAGGTGTCAGGAGAGATCATTGTTTTTTCTCCACTTGCCAGGTTTCCACAAATGGATGTTCAATTTGAAACCTCTTAATTTAATATCATAAATGGCAATGTTGAAACAATGTATTTCTTACTAGATTAGTATGCAAACCCAGAAGAGAATTTGGTGTCTTTTTTTTTAGGGTTCCCCTCCCCCCCTTTTATGAGGCTTTTTGAATTAAAATGTTCAGCCACCATAGTGATTCTAGAAACTTTTCTAAGCTTAAGCTTTCAATTGATTTCCACTTAGTCTACATTAGAACCAAAGCAACAAAATGGTATTGAAAATGCTTTGTTTAGGCCTGTGATTAGAAAAACCAATGGAGAGGGAAGGAAAGCTTATTTAACCACAAGCTGCATAATATAGGTCCAGAAAAAAAATGACAATACTTCAGTGAAGATAAAAGCTAATAGATAAAGGTCATCCAGCTATTTTTTAGATGATGGCCATTGAAGCATGTGAGTCAAGAGGTAAAACTTTTCTATGGAAAACATGAAAGAGCATTTTTTTATACAAAACAAGTGACTTTTTCTGATTCTCAGTGGTCTCACCCTGTGTTTTCTTCTGAAACATAGTATACTACTTATTGATTGCTGGCAATATGATGATCCAGTTATGTTGGCAAAAGGAAATTGTTAATTCAACTGCAAAATTGTTGAATTTCAAGTCACGTGAAAAGCAAACAAGAAAGATCCCATCATTTGTTTCCATCCTCTACCATTTCAATATAAAGAAGAAAATTAGGACATTGTAATATCATGTGATGGGGCAGAGAGGTCCCATACTGGCAGTGAGGGCTTTAAGGATGCTAGCAAGCTCTCCACTGTTAATGAAAGGGTTGGGGAAAGCCTGAGAATCCATATGGTCCTACCCCACTATACCTGTAGCCAATGTTAGATGTGGAAAGGAGAGCTAAAAGAAGGAGAACTAGCCTAATTCACTGTTGATGAGGAAGGAGGATAAGGCCTCTCCTGATGGAAGAGAAGCCTGGTTGCAGCCTTTAGACAGAGTTTGCTTGGCAGCCAGATCTGCCCTCCTAGAAAGGTCGACCAGACTCAATGGAGTGGCAGGGGTGAGGGGCAAGGTCACTGGCAGAAGAACAGACTGTTTGGGAGGCCAGCCCTGAATGGAAGGGTGAGGCCCCACCAAAGGTTTGTGGGATGACCCTGTTTTGAATCAAGTTAGAGATTCCTGATTACCTTTTAATATTTATGCCCTGAAAGTCGTAGGACTGAGGGGTACTCTGGCTAGCAAGCCAATGCACCACTACACTGGACCTTATCAAAATAGAGACATACCAGCACAGACCCACAGTGGGGTGAATTGTGTCTGGAGGGGCCACAAGAGGGTGACACTCTGACAATGTGGCACATCATTTGAAGTTTGTATTTTGGCTGTTTTAAGGAGCTCTTATGGCGGTGTGACTATAATGACAATAGTTTGGTGGCAGCACAATGTAGTAAGATACAGGACACTTCATTTTGAGAACTATGTTCTAGCACCCTCTCCTAGGAGTAGCATGTTATTTTTCTTTCTGTTCAAAGGGTACAAGAAGCTGCATTGTATAAGAAGATTAATCTCAGACAATCTGTGAAATGCTAATGGTATATTTATGAGAGCTGTATAGCTGCCTTCCATAAAGAGAGAAAGAGCAGTGGCCACCAAAGAAGGAAGATGAATAGAAGGCTGAAAAATAGGTTTTAAAAATGCATGTTAGTAATTTATGGTCAGGTGTTGGGAAAATGGTGCCCACCACAAAAGCACAGAAATATATTTATAATTTGTAGTTACACTGCATTTTCTTTACTTAATTAAATACTGAGTATGTGTGTTTTGCTAGTCATTCAGAGCTTCTCTGGCCTATTGTGGAGGTTTCTGATTATGTTAAGAACACTTCTTGTTCAAGGAGAAAAGTTTTGGATCTTGGCCATTATTACTATTTAATAATTGTATATTGTAAATATGTAACTGTTTAATAAGAAGTCATTTTAAACAGGGCTTTGGAGCTATGCTCTGGCTCCGCTCCAGCTCCAGGCAAAAACCTGCAGCTCCACTGCTCTGGAGCTGCTCCGCGCTCCAGCTCTGGGCTCCGCTACAAAGCCCTGGTTTTAATGCATTACATAATGCATTTCTTGACACAAAAAAGACATGCCTGGAACATGGCAATTCTCCATTTAAATACATGGGAAGAATTTTCATCTATGAGATTACTTATAATAATCATGCATTTTTTCCACCTTGAGCCTAATAAAAATGCAAGAGTTGAGTACTGGGGTATGGCTGAGTAATTAGTTTTTGTTAAAAATAGAATCTGAAGGGTATGTTCCTTGTAGTGCCTTTCATCTGTAGTGCAGATGTGGTGGATCCTCCATTACTGGAATCTTTATATCAGGACTGGATATCTTCCTTAACTTCTATTTGAGCTATAACATATTTTTATGGACTTAATGCATAAATTATTGGGTCAGTGTCTTTGGCCTGTGCTATCCAGGAGGTTAGATTAGATGGTGATAATGGTCCACTCTTAAAATCTGTGAAATCTGTATTTCACATCCAAGCTGCAGTTTCAAAAAGCAATGCTAAATCTTCTTCCCACTACAATTTATCAGGTATGTTGTGGTATTTTCAAACTAGAGGTTCAGTTTTTCTAAAGCTGAAGTTTTTTGTTTTTTTCCTTTCTTCATTTTTTGTCTTGTATAACAAATCTAGAAACCATATATGTCATTTTGCATTAACCAGATTATTTGTATTCTGTATTGAATGTCTTAGAGGTCATGCATTTGTTAATGCCGTGTCCTTACATGTTGAAATAATTGGGGGAATGGTTTTAATTTTCTTTTATCTCGTGCCCCCACTTCCACCTTTTTATTGTTCAAATGCAGGAGTTACAGCTCAGAGCAGGAGGCCTTGAATACATTTGGGTCACATGCTGTCCTTAAGAAAATCTTTGGAGAGGAAAACTAATTTTTTTAAAAAATCCCTCCAATTTGCTCTATGGAGACAGCTTTTGAGTCTTGCAGAGAGACCCTGCATAACATTACATAGGGAAATTGAGCCCACAAATGCTGCAGATACTGAATGTTCATGCATAATCGTCTCCAGCCACACTATCCCAGTGCATCTGCAAGGACACCTTGCTCATCCATGCTGCCCTCTGGATCCCTATTTGTGCCCTACCCCGCTGCAGATGTACAAAGGGCAGTTAAATGCTGGGGTGTTAACTACCTTTTTTTTTTTTCTTGGAAAGATTGAGTTACTGGGGGTGCATGACATGTAGAGTGTTTTTTCTTGTTTTGCACCGCCGCCCCCTCCTTAAGTTCATGCTGGTATCCCCTGCATGTGAAGAGGCTACACTGCAGGTTGTTTGCAAAGAGGGGCTTCTAAGGAGTTACAGGGAAGGGTAATGCTTTATTGGCTGTACTTCCTTCTCTTTATGGGTACCAGCTCTCACCTTCCTTTGCAGAAAAGGGGATGCTTGGCTCTATAGCAGCAGGACTATGATTATCTAATTGAAAATTTTCTTTAAGTAGAAAAAAAAAATCCAAATCCAACCCTTTTCTCTCCATTATTTGGAGTAACACAATTTAAAATCTATATTTTATACCCTCTCAATTGTTTTTATATATACAATATATATATATGCTCTCTTTATGTCAAGTTGGTTTCTTTCTTCACAAAGAGAATCAATCAATAAGACACCAAGCTAATCTTCCATCCCTACATGAATGCAGTTTATAGCAAAAGGACTAGATCTGCCGCAAACTGTTAAACCCTTTTACACAAGGACAAAAGAAATATCATTTAGCAGAACAAACAAATTGCTTACACATGAGTAGCCAAGTAAAAAGTATTGTACCTTACACTAACAGAGGCATATTAACTACCGTGTTCGTGATTGCCAATGTAATATCACACTGCAAGCCCAGCTCATTTTGTGCTGTAAACACAGAGCCCCGTTTTGCCCTCCTCACTGTTGCTGGGTGGTAATTTACTCTGCAGATAGTCTCACTGAAAGCAGCAGGATATCTAGGGACAGACCCTGAGCTGGTGTAAATTGTCATAACTCCACTGAAGTCAATCTCTTTTTGAAATAAGAAGCCAACCTGACTTCAAAAGAGCAAATATAAAAATAAATTATTGAGAGAATATACAAATAGATTTTAAATTGCTGTGACTCAATTTTGATTCCAGTGGCTCTGTTACAATTTAAACCAACTGAGAAGGATCTGCCCCTTATATAGAAATGTCATAATGTGAATAAAGGGTGGCAGAATCAGGACCACAATTATTATTAGCCATTTGTAGTGTATAACACATCAATGGGTCACATCTTGAAGATATTACAGTGTTGGGAGTTTGAAGTTACTATACGCACAAGGGGCAATTAACAAAGGCACAAAAATTAAACAGTTATAAAGCTAATAAACATTAATCCAGTAATATGTTAATAATGTATGCTCTCATGTAGAAAAGTGAAGCTTTGATTCCAAAATTCAATAGTGCTACATTTCACTATTGCTACTACTAATTTACACTTATATAGAAAACTTCATCCATAGATCTGAAAGTGCTGAATGTGGATAAATGTTCTCCTCCTCTAGTGCAGATGGGGAAATTGAAAGACAGTGAGTTTAAGTACTATGGCTAAGGTCGTACAGCAAGTGAGTACTACTAAGAGAGACAGTTTGTGAAATACAATGAGGAGGCAGGCAATAAGATAATAGGAAAAACCCAACTGACATGTTTTCCAGAGCCTCTGAATCATGAACTTAGCAAAAAGTCTAATGGCATTCACCAGGGGCTTACAAAACCTTTTGCTCTCTCTTTCTTCTGTTCCTTTTCCTTGAAATTTGTATGTATTTGTGAGGACAATTGTTTTTCAATGTGTCTGTGTGTTTGTTTGATTAGTTTCTTCCACTGCAGGTTGTGCTTTAAATATTTAGAAATATATAGTTATATTTAGGTACATTCTATCCCCCCAAATGGAAGGGGTGGCAGAATTTGTATAATTAATTTTTCTCCATCCCACATGTCTAAAATCCAAACACTTATAGCAAGAATTTCAAATATGGCTAATGATGTCATGTAAATGTAACTCACAATTCATGTGTGTTTGCCCCACAAAGCCCTGGTCTACACTGGGGGGGTTGATTGATCTAAGTTACTCAACTTCAGCTATGTGAATAACGTAGCTGAAGTCGATGTACTTAGATCGACTTACTGTAGTGTCTTCACCGCGGTGAGTTGACTGCTGCCGCTCCCCTGTCGACTCTGCATGTGCCTCTTGCAGCGCTGGAGTACAGGAGTCAACGGGAGAGCGCTCGGGGGTCGATTTATCGTGTATAGACTAGACGCAATAAATCGATCCCCGCTGAATCGATCACTGCCCGCCAATCAATGACAAACATACCATTAACTTCGAAGGATCAGGACTCATGTTACAGCAGTATAGAAGTAAGAATGATTTTTAAGTGCCTCTTATAAATTTGTTCTTAAGTGTTTGTGTGTGTGTGTCTCTCATCACTTTTTTCTAAAATGAATAATTCTTAAAAATTCAGTACTTGCACTAAAAACAATAGATGAAAATTATCTTCAGATATAATCTTATCTATATTTCTATGAACATAAACTTGAGATTTGTTGTTAGTAATGGAATATTAAACACACTCTTTATTAATAAAAGGCTAGAAATGTTAATTGCAAAAAAACATCAACAACAAGCATGGATAAGTCATTGCTTTTCTCATTTTGAAGTACAATAGTTTGATATGAAACTTTTGGTAAATTCACTGTATTTTGTATATACAAGTTCTTTAGTTTATGAGCCAGAAAATGTAGCATCATAATTATTTCAGGGACTGATATACCATTTCATGGGGTTTTTTTTCTTGTTCATTTGTCTCTTCTGTTCTTTCTCTCTCTTACATGCTGCAGTTGCAAACATATTGTGGCGAGAGGAAGGTACTAACACATTATTTTTTCTATACTATGATATTTTTTTCTTTTGTGCCTATTACATTTCTTGTTAGCAGTCAGTAGTTCTAGTAATTATCTTTCCATTTGCAGTGGGTTTTTTTTGTAAAATACCATGGTATTTTAATGCCTTTATATAAGCATGCCATTGTCAACTGCTTTTCTTTATTTTGGGGCAAATTAATTATTTACAACAACTTTTTTATTGTTTGTAATTTAAGGGTTAAATGTATAGGAACAAGGAAACACAGAGTTAGAACTGAAAATCCAGGCTGTTGCTTTGCCCTTAACTTGTCCTGTTGATGTTATAAATCTTTCAGCCATTCAGCCTATCTGTAGTTAGAATTTTGACCGCATGGTGTGAATCATTTGTCAAGAGTGTCATCTTGTGCAGCTCCCAGAATAATAGAGAATTCTGATTGGTTAATTAGTTAATGAGACAAAGCAGTTGCTGATATAAAGTTGTGACTCTGGGGGAAAATGGCATGACCGACTGGAAATTTCTCCGAGGGATACATTTTATGACATAAGCAGTATCAGGTGTTTGTGCAGTTTAGAACACTGTTGTCTTCTAAGGTTAACTTCCAATGATAGGTATTTTGCAGGATCTGAGTTCTGGGCTTTAATATGACTTATCATAGCAATATCTAGACACAAGCGAAAATGTTGAAGCCGAAGTGTTAATATGACCCTTTATTCTTAACTCTGACTAGCGCTATATTCAATTAAAGTTCTAGGGAAACTTTCAAATATTTCCATAAATGTGAGGGGTTTTTTTTCAATTACTTTCAATTAAAGACTCATGGTAGCTGAGTTTCTCACAGATTTTGCTCTGTACTACAGTGCTCTTTTGCCACACCAGGTATTTTTTGCGATTGAATTTTCTGTTCCATAGAAGTCAAAGTTCAAAATATAACATTTGACTTGGAAATGGCCTAATTGCAAAATAAAACTTAGCATATATTCTTTATATTGCCAAAGTGCTTTACAGATATTAACTAGTTATTTCAACATCCCTATTTTATGGGGTCCAGAGCCTCAGCTGATATAAACCTGCCAATCCAGTGACCTCAGTGGAGCTAAGCCAAGGTACACCAGGTGGGAATCTGGCCCAGAGAGTTCAAGTGAATTTTCCAAGACCAGACTGAGAGTCACATACTAGGGCTCTTGATTCAGTTGGTGGGGACTGAGAATCTAACGTGTATCACCCTCCAAGCTTATTTTGCAACTTTAGCAAAGGCTTCTCTCATTTCTTGTCTTGTATAGAACTGAGTACATTATTGGCCCTTTTTTTGTCTTCTGAGTATAAGCTTAGTGTAAACTTTTCAAGCCTGATCCTCTGTCATCTTCTGTGATTACAGAGTACCTACGACATTTTTATTGCTTCTGTAACAATAGTTATTAATAATAAAAATAATGTACCAGTGTGTAGACTGATGAGAACAGAGTAAACATGTCCCAGACACTTTTATGGCCTCAGGACTCCTATTTGTGGAGCGGGGACTATACCCAAACACTCACAGGCCAATGGCAGTTCTCTTATTGTCAGGTCAGTCCCTGTGCCTTTAACAAGTATTGGGGTTGGCAGGAAGTTGACGGCAGACATCCAATAAAGGCAACACCAGGAGGAAGTATGCCTTTCCTTCCTTTCTACACTGTTGCAAGACTCCCACCATCCTTACCTTTCCTTTAAGTCCGATATTTACTTATTGCTGTGCCTTGATGGAGTTGAGTATTGACAGTCCGGTTAATACAAGCTCTCACAGTTGTAGGTATTGGTCAGCATGGATGCATCTGGACCTTGAAGCAATTATGTGGTAAGGTCCCAGACAACTGGAGAAGGGCAGGCATAGTATCTATGTTTAAAAAGGGGAACAAAGAGGACCTGGGGAATTATAGAACAATCAGCCTAACTTTGATACCTGCCTGGAAAGATAGTGGAACAGATTATTAAGCAATCATTTTGTAACCTCCTAGAGGGTGGTTCCATAGGGTTATAAGGAATAGCCAACTTGGATTTGTAAGCCCAAATCATTCCAGACCACCTAATTTGCTTTTCCTTTTACAGGGTTATTGTCCTAGTGGAGAAGGGGGAGCAGTAGATGTGATATATCTTAATTTTAGTAAGGTTTTTCACATGGTCCCCCATAACAACTGGTTGAAAGGTTGTACTTAGAGTAGTTATCATGGTTCACTGTCAAACTGGGAGAATGTATCTAATCCCACATGGGTGTGTCCAGGGTCCAGTACAATTCAATATTTTCATTAATGACTTTGATAAAGGAGTGGAGAGTATGCTAACATTTGTGGGATGAAAATAATTTGGGAGTGGTTGCAAGCATTTTGGAGGATAGGGATAGAATTCAAAATTACCTTGACAAATTAGAAAATTGGTCTGAAATAAACAAAATGAAGTTCAATGAAGACAAGTACTACACTTAGGAAAGAAAAATCAAATGCACAACTACAGAAGGGGGAATAACTGGCTATACAGTAGTACTGCTGAAAAGGATCTGGGGTCATAGCGGATCACAAATTGAATATGAGCCAGCAGTGTGATGCAATTGTGAAAAAGGCTAATATAATTTGTGGGGGAGGAGTGTTGTATGTAAGACACAGGGGGTCTACTTGGCACTGGTGAAGCCTCAACTGGAGTACTGTGTCCAGTTCTGAATGCCACACTTTAGAAAATATGTAGAGAAATTGGAGAGAGTGCAGAGTTCAGAGAAAAATGAAAAAAAAGATTTAGAAAACCTGACTTCGGAGGAAAGGTAAAACTGGGCACATTTAGCCTTGAGAAAAGAAGACTGGGGGAGGGACCTAATAACAGTCTTCTAATACATTTATAAAAAGGATGGCAATCAGTTGTTCTCCATGTTCACTAAAGGTAGAACAACAAGTAATACTGTTAATCTGCATCGGGGAGATTTAGGTTAGATATTAAGAAAAACTTTCTAACTACAAGTATAGTTAAGCACTGGAATAAGCTTCCAAGGGATGTTGTTGAATCCCTGATACTGGAGATTTTAAAGAACAAGTTAGACAAACATCTGTCAGGAATGGTCTCGGTATACTTGGTCCTGTCTCAGCACAGGGTGCTGGACTAGGTGACTTCTCACGGTCTCATCCAGACCGACATTTCTATGATTATACAGTGGATAAACATTTGTGTTTGTTCAAATTAGCATAAAAGTAGGCCTCCTCTTCTTCCACCATGACTTTCCAGTAAAATGTAATAGAGAATATCTTCTTTACAGTACTGAAATAAATATGATATATAATAATGAATAACTAAAAATCAGGATGTTTCTGTTAACGTTTTATAGAAATTATTTGAACTCATCCCTCAGAAAAAGAAAAGTGAAAAATATGTGGAATTTATTTTCATTTGATCCCAATGTAAAAATAATAATTTACATGATCATTTTCATTAATGAAGCTATTTTTCCTCCCTTGGTATCCTGCTTTTAATTGATTTATCTCGCTAGACTGACCTCACACTTGGTAAAGCAACCCCCACCCTTTCATATATTTATACCTGCTCCTGTATTTTTCACTTCATGCATCTGATGAAGTGGGCTCTAGCCCAGAAAAGCTTATGCCCAAATAAATGTGTTAGTCTCTAAGGTGCCACAAGGATTCCTCATTATTTCCAAGTCTGTGTTCATGAAGCCCACTGGCTTACTCATGGGGGGGGGGGGAATGTGAAATCCTGAATAATGTCAGTTTTTTTGTTTTAGCTAAACAGTAAAAGATCCCATAGGATTAGCTTTATTAGCATCATGCATGTTATTAAATTGATTACATGCCAGTGATATGGTGCAGTGATATGGTGAGGGCTTGTGTTCAAAAGGAGGAGTTGGTTGTGTATTTTTTGTTGTTGTTTTTTTAGGGTCTAATTTTGTTCATTTGGATGTGTTTTTGTTCCTAAGGTCTGGGAATTGGGAACATGTTCTATGTGTTTTATGAAGATGGAATCAAAGTGATACAACCCGTAGAATGTGAATTTCAGAGACATATTAAGCCCAGTGAAAAACTCCTCGGGTTTCAGGCAAGTATTTTATAAATTTATTTATAGGGTTTTTTTCTCAGTGATTCTTTTCTTTTAAAAGAAAAATGTCAATTTAATGCTGGTCAAATGTGCCAGGATGATGACCATGGAAAGTGAAGTTTTCTACATGTCCATTGGAGCAGGTAATTGCTACAAACCAATGTGCCTCAATGCTGAACTGTTTGTATTGTTCTCCATTTTATTTTATTTGTCTAAATTAGATTGTCAGCTCCGGAGATCAGAGACCTCTGCTGGTGTAAATTGTCATAGTCAATGGAGACAGTTAACACCAGAAGAGAATCTCTTACTATGGTGTAAGCAGTTGCATCTCTTTGCAAAGAATGGTGTTGTACCCAGTTTCATCCACTTTTCTGTGTTCAATTTTTGTGTATGTTTGTAAAGCACTCTGTAAACAGTAGTTTAGTCTCCATGTCCACTCATTCCCTTATTGACTGGGGTGATGGGCACTTCTGATAGGAGCACTTGTGTGCTCGTATTTAAATTAACTCATTTTGTATAGTCCATTATAAAGCCTTCAAACAGAAATAACTCTTTCTCACTGCACAGCTGGACTGGATTTGACTGATGGAGCTTTAGATGAAAACCTCAGTCTAACAATGCATGGGGGATTGCTCATGGAATGTTTTCCAATTACCAAAAGTACATTTAAGTAAAAAAAACAAAAACAAAAAACACAGAACTGTCTCTATGGAATTTGCCTCTTCAGCTGTCATTAGAGAAGTCATAGTATGCAATACAGAACAGCAAGATATATTTTTACTGTGAATAATTATGCTTTCGGCAGCTAATCATGCCTTGATTTGTGCTGCTTAAGTTAAATTAGGTTGACAGCCAAAAATAAGCCAAAGACCTTTCTTCATGGATGGTTAATTCAAAAGCTGATTATTGAAGAAATCTCTGAAAATTTTATTGGGTTAAAGTGAAAATGAGAATAGTATATTTTAAATGTATCCTGTGCTTTATTTAAGAATTTAATGATCTTCAAAATGATTAATGACATGGATAAGTAAGTTTAATGAAAAAAAATCTTGTTTCTTTTTTGTAGCTTTCCATTTCCAAAATAACATTCTAATTAAGCTAAGGGAATGTTAGAGAGTGACTCTTTTCTTTAAATAGGAACAAACTTGGTGTCTCTGTAGAATGTATCTTGGTTTATGTATAAAATTATAAGGTAGCGTGTGGATACATATTTTAAAAAGAGGGGGCAGTAGATTTTGCCCTTGAATGTGTGGGTCACCTCCATTAACGTCAATGATAGTGCTGCATGTACATCAGAAGACTGACTTTTTCTTCCCTTGAATAGGCAGGTTAATGGGGACTTTTTCTTGCAGAAAGAAACATAAGAGTATTCAGACAGCTACCTTGGTGTGTGTGTTTTGTTTTGTTTTTATTGTTTGTTGTTTGTTTTTGTTTTTACAAATACTTGTTAAACTACTCTTCACTTCCCTGTCCAAGAAAAAGGGTTTGATTTTCAGTGAAAGATTCTGGAGTGTAATAGGACAAATAGAAGTCCATTGAGATTATTTTCTTCCTAGAAGAAGGATTGAAGCATGGATTTAACAGAATTCCCTATATACACTCTTAATATCAAGACAGCAGCTGTGTGCTACTCAAAATAACTCATTGAGCAGGAACTTTAGATACACTCTGAAAAGGAGTCAGTTGTTATCTTTCCCATACCTCTTTGGAAAAAGCTCTGGGTTTGCTCTAAATAAAAATTCAATTTTGGTGTAGTGTCAGATTTCATCAACTTTCAGCTTGTGCTCATTGACTGGTAAGGATTCATGTCATGCATTCTCAGTTATTCTTTCTTCCTGCTTCCTTTGCCAGAGAGCTTTACTGGGTAGTATTTTAGTTATATCTACTTTTATAGCTATGCATACATTTTTGCCCCACCGCTTAATATACCTACCATGGATAAATTTCCATTATTGAATTCTTTGATATGTCTACAAGAAACCATGCAGTGTTTTTTTTACAAAGCCTTCTAAATATGAGCCCTTCAGTGGAAGCATATGCACAGCTCCTTGAATTACTCTTTTTTTTAAACACCTTTCTGATGTAATGCTCCATACACTCCTTAAACTCATATTTAGGGCTCTTTGGTAGCTGTGTACACTCTGTTCAGTAAATTAGATGTCTACATTTTGATGAGGGAAAATATAGGTTCCCACCAAGTATATACTAAGATTTTATTGGCACTCATTCCGTTGAGCTTCAATCCAGCAAAGCATTTACACAGGTGCTTAACATTTAAATCAATGGGACTACTCACATCTTCAAAGTTAGGTATGTGCTTGAGTACTTTGCTGGATTGAAGCCTTGTTTGGTTTCATGCATCCATATTTGGTTCAGTGGCATCCCAAACTTGCTCTGTTTTTTTTTTCCAGAAAAATACAAGCCTACACTCCATTCAGAAGTTTCTGAATGTATTGATTCCTTTCATTACATTTGTGCCAGAGGAAAGTGGATCTCTCTTATTCTCAGAGTAATAATGAAGTACTTAAAATATTTCATAGATGGCTTTGGTTTCATTGGCCTTGAAAAGTTCATACTGATGATTGTGTTTTTGTCCGCTGTGATAAAGTCCTAGAAGCCCTAAAATTCTACTGTTGTGCAGGGGATCTTCTGCCCTGCAGAGTGAAAATAATTGAGTTACTCTTAAAACAAGCAAAAAACCCAGATCCTCTCCCTTCCCCTGAGGCTGGTGAAAACTCGGGCTCACTGAAGTTAATAGCAAAACTCCCATTAACTTCAGTGGAGCCAAGATTTCAACCCTTGTCTGTCCTTTACACAATTATACCAGTTCATGGCAACATTTAAGCGCATAAAGTTAAGATGGGACCAAATTCTTTAACGCTATTTTTTATCCTGAAATTGTGTTGTAATTGTTGTTGTTAAATTACAGTTTTAACATTTTGAACCAGGATCCTGTCCTTCTAAAATGACTGCAAATAATAACAATGTATACAGTATCTTGTACAACCTGATACCGTACAATAGCTAACACTGATACCAGCCAGTTTTTCTGGGGGCAGTATGCACATTCCTCTCGCTTTTCCAGGTTGCTGGTCTATCTCAGCTGAATTACACTAGCAAACACAGGACTAGATTATGAAAGGGAAGCTATATTTTACTGTATACTTTGAAAAAGCCCCGACTGGTTCAACATGCACAAAGGCAGTTGTACTCTTTGTGAGATGTGTGGGGTGCTCACCCTGAATTTCAGACTGGAATCTTGTCCAACACTTTTTTTGATGGAAAATTGTTTGTGTTGAAAACTTAAGCCTTAACCAGTAGAAGGAGGGTTTTTTGAGATTATTAATTACAATTATGTAATAAGAGTTCATCAGATTATCAAATCAGTGTTTAAACGGCTTGATTCAAAGGCCATGACATACAATTGGCATTTAAGTGGGTGGGGAGGCTGTTGTCCAGCTTGCTGGAGGGAATAGCGATTTACGGGTTGGAGGGGGGAAGAGGGGCTCAGAAGCCGCTGCCAAAGGCAGAGTGGGTCAATGTGGCGATGCTGACTCATCTCCAGGGACTGGAAGGGTTGGGGAGTTAGAAAGGGGCAAACCCGGCAGAACAAGCCCCTTTCTCCTGGACCTGACAGAGCAGCACCTGTCCTCCCCATCCTTGGAGGTAGCAAAATACCAGGGTTGGTCAGGACTCAGGACCTGCTGTGGGCATCACACTAGTTGCCCCTTCCTAGGGAAGGAATTTTTCCCTTACCATCAAACTGGCCAAGGGGGAGTGTTCTTTTTTTCTTTTTGCCTTCCCCACAGTAGTTTCAGGGGGGGGTTGTTATGGTGAGTTAGGCTATGATGTCGCAACTCATGATGCAAGTGTGGAGCAGATGTCTGGTGCAGGTACTCCATAGGGAAGGGATACAGTGACCAGATAAATGGCTTGGTAAAGGAGGTGTTTTTTAAAGGAGTGGAAGGAGGGTTGGGGAGTTCTGGGCTACTATGATTGCTCTGGCAGGGAGTCACCCCTTTTCTTATAACCCTCATTTTTTTGGGGGGGAGGGCTTGGTAAGGTCTC
Source organism: Platysternon megacephalum (assembly GCA_003942145.1). Classification (NCBI taxonomy): domain Eukaryota; kingdom Metazoa; phylum Chordata; order Testudines; family Platysternidae; genus Platysternon; species Platysternon megacephalum. The sequence goes on along the minus strand of QXTE01000001.1, from coordinate 34,251,837 downwards.
ATAGAGGGCTGGGGTACCTGGATGGAAAAAGAGGGGGGCTGGTGAAAGCCCCCATCCCTTGGTTTGATTTAGGATGAGTCATTTTCTGATTAGGGAAATGTAGTGAAAAGAATTAAATAAAAGACAATGGAAAAAGTCAGTTTATCAGATGTTTGCTTGTCTTGTGCAAAGGCTAAATTAGAAAAAAGGTAAATTGCTTACTTTTTAATTAAAAAGAGAAAATAGTACATTTATACCTGTACTTTAAGGAAAAATTATTTTATCCAATTACCCAACCACTAGGGAAATTAATATGGAATCTTAATAGTAGAGAGTATAGTTTTAAAGAGAACTCCAAATTCAGCCTCCTCACATAATTTTTTACCTCCTTAAAAGGCAAAATTTCAGCTCCATTTATCCCAAATAATTATGGAACCTCTAGAATGCCAGATAAATGGGGGATTGAGTAAGTGGGGAAGCAAGTGGGAAACTGATTCATGTGGGGAAATAAAACCATATTTTAGATAAGAGAGTTTGGGGATTGTAGTGTTTTTTATACTATTGATTTGAAACTTTCAATATATTTTTGTAAAGGATGTTTTGAGGAGAGCAAGGGTCAGCAAGCATATTGTGGAATTCAAGAAATAAATAAATCATAAAGCCACTATAGTGACTCCATGGTTGCATTTGCATTGGGAGTTTAATTATAAACTTTAATTTGTCCACCTCTTTAATTTATTATTTGAAACAGCATTTGTTTTACATTTTGTGTGTGAGACATAGAATAGGAGAGAAAAAAAATTCGGAATATTCCATATCTCCAGTTTAGTTTCACATAAATGCTATTTTAAAAAATATTAGCACTTGAAACTTGTTTCATGGGTCTCATGGGTCTTCATTTTCACATAGAGATTCATTTTTAAATTCTCAAATAGCTTGCTCTATGCACTCACACATAGGATACTCTGTGAAGTCATAGAGAAGAAAAACAAATAATGTAATTGAATGGATCTCCATCACAGGAACCAGGATTCAAAATACACACCTGAAATCACCAGTGTGTAGATAGGGACACTCCAGTGAATATTCTGGGCCCCAATTCAGAAAAGCACTTAAGCAGGTGCTTAAATTAAGCATGTGAATAAGTGGTTTCCTCTACTTCCTACCAGCTTCTCCCTGACTTGCTCCATTCCGTCTCCAAACTCCTTCATATAAACCTCATATGAAACCCTGGCCAATCTTGTTCCATGAATATGCAGAAGCTTTTGCTAGTAAACACTAGTTTTTATCTTGAACGTTGATATTATTGAACGTTGAAGTGGCACGGGTCGAGGGATGTGCTGGCTGCCACTTCCCGCAGCCCCCATTGGCCTGGAACGGCGAACCGCGGCCAGTGGGAGCTGTGATCGGCCGAACCTGTGGACACTGCAGGTAAACAAACTGTCCCAGCCTGCCAGCCGATTTCCCTGACGGGCCACGTGCCAAAGGTTACCGATCCCTGAACTAGCACAATTTTATAGCCAGTGCCAAGGGAATTTTATTCAGCATTCATGTTCCTTTAAAGGGCATGTTTTTTTTATGTACTATCTCATGGTACTGAATGCAGGCCCTCTTCCCTATCAATGTGATTTCTTCAGGATCCCCCACCCCTTGAGATTTAAGAACCATAGAGAAACCAGTGGTTGTTAGTGACTTTCTATACAAGTAGGTCTGTCTCTTGGGATTGGAAATTTATTTATTTCTCATTTTGACATGTGAAGATCCTGTCTGTGTCTATCAGAGGAACAATGATCAAAAATACTGATGCTAATGAAAAGTTAGCTTTAAAGCATATCTCATGTCATGATAAACATACTGTTTAGTACCAGTTCTATTGGTATGGCATAGTATTTTGTTTTTTTTCCCCTTTACTCTTTTCAAAGGAGCCCTATGCTTGGAAACAAAATTCTTATTTAAGAGCTCATTGATTCTTGCTGCTTATTTCCCATTTAAAATCATCATCCCCTGACATATTATAATCATTTCTACAGCAACTAGTTATGATATATCCAAAAGAGAACTGTAGATGAGCAATAAGCAGCAGGTGAATTTGTAAGGAGACAAAAATGTTGCTTTGATCAAACTGTCCCAAGTAGTAAAAGTTGGAGAAATAAAGGGGGGGGGAGGGGGGAACAAACCTTGACATACATCTCTAAACAGAATATTTTTCAAGTTCTTCCTAAGGCTTCAAATTCAATGGAAATTTTTGCTATTAACTTCAATGGGCTCAGGATTTCACCCATGAGACTTTGAAAAAAATTCTGACTTAAAGGTGTTTGTCCACATTGGTTTTGACACTAAGATGGAATAGTCTATACCCCAACCTTTTTTGTTTAGTTCCTTGGATGAAATGCAATATCCCTTGTATTTGATCCAGGAGGAAACATGATACAAACAGTAATTGTGACCAGTCTTTGCATTGCTTGAGTTTATTGTTTTGATTTTAATTTCTCTCTTATTTGTTTCTCTTGCATTATAGGATGAAGTTTGTCCCAAAGCTGAAAGAGATACTGTTCAGAAGTGTGTGTGGGCATCTGCTGTTAATATCAAAGACAAGTTCATTTACGTAACTCAGCCTACTTTGGACAGAGTGCTTATTGTTGATGTACAATCCCAAAAAGTTGTGCAGGTACTTATTTCTAACTTTACAATTAATGACAAGTCTGGATGCAACATCTCCACCTCTGCTTCTCTATATGCTTTTCAGGGACATAGTTAACCTGACAATTACATCTTATGTCTGAAAACAATTAAACATATTGTTATTACAATTCACACCAAACATTACTTACACTGAAAGTAATTAATGAACACTTCCCCCCCCCCAAATTTGTTTACTTTGTGTATTTGACAGCAGTTTGTGTTTAGTCACTTTCACCTTTCCCCTGAATATAGAGAGTTAGCCAGGGAGAAACTAACTGAAAAGACCTTTAGAAACATAAGTACATTAAAAATATTTTAATATACTATTTAAAGGGTGCTCCATCAGAAAATGATTTTTTTTATTTGTCAATTAAAAAAATAGTATCCATTTTAGATGTTGTTATAGTCCCTATATACAGACATTCAAGATGCTACGTGTTAAGTTCTATGCTGTGCCTCTTAAACACAGTGTAACTCACACACCTCCTAGGTGTGGTGTCCTTTCCCATCTAGTGGCACGAAGACCACTTAGAGAACAATTAATGAGCCTGCTCTACAGCCGTAGCTAACAGCCAGTTGGCTTTTAGCTCATGTGGTAGAGGCTCATGCACTGAGGTCCCCAGTTCAATCCTGGCTTCCGACAACCGGGGTCTGTTGGTGTTACAAGTGGGGGCTTGTCCGAGATTTCAACTGGGAAGTCTCTGAAGCTTGGGTCACGCTTCCTCATCTAGGGGAAGTATGTAACCCACACACCTCCCTCCTGGGTGTGATGTTCTATCCCACTTAGACCACTTAGAGAGCAATTAATGAGTCTGCGCTACAGCCTTACCTAACAGCCAGTTGGCTTTTAGTTCATGCAGTAGAGGCTCATGCTTTAAACTCCAGAGGTACCCGGTTCGATCCTGCCCACCGACGACCAGGGTCTGTCGGCATTGCAAGAGCACAAAATTCCACAGCTCGGAGAGTGAAGTTCAAGGTGACTTTAAGCCATCTTTCTGTCCTCTCAATTCTTGGCTGCTAGAGAGGTAGGGAGGCCCCCAACATGACTTTGACAACCCTGAGGGTCTTCTTAAGTTAAGGCAATCTGTGTTCTCCATTTGGATCAAGAGCTCCTCAGGCTCTGTTATGCTTCCACAGAAAGGTCCTAGCAGAGGTGAGAGTCCCTCCCAATTGCTCCATGGTGTGCAGTTTTGATTTGTTAACAAGGCCGTGTAAAATCTTACTATAAGCTCAGTTCTGGTGACATTACTCACAGTCATACTGATGTCAATAACCCCAGTAGTCCTTACTCATGTGAGTCCTCCCATTTAAGTCAATCAAGATGAGGATTCATATGAGTAAGGACTACAAGACTGATCTTGCCCCATTTGAATTCCGTGGAAACTTTATCATTAACGTTAATGGCAGCAGGATCAGGCCCTCTATCACCAGCTACATGGGATGCTCAAATATAAAAATATGCATGGAGAATAATAGAATAAGCTTTACAATGTCTAAAAATGTATCTCCAAAATATGAAGAGGTTACTTGTTGTAAACTCTCATGTGTTTACAGTTCATAACAAGACAGATCAAATTTACAAAAGGCAGAGTTGCAATAGAACTCCTTTTCCTCTTAGTTCAATGTGTTTAATACCTCCACAAAGGCATTATATGCCGTTTTTCATTTTTAATCCAAAGATTATATACAGTGGAATATATTATACTGTACAGTCTTTCTGACTGTTGGCATCTGACCAAGAAAATTAGCTTTACTTTGTTTCCAGCTGCAACACAGGTCAACCAATTACAGGCATTCAGTTTGGAACTGTCAACAGTCTTTTGCCAGCAAAGAAGTTTTCTAATTACTGTCCATTTCAGAACATGTAGAATCATCTTTAAACTTATTTTAAAAGTATAGCTCTGCACTTTCTAAAATAAATTTAACTCTATTGCAAACATCTATGAATCCAGTTCATGAATAAGCCTAATAACTTGTCATCCTCAGAAAAAAAAGCAATTATTTCAATGTGAGGGTTTCTTATACCACAGTGCATGTTCTCATTCAAATTGAAATCACACAGTGTTTATAATGTCTACAAAATTCTGTGTAACATGATGTAATGCTCATGCATAACACATGTTTTTCAACAATATATAAATTTGATTTTTAATAGCACTTTAGGATTCTAACAAAAATATGCAAATACATCCGAAGTTTTTAACTTGAGGTATTAATCATTCCAATTACTTGTTTTTAAAATTATCTTTTTGTCATCATAAAATTCAGTGGAATACATCGTTAAACTACCCTAAATTAAAAACAACAACAAAGGCCTTTTTCTGGAGCCCACTCTGTGTTCCCCCGCAAGAGTCCCCAGTGCTGGGGGAGGAAGAGGATTGTGGAACAGAGCTACCCTGGTCTGCACCAGGGACTAAGACATCCCTTAATATGGGTGGCACAAGCCACCTCCCACCAGTCCAGGCTGACCCTACTGCCAGTGCAAGGATGACTTCCCCAGAAAATCTAAGTTTTTGCACAAGAAAAATTTGAATATCAAGGAAAATTCCTATTATGAAACTGAGATATATTTGTATCAAGCAAAATATCAAATGATAATACTGCTGTACAATAACTTGGGGAACTACAGAGGTGGCTTTTGTCCAGGAATATAAGCCTCAGTCTTAATGGTACAAGGAGACTTATATTAGTGAAAGAAATGCATTTTCCCCCAATAAACTTGCAAATACTTAATTCAGACAAATATAAATATAAGATAGTCCTCAAAGGTGTTATAGGAAGTCAGATAATAGGACTAAGAATATCTGTTGGACTAGAGAAATTAACTGAAAAGCAGCCTGTCTCTCTATTTAAGTGATTGAATAGAGCTTCTTCTGTGCATGGGATATGCTTAGGCAATCACTGCAAAAATACCATGGGACTTGCCTCATATGAGTGGTTGCTGTTAATCATGCACATACTTAAAATATATAGCTTGACTGCAACCTGAAAAGTCTGCAAGTGTTTAAGTAGAGAAGAAAAAAAAGTCCATAAAAAGTTTCTACACATAGTACAGGAAATACTTTGCTCAGCATTGCTGGTATTACCGCAGAAACAGTCCCGTTCTCCTTATCTTTTAATAAGACATCTGCTTTCACCTCCCCACCCTTTTTTCCCCTAAGCACTAGTAATTTTTTCTTTCCCTTTAAGTTAGGTCTGTAAATATATACTTTAAAATGGAGTGAAAAGGGAGTTTAACTTCTTACTCATGTCAGTTGTTTGAAAAGTATTTATTTCTGTTATTCATATGAGTACAATTTCCTAGCACAGGAAATTTCAAAAAGTCAAAGTTTCTTGGAAAATATAATAGTAAGCTGTTTGGGGTGAGTGCAAGCAAGAGGAATGCAGGTAGTACCTCTTCTTTCCTGGGCTCGCTGTCTCCTATTGGCCAGCAAGAGGGTGACAGGAACTGCTTGATGCACTCCTCCCTCATTAATTTAAACCCTTATCTGTTGTTGTGTTTGTGACGTTGTGCAGTCTATATGGTTTTATAAAAACATGATAATAAGTGAATATAATGTAACTGGAATAGTTTTATAAAAACATAAGTTAATATAATGTAACTGGAATATGCTTCATGCAAAAGGTCTCTTGTAAGGTATCATTACAAAGCTTATAATCTACTGAGTGATCATTCTATTTGTATAAATGTACCACTCTTGTATCTAAATCTATAAATATAAAATATAACTCTGAGGGCCTATTGTAATTATGCAAAGGGTGGGCCATTAATGATGGTTTGGAATCTTGATGACTCCCATTAACCAGAGCCATTGTCTGCAGATGGCTGTATTTACCTGTGAGTCTTCCTGTATATGTGTGTGCTGGCAAATGAATAATGAAGTCTTGCAGTGACATGTGATCATGTCACCTGATCTGGAATCCATCTTTAACCTGGTGCTTTTCCAGTGAGGGGGGGTGGAAACCCAGAGGGACAAAGGACTCCCGCCTTATGCAAAAGATATATAAAGGGGTGAAAGAGAACAGAGTGGGAGAGGAGCCATCATGAAGAATCCCCTAGCTATCACCTGAGCTGGAACATGAGCTGTACCAGGGGAAAGAATTGTGCCCAGGCCTGGAAGGTGTCCAGTCTGAGAAAAAACTTACTGAAGCATCTCTGAGGGTGAGATTATCTGTATTCAGTTTGNACCCTGAGTCTGTGCTGGAGCAGACGGGTGTGTCTGGCTTCACCAAGACAGGGAGCTGAAGCCACCGAGCTGGCAGGGAGAACAAGAACAGGGGTAGCCTTTGCACATCAGTTGGCAGCTCCCAAGGGGGTTTCTGTGATCCAACCCGTCACAGTGTTGTTGTTGTTTTTTGGGGGGGGGAGGGAGTTTGGAGCCTCTTTTTCCATTTCTAGCTGTCCTCTCTTTTAGTAATCTGTTAGTAATCTTAAATACTGAGCATAATTATTGTCAAGTTGATTATCACTTAAACTCTAATTCCTCAAGATAAAACTACATAAAACTGGTGTGGAGAAAGTAAGTAAATACAGAAGTGTTATTTAATCCTTCTCATAACACAAGAACTAGGGGGTCACCAAATGAAATTAATAGGCAGCACGTTTAAAACAAACAAAAGGAAGTATTTTTTCACACAACGCACAGTCAACCTGTGGAACACCTTGCCAGAGGATGTTGTGAAGGCCAAGACTATAACAGAGTTAAAAAAAGAACTAGGTAAGTTCATGGAGGATAGGCCCATCAATGGCTATTAGCCAGGATGGGCAGAGATAGTGTCCTTAGTCTCTGTTTGCCAGAAGCTGGGAATGGGTGAGAGGGGGTGGATCACTTGATGATTACCTGTTCTGTTCATTCTCTTTGGGGCACCTGGCATTGGCCACTGTCGGAAGACAGGATACTGGGCTAGATGGACCTTTGGTCTGACCCAGTAGGGCCATTCTTATGTTCTTATATCTGCTTTGCAAAATTGAGTTTTCAGACATGCAAAAAAAAGTGTTCTCGTCAGGATCAAAAGTGGGGAAAACAGAGAGAGGCATGGATTCAATAATGAAGAAATCTATCAAGTTTCTAAAGTGAAGAAACTCTAAGTCACTAAAATCAATTTTTCATGTTTTGTGCAAACTTTTATGCTGCAGAGTTCTGGTTTTTCCTATCTAAATTTTATCTCTTATTTTGCTTCATTGATTTATTCTCCTCTTAATTTCTGTGGTGATTTTGTTTGGGCTGAACTTTTTCTAGCTGGCGTTATTTATTTATTTGATAAAAATCGACAGTAAAGGGGAAAATGTAGAGGTACACATGAGAGAATTTGGTTCTAAGATGATGTATTTTTTAGGGAAATATATATATATGAAAATAAATAGTGAAGATGAGATGACCGATCCTGTGTTGAATGTTCTGAGTTACAAATGGTTATTGCAAACAAGCACATGCTTAACTTTAAGCACGAATGATCCCTTTGACTTTAGTTGGACTATTCACATGCATAAAATTAAGTATCTGCAGGATATGGGCCTTAAACAAATCTTTAGGGCAGTGATTGTCTTCTGTGTTTGTGCTATTTCTGGCACAATGGGGATTAGGATTGGGAATTTGGGTCATTACCAAGAGGGAAGAAATGGAATCATTCATGTGTAATCATAAATATTTGTCATTTAGACCTGTCCTTTGAAGTAGCTAAATGGAAATTTGAGGCAAATTAAACAGTACAGCAGTCTAGCTATTGTTTTAGACAGTAAGTAGCTTAACTCAACAGTACTCTAAAAGTTTTATAAAGTGTGAATGACTTTTTACAGGGGTTATCTTGCTGCTTAAAAAAGAGAGCTAGTAAACAACTGGCTTCATTGTGTGTGTTCAAAAGGGAAACCAGGTTCTGCTTAGCAGCAGAGGCTTGTTCTGAGACCTCAGGAGTACAGTTAAGTATCATCTGCAGTCTCATCCAGCCATTAGTGCATTATCTTGAGGATCGACATCATTAGTTTAAATTAGGTTCACTTAATTAGCCAGCTGGTACTCTCCTTGACAAACTGATAAACAAGCTGTGCTTTACAGTTCCATAATGGCAAGACCAAAAAACAGAGTGCCACATGTTATTTTTTCTACTGTAATGACCAAAATAGAAAAATTATCCCTACAGTTGTTTTACTTCACTTATAATACAATGTGTCACTTAATGAAATGCTCTGTTGTCCTCCACTTATAAAGTCTTCAGATATGTTCTCAGCTGTGTGATTTTGTTAACAAGCCATTTCCAAGAAAGGAAAGAAGAACATGCAAATACCTAAAAGAATTGGTTGTGCTGAAGAGGCACAGAACTCAAATTAGTTACACTGAATTAACCTATTGAACTCTGTGACCTACTAGGACTTGATCACAAGGCTTCAAAAATTTTGTTATATCGAGATATATACCTATCTCATAGAACTGGAAGGGATCTTGAAAGGTCATTGAGTCTAGTCCCCTGCTTTCACAGTAGGACCAAGTACTGTCCCTGACAGATTTTTGCCCCAGATCCCTAAATGGCCCCCTCAAGGATTGAGCTCACAATCCTGGATTTAGCTTGTCAATGCTCAAACCACTGAGCTATCCCTCTCCCTGAAAAGCAGGGAATGTTATTGGACCCAAAATTCTGATCTCACACTGGTATAACTGTGTTGATACTAACAGAATTACTCCAGATTTATTGATTTGGGGCTAGATTCACAAAGAAACTTAGCCATGGTGATGCTGTACCCCTATAGGACTTGGGGGCAGCTGAGCAGAGGTTTTGTGAATTCCACTGTGGCCTGATTCTGGTATTTAGGCACCTGAAGTGGCAGTACCTAAGTCTGTGAATCCATACCTTAGTGAATTATTACAATTACTGTGAGGAAAAAGTCTACTTTTTCTCTATTCCCAATTTCTCTCTAGCTTTGCAATGAGTTTAAATGTTTAAATATTTCTGCATTTTATTAAGGTTATATGAACAGTTCTGGTGGAATTCTGAACTAGCATAAATACATTTTATTCGAGTCAGTCCAATACACTTTTTACATGTTCCACAGCCTTGAAATGACTGTTGTAATATCATAATGAAGATCTCACACTACGGATGTCTACAGTGCAATCAAAGATGTGACTGTATCTTGGGTAGGCATATCCATAGTAGCTTTAATCTAGCTAGCATGGCTAAAAATAGCAGTGCAGACGTGGCAATACAGGCCTTAGCACAAACCGTACAGTCGCACCTGAAACCGTAGCCTGGTCCAAGGTTCATGATGCTGTATCTTCACTGCTACTTTCAACCATGCTAGCTAGATTAAAGCTAATGCAGGTGTGCCTTCCTGAACTGCAATCACATCTTTGATTGCTGTGTAAATGCACCCTATATGACCTCAAAAGTATAAAATATAGATTGCTTGCTTTTGAAGCTAGCTCTCTTATCTTCTCTTTTTGAAGATGGGCTCCAAGCCTCTTCTGGGGTCTCATTGCATATGATGTCACATAGTAGTTTTAATCAAATTGAAAAGTCAGAGCTGCCAAAAATGTAGCTAGAATCCAAACCAGAACATCTTTCACCCACCCACATAGTTTCCCCACAAATACCCCATGACCAATATTGCCCCATCCAATTAAGAACATTTTATATAGTGCAATAAGATTTTCACTCTGAATAAGAGAAGGCAAGTACAATTTTGCCTCTATTGTAAATACTGTTAAGGGTTGGTGAGATGTTCTACTGAAGGTATTTTATAAAAATATGAAATTCAATTAATTTAAAAACAAAAGTAGTATTGATCTGTAGCAGAAGCACCCAATTAGGTAGAATAAGAACATTTTTGTGGCAGTCATTTCTTTCAAGTTTAGTAAATTAAATACCAACCATTAACAAATGTTGACTGACTAATTAAAGTACTAATTTATACACAATACTATACAAACTGTTTCCTTATTAATGGTGGCCTTATCATTTTAGTAATCCAGCTAGGAAAGAAATGTGTTGTACAAATGTGCCTGCTGTTTTAAGTTCTGAAATTTTTAGGGGGATTTTTCAAACTTTAATCTACAACTCGAGAGAAATGCAAAATTTTTAGTGAGATTCATTATCAAAACGCCCTTCCCTTTTCAGTCCATGTCAAGTAAAAAGTCTTACCCATATTCATTAAGTGTTATATACAATGTGGTAAGGAGGTTAAATAAACATTTGGCTGACTTACCACTTTTGTCTTGAGCTTCTTTGTAGCTCCAGTATAGTATACAGTCAGATGCTGAGTGAACATATATCTCTGTCACGTTGTGCAAATAATGAACAAAGATGACTATTTAAGCAGAAGTACAGTAGCTTCAAATTAATCAGAGACCTGCTTCAACAATTGGCAGCCTGATTTTTATATGTGGTCTTATGGCATCTAGAAGATCGCATTCAGTCATAATTTCTTGTATTATTCTATTGTTTTATTTTTCTCTTCTGAAATCAAGAAGAGATTGATTATTTCTACTTTTTTTACACTATAGGCAGTAAGCACAGATCCTGTTCCAGTGAAACTACACTATGACAAATCACATGATCAGGTATGGGTGCTCAGCTGGGGAAACATGGAGAAGAATTCACCGACATTGCAGGTCAGTATACTTTGTGAATCTTTGCAGTAATGCTAATACTCAAGCTTAACAAATGTCAGTGGGTAGTGCAGGCCTTGCTGGAGCCGTAGGCTTAAAGTATGAACTAAAGAAAGGCTGTGAACCAAAGCAGGCCTTGTCAGAATAGTGACACTAGGTATCAGCTAACTAAGTACGCATGTCCCTGACCTGAGAGAATGGTATAGGAACACACAGAGTGCTCAACTAAGTATGTAAACAAATTCCTAAGAAGGTGGTACAGGAAACCACAGACCTCCTGTAAAGATAAGGATGGGATGACAGGATAATGGATGACGATGTTTTGTTTGAACTACAAAGTACAAAGGTGGTAACAACATACGGAATGTAATATGTAACTTGTTTGTATCAATGTATAAAAAGGGAGTGGAAGGAGGGCTGTCTTCATAATGGTCGAGTGGATAACGCTGTTGTTTGATCCAGTACCTTGTCACGGGAAGGCATGTGTTAGTGTCCCTGTGACTCATTGGACAGGGTGCTAGCACAGTGCTTTGCTGACAATAAACCTGGCCAAGCCTTCACAACCGAACCAAGCCTGTGGTCTTTCTTTGAGTAACATTGAGGTCCGTTGAATCAACAAACTACACTCTCTGCTGATGCAGAATACACACAAGCTCCAGAAACAGCAGTACCAGCAGCACTAGCAACACTAACAACATGTTGGTGGCAGATTCATGTCCTGGCATTTTACCATCTAGAGACCTGGGTTCCAAATTTTTAGGTCATAAATTTGGGACCTGATTCAGCCAAGCACGTAAACCCTTATATATGTCCATCCCTATTCAGGACAGCACTTAAGCAAATGTTTAATGTCCTGAATAAGGATGCTTTCCACAATCAGGGCCTTGATGGGCTCAGCATATCCTGGGAGGATACTTGCGTGCATGACAAAACAGCAAATATAGAGTTTGATCATGTCAGGTGCGGAGGATCTTGAACGGTCACTGACATCACTGGGAGTCCAGAAGGTTCATCACCTCCCAAGAAGAACTCAGCATCTCTCAAAATTGAGCACAAAGAATGGAAGACACTAGTCAAGAGAAGAAAAATAGAGCTAAAATATTTGGTTTATGTGCGGGTTGTTTTTTTTTAATATTGAAACTAAGACATTTAAACAGAATGGTGTTGGGGAAGACCGTTTTCATTGTATACCCAGATTAGTTTTTCACTGGGAATACTTTTTCATTCAGCAAATAAAAAGTGATTTAAAATTACATGGAAACAGTATTTAGTTCCAAAATTATTAAATTATATGGAAACCTGACAATCTGCTTAATCACAACATTTTTTGTGTCTTCCTTTAAATATAATATTAATAATCTCAACAATGGTGATAAAGTGAACTACCTGAAAATAATTCAGATAACCGGTGAATTTGTTTACTGAAGGTTGTTTTCATCATATTCATTTCTAAAGGGGTGATTCTACTGAATTGATAATGGCAGTGGGACACAGGCAGCTACAAAACATGCTATTCTTGTAACCTATCTTTTGAATGTAGACTGTATGTGTTGCTACTGACTATGACTGTATGTCTGGTTGGAGCATTCAGTGGATTTTAAGCATGTTGATCTGCTACCTAGATGTAGCATTACTAAACTGCATTTCAGTAAAATGATGCGGGCTTTATGGAGATGTGGGCAAGCTAACAAAAACCCATAATGTGACCTTTTTTTGGAAATAAAAGAATAAGTAGCTTCACTTTTACAGTGTTTGTGTACTTATTTTTTTATTTTTTCATACTGTTTTCTACTTCTATTTAAAACGACATCATGACAATGTGGTAATCTCCTGCTCTACCTGACATTTTTCTACTATAATTTCAGGGTACCTGGCTATTTCGTTTTACCTTTTCCTTTCTTACTGCTTTACAGAATCTTCCCCCATACATCCTCTTTTTTGCTGTATAAAGATTAAGGCCAAGATTTATTTTTAAAAATGAGTGCCTAAACTGAGGCTTCTAAATTCATGTTTAGGCACCTAAGCAAGTGTGGTGGTTTTCAGTGGGAACTACTGGATACACATTTTGAAAATCTGGCCCTTTAATTTAGATGCCCCATTGTGGATTCAGCAGCTTGATTTCACGCACTCATTTAAAAAAAATCTTGGTCTTGACCTTGGCCTAAGAAAACTGTACTAGAATTAAAGGTAAGCATGAGGGTTGTTGTACTAATTTAGATGGAATATATGGGCCTGTGACAGAGTGAGAGTAGCCTTAGGCTGACTCACCAGGCTGGGCATTTGCTAAGCATCCCCACATGGGGCAAATTAGGGAGATAATTAGTTAAGGACTGAATGATTAACCAGTTAACAAGGTGCCTCAGCTCATCAGCTGAGGACAGCTAAAAGAGAGACAGGAAGCGGAAGAGGGGAATGCTGGAAGAAAGAAATAAAGAAACCTAGGATCTCAGGGAGGTGCGATTTCTCTCCTCTCTCACACTGTGCCTAGGGAGAATGTAAGAACCTCAAGCAGTGGGGTATTTGTTCTTTTATATTCACAGTGTAAGTAGTGCACTGGGTGTTGAATTTGCCATGAGTTCTATGTTCATGAAGACTGTTGGCAGTAAGGACAGAGTGAGGGAACCCTGCCGTGTGACAGGGCCCAAAAAGTAAAAGGTGTTAGACAACCCTGAGCAACATTAAACAGTGTTAAAGAAGGTTTGGTACACAGAGACCTTAGCCTGCTTAGTACCATGGCAAAAACAACATTCAACATCTTGTTAACCTTTTATTAATGATAAAGAAAAAAGGAAAAACAGTTAAAGCATTTGAGAAGTAAAGTATTAAGTGAGGCTTTTAACAACGTTCCTTGTTCCTTTCCTTTAGCTGGAGAGAGTTTGAGAAGGGGGCGGGGGGGACATCTTGTTTGACAGTCTCTTAGATGGTATTAAAGATGGTAGTAACTGTCCTCTTTGGAAAAAAATAAATTAGTTGAGATGGTCTGGAGCTTTAGAGACTGCTGCTGTTAAAGACTAATCCTGTTTCCTAAAAAGATAAAACAAGGCAAACACACAAAAAGAGAAGAGAGAAGAATAGCAAAGATAGAAAATGCAGTTTGTCTTTGATGTTGACTTTCACTTGGAACCTTACTGCTGGAAAAACACAGGCACAGCATACTGTCTTATTAGCCACTCTGAGACATGGCAAATTTGTACCAGCATCAGGCTGTAGGGCATTGCTTTCAGCTGCCTCTTTTTGGTCACAGACTCACAGCAAGGAAATAAGGTTAGCAAGGAAAAGAACACATAGGGAGTGTGAGGAAGAAAGACAAAGTCTCACATTCCAGAACTGGTGGAGGTGGTGGTGTCCTCTGGGTCCCTCTCTGGCCTGGTCTGATCAGGCTATCTCTCCAGGATTAGAATGAAGATGGGGGTAGCAGCCATGATGGTGAAGTAGCCAGTTATTTTCCAGTGTCTCTTTAACTACCCCAAAAGGAAGTGAAGGGTGGAGTAGCCTTCATCATTTTGTCCACCAATTAGGCCTATTTTCCAACACATCCATTTTAGTTCATTAATTTCTGATCCTTAATTTCTCTTGTTTACCAGTCATAATTTTAACACAGTCCTTGAATTATATTAGTAGGACTTTTTTGTTTGTATTAATTCAGTCTTTGTGTCTTACTTTGCACCTTTTCCCATCAACATTTGTTGTTGTTCGTTACAGTAACATTTAATAATTTTTACACACTTTTACAATTGAGCTCACAATTAGGATAAATGTGTAAGCCAGATCATTACAACAGGGTTAAAGCCTGGACACACAATGATTCTCCAAAATCTGTAATACCAGTCAGTTTTACTCCATTGTCTTTGAACTGCTCTTTATCAGCATAGCCAAATATTAATGCAAACAGGAGTTGAATAAAAAGGCAATTGATGATGGACTATTACCATTTATTAAATTTGACTTGCATATAATAGCATTCCTGTGGTGACAATGGTGGAGTTCAGGGGGAGGATGTCTTTAAACCTGCTTATTATTTTGAATCAAACCCCATGAATTCAAACTAATTGTTGGATTAATTAAAGCATGTAATACTATTTTTATTACTCTAGGTAATAACACAGGCCAGTGGGAGTGTTTCTCACCACACAATCCATACTCAGCCAGTGGGAAAACAGTTTGATAGAGTGGATGACTTTTTCATTCCAACTACAACCCTAATCATCACCCATATTAGGTAAGTTCCATATGCGTCATAATATTTTGTATTTAACTTTCAAATGAACCATGGCATCTCATGTAAAGAAAGCACTGTATTGTTTGAAAAAAAAACCCAGTAATGATAACATTTATTACTGTGTTATAAAGTTATTTTATATGGGCCCACTTCAGTGGAAGTTTTGCTGAGTAAAGACTAAGTATGTCAGACTTTGGCCATGTACCGGGATATCTCTTCCTGATCTTGTCATATATTGAAAACTTCCACTGATGTCAGTAAGGGCTCCACACAAGGAATAAAGTTGGAATTGATTGTTCTCTGGTTATTTGATTTATTTGTTGAGTCTGGATGCTTCCTTGAATGAAGGTCACAAATACCAGTTTGTTAGTATTGCTATCCATTGCGCACAAACTTGAAAGTCCCATTGACAATGCAGAATTGAGCCCCGGGTGTCTTGAATACCAAAGAGCATCTTTTTCTGACATAGACTACATTATATGTAACCAATTGCTTTCTTGATTGTGCCCTCACAAATGAATTCTTGTATAGTGAGTTTCCCGCTGTTTCTTCATGACAAAAAATACATCTCTTAGAGGTTTTAGTGGGAGCTCATTACAATCTGTGCTGCAAGAGGTTGTACATTTCATGGACTCTAGCTGTTTCTCTCAAGGAGTGTAACAATCCACTAGTTGAACCACTGGAGCCTATAAATTCCATGAACTGTGCTTATTTGTCCCACAGACTATAAAAACTCTGCCTGTAATATGAATATTCCAGGTATGGGAGAAAGTGGCCAATTGGATTTTATGGAGACATGGGTTAGTCAGAGAGGAAAAAGAAATTGTGAAAGGAGGGAAATATTTGAAAAGAGAAAGAAAGTAGAAAATCTCATGTTTCCACCCACGCCCCAATCTCTCCGTCCCACCCACTTCAAGGGAGAAGAGCTGGAAGTCCCCACACCATCACCATGTGCTGTAACCAACGATATATGTAAATGCATGTCAATTTTAATTATACTAATTTTTTCTCCGAGTATGTTAGCAGGTATATTAAATGGCTTTTTTTCCAAATTTGCCTATAGCAGTTACTAGTGCTTCAGTCTATAGCAGATGCAGAATTCGGTCACATATTCCTTCCACACCTCCAAAACTTGCATTAATTCTCATTGGGAGCTTTGTGTGCTCAAGGAATGCAAGGTCAGCCCCAGAATAACCTCGTCCTGTTTTTACTTCAAACCAGTGTTGCAAATAATTGAGCTTTTTGTTTAGTACTCTGAGTTTCAAAGGTTTTAGATACTTGTACAAAACTGCTTTAATTAGGAATATCTTCACTATAAATGAACAAGCATCATTCACCCTAAGGGAGATTCAGCTACAATTTCAAATCCTATATATCCTCCCTTTTTTAAATATATATTTAGAAGTTTGGCATTGGCTTTCTTTTAAATGTGAAATTCAGAAATTTATCATTAGAAGTATTTGTCAGTGTCTGTTTCTGAATTCAAATGAGTAGGAAAGAGACTGAGCTGTTGAAATTCATAAAACTAAAAATATTCCATATACCTTTGATGAATTTGGTCCTTCGTATCAGAAAGCATCTTTGCAGTTCTCCTGAAGATGCTGTCACATTAAAAGGCAAAATGTCTAATTTTCCACGTAATTCTAGATAACAAGTGAATTATCACCCTGTCGTATGTAAATGAAAACATATAGTAAATGTAAATTAACACATTTGAATAATAAATTATGATTCCAAGTACCATTACTGTGCACATATTTCTTTAATTAAATCAATTTAAACATGAGTACACACTATCCCTGAATAAGTGCACAAACAGTCCTTATCTTCATGCTTAGAAAATCATTAACCCATGTCTGCTACATTTTGGAGTATTAGTACTTTAAAGGCAATGGCCACTATTTATGTAAAGTAGCAATCAAGTAAGGAAGCACTTGTCCTAGTATTAATGGAATATAATTTGTTTATTTCTGTATTAATGCCCTGGGGAGAGTCAGTTTCTATTGAATTCTGTCATTAATGGCATGCAGTGATGGTGGTTCTTACCTGGACAGGTGCCCACAAACCCTTAATCCATAATGGAGAGCAACATTTAAAGGACAGAGCTGGCATTGATCTACCCTGAAGTGCTGGGCTGATTCATTTAATTGTCTTCCTGAGCAATATTTCAACTAATGGATCCTGTTGGGCACTTCTACGTATTGCTAATTGTATTCAGTTTAAGCAGTATAGCTTAAGCATAACACTAAAACACGGTGTGCTTTTACATCCCATGGCATGGCTACCAGTAAAAAGCTTTGTCAGAATAAAGACAATGAGTCAACTTTCTAAATTAAATATAGGTATATATTGTAACATTTTTCAGATAGGCACATATTGTGCCATTTTAGTAATGAACCATATTAGTATTAAATATATTTATTTTGTTTCATGAAAGACAAAAAGATTCTACACTATTTAGACAGACACATTTATTTAAAGGGATGCTACCAATTTTATCAGGGCCGAAATTTAATATAACTATAAAACATTCCTTGTGCAGATTTTTACAGTGGAACAGAGGTGACATTTCAATTATGTACATTAATTTGCCTACAATCAGAACAGGAAACAGAAATGTGGAAATGGACATAGGTTCATAGATTATAAGAACAGAAGGGCCTACTATGATCATCTAGTCTGATCTACTGTGTAACACAGGCCATAGAACTTCCCTGAATTAATTCCTGTTTGAAGTAGAAGACATCTTTTATAAAAACAACCAATCTTGATTTTAAAATGGCCACTGATGATGAGTCAACCACAACCGTTGGAAGTGGTTCCAAAGGTTAATTACCCTTTTTGTTAAAAATTTGCATCTTATTTCCAGACTGAATTTGTTTAGTTTCAACTTCCAGCCATTGGATCTTGTTATACCTTTGTCTCCTAGACTGAAGAGCCCATTGTAAAATGTTCTCCATGTAGGTTCTTCTAAAATGTGATTGAGTCATCCCTTAACCTTCTCTTTGCTAAGCTAAGTAGACTGAGTTCCTTGAGTGTATCACTATAATCATTTCTGTGCCTCTTCTCTGAACTCTTGCCCATTTTTCAACATCCTTTTGAATTGTGAAGACCAGAACTAGACATAGTATTCCAACAGTAGCTTCAGTGGTGCTAAATACAGAGGTAATTTAACCTCCATACTCCTACTCAAGTCTAAAAAAGGCAAAAGAGCCAACAGTGACCTGGGAATGGGAAAGGACAAAGGGCCTGATCCAAAGCCCATTGAAACCAGTGAGAATCTTTCTTTTGACTTCAGCAGGCTTTGGAATGCAGCCAAAAGAACGAAAGGAAAGACAAAGACAAAGAAAACTAAAAATTACATTGTACACATTAAATTTTAAATTAAAAATACACAGAAAAGAGAGACATAAATTGAGTGAAATACTGAAAGAACGAAATAGGATAAGGAGTGACAACATAAAATAGAAAGAAACACAACTTTTAGGATTAGTGAATTTTATTTTATTTTTGATGCTTCTGATTTCTCTAACTTCTAATTTCTTTTGCAATTTCTTTTCAAGAAATAGTCTAAAATAAAATGGTCACTGTTTCAAAAGGGCTTGTAATATTTTTTCCTATGCTGACATAATTGATTTATGTATAGAACCAATGAAATTAATTCACCAGAGTTTGATTGGTTTGTGCTGCATTGGAAATGCCCTAAAATATATTTCCAAAATGACAACCCTCCTCATGCTTAGAAAAAACTCCAATAAGGACATGCCATTTTCAAATTTCTAAAAGTGCAAATAGTGTCCTTAATTTTTAATCAATAGTGTTTAAAATCAAAATCAAAAATTGTTTTTTGCAAATACTCTAAAAAGGATACGGTCAAACTATCATTAAAAGCCTCTGATCCTGAGTAGCGAATGACTTCTTCCTATTCAGTAATCAAAGAGGTAAATATTTGCCTTTGCCTCTTTCTTCATATTATTTTCACCAAAAAATTTCTTGATTACCAATAGTTCAAATACTTCAGCAAATTCTCCGAATATTCATTCCAATCAAACAAATCCTGACCTTGGTCATACCTGTGGAACTTTTACCTCCCAAGGAATTTGACACTAAAAAGAGCTGCAGTTTGATTGTTAAAATTGTACCAACTCTAACTGCAGCTTGTATTTAAAAAAAAAAAAAAAAAAAAGCAATGATGCAGGCAGAGATCACATTTGTATATTTTCTTTTACTTTTCTGGAGTAAATCTATTTAAATATGTTCATTATTTAAGGAATAACCTTCCACTGTGCCTGACTTTCAAACACTTTGAGGTTTTGTTTAAATAAAAAATGAACTATATGAGCAGTGTGTCAGGGAAGGTTTTAAATTAACTGCAAAAGAGAAATCCATCAAATTAGTAGTGGTATGGAAAAACTGTCTAAATCTAACTTGTCATCCGTGAGCAATGAAAATACTCAATAACAGCACAAGCATGTTAAGGACGTTAAGCAACAAACATCGGATTTCCTGCTTATTATCCTTTTGTGTATAAACCAACCAGGAGAACACGTCATGAACTTGAATAGCAAGAGACAGCTACAAAGGAAATAACCCCACTGGCTGAGTGAGTTGATATTAACTGTTCAAGAGCTCCTCTTTGTTTTGTTAGAATTCAGTCCCCACTGACCATGCAAGAACAGAGTTTTCCATCATAATGAAAACCTTCTGGAGTTATGCACATTTGTCACTTGTAAACTAAATTCTTTGAATGATGAGACAGATTACAGAATGTGCATGTTTTACCAAATTGGTGTCCAGGACAAATCTGAGTTGTTTTTTTTAACCTGAGGTTGTCTTATGAAAAGACTGTAGATCTCAAAAGATGTCGTACATCTTGTGTAAGTCAGTTTAAATGATATCACCTACATCATGCTCTTTCTACTGAATTTTTATTTGTGCAGTACAGAGGCTAAAGAGGTTTGTATGTACATGCACATAAATGCATGCACATAAATGAAAGTGAGAAATGTAAAGCAATGGTGGACTATTAGTTCTTTCTCATTTTTACCTTTAACACAATTACATACTTATTTAAAACTTTCTATAAATACAGATAAGTTTTATATTTTCATTTGAATGAGACTAACACTGACAGAATTGTGTGGTCAGCCCTAGCAGTTTGCTGTTTTTAATTTTACATTTAAAAAAGAAAAATACACTGCTTCGAAGTTACTCTTTAAAAAAATCTGTCATATACAATTAGTTGTTACCTTTTAAATGACAAATGGATAAATGTATTCCTTGCTCCTTACCAGCATTAACAGAAATGAATTATGCAAGACTCGTCCATTGAGTACTGTACTTCAAACATTCACCTAAATGAGCATTGGCCTATAGTTTTCAAAGCTCTTAAGCATTTAAAAGACTTCCAAGAGATGTGGACTTGGTACATTAGAGCAAAGAATTTTTGAGAAAATGGATTGGTGGGGGGAAAATGAGTTAAACTTTGTGTCTATTTCACTGAATAGTTGAATTAATCTGGGTGCTGCTGATTATTCTCTGAGAATAATATTTGAGATAGGACCGGATTAGTGGCTGTCTGAACATTATTTTAATGTGTTTTCTAAAGCTAATCCATAATTGGAATCTGGAGTTTATTTCCAGGGTTTTTGACCCAGATACACAGATGAATGCAGACACAATACACAGTAGATGGGTTTAAACAGCAGACCATAACTTTTTATTGATCTGAATTAATGCTAGGGTGAAAAGTATGACAAATTCCATCAGGCAAAAGGGTGGTTCAGTAGAGGAAAATATGGCTTTATGCTACAACAACAACACAAACAAGGCCTCAACCCCTCAGTACCCTAAAGGTCTAGCCAGCCACAGATATCCTCCTGATTCCTCCTGTTCTTGTTAGGGAATGAAGTTGGAGGAGAATTGCTGTGACCCATGCAAAACTGAAGAGACCTACTCTCACACTACAAAAAGTCAATTTAGCAGATGCTTTGAGTCCTGTGCGCAGGTTTATCCCAGGAGCTGGTCAACTGACAGCTACACTAATCCCATGCTGGACATCAGCTAAATGTTGTGTTGACTCTCAAAGCCCATCCCACCCAAAAAGGCTTCCCAGGTATCATGAGGAAGTAAAAAGCAAAACAACAAAAACCGAAAATCCTCAGAGCAATGGCCCATGCTGTCCTGATAGAAAGTTTCTTCCCAAACTTTCCTCTGTAATTGAGGGGTGATATGGCTTAGCTGACAGTATAGTAGAAGTCCCAGGTATGCCATTTTCAGGACAATTAAATATCAGGGAGAGTGAGTAGGAGCCATTCGGACATCAGCAAAGATTGTGCCAGGGCCTGGGGAGAGACCTCAGGAGCTGACCAAACCTGGTCGGTTCCCTCCCCTGAGCTAGCCAGATGAGTGCCAAGAGGGGGTGGAGCAAGTGTCCTGCTTTGTCCCTGAAGCCACCCCCAGGCCCTCCTCCTTCTCTCTAAGATGAATGTATTCATGCAGAGGAGAAGGAGGAGGGCCCCCAGCATTGGGAGGTGAAGGGCTGAGCGCCTCCCCTACTCTATCTTGCAGCATGGCCAAGAGCACAGGGTTTGCCTTTCTCCCTCTGGTCTGGTCAAACTACTCCTCTCCCCTGCTAAAATAATGTTAAGCAAGCTACCAGACTCTGGCCACATTGCTTTCTTGTCAGTTAACCATCTTTAAACACCAAAGCAAACCATACAATAAAGGGTAGGTCTGTTGTTAAAGGTAGCTCTAATATCTCCAGAGTACCTTGTCCTTTTTTCTAGTTACCAAATCCATTCCTGATTTTGTCAAATGCAGGTAGGAAACCTAATATTTCCTCAGTTACTCTAAGGTCAGGGAAGCACTCCCTGATGAGACTCTGAAAATCATGTGAATTTAACCCCATAATCCCTATGTCACTTTATGGCTTGGCAGGTCCCCCTGCTAGTTACATTGGGACAGGTGGTACCATGCATGTGAGAGTTCCTCCAAGGGACAGCAAGAGACCTTCACCCCCTTGAGACTTAAAAATGAAGGACACATGCGTGAAGTTGTTACTCAAGTAAAAGTTCCATTGACTTCAGCGGGACTGAGTAGTGACTTCTGCACTGTTTCCTGAGACTCTAGTATCTGCTAGTTGAGTCCAGTGCACTAGAATTCCATCTCGGGCCAGATCACAAGCTGGAAGGACACTGTAGTACAACCCACTAAGGCATCAGTGAAACCTATAAATAATTGAGGGCTTGGTGTTAGGAGTGTATGGTCCTCAACGGAGGGTTTTTGTTTTTATTTTGCATTTTGCAAATCTTGAAAAAATGTGTAGCCTGTTATCAACTGCTACTTTGTTAGTACCTGTAACATATTGGCTCATTGCTGGTTTCAGTTAAATCATGCCAGGGCACATGCTGTGTGTGTGTGTGCATGTACATATGTGTAAAAATATAGTTTCTTCTACCCACATTTTCAGTGTGCACAGCCTGAAAGTAGATCCCACTGTTGCAGCCAAGGGCACTCAGATACCATGGTCATACAAGTAAACAAATAGTTAAGATGGAACATATTATTAGTAGAACAAATCCCAAGGTCCTTTATTCTGTTTTACTTAGTTTTTACTCAGACAAACCTACACCCAATTTATTCCCTTTGGAGATTTGCCTGTAAAAATTGAGTATGAACTTCAGTCTTTGGCCTCATATATTTACCTTGAAGAAAATTGCATTAAATGGACCACCCTTCCTGCCAAGATAGATCAATACAAGCAATTATGTTGTCTCTTAATATCTGTTCCTTATCATAAAAATAGACATTTGTAATTAGTGTGTGGGATGGCTGCAAAAAGATTATTTTTGCAATGCCCACGAAAGTATGTTCTTAGAAGTCTAAGGAGCACAAGGGCTGATTATTTCAGTTCCGCAGTTCATAAATCTAAGTGAACAAAAGATAATTGGAATAAATTAAAGTCTATCATTACACTGCTGTACAATGTTTCAAAGCAATATTAAATGAACTCATTGTAATGGATTCTCTCTAACACTTTAGCTGTTTTAATCTTTTTAGCAAGCATTTTGAACATCATAGAGTTACCTGCCTCAATCTGTGAAAGAATGAACAATCAACCCACTGATGGGGGATGGCTCGTGATCTGAGTAAAATTAAATATTCTCTGTTTGAAATGTTTCATTCTTCTCTTTCTGTTGTGTAGATAATAGGAGAAATAGCCACTCTGAAATTATACTCATTTGCTCACGCCAGACTTTCTGAAAACTGAGCTGTCATTAAAAAGTGATTGGAAATACAACATTGTAAGAGTTCCTAAAAGTGAGCCACTTGGGAAGAATGAATGCATTCAAAAAACTCACAAAGTTTCCAACTTCATTCCAAAGCAAAAGCTCGCACACTGCTGTAGAATAGCTGAAAGACTAGAAGCACATTCTTTGAACCAAATGCAAATCAGCACATTAAAAAAATATCACTTTGCTTCAGAAATCCTGTAAGATTAGAAATCATGACATTTTGCTTTGATTTGCAAATCAGATGATGCATGCAGTAAATTCTGTGTCTGTCCTTGTCAAAACAACAACAGAGATACAGTTAAATTCTGGATTGTATATCCAACTAGCTAATGTGGTCTAGTTCAAAGATGATAGACCACAATTTAGTATTTTACAAATACTACTGAAAGTTGGGTAAGGGAAATGATAATTTATGCCATTTCTCACACGTTAGTGAACAAAATATTATTGATGGGTTTATAATATAGGGAGCAGCGCTTCTCAGCCGTAATGTAAGCTAAGGGGGAAGTCATTTCAGGTGGTGCTTAAGGACACAGGCATAGAAGGCTCAGCAGCAGCACAGCACGCTACCTTAGACCAAAAGAAGCTAATATGCCCCAACTCGGTGGGATCAAGACTTCCAAGAGCAGAGGCCTTCTCTGAGGAGGAGGAGAATCTTTGGAGCAACTGCAATTGACAGTAACTGTTGTATCCAGTTGACACTTACTCTGAGCAGCCAGAGCCAGAACAGCTTGTGCAGGAGCTGCAAAATTTGGAGGCCCATGCTCACTGTAAACCACTTAATGGTGAGGAGAGCATTAGCTGGAAACTGCAAAAATAACCTTGCAGAATTTTTCAGCCCTCTTTCCCATTCCTATGTCCCTTCTCCCCGTCCAAAAAAGAGGTAAGAGTGCAATTTGGTGCATAAATAGCTTTTACAGGAAGAATGTGAGATTGATAGAAACCTTCCTTAAGACTTTATCTGCCTCTAGTTTTAAATTGTGCCCTTCCAGGATCTGTACTTTAAAAGCAATACAAAGAATGAACAAAAGAGAAGAGATTTAGCTTGTATAGGTCATTCGGTATTTATGGAAGAAATGAACTGATGTAACAGTTCAAGTTAGGTCTGTGGATTCATCTGACCATTGTTTGCAAATGAAATTGATAGATAAAAGAGAACTAATAAACATTATTTTGTAATATGCCACAGATTGCAATTCATTTCTAAATTCACCTTGTGTTCTTTATTACTTCTATTTAAAAGTCATTGATTTATACAGACAACAGACATTCCAACATAGCTAACCAGTAACAATACATTTATTAAATTAGCCTTAAAAACATGAACATTGACCAGCATTTCAGACATGAAATTTTACTTGCCTCCTTTATACCATGAAAACTGATGATAAAGAAAAAAAGAATATTTGATTTAATTCACGCACACACCCCAAAAAAACTACCAAAAATCTTTGTTGTGAGTGAGTGGGGTCGAATTTTGCAAGGGCTATAGAAGTATAGCTGCTAATTGTTAATTGAGTAAAGATGATAGTACATACTCTTTCAGTATAGCTATTTATCAAAATTGATGCTTAGCACTCTGTTAAAAAAATGTGGGATTCTGACCCGCTATGTGCTGTGGCACAAAGGTGGTGGTGAAAAGAAATTCCTTGTGCCCTATCCTTCTTTTACAGCAATTCAGGCACCATCTAGAATCTGGCCATAAATAAGTTGTGTGCATGAAATCCTGGCCCCAATGAAGTCAATGGAAATTTTGCCATTGACTTCAATTAGACTAGAATTTCACCCTATATGTTTCTTCTTCCCTAATGCCTGCACAAATATCTTTAAGGGCAGGTGTACTGGAAGGATAATGGGCACCCGTTCCATTAGAACTGGCCAAATAAACCATTATTTCAAATAATTGTAGCAACTTCTTTCTCGTCCACTCTTTTTGGGACAGCAGCATGTAGCATTACATGGAAATAAAGCACATGTGTGTAATATATTCTAAAATGCATTCAAGTATAGCAGAAAACTAACCCACAGAGGCGTAGCCTGTTACCCATGGTATTCAAAGAGCAGCAGGTAACTTTTCTTTAATGCCCTTCTAATTAATCATACATATTTCAGATAAATCAAATTATAAAGACTATGGCAACTGATGGCAAGACATATGAAGTGATCTTGACATTTAACAGTTACCCATTTTGTCAGCTTCCAAAGCATGATTATTAAATTAAATTCAGTATATGTGCTAAGGGACTGATTTTCTATTTGTTTGTTTGTTTAAATGCTTTTATTGTTTGCACAGAATGACCACAAGTTAATTAAACTTATTTTGGTGGCTTTTCCACCTACAAGTTAATAGCAAATGATTAAGTGGATTGTATTTTTGAAATATCTATCAGACATATACTCTCGTGTCTGAATTATAAGAAGAAAAAATGTAGACTATAACCCAAGGTCCATCAGATATACAGGAGCTGTTGTTCAATCTTTTTTTTTTAAGAGGGTTTGGATTTCTTCACAGTTATTATACAGGTTTTTCACTGATGCAGCTTCACTATTGTCAGTGGAACTATTCATGATTTACACTTCTGTGAGTTAAAGTCAGACCCAAGTTTTTCCACACTTCAAAATTGCCAACCCCATGGTTTCAAAAATCATGTGTCAGACTCCTGAAAATCAGGGAATTGGTGTAAATAGAATTAGATTTTCTTTCTGTATTTTTGAGCCTTTAAGACACACTCACTTCATGTTTTCAGGCTTTTCTCTACAACCACAAGTGCTAGAAACTTACTTTTAATTTTTGTCATGAAAGTCGGGATTCTCGTGTAATGGCATGACTCAGACTCACCCACCGCACCAGATACTGTATCATGAGATTTGCACTAAAATTGCAAGGGTTGGTAACAAGGTTTTTGTCAATCACTTCAGTCTCCATCTGCAGTTAGTCACATGGCCAAATTCTGTTCTCATTTGCATCATTATAGTTACATTGAACTCTTCATGAGCTCTGCACATCTCCGTGATGGACCAGAGCCTCTAGGGAATTCATCAGCATCCATTTGAGTCTCAGGATTCATGGGTTCTCAGGCTGAACCTGTAGTCTTTTCCTTGGGGACAAACCATTCCCAGCCATCCACTGCAACAGAAGAATTATTCAGAAAATCCACAAATTGGAACTCATGAAGTTCCTTTTCCCTTCAAAGGTTATTCCAATGTAAGGGAAATGGAGCCCTAAATTTGCAAAGTCAATTTTATTTCTGTTCTTCCATTTGCCAGAACTCTACTGGTGATCTGTAGGGTGCAGTGCAAGATACATTTGTGTGTCTGGCTTTTTCTTGATTTGGGTTGAGAGTGGAATGGAGTGGTAGAGGCTATGGTGAGTTTGACTGTTTCCATTAGTTCATTTTAATTTTTGCAATATATCCAGCTATCATGATGGTGGGCACAACTTTTAATATGAAGAAAAAAATTTTTAGATTCTTTGTTCTGCTGAGTTACAAGTATTTCACAACCTCTAGCTAGTCTGATCTTTACCTCATGATTCATTCCTCCATCTGTACTGGCAATCCTTTCTGACTTGTACAAACTCCTCTGTGCATTCCACTTGGCATCACCCCACCTTGATGTTACCATGTTTTTCTGAGTCTGAAATCTTCTTAATTCTCCCCTTCCTCGTACTGACATTGAATACTAGCTTTAGCAGTGTCTCTTGTTCAGTTTCTCATTGACTATCAGAGGCTTTAATGTGATCTGAAAATATATTTTTTTAAATCACTAAAATTTGTTGATAAGCTTTCCAAGGCCAAAAAAATAATTGTTAAAAAGATAATGAAATTTCTCATGGTGAATAGTTCCCATATAAAGTAGCACGCCCACCCACTCCTACCTACATGCACACACACTCCCCCCTTTAGATATTGACAAATCTGGAAAACTGTTATTGCCATGATCTAAAATAAGTGTCTTCCTTCTCTTTGTACTTGGGACTGGATCCTACTCCTACTGAAGTCAACGGCAAAACTGCTGTTGACTTCAGTTATGCAGCATCAGCCTATAAAGAAATCCCTCTGTTGGTATTATCCTGCAATGTCAGGTTGTTGTATTCCTTCCTTGTGCAAACATATCTTAAATATAAAAAGCATAAAGCAGTAACAATTAGCATAATTGTATCAATTGGAGACAGTGTACTACTTTACCATCTACATAAATCTAATATGCAAACTTTGTCCCTGATCATGCAAACACTTATATGTGAGTAATCCAGTTGAATTGGAGATGACTGGTCACTTGGGTACGTGTTTGGAACATTGAGGTGTTTGTCTGAGTGAACAGCATCACAACAACAATGACCATTGTCATTCCTTTTGTTTCTGGAATATGTGACATCACTCATAGCAGAGAGCAACCAAAGTGGAGCTCTGATTTCTCATGGTCTGAAGGTTCTTTTATTAAAACACAGTGCTAATTAAAAAATAAGCATATCCTTTTGGCGATTATTGGAATCATACAAAGAAGTTCTTAACCTTTTAGGAAGACATTTGCAATTCACCTTTAAATGCTGTTCCAAAATAAAATTCTTCACAAACCTTGACAATGAATTCACATCAAGCAAGAAGAAGATTATTAGTTCAGCAGCCTGACTGAATAAATCTAAAATATCAATGAAAATTACTCACATTCTGAAGTATATTGATCAGCTAGATGGGCAATACTGGTTTGCAAAGAAAACCCTCACAAATGCTTTGCATCATCATTATTATTATTGGCTTATCACTTTAGCATGCTGAGGTCAGTTTGGGCTGAGGTCGATAAATGCACATTCAGTAAAAGTAATGAATTTAAAAGTGGGAAAATCCTTCCATTCTTCTCACTTACACACAGAGTATTTATCTCTGTTTTTAAGTTCATAAGCTCTCACACACCTTTAGGTTTGTTTACAGAGCTCAGAACCCAGCACTTCCTTTGAAACAGCAGTGATCTGTACAGCATGAACATTCTGAGGACTAAAAGTACAGTCCTATCATCAATCCTGCGTTTCATCAGCGCTGACCCCTCAACTCCTTTTGACTTGGAGGCGATGAGGGTGTTTCACAGGGTGTTGGCTGTTTTTATGCAACAGTTTATAAGACTCAATTTCCCTGTCATTCCTGTGCTCTGCTTTTTTTGGTTGGCCTACTCATCCACTCCCATATTGTGATCCTTAGAGTAACCATGTTTGGATTCCCCTAATGAGTAGATTACTAGTGTTACTGCAATATTTCAGGCTAGTAAAATATTGTTGTGTTTTATATAAGGAATATTGTTATATTACTCACTGTGATACAACAAATAAAATAAATTGCATAAGGAAAGGGAAGGGAAGAAGGCCGTCAATAACAGAAACAACACAGAATTATCAGTGTGTGCCACTTAGATGAGTCCTCAGCCACGTGGACTTCAACATCCTTAGAATTTTCACACACAAATATTCCAAACCAAAAAATGAATGATTAATCTTTCCACAGAAACAGAGCACTAAATATTGATGGAAAAGTACAGTAGCATTTTATTATTCATAGAGAACAGCAGGAAAGGAAAATTAAGGAAATGAACTTTAAAGGTCAGAGACTGTAACAGCACCCAAAAGAAAAACAACTTTTTATTCTGATGAGCAATAGCCACTGGGCAATATCCACTTAGCCTTTCGTTATCATCAAACAATTTTTGAGTTACAGAAATTAAACAAAGGGCCATTCTCGGCATCTGCCGGAAATGTACTGTCCTAGGCAACAATGATTTTCTAAGACCTGAGGGGATGTTTGCTATGCACTTGCTGACAGTTTTTGACATCAGAAACAGTTCAGTCTAAAGTGTGTTATCTATAGATAAATATATGTATGTGTAATACATAATAGGATATTTGTAATGTAAAATGGCTCTAAAGAAGTATAGCCTGTTTAAAAATATTTTAGCCAGAGAAGGTTATCCATGTGGTACTTTAAAATGTCTGAATGCAAGGCTTCCAGATCAAATAAATGATCTGCGCAACCAGTCAATCACGCTCACACATCCATCTATGTGTAGCTGTAAACTGGAGAATAACAAAAGAAATAAATAGCTAGTGCTTGGTATACTAAATGTCAGACTCCTAGAGAATCAAATATTTAGAGTGAAAAGTGTAATAATTTTGATATTTTATTTGTCACAAAAACTAAATGGGCCCCTGAAAGCTGAACAGCCTGGTAAAACATGCAAAAACATGTTTCTTTTTGTTTTTTTAAAAGAATATTTCCCTCTCTGGGACTATAGTGAATATTACCCCATTTCATGAGAAAAATAGCTAGTAGATAATGTTTTGCTTCTTTTGAATTTTGTTTGTGATAATTAGTAGTTTTCCATATGGATTGAAAAGACGCTTTTCATGATATTAGGCCCCAGTCCTTCAAAGGGTTATTCACAGACAATTACATAAACAATTTTTTTTGAGAGAGAAATTTGTCCTGATGCGCTCATTCTCCTTTCATAGCATCACATTCTTGGGAGTCCTCACTCACTCTATTTACTCTTGATTCTACAAATATGCCTATTGACTTCAGTAGGTATTTTGTGGGAGCAGGGACTGAGAGAGAAACTGAAAAGGACTTTATATTTTCCATAGACTACAGCACATTCCATTCAACCCATTTTCCTGCTCATTTCATTAGATAAACACATTTAAAAATAAATATAACATTAACATTTTTTTAAAAAGAAAGAGAGATAATGGTAATTTTTGGCTATTTGAGTGCACTTTTCCTTAATTATTTCTTTCATTACCTGTATGACCTTCCTTCTGTGCCAAGATATCCCTGTGTAATCGTGAGCACAGTTTCTCTAAGAAGTAACATTTAGAATAAGACCGGACTAAGGGCACCTCTTCACTAGTGTTTGTAACTGTCTGAAACTATTTTCAGAATAACAGGAGAGCTGTGAATACATGAGGTTTCAGACGATATTACTCTTCACTCTAGGAGTTAACTGTATCAGATGTCATTATGGCAATAGTGTACTATTGGGAATGCAGTGTTACTGGCATGGAACAGCCTAGAGATGTTCACATTCAGCACCTAGATACAAAGTTTGGTCAAATCTGAACTCCAGAAAAGGGGTTCAGAGATGCAGGGAAACAGCTTTCCCTGCTCCCCAGAGATCAGTTCTCAGTAGGTGCAGTTCTTTTTGCCCATGCATCTGACCCTCCAGTGACATTTGCATCGAGGTGATATGATGCAGCTGTTCAACCAACGTTAATTGGGCTAAAACTAAGAAGCATCAGGAACTAAAATATTACTGCTTTAAGTGGGCTTGAATTTCTTCCTGAGCTATCCACCCAGCACTAGCGTGTTGTATAGAAGTCAGATATTATCACACAATTATTCACACAGCCATCTCCTATGCTAAACAGTGGGAAATTATAGACAGTAATCTCAAATATCACTGTGTGATAACTATTGGCAAATGCTGACTTTTGTTTTTAATGGTGACCACTCTGTTCCATACATACATATTATGTAAAGAAATAATATATAGCAGTATATACATGCCACCTAAATGAGAGAGATGCCCAGTTGCTATTAGAAATTCATGGAAACTGGATGTTCAATTTCCTTATTAGTTTTGACAGTATCAGCCTGTGTACACATACAGAGGCAAACTCAAAATGTCTTTTTTAAAAAGGAATAACTTAAAATAATTAATCATACCAATCACAATATTTCTTTTAAAAAAACCCCATATTATTATACACTAACAATGTGATTCGGTGCTTTGCGACTGATGTGTATTTGGTAGATTTAAAAAAAATCATCTTGAGTTATTTAGCTGTCATCCATAAAATATTAAATCTATGTTGCAGATAATGTATCTAAGATTTCCTGGGGAAAAATATTAATGTTTTCTTCAGAGTTCAATCTTCCTTTCTAAACATTTTTCAACATTTGTAAATGGAATATCTGAAAGAAATCTAGTAGAAGCCATATCACTGGCTGCTATCACATTAATGCTAGCAGAGTATGTCAGATCTTTTAGTGTAATAGTAACAACAACATCTAGCACATTTAGATTTGCAATAAGCAGTTACCTTTGGAAAACTTGTTAGGGGCCTAGAAATGTAAGGGAGAATCACAAGTTTCTTTCTCTTTTTGTTTTTGTTCTTTTATTTTTCTCTTTCTCTCTTTCAAATGTCTAGCCCTTTTCCTTGGGAACATAGTTTTGAAAATGTAAAAGTATAAAAATATCTACATTGATCACTAGTGTTTCAAAACTAGTTTTTCCCTAAAACACACAGGTTATTTATGGTCCCCAGGAATAATCTTTGAAGCCTATAATAAGTATCTGCAAAGATCCCTGAATTTTTAGAAGGAAACCAAGGGCATGGCTACACTTGCAGATGTAGAGCGCTTTGAGTTAAACCAGGCTTCAGAGAGCGCAGTAGGGAAAGCGCTGCAATCTATCCAAACTGACAGCTGCAAGCTCACTGGCGTGGCCACATTTGCAGCACTTGCAGCGGCACTGGGAGCAGTGCATTATGGGCAGCTATCCCACATAGCACCTCTTCCCATTCTGGTGCTGTGGCTTGTGGGAAGGAGGCCGGGGGGGGGGGCATTCTGGGTTCTGTCCCAACGCCCTGTGATGCATCAGTTCACATCCCAGCAATCCCTGTGCTTCTGTCCACATTTGGCGCCATCTTTCAACGTTTTTTGTACTGCGCGCTCTGTCTTCCCTTTTGTGCTGTGGGAATGGAGCCCGAACTGCTGAGGAATATGCTGACGGGTCTTGCCAGCACGTCACATTTGGCAGTCGAGTTACTCCTTAAGATCCAAACTGACAGTGAGGACTCCGATGAGTATATCGACTCGAGTAATGCATGAGACACGAGATGGCTTGTGGCATTCATGGACATGCTCACCACCGTGGAACGCCGCTTTTGGGCTCAGAAAACAAGCACTGAGTGGTGGGATCACATCATCATGCAAGTCTGGGATGATGAGCAGTGGCTGCAGAACTTTCGGATGAGAAAAGCCACTTTCATGGGACTGTGTGATGAGCTCACTCCCATCCTGCAGTGCAAGGATACGAGATTGAGAGCTGCCCTGATGGTGGAGAAGCGGGTGGCTATTGCAATCTGGAAGCTGGCAACTCCAGACAGCTACCGATCGGTCGCTAACCAGTGTGGAGTGAGAAAGTCGACCGTTGGAATCGTGTTGATGCAAGTTTGCAGGTTGAAAATCGCATCCTGCTTAGAAGAACCGTGACTCTGGGTAACATGCATGACATTGTTGCTGGCTTTGCACAAATGTGTTTCCCTAACTGCAGAGGGGCGATAGATGGGACAAATATTCCAATTCTGGCACCAGCCCACCTAGCCTCCGAGTACTTTAATTGGAAGGGGTATTTCTCTATGGTTCTCCAGGCGCTTGTGGATCACTGTGGGCATTTCATTGACATTAACGCAGCTGGCCCAGAAAGGTGCATGACGCACGCATCTTTTGGAACACTGGCCTGTTCAGGAAGCTGCAATCCGGGCCTTTTTTCCCAGACCAGAAGATCACCCTAGGGGAAGTCAAAATGCCCATTGTGATCCTTGGAGACCCCGCTTACCCTTTAATGCCGTGGCTCATGAAACCCTACACAGGGAGCCTTTACAGCAGAAAGGAGCGGTTCAACAACAGATTGAGCCGGTGCAGAATGACATTTAAACGGCCACTGGCGCTCTCTGTATGGGAAGCTGGACCTGGCCGATAACAGCATCGCCGCAGTTATATCTGCGTGCTGTACCCTCCATAACATTTGTGAAGGGAAGGGTGAAAGATTCACTCAGGCATGGAACTCAGAGGTTCAACACCTGGAGGCTGAATTTGAATAACCAGAGAGAAGGGCTGTTAGAGGGGCCCAGCACAGGACTGCAAGGTTTAGGGATGCCTTGAGGGAGCAATTTGAGGCTGAAAGCTACCAGTAATGTTTGGTGCCCTGCACAGGAGTGAAGTGCAGTGTTTCCAATGTTAGTAGGTATCTGCGTTTGCTACGCTGACTTGCAATGCCTGTTGCTTTCCTGGGCTAAGGTATCTTTTACTTTATGCAATAATAAAGAATGTTTTCAAAACCAAAAAATCCATTTATTGAAAAGAAAATTAATTTATTGAAAAGAAACACAACTGTTTGGGAAACAGAAAGGGCAAGGGGGTGGGGTGGGGAACTGTACAACCACTGATTTGTGTATGTCCTGTTATCATACTCAGCCTTCCTGTCTGGAGTGCTGTGCAATGAGTGCTGCACTTCAGTATGGCTATAATGCACGGTGATAGGGGTTGAGTGCAGTGGGTAAGGGTCGTAGTTTTCAGGGCTGGTTGGTGAAGCTACAGGTGTTGGAGGCAGCTGGTGGCGATAAGAACCCGGATGGTCGGGAAAGTGGGTTGGAGGTGACATGAGGGCACAAGGGAAAGAGATTTGGGACAAGGGCTGTGGGGGGGGGGGCTGGCGCGGTAGTGCTCCGCCTGCATGGCTATGAGCACCTGGATCGAGTCCGCTTGGTGCTCCATGATGCTTATCAGCCGATCGGTGCTTTGCTGCCAAAGCTCCGCGCTTTTGTGCCGGCGCTCCTCATTCTGCTGGAGGATCCTCCTTTCACTCTCCCTCCACTCCTGCGCTTTTAGATTCTTGTTACGGGACTGCTGCATTACTTCATGCAGTATGTCTTCTTTGCTTCTATGTGGACTCTTCCTAATTCTTTGGAGTTTTTCGGCCAGTGATAACATGGATGGCTGAGATCTCAAGGTTGCATCTGTAAAGGCAAAATGCAACTTAGAGGCAGCATTGTTCACACCAGACAGGGCAATGATTCCCCCATATTTAAGGGCAAGCACAGTCTACACAATAGCATAATTTGCCCGTCCCAAAGCGAGCGGACATAACCCATGGGAGCCCCAAGATGGTGAGTAAGCACAAGGTCAAGAGGGACTGATCATTTCACGGCCGTACTGTCCTCTGGGTTTCTGTGCCTTGGGGAGAGTCAACAGCTGCAGGGGGCCCCTATACTGAAACTGTCCCCACATTTTCCACAGGACTTTGTCCTAGAAGATATCTCGCTGCTGAGGGTAACCTGGGAAGCAAGGGAGGGTCTTCTACTACAATGCGGCTTCCACCCTGGCCCATATGCAGCTTGCCGGTGTGCAGCAATGGTCCCCCCGCCCCTCACAGCACAGTGGTGCGGACATGTTAGCCTGACCGGGATAAGGACCACAGTGGCTCTCCTGAGAAACCTGCGCAAGCGCATTGCCCAAGTTCTGGATGAGACCTTTGAAGAGATCACTGAAGCCGATTACCATGATGTGAGAGAGCACATCAACGCTCTGTTCCGCATCTAGGCATGCATGCAGCCCTAACCCTCCTCGCCCGAAGAGCCCACACCGAATAACTTCCTTCCCAAAATAAAAGCCACTTACCGGGCACCTCCTCTGGTGTTTGTCCTTCCCAAAGCACTGGCCGCCGTGACTGGCTCCCTTTTTCCTGGCTTGAGAACAGCTCCTGGCTGCATGCATCTAGGGATGCCAGGGTGTCTTCCTCCTTCTCAGCACCCTCGCTCCCGCTTTCCTCCTCCTCCTCCTCCTCCTCCTGCCTTGTTGAACTGGGCTCTGAAGTGTCCATGGTGGTACTTGGAGTGGAGGTGGGGTCGCCCCCAAGTATCGCGTCCAGCTCTTTGTAGAAACGGCAGGTCATGGGGAAAGCACCAGAGCGGCAGTTTGCCTCGCGGGCTTTGTGGCAGGCATTCCATAGCTCCTTCACTTTAACCCTGCACTGCAGTGCGTCCTGCTCATGGCCCCTTTCCATCATGTCCCTTGATATCTGCCCGAAGGTATCGTAATTCCTACGGCTGGAGCGCAGCTGGGACTGGACAGGTTCTTCCCCCCAAACACTGATGAGGTCCAGCACTTTTCCATTGCTCCATACTGGTGATCGCCTGGCGCGTGGAGGCATGGTCACCTGGAAAGATTCGCTCAGAGCACTCCACACCTGGCTGAGCAAACAGGAAGGGGAATTTCAAAATTCCCTGAGAATTTAAATGGCGGGTCTGATGGTTGGTCACCTCAGAGTTCAAAGTGATGACCAGAGTGGCTAGAACACGCATTGTGGGACACTTCTGGAGGCCAATCAGAGCACATTAACAGATCAGGGCATCCACACTGGCGCCGCGGCACTCCTGCGGGGGCACATCAAACGTTATTCCACTCACTGAGGTGGATTACCAAGAGCGCTCTATCCCCTGAGTCGGGCAATGGGGCTGACACCATCGCCATCCCAGCCGTTACTTGTAGATGAGCTAGTTTCTCTCTTGAGCAGCCATTGTGATTTCTGACCATGGAGGACAGTAGCCTGAATGTCCATCTGAGCTAGTGGACTATGCCCTGGACAGGGTAAAGGGCCACCAACATTTGAAATCTAGTTCTGGTTCTGATTTCCGCTGCAGCCTTGGTCATTAGAGTTAGAATTTTCAAAAGTATTTACAGATTTTTTTATGCCTCTATTTTTTGGATGCCAAATTTGAAACCTTTTGAGTGTGATTTTTCAGGGGTGTTGGGCACTCACAACTCTAAAATCCTCAGGCCTTCACAATGCGTAGTGGTGTGATCATAGTGAAGAGTCATCAGTTGCATTTGGTTAGAAAAGTAATGCTTTGCTTCACAGGCCTGCCCAAAAATGGTAGGCTGGCTTTGGACCTGGGTTAGTCCAACAGATTTAAGCAGCATGTGAGGGATTAGTTGGCTGCTTAAGAGTAGTGATGCCTAATGGTCAGCCCGCCCTGCCACCTGGCATGGTCCTTTAAGAGTTTGAAAGGTCCAATTATAGCTACAAGGAGATCTTAGATATTGGAGCAGAAGCAGTCCCAGGAGTAAGAAGTGTTCAGGGGGAAATCCTTTTACAGTTTTTTACGGGCCTGAGACCAACTATGCAGAGAGGGTAGGGTAAGGCTCCCCTCTCCCCCTGCCAATTGGGGATGAGGTGGGGGAATAAATGCTGCCTCCTTCCTCATAGCAGGACAGACACCAGGAGATCCCAATAAAGAGAGCCTAAGCAGCCTGAAACCTGATTAAGGAAAAGGAGCCATCTGAAGGAAAAGCTAGTGTGTTAAGTTGGCTGACCTTAACTTAGCTCCAGAGAGGAGAGGTGAGAGCTCCTACTTAAGAAGGCCTAGAAAATCTGAATAACAGCTCCAGGCAGGAGAGCTGGAGGGACTTCTGTTTTAAGTAGACCTCCTGCTTAAGAAAAGTCTGAAAAGGAGAAGGAACTGGGAAGGGTTCCAGAAACAGTGTGTTTTGCCTTGTTCAGGGAAGAATAAAGGAGCCAGAGAGGATGAATGCCCAAGTTAATCTGGGTAAGGGTCCTATTTACACTTATAGGAAAAGGCAGGCTCTTTGATAAAAAATATCTGTCTGGAGTTGTTTATAAGGGCAGAAGGGCAATGAGGCAGGGCTCATGTGTAACACCACTCCTAACCCAAAAGGGGGCATGTGGTCTCCATGCCATTTATTGATAAACTGATCCAAGACATACATTATGGGAAATACAAGACTTTACAAATATAGCAGTATAATCTGCAGTTCTATCAAATGCCTTTGTACCGTTGATCCTAAGAAGCAGAGTCCTTTTTTTTTTTTTTTTGTAATGTTCAGCGTTCGAAAACATCACAGACGGTAATGAGGCTAAAATATGCTTGAGCTGCCGAATTTGGACCTAGATGGTGAATCCCCCAAACTTCAGGACTTGTTGGGTCCATCTCCAGCAGTGTACTTTGTTCTCTGACAGTGAAGTATAAATTTGAGCATCCATTTCATAAACTGAAGCACAAGATTGAATTTATTTATATGCAGAGGCAGTATGCTCATCCCTTGAGGGTGGGGAGAGAGGAGGTCCTCGTGTTACATTCAAGAGGACCCTCCGTTTGACGCAAAAGAACCATTGTGCACTAACTCTACCTATGGCCTTTTGAGATGAGAATGGAAAAGAAAAGTCATGTGACCTCCCTACGCCGACACCAAAAATCTATTTCCTTCCTTTAAAAAAAAAATAGATCAGAAGTAAAGCTGTTTGCTGCCCCCATTACAAGGAAAACTGAAAAACATATAGAATGTGTCAATAAGTAACTGAATTAAAAATCCTTGTATAATATGGAAGATATTTTCATCGCTGCAGCTAATCACCAATAAAGCATATTTTAAGTGTCTTAATTATAACAAAAATAATAATTAACTATCAGAAAAGAAAATGCCATCTGGAAAGTTGGATGATGCTGACTACACCACAGAGAGGGGTAGTGTCTGAGCTCCAATTCCAGAGTGGTGTAGCACAGGGACATGGGGAAAAAGCTGATTTTTCTGCCAATCTTGCACCCACTGGATTCTGGGCTTCTGAGGGGGCCAGGGCAGACCCCAACAGAGGGCTGCTCTAACTTATAGTGGTCTACCCTGGATCCAGCTATGCAGATTTATAGCAGCAGCCCAGAATTTCCCATAGCCTCAGCCGTCCTCTGCCCCCAAATGGAAATTGCAAGGGAAGGAGGGGAGGGCTGCATAGGGCATGTGTTGGCCGTATGCAGCTTTTTCACTGGGGGTATTCTTCCCTAGCTACTTATGGCTCTGTTACAGCTTGCATGCCCTGTCGGGGTGGCATATAGGGAGTAAAATCAGCCTGAGAGAATGCAGCTTCCACATGAAAGCATAAAAAAAATAGTAAATTTAATGATTTAATAAGAGGCTACAAAATTCCTTCTTAAATATGACCATCAATCTCTGCTGTCATGTGTGTCCTCTGGCTCTGTATCCTATCTTCAGAGGGGAACTGGACACCATTGATCCTGCTTGCTTCACAACCATGTATATTGGTTTGGGTGAATAAGACAATATGATCCCTAAACCGAGATAGAAGTGCTGCAACGAAGTTCAGAGGAACGGATCTCACCACTGTGGGAGTTTAGAAGATGGCTCCCCCACTCTTCTCAGTGCTAGAGGACAGGAAGAGAGGTACCCAGACACGGTTGGGGGAGCTAGAACCTATTGGCTATAAAGGGTGTTTCTTTTGCTGGGAGCAAAGAGGATGTTGGGTGGGGAAGCTTCCATTGGCTTGGTAGTTCATATAAGATTTCAGATAAGCATCTGGACTTCAGATTCATCTATCCACAGAGTCACCTAGACTTTAAACTGTGCTAATACCTTCAAAGCATTTTTAAAGTAGGGGTAGAAATAAAGATGCATATAACATAGAAAGAAAATAATCAAACTGAGGACTCCTTCCATCTATAAAAGAGAATCTTTACTGATCTACTCTATAGCATCAGGGAGGGTGCTCCAGTCCAAATGGCACAGATGTAGAATTTGAATGGGAATATTATATAATCCAACAGTGGGTATGGATATATGCCTATCTCATAGAACTTGAAGGGACCCTGAAAGGTCATCAAGTCCAGCCCCCTGCCTTCACTAGCAGGACCAAGTAGTGATTTTGCCCCAGATCCCTAAGTGGCCCCCTCAAGGATTGAAAACTCTCAACCCTGGGTTTAGCAGGCCAATGCTCAAACCACTGAGCTATCCCTCCCCCCATGGTTCTTTTTCTGCAGTAGCAGTAGAGTTGGAGCAGTTGTGACAATAACTCATGCACTAAAAGACAATGACAAATCACTTATGTAAGTGTTTCAGGCAATGGAAAGGAGGTAGCTATATAAATCCCATGGTGGCAGCCTAATATGTATACTGCACTCTCACACAATATTTTCTCATACAGTGAAAGACTTCTGTTCTATTCCTTTTGAGGATATACATTACAACCTAATATATTTGTATAACGTATGATTCATTCTTCTCACAGGCCACAACAGTTAAAACAATGGAAAAATATTGAAAAACAATGCAAGCGTAGGTAGAGAAAACAAACAAAAAGAGGCAGGTAGAACTTGAAAAATGGATAGAGTCATTGTAATATGGGTAACATGAATATCCAGAATTACCATTGTTAGGATTTAAAAATAAACATATCTTGAAATCTGAATTAAACCCCCATGCTTCAGGACATAAGCCAACTCAAAATGAAAGGGCTGGGGAAGCTATTTCATAACTGCTTACTGCAGGGTTTCTTAGATATCTGGTAGTGGCTACTGTCAGACAGGATGCTGGACCAGACAGACCACTAGTCTAACCTGCCATGGCAATTCCATTGATTCTATGAGAGAATGTGGAAAATTGATCATACCTAAAGTATGTGGGTACTCACTGGTTGAAGACAATAGAGATAAAATGTTTCACAAAGCTGATGAAGTAAGAGAACCTCAAAGTGGGAGAAGAGGCTGTTGTTGGCAGAATTGAGAAACTAGAGAGAAGAATTTTGAGAAGTAGCTAAAGGCATGACCCTGAAGGGTGTTGAATGAAAGGGAACTAGTTTGCAGTGGCTGTAATGGATATAGGGAGGTAGTGGAAGTCTTTCATGATGAGCGATGTTTATGTGAGAAAACATGCCGCAGAGATCTAAGCTGGTAGTTTTTTCCCCATTCTCTGGATTTGCCTATATATTGGTTATTGGTTCCATAAATCTAGGGCTCAGAAGAGCTCATCCATTTCTCAACTATGTCCCAGCATTGGAGATATTCAGAACCTGTTCCAGCTCTAGCTTTAGGGCTATAATAAATGTATCCATTTGTACTTCTCTGTGCATTTTTTCTACTAACTATGAATGTAACTACTATTTAAGAACTGATATATTTCACCTCAGCTTTCATATGAAGTTCAGCTAGAATGCTGTTTCTTTTGTATTTTATGGTGAACATTACTCAATCTTTCCTTTACAGGAGGCAACACGCATTAATATAAGCACAGCTAAATATTAAGGAACACATAACATAGTAAAAAAAAAGTCTCATGAAAGATATAGATTTTGAGACAATACAGGGAGTCAGCTGGAACATATTGTTAACTTAGTTGTTAAAGATACTATATGTTTTAATACAGCTACTTTCATTTGAATTAGAAAAATAAATAAATATCTGTATTGGTTGTGCTTTTACTTCTGGGGGAAGTGTGGTCTAATGTAGAGCAGGGCACTGAGTGAGGATTCCTGGATTGTCTTCCCACCTGCACTGTGTCATTTTGGAGAGGTCATTTAACTTCTCTTTGCGTCAATGTACCCAAGTTGGTACTATAATAATAGTACTTACCCAGAGCACTTAATGTGGATATTATGAAGCTTAATTCATTCATGCTTGTAAAGTGCTTCTAGGCCCCCAGCTAGAAAGTGCTATAGAAGAGCAAAGTATTATTGCTTCAGTTTTCTTCTTTTGGTTAAAAACAACGAGGCATCATTGTGGCACCTTAGAGACTAAAAAATTTATTTGGGGATAAGCTTTCGTGGGATAAAACCCATTTCATCAGATGCATGGAGTGAAAAATACAGTAAGTTGTATATATATGAAAAGATGGGAGTTGCCTTACCAAGTGGGGGTTCAGTGCTAATGAGGCCAATTCAATTAAGGTGGAAGTGGCCTATTCACCTTAATTGAATTGGCCTCGTTAGAACTGACGCCCCACTTGGTAAGGCAACTGCCATCTTATCATATATATACGGCTTACTGTATTTTTCACTCCATGCATCTGATGAAGTGGGTTTTAGCCCACGAAAGCTTATGCCCAAATAAATTTGTTAGTCTCTAAGGTACCACAAAGATGCCTCGTTGTTTTTGCTGATACAGACTAACACGGCTACCACTCTGAAACCTTCTTTTGATTGTTTGTCACAAAATACAATTTGGCTAAATTTATTTACCTCTAGAAAGATTGAGATTTGTATTAGACAGTCAGATAGAATAAATGGAGAAAGAAACAACTGACTACAGCTTTTGTAACTCTGACAAATACTCTAAATACAGTGATGTGCCTGCAGGTTACAGCTTCCTACCTTCATTAATTGTAAAGTAAATGGTTGAAAAAAATAAGTTTTATCTACTGAGTCTTGCAGACTTGAGTTGTTTGAGTTCCCAGTACGTGCTCTGACAAATGCCATATAGGCTGCCTGATACCGTGCATGATTTTATTGCATGGAGGAGACATAAGAGTTGAACTCGTAAATATTAATCAGGGATTAATGAACAATGGGAGGACTCTGCATATCAACTTGTATGAGAGGAAACTTTGCATTAAACACACCACTTCTTACCTATGAATCATTTGGGAAAACTGAAGGCTCTGTGATGTATCACTTGTTCTACTGGAGGCCTAGTCATAAAATAGTCGTACAGCACATAAGCCACAGGCATAATTTCTTGGCATGATTATGCATGGCTATATTTTTTCAAAACAAAAATATTTTAAAATTAAATGCTTTTGAAATTTGTCATGGAGATTGAATTCCTGCATCCATAGAGCAGGTGAAGCATAGGGGGTAGCAGTACAGACTTCCACACACAGATCAGAAAGAAACTTATATAAAGCTAAGTGGCTAGTGAAATCTCTGCCCATTCAATCACTAACCAATCTGCTGAGACTGTCAACAATGGGTTCTATTTAAAGCCAGTTTTGTGAAGTGGGCATCATTCTACTAGGAATCGGGACTGAAATAACAAACCATTCATTTCATATAGGACATTGAAAAGACATGAGATGGCAGAAATGCCATTTCATAGAATCATAGAACATTAGGGTTGGAAGAGACCTCAGGAGGTCATCTAGTCCAACCCCCTACTCAAAGCAGGACCAACACCAACCTAATCAATTTGCTATTAATTTAGGCCAAATTCTAACTGGCAGTGTAATAGACACAAAATGGGTGAGGTATTATCTTTTACTGGAAAATTTCCATTAGTGAGCGGGACAAGCTTTAGAGCTTACACAGAGCTCTTCCTCAGGTCTGGGAAATGTACTCAAAATGTCACAGATAAATACAAGGTAGAAAAGATTGTTTAGCATAAGTAGTTAACAAATATTTCAAGGGACCATTCAAAGTAAAGTGGCCCGTTAGTATCCTTCCAGTGATTGGGGGGGGGGGGGGGGGGGGGGGGGGGAGAGGGGGACGAAGAAGGGAGGTGAGGGGTTTTTTTTAGTGGGCTATAGATTATTGTAATAAGCCATAAATCTAGTGTCTCTATTTGCTCTATTAATTTTAGTGTCTAGCAAAGTTAGGAATTTTAGCTCCCAGGCTCACCTTTTGAAAGTTTTGTGCAGGTTTCCTTTGAGGATGAGGACTGAGAGGTCAGATACAGAGTGATCACTTTGTGAGAAGCGCTACAGCTGATATGGTGTTTTTGTCTTTTATCATTTTCCTGAGTGAGTTTATTCAAGAATGCAGTAATTGTCTGGTTTCACTCACATAGTTGTTACTGGGGCATTTAGTGCACTCAATGAGGTACACTACATGATGCGATGGCATGTGTAGGACCCAGGGATATTGAAAGGTATGTTGTGGGGGGTGTTGATTATTGTAGAGGTGTCAGGGACTCATATACCACAGAATATGCTCTGAGGAGAAAGTCTGGAATATACACCTTAACGCATTCAAAACCACCTTCACCAAACAAGGACATTCCACCAGAGTAGATTGCATCATGGAACGGGCCACCCAAATACCCCAAGAGAACCTGCTTCAATACAGAAATAAACCCCCTCCAACTGCACTCCCCAAATTGCCACCTACCACCCCACACTGGAACCATATAGGGTATCGTCAAAAAACTACAACGCATACTCGATGGGACCCCATCCTGAAAGAAATCTTTCCTAAACCCCCTCCTCTGTCCTGTCCTTAAAACAATGCCGCAGCCTTTCCAACTCAACATCAGAAGCAAGCTCCCCACAGACCAGGACATACCAACTCAAAGTGGCACCAGACTCTGCCAGAACAACAGAAGCAAAACCTGCAGACATATCTCCACTGCTAAAATGATCAATACCACCCATGACACACCTTTCATGGCTTGTGTGCTC
The DNA here is from genome assembly GCA_003942145.1 of Platysternon megacephalum. Lineage (NCBI taxonomy): Eukaryota > Metazoa > Chordata > Testudines > Platysternidae > Platysternon > Platysternon megacephalum. The sequence continues at coordinate 34,208,102 of QXTE01000001.1, read as the reverse complement.
ATGGCGCAGCGCTAGGAGAGAGCTGTCCCAGCATTCTAAAAAAACCACCTCCACAAGGGGCTACCAGCGCTGCACTGTTTTTTCACACCCCTGAGCAAGAAAGTTGCAGCGCTGTGAAGTGCCAGTGTAGACAAGCCCTCAAGCTTGTCTCTCTCACCAACAGAAGTTATTGGTCCAATAAAAGATATTACCTCACCCATCTTGTCTCTCTAATATTCAGGGGCTGACACAGCTACAACAACACTGCCACAAGTACTTCTGTTCTTTTTGCGGATACAGACTAAACACGGCTGCTACTCTGAAAACTGCATACAACTGGCAATCTTGAGAGAAAAGCTTCCATATCTATCCCAGTGCTAGGCCCCCAAGTCATTCACTGCTACTTGAGGAGCTTCCACATGTTTATGACTAATTAACATAAAAACACCTGTCAGCAACGGTGCATTTTATTAGTATTTATTTATTTAGGTTTATATCCCTCAAAAGAATGGCCAGCCCAGGCTTGGGGCTCCTTTTGACAATCTTTTAAAATGTAAAATTATAAATATCAACCCCTTCCCTCTCCCCCCGCCCACTTACTAGATCAGTGCCTTATAAGACGACATGGTTTGAGGCTGGAGGAGACATTTAGTTTGAAGAAGGTATGTGCACAACTGGTCATTCATTCTTTTTCATTTAAAAAAGGTTCATTGAAATGCCCTTGTGTGAAATCAGCAGAGTATGGAAATGATAAAAGCTATAGACCAAAAATGGTGTGAGGTTAACTTTAAAACTAAAATCTTCCTTTTTAAAATGGTCCAAATGTGGCATGAAAAGCCAAGGTCTCTATGAATACAGGAGCTTCTGCATGCTATCTTATGTTTACTTTATAGGCTTAGATTTTGAAAGGAACCTAAGTGAGTAAGGTGCCCAGCTCCTTTGAAAATTCCAGCCATATGTGCTTTAATAGAGTGGGCTGGAATCAGCCACCCAGTGTCTATGCTGGTTCAGACCTTGGCGGTGGCCTTCGAGAGGGAAAAGTCTACTAGGTAGGGTTTGTAGCAGAAGGCAGCTGCAATCTTCCCTCCACTGAAGTACTTTGGGGGATCAACACAGCCAACATGAGGGAAGATGTGGCCAGGAATAAGTTGTCAGGCCAGACTGAGAGGTGCTGATTTAATGTATCTGCATAGCAGCTTGGTTGATGAGACTCTTCTGAGATTGAACCATAATTTAATTCTGCTTCCTCCCACCAGAGTCTCCAAGTGAGAGCAGTGGCAATACATCCTACCTCCAGCGCATGGAGGTGTACATTATTTTTCCTTTTATTTTTATTACAGTAGCACCTGGAGGCCCCAATTCAGATCACCTTCTTGTCATGCTGTGTACACCGAAAGTAAGAGCGAGTCCTTGCCCCAGAGTATGAAATCTAAGAAAATGACAAAGGATGTCAGAAAGAAAGTAGTAGTATCACTGTTTTAGAGATGGAAATTGAGGCACAGACAGCTTAAGTAACTTCTTCAAGGTCGTACAAGCAGTCTGTGGCAGATCCAGGAACTGGATATCTGGATCCCAGTCCAGTGCCTTAACTAGCAGACCCTCCTTTCATGCACGCGCACACACACATACAACCATCCCCTGCGCACGCACACACACACATCCCCATCCCAATTTCAGAGACTCTCTCTAAAAAAACAGTTATAAGTAGAAAAGCAGCCTTTAAAAATGCTCTTTAAAATGTCTCTCTTCCTCCCTCTTTCCCTACATTGATTTTTTTTTAACTGGTGATTTTAAGGTTTTGCAACAAATCAGTAAATTACAACTTTTAGCTGCTAGATAAGCTGGTTTGCCAGCAGCCTATTTGGTGTTACTTGAGCCTGACTCCACAGGAAAATGGCATCAATTTAACAAAATTGGTTAAGAAACAGATTTAGTTAAATCAATCCAACCCCCTTGTATAGACACTCTTAAACCAAAATAAAGAGTGCTTAAATAAGGAGGTTGTATTGATTTAACTGAATCGGTTTCTAAACCAATTTAGTTAAACTGATGCAATTGTCTTGTGTAGACAAGGCCTTGGAGTAGGACTAACAGTGTGTTTCATAGTTTGTCAGAAAAAAAACATTAAATCATCTATGCAGTGTTATCATAGTTGTGATGGTCCAAGGGTATTAGAGAAACAAGGTGGGTGAGGTAAATTCTCTTATTGGATCAACTTCTGTTGATGAGAGAGAGAAGATTTCCAGCTTACACAGAGGTCTTCTTCAGGTCTGGGAAAAGTACTCACAATGTCACAGCTAAATACAAGGTGGAAGAGATTGGTTAGCATAAGTATTTTAAGGAACCATTCAAGATGAAGTGTCCCCTTAATACCTTTCCAGTCATAGGAGGGAAAGGGGAAATAAAAAGAAGCTAAAGAAGCTGAGGGGGGGGGGGGATATTGTAATAAACAATAAATCCAGTGCCTCTATTCAGTTCATGATCATTAGTATCTAGCAAAGTTGTGTATTTAAGCTAGATCATCTAGTCTGCCCTTCTTGTATATCAGAGACCATTAAATTTCACCGACTTAGTCTAGTCTAAAGCCTAACATCTTGTGTTTGACTAAAGCATAACTTGTGTTTGGCTGAAGAAGATCTTACAGAAAGGCATCTAGTCTTGGTTTGAGAATAACAAGATATGGAGAATCCACCTCTTCCATGGGTAGTTTGTTCCAGTGGTTAGTCACCCTCACTTTTTAAAATGTATGCCTTTAATTTCTTATTTGAATTGTCTGGCTTCAGTTTCCAAATAATTTCTTATTTGAATTGTCTGGCTTCATTGGTTTGTTTGTTATATCTTTTCTCACTAAATTAAAGAGCCCTTTAGTACCCAGTATTTTTTCCATGTGAAAGTACTTACACACTTTAATCAAGTCACTTCTCAATCTTTTCAATAAGTTAAACAAATTAAGCTCTAAGTCTCATCCTCTATGGCATTTTGTTCAGCCCTCAAGTCACTATTGTTGTTCTTTTCTGCACCCTCTCTAATTTTTCAAAATCTTTTTTTAAAATGTGGCCACTAGAATTGTGCACAGTATTCCAGTATCAGTCTCACCAATGCTATACACAGAAGCAAAATCACCTCCCCACGCCTACTCACTATTCCTCTGCTATACATCCAAGGATCACATTCGCTCTTTTTGACATAGCATTGCACTAAAAGCTAATGTTGCTTGTTCACTATGGGCTTGTCTTCATTATGGGGGTAAGTCGACCTAAGTTACGCTACTCCAGCTACGTGAATAACCGAGCTGGAGTCAATGGAGCTTAGGTCGACTTTCAGAGTCACTGCTTTCCAGGAGACAGTTGCCTGTTCTGTAGGTGTGGCCTGTATTCCTTATTCCTAGATGTATACTTTTTCATTTGATAGTATAAAAAAGCATTTTGTATGAACGGACAAAGCTTGTCAAGTGGTCTAGACCACTCTGTATCACTGCCCTGTCATCATTAGATACTAGTAGATGCTGATTAATATCCTCCTTAGTTACAAATGAACTAGAAAGTACTTCATCATTTTCTTTCCAGATACAGAACAGAAGTATTTATTGAACACTTCTGCCTTTTTTGCATCATTAATAATATTTTTACCATCTCCTCTAGTAATGGGCTATATCATTGCCAGGATTGTTTGTGTTACTAATGTACTTAAAAAAACCTTTCCCCTTATTTTCTTTAGTCGTGATTTTTTCTCTGATGTCTTTAGCCTCACTTATCAATTTTCTACACTTGATAACATCTAATTTATATTGCTTGTTGTATGTTTCCTTTTTTTCTCATTTATCTGTTTCTATTTTATTTCTAATTTCTGCCTTCACTTTACCACTGAACAAAGATGGGCATTTAGCCAACTTTGTCTTTTCTCTTAATTTTTTGGAATCTTGGCTTTTTGGCTATCTAATACATTCTTCTTAAAGAATTCCCGATTTTCACTCACATTTTTCTGTCTAACTTTTTCCTCACAAACAATTTTGCTCATAATTTGCATCAGCTTTGGGAAATTAGTCCTTTTGAAGCACCAAGTATTACTGGCTGTGACTGTCCTCTTGTTTGCCCATATTGAATAGAATCAGGTCAAAATCAGGTCTCTAGACAATCGCCAACTTTCAGTTCAGTGCTTAATGACCATCATAATGAGGCCCAAAATAGTTACCTTGTGGTGGATGCAATACTTTTTTGTGTTAGAAAATTATCCTCTGTAACCTTTAGGAACTTTATTGGTGTTTTTACTACTGGCTGCATGATAGCTTTAGCATGTCTCCCCCAAATTGACATAATATTTTTTTCTTTCCACACGTTACAGGCAGGTGCTTAAGGAGTTACTCATCCTGTTCTCGTTGTGATTTTATGGTCTGTAACAGACCTCCACAAGTACCTGCTCCTAGGCATTGACAGTGAGCACATTGAGATATATATATATGAATGTATGTGTGTGTGTGTATACCTTCAAGATCCCATGGTTCTGCGTTATCAATAGCTGTAAAATAGGTAATGGTGTCTTTAATAGTGTCACCACATCTTTGACCAATTCTCTCTATCTGAAACAGATTATAACCAGTAATTTTTAACATTCCAATCATGTGAATTATCCCACCAAGTTTCAGTAATGCTAATTATATCTTTACATTGTTTCTCACATTGTTTAAATTTGTTAACAATATGCTGAGTTGATTTTGTACCAAATTTGCCTCCATACCTCTCTCCCATTGCATTGTTAGTTTAATGCACTCCTATCACTCCAGTGGAGAAGATTAGCCTCCGCTACTTTTGAGATGTCAGCTGTTCTGTTTATACAGGCCACTTTCCCAATGAAATATGGCCCAGTGTTCCACAAAACCAAAACCTTCAGCTTCTCACTGTTCACACAGACAAGAATATCATTTGGACTTTCCCCTTCTTCAGCTCCCTTCCAGGATACCTGATATCAGAGGGGCAGCCATGTTAGTCTGGATCTGTAAAAAGCGACAAAGAGTCCTGTGGCACCTTATAGACTAACAGACGTATTGGAGCATAAGCTTTCATGGGTGAATACTCACTTCGTCAGATGCATGCTTATGCTCCAATACGTCTGTTAGTCTATAAGGTGCCACATGACTCTTTTTTGTCACTTTTTACATAACTGATGTTTTCTATATATGTGCAGTTTCAAATCATGCCATGTCATTTGCTTCAGTGTATATGAACATCAGTGGAGACTTGCCACATGACTTCAGAGTCCCATCCAATATTGCAGTTACATCTCATATTTTCACTCCAAAGAGACACCACATTCTCCTGCTATACTCGTGTCCCTTGCTGAAATGTCTGTTCATTCTTCTCAGTATGGAGTTGCCCATGATGAATGCTTGCCTTTTTAGGATGTCCGAAGAATCTTTCTTGGTAGCTTCTTGTTCATATGGCAAAGATATCCATCAGGTGTATCCTGTAGCTTTCTCTTCTGCCTCTCAGAGACCAGTTCCTTGGTAGTCGACTCATGAGTATCTGAGAATGACTTAGTACTTCTAGCTGGGTTGAATGTCTCCTGGTTCTCTTCCACCTCTTGGTCACAACTAACCAGTCTGTTTCTTCAGTTTCTATTCTCACCAATTCCTTTATTGTTGGCCCTTCCCTTTGTGGCATCTGTGTCAATGATTTCTGAATCTGATTGTCCAAAAAGTCTTTGTTTCCTCACATGCTATGCAATGTTGAAACTTGCTCTTCCAGACCATATATCTTCTCATTCAGTGTAGACACCAACTTACACTTTCTGCACCAGAAATCTTTTCTGTCTACCAGCACAAAGGAAAACATACTACACTCAAGGCAGGCATATCGGTTGTTCTAGCATCCTTCATATCTCCCACCTGGTGTAAAGCTCTACCTGAACAGAAAGGAACCAAACTCCCTTGCTTGCTGCTCCTGTTCACCAGCTCAGGAGTTATCCTGGCAACACGCTTATATACTAAATTCCATTGTTTAACCCCATGCTGACAAGACAGAGAGGGATTAACCACTTGGGGTGTGAACACACTGCAGATGGGAGGTGTGATTCCCACTCCTGATAGACTCATGCTAGCTCAGCTCAAGGTAGTGCACTACAGATAGCAGCATGGACATTGTGGCACCGATGGCAGCTTGGGCTAGCTGTCCAAATCCAAGCCCGCTGGTCCCTCTGGGTCCAAGGTCAGGTGGCTAGCCCCAATCACCACCAGTGCTGCAACATCCACACTGCTCTTTTTAGTGTGCTACATTGAGCTGAGCTTGCCCAAGTCACACCTCCCAGCTGCAGTGTAGACAGAGCCTCAAAAACCTCAAACATGAGGTCTCAGCTGCACAGTCCTCATACAGGTGTGAACAAACTGATCTCTCTCACCTGGCTTGTTAAGAGGCCTACAACCACTGCCACTCAGCCCTCACAGAGACAAACAAATGTACCAAAAATACAATTCATTGAGTTCTTATCTCCAAGCACAGGATTAGCAGCTACTCCCTCCCAAACTTTCCAGTCTGCCGCTTCTGTTCAACTGTATTGGTGAGCTGACTGAGTATTTCTGAGTCTGTCCAACTCTAATGCTGAAGTGTTTAAAAGTTTGTCCCTATATGATTAGCTCAGTAAAAATAAGTCAATGAATAACAACTTTGATAACATGTTGCTAGTCCTAATCAGAGGGTTGGCCCACAACATTTTGGCACCTGAGGCGGGGAGCTCAAATGACGCCCCCATGTCCTCTTTCTTGGGCCAAAACTTTGAAAGGTCTGAATTCTGCCTTCTTCCTGTTCTACTCCTCTCATGGTACTGCTATGCTACCTACCCCAATAAAGGAGAACTAACAACTTAAAATGCCTTGTTAAAAAATTTTAAGTGACACTTAACTTTCAAATGTAACTTTTCTTGTCTGCAGAGTAAACACTGGCATTTTTATCTGTTTGAATAATCAAAGTGGTGCTTTTTCCGTGCCTTCTTGGTTGCAAAAATTTGAACTGCTTCCTGAAGGTCCACAGTCTGGGCCAGCTCATGCTCTATTGAGATGGTTGCAAGGCCGACCAGCCTCTCCTGTGCCATTGTGGAGCGTAGATGTGTTTTTATTAACTTCAGCTTGGAGAAGCTGCATTCTCCACTGGCAACTGTTACAGGAAGTGTTAGAAGTATGCGCAGAGCAACAGAAGCATTTGGAAAGAGGCTGGTCATCTTATTTGTGCCCATATATTCCAGAACAGCCTTTGGAGTTGATCCTGCTGAAATGTATCTTGAAAAGACTTTCAGTTCATCACCTAAATCACTTGCATCAATATCATGCATGTCATCATGTGTCAACACTGTCTGCAGTGCCCTGCATTGCTGGTGTAGGTCTTCTTCAGGGATAGTGAGGAGTTTTGGAATAAAATACAACATCCCAAATACACTGCTGTGTTCCTTGAGCTGCATGAAACGTTCTTCAACTGACTGTATTGCACAATCTAGCACCTGGTTAAAGAATTCAACCTTGAATTGTTGTTTGGGGTCTCTTATGGGATTATCCCATGCCTCATAATCAAAGTGTCGTCTTCTTCCGTGACGCTTGTATTCTTGAATGGGTGGGAAAATAGCTTCAGTGTGAAGTTCCTCGGCCAACTTCTGTGCACTCTTCAGAACGTTTTGAAATCCCTCATCTGACTGGTAAGACTGTAGGTATGACTTTGCTTTGTCCAGTTGTTTCATTGCTCCAGATATATCAAGGTCAACACCTTGGATATATCTTGCTTACAACATTTATTTCAAACAATATGTCATGCCACAACACTAAGCCACACCGAAATTTGAAGTTATGTATGTTTCTGGTGATTCCATTTCCCTCTGCCACTGTTCTCCCACAAACAGTTCCTGTCATAGCATTATCCACCATAATGGGAACTATGGCATCATCTATCTTCCCAATTTGGTGTTTGGTAGGCTTTATCACCTCCACTCGACTTTCCCATCATGTGGCACTCAGTGGTTTCAGTGTCAGAGAGGATGTTCCCAGACATTGTTTCAAAATTTGCCATCGATGAGTTGATGCAGAGAAAAATTCATACATGCTTTGAATTACATTAAAAAATTCAGCAGCCTCACTAGAAGCTGATGCTGCATCACTGACCATCAAGTTCAATGAATGAGAACTGCATGGGACAAAAAAAAGCTTGAGGGTTTAACTCTCGGATCCGTGTCTGCACTCCTCTGTTCTTTCCTCTCATGTTGGCACCATTATCATGTCAGCTATCGCAATTCCCGTATTTTCCAGCTTTTTAAGAAGCACATTTGTCATACCAGCTCCTGTAGTATCATCAATGTCAATAAAATCTAGAAAATGCTCTCTGACAGTCACCATTGCAGGGACATTTTCACTAGGTTCTGTTGTTGTTACAAAACGCACCATTAAAGTCATTTGTTCCGTATGGCTGATGTCAGGTGTGCAGTCCAGAATAACAGAGTAATATCTTGCTGCCACAAACTTCTGTTTGACTTTTGTTGCCAGTAACTGTATGATCTCATTTTGAATTGTTTTTCCAAGGTAGTGGTGCGTGTACATTTCTTGGGTGGTGACACTTCTTAGATGCTCCTGGAGTACAGCATCAAACTCAGCCATCAGCTCCACAATTTTAAGGAAGTTTCCATTGTTTGCCACATACAGCTGATTTGAAGTGCCACACAGTGTGAGGGTTTGGGTAGCAAGCATTCTCACAATGGCAATGAGCCTTTTTAGAACATTTTGTCAGTAAAGAGACTCTGATGCAATCTTCTCTTGATGCTCATCATCTATGGTGGCCTTTAACCTTAGTCTCATCTCAAGCTCTTTCCACCTATGGAATGCTCTCTGGTGATGTGCTACCTTCTCATGGCATGCCAGATTTCTAGCCAGATTTTTGCAGTCCTTTGTTCCTGTAGAACCCAATGTGGCTGGAACATTAGACTGGAAGAGTATGCAACAAAAACAGTATGCAGCATTCTGGGTTTTTGAGTACATAAGCCATGGCCTCTCCACTTTGTCACCATTGGGGATTTCACGCCAGTAATGTGTTGGATGGAAACGTCTATTTTCATTGTCTTTGGGGAACATGAAGTTTTTCACTTGCTGTGGCCCATGCAGTACAAGGAAGTCCCCTAGCCTACTGCTCAAGTGGGTCCACAGTCCTGGATCATCTAAACTTAAGAAACTAAACTCAGAAGCAGCTGTTTCTTGTGCTTCCACCACACTTTTCTCTGATCTACACTTTTCTTCAGGAATGTGCATGGTTACATCCATTTGAGATGGAGATATGGATGCTGCAGTAGCTGCCAGGTCACCTGCAATCTGACAACTGGAAGATCAGGCATCTCCTCATCGCTCACATCCTCACTGGGGCCAGAAGGCTCACCGTGAACATTTGTGTCTATATATCTCAGGAGAGCGCCTTCCTGCTTAGATAGAAAAGCTTCCTTTGCTTTCTTTCTTTTTCTGAATGTTGCCCCAGAGGGGCGTTTTCTTCTTTCACTCATGACTGCTGTTCTGTGCCAGCTATAGTGGCTCTCAACACTCAATTGAAGGGGACAAATAAGCAGGCTGGTTGCAGGGCCTGAGTGAGGGAAGATATCAGTGTATTAAGGGCCTAACTGGCTCCTACTACTTCAGTTGACTGCCTGTTCTCCTCAAGTGGGTTCAGGGAAGCAGCAGGAAACAGGAAGTTCCCTGAGAAGCTGGTGTTAATCAGTCCAGGCTCCTGGGGGTGCTAGAGAGGTACATAAGAGGCTCCTCCTCCTCTCTCTCCCTACAACTCCTGCTGCTTTCTGTTATTCCCTCACCCTTTTCTCTTGCCTGCCTGTTATGTCTCTTGTGCCCTCCTTCCTCCAGCACAGCACCCCACCATCTCTGTGCATCTAGAGCAGAGAGAATACATATGCACCAGCAACAGACACAATTTTCTACACTCTGGGTCCTAGTGGCACCCTCCCACAGTCTAGCACCTGAGGCGGCTGCCTCAGTTCGCCTCATGGTAAGGCCAGCCCTCCCTAATCAGTTACTTATTATAGGTATTCTTTTCTTTAACTTCTTTTTTCCCCAGTAACTTGATGAAAACTTGCCAACTTGCTGCTTTGGATAGTCATTATGTTCTAAGGAACAGGGTTAGATTCATTTTAATGGTTATAAATATTGTTTTCTTCAAATGTGATGCAGATACTCTTTCTTAAAAAAAATCTTTTACTTATCTCTATCTGTAACATACTAACCATTTTATGATAATAGCTATTGATGGACCTGTCTTCCATGAACTTATCTAATTCTTTCTTGAACCCAGTTATACTTTTGGCCTTCACAACATTCCCTGGCAAAGTTTCACGGGTTGACTGTGGGTTGTGTGAAGAAGTACTTCCTTTTGTTTGTTTTAAACCTGTTGCCTTTTAATTTCATGGGGTGATCTCTAGTTCTCTGTTATGTAAATAACACTGTCTTATTCACTATCTCAACACCATTTATGATTATATAAACCTCTATCATATCTCTCCTTAGTCGTCTCTTTTCTAAACTGAACAGTCCCAGTCTTTTTAATCTCTTCTCATATGGAAGCTGTTCTATACCCAAAATCATTTTTGTTGCCCTTCTCTGCACCTTTTCCAATTCTAATATATCTTTTTTGAGTTGGGGCAACCAGAGGAGGGCTCATTCTTTCAGCATATTTATTTATTTAAATGTTTTAATTGTAGCCTTTTATAACTTTAGAGTGGAAATTTCACAGGTCACTAATAACAGATTCTTTTCTTCAGTCACTACGTAAGAATTTGCATTAAGTATGAGATTGGTGGGTGCACACACAGACATTGAGTTTTAGGTATTGGAGATAAATATAATTGAAATCATAGAAAATTATAATAAAGCAAAGTAAAGATAACAAAATGTCCCCCTCTATTGCTCAATCTTATGGAGACCATTAGAAAGGAAGATGGAAAGAACAATAAGTGAAGCACATTGTAAGTGGAAGTGAGGATTTGGCCTGCTGCCTGCTCTTATTATTTTGTTGAACCCACTTGTGAATATAAATGTATTAGCTTTTATACCCTGAACACCCACACATGTCCAGGATGATAACTTGTTAAATTTTAGCCCCTTGCCTGTGCATGGTATCCTGAATGACCATAATTAATGTTTCAGCTCTTAACATAAGCTATTTGCATCAGTACATTTCCTAATAGTTTTAATACATCAATTTGATTAGCTCCTGTTACAAAGCCCCTACAATTCCATTATTTCAAAAATTGTACTGGTACTTTTGCAGTTTACACGTTTATCACAAGGCACATATTGCTAAATATAATCTATGCTAACTCCTATGCTATTTCTGCTAACAAAAATATAACTACTAATAGACATCGCTAGGCCTCAGCTTTATTGCCAAACTTACCTTAACATTAATAATGTTAACATTTATACTGTATGTTTTCTGCTTTCACTTTAGCTATATTAGCTTGACTCATAAAAGTAATTTTGCAAACAATATATAAATTAAGTTTGCCTCAGAACCTCTTCAGGATCATGGTCACAGGTCAAAAAATAAATTGTAGTAGGTTTAGGCCTTAACATACATTCTTATAATTTTAAATTTAATTTTAAACAGGTTTATTTTTAAAAGAAAAATGTATTTAATTTATTAAAGATCTGATTTAAATGAAAACATCTGATTTATTTTATTTGTTTTAAAACCACCAATTGTATTCACTCATCTCAAAAGTCAAGAAATGCCAAAGGTTAAGATTTTCTCCCACAACGTTAACTCAGCTGTGTTACAAATACGTGGTGGTTTCAAATCCTGTTTTCTTTGTTAAATGTAATTTTTGTTTTTATTAATGCACACCATATAGTAGAAAGGCTGTGTTGTTAAGATGAACTAATATTGTGGGACAAACCAGTTTTGATTTGTATTTACTGACTTTTGAATGATTGACTTAGCAATCTTAATATTACAGTTTTTTTGAGGGAAGAAGGAGGAATTTGGTATTAAAGATGAAGCCAAAGGGGAGTTTTGCTTCAGAATTGAAGATGTTATCTTGCCCAGTCATTGCTTGTCCATATAAAAATCCAGTTGAATAGTTTGCATGGGAAAAATTGAGTAATAGGTAAATATAAACCATTGTTAAGTGTGTGTTATTCCAGTTGATTCATGGAGAGTCTGAGTCCACTGTAGCTACCAATTAATGCTCCTTTACAGTTAGCACTGGAGGTGCAGGGATTAATCCCCAAAGATAACTCTCAGTGGAGACCATTACGTAAAGGACATCAGGATTTAGTTATTATTTACTCTTTTCTAGTCAGCTTTATTAAATCATGCTACCTCTCTGCATTTGTATGCAGTATGTTGATATGTGCATTGAGGTGGGCCATATAGTTTTAAGATTTCATATTGTTGCTTGATAAGTGATCTCATGTTACAAATGGTAATTCGGTATGTAATAGTGTCCAATATTGTTTTAAATGTCTGACAAACGTGTGCATTTGCCATTTCACGATGTGTGTAGCATTAGCTAAATTACATTGCTCTTACTGCAGAAGTGTGAATACTGTATTTTGCACCTTCAGCAACACAATATCATGCGTCTCAGTAGGCTTCATGAGAAGAGTGTGGGAGGGTATTTTAGTCAAGGTCAAAGCTAAAAGAAAAGGCATCCAAAATCAGACTTTCCAAAACACAATATGAGCCTAATCTTGTTCAGTCAATCCATTCCAATTTCCTGTCCCAGCATCACTGTCATCCTTATTTGTTGTTAATCCTATTAACCCATTGGCTCAGATTGTCAGGCTTTCCAGATATATTAGCACGCAGCAGCAAGAAAACCTAGCTCTCAGGACCCAGGGGTCAGTTACAGTTTGAGATGTGTATTGAGATGAAGCACCTATTAAGAAAAAATGCTACTGATGTTCTTGTCTTGAAGGGAAGATTACTGTGCACTTCCTAAGCTTTAGAAAATGTTTAAGGTTTTTGTGTGAGTGCAATGCAATAATTATTGGGTCCAGAAATGTTCCTTTGTGGGACAATATGCAGATAGTTAGAGAACTACTATGGAGTTTATATTAAAATTTTTATCAATATAAAACTTAGGGATTTCAAGGTTTAATAGTACAACTCATTTTCAATGGAAATTCTGTGATTTACAAAGGGATGTTTAAAAATTTTACAAAGGAGGTCCTTGTGGTTGAAAGACATAAACCTAAATCTTTATTTGATATTTATTTCAGATGAATTAAATTAGAAGGATTTGGATTATTATCTGAGTAGCAATTCAGATGGATTAATCTGATGTTCTCAACAAAATCTGAGAACTAAATGAAGTGAATTAAAATATGTGGGATGTACTGCATCTTGATATTCAAGCTTTTTATCCCTTCTGGTTTGGGTAAAAGTTACTTGATTTTATAACTCAATATACAAAATGTCAATAGATTTAGACACATCCGGAATAATGTTTACCTCTTACCCTTTGTAAAAAAAACAAATTATGCTCTTCCAATTAGCTAGATCTATGGCTTTAAAATATTTTGGTTTACAAATTCTGAATTATAATTGCAAAGAAGCCAAGAAAACATAGATGTTTATAAGCAGCTTACTGTTTGAAACATTTGAAATTGAGATATGCAAGAACATATTGTTATACATTTTAACTCCTCTACTTTGCTTGAATATATTGCTCGTTTGTACATAATTAGGCTATGGGCTTTCTTTCTTTGATGTTGTGCTTTTTCCTCTTAGGTTTGGATTTATTCTTCACAAAGATGAGCCTGTGCTCCAGAAAATGGATCTTGAAACTATGTCATACATCAAGACAATTAGTTTAAAGGAGTATAATTGTATTCCTCAGTCTCTGGCTTATACACACATTGGAGGATATTATTTTATCTGCTGCAAGCCTGATACAACTGGGGCTATTTCACCACAGCTTATTGTGGACAGTGTCACTGATTCTGTGATTGGATACAATGGTGATGTGACAGGCACTCCATATCTCTCTCCAGATGGGCACTACCTTGTCAGCATTGATGATGTGAAAGGTCTCCTGAGGGTCCAGTCCATTACAATCAGAGGAGAAGTACAGGATGCGTTTGATATTCACACTAACTTGCACATATCTGATGTTGCTTTTCAGCCATCGTTTACTGAAGCCCATCAGTACAACATCTATGCTAGTTCCAGCACACAAACTGATGTGCTCTTTGTAGAGCTCTCCTCTGGCAAAGTTAAAATGGTAAAGAGCCTTAAAGAGCCTGTCAAGACAGAAGAATGGCCATGGAACAGTAAGAACCGGCTAATCAAGGACAGTGGTCTCTTTGGCCAGTACCTTATGACACCTTCCAAGGAATCCCTGTTTATCCTGGATGGAAGACTCAATAAGTTAAATTGTGAAATCACTGAAGTTGAGAGAGGCAACACAGTAATTTGGGTTGGAGAAGCATAAGGAATCATATTAGATAATTACCGAATGAATAGTTCTACAGTACATTGCACTTAACTCCATTCTTTAAATTTAGATTGTTTTCCTTTGAAATTTAGACCCTTCTGTATCTGTCATTTGTTTGGTTCAGATACAATTTGATATTAACTTTGACATAGAAAATTATTAAAACTGTGATTACTCATCAAAGGGACTTATTACTAATGACCATCTGAGGATACATTGGTTGATTAAAATCAATATTGAAATTTATGATACACCTTAATAATGAGAGCAATTCTAAAGCTTAATTATGAAATGATGATAAATATTTTAAAGTAGTAAAAAAACAAACCTACACTTCAGGGAGTTTCAAATGACTTAATATGATCCATTGCATTTGTAAGTGGCATACTGAAATATATTTAAATTCCGGTTTGGTTTTCTTCCAACAAAAAATAAGAAGTGTTGTGCAACCTTAGACTTCTTAAACTGAAATGTTCTGTCCTGTCCACTGTTTAATCTTTTTGTGCCTTGAAGGGAATGTCTCACAAGGAAAAGGAAGAGTAGAAATTATATAATTTATTCCCAGCGTGGCTACAGGATTTTGTGTCATTAAAAAGAAGCATTTAATATCTCAAGTTTTTAGTCTCCAGCAGGTTGTGGAGCACATTAAGGAAAAAAATGGCAAATTATATTTGCAATTTTTTCTGTACTCTGTTTTTTGATCACTGCAGTTTGAGAAATTTATTTTTATTGTGAGTTTTAGTTGAGATAATTTCAATTGATAGCAGAAGTTTTACCTTTTTTGTAACAGATATAAGTGTCAAGTTACTTTGCTATCGCAGGGTTGTATCAACAGGGAGTTTCAGGTCTACTAAAGAGAAACATGATGTGTATCTGCTTAGAATAAATCACACTTTGTCAAACTGATATAAAGCTTCACTTGTCCTGGCAAGAAAACTTATTTTTTTAAATAATTTTATGAGACATGCATTTTGAAGAACTTAACATAAAACCCAAAACTGGATTTAAGACTACAACCAGTGGATAGAGTTTTTGCTTGTGCATTATGTCATGTACAAGTATTTCATAACCTTTTCCATTTGCTCAGTAGATTTTCCATACCAAATCTCTAATTGGATTATTGCAAAAAAAAAAAATCCCTTGTATTTTTTTTTTTAGTTTAACTAACTGTTACTCTAAATTTGAACATAGCTTGCACATCTAAATGAAAATGATAAGGTTCTTAAATTTAGAACAATGTTAGCACATAGAATCAGAAAAAAAACGAACATGTGACTAATTGAAGCCAGCAGTAAACATCTATCCGGACTTACAGTAATGACATAAATATTTTGGGGGTATTTTTTATTTATGTTTTATTTTCCTAAGGAATGCTTATGAGCTTTTAAACTTCCCTCTGTTTACTAAAGCAATTAGAAAAAAAATCTTTTCTAAGTAAAATTTTGCTCCAGTTTAGATTGTGTAAATTCACTTAGAAACCTGAAATTTTCTAGCATTGTAATTGTGTGTGTATTTAGCATCCTGTGCTGTGTGATACAGTAGATCTCTCTTTAGCTTGAGGAAACTTCCTGGCAGGTAGATTTAATTAAAATAAAAATCTGCTTACATTTCTAGCTACTAAATCTGTTTTCCTTTTTAACAATTTTTCTATTGTGAATGAGAGCCATGTAAACTGTTACTCAATTATTTACAGTAGTCTGTCACTTATGCATTTTTCTTCTGTAACTTACACCATGTGGATGTTCTGTATGTAGAAAATGCTTGACAAAAGGAGAATAAACCCCTTAAATTTTAAACATTCTTGACTTCAGTGAATGTTGCAATACAGCCATAATTATATGTTTCTCAGGTTACTACAATAAAATATAACACTGCTTTTTATTTGAAGGCCAAGGGAGAAGAGGCTCATCTGCCTTTCATCACCTACTGCATATCATGAATGATATATGCAGCGTATGTTTTTTGTTTGGAGAAACTTTACATTTGCTTTTACAGAGAGAGACTCACAACTTCTATTTATCTATAAAGCATAGTGTGATTATGTCTCCAACAGTAAATGATACTTTTGAGAAGCTATTCCACATTGTGTGTTAGCCCCACTGTCTCATTGAAGTATAAATAAAATAGTCAATTACCAGTTTGGTCAAAGTAAATTTCTTTAAGTATTCAAAAATATTTGGTAGTAGATGGCACTTTAAGTTGTAAATTAAATGTTAAACTTAAATTAACGTAGTGGGCCACATTTTCTGCTCATGTAAACTGGAAGAACTCAATTGGCTTCAATGAAACTACATTAATTTATATGAGCATAGAATCTGGCCCAGTAACTTGCTAAATTCTATTTTAAAATCCACTATTGTAAGTATACTTGGATAAGGTAGTTGGAGCAGTTGTTTGCTTGCTTTGTTCTCCCATTGTGCTGTCACAAAAGCCCACAATTTGGTTGGTTTCCAGTTGCTGATTTTAAAAAGTCCTTCCAGCTTCCCTGCATCTGGGGTGAAGTTCTGCCTCCATTGAAGTCAATAGCAAAACTCCTATTGACTTTGATGCAGCCAAAATTCCACCTTGATGTGCATATGCAAGATACAGTAGGCAGTTTCAGATCCTTTCTTTATTAATTGTTGTTATTAACGAAGACCCAATCAATCCTATCTCTTAAAATATAGTCTAATAATGTTCTGTGACAATATTTTAGCAAGGGCCTCCCACAAAAATGAAAAAAGTCCTGTGGTAAATGTCCTGATTTTTCTCCGTAACCTCTGATAAACCTTTAGGGTCTGCTCATAGATACACATTGAGAAACCTAGTCATAAACACAGAAAGGAGTCAAAAACCACATGGCAAACAGTAAATATACAGTAAATATAATTTGCTGAAAAAGTTTATTTCTGAAATCTGAGTATATTGAAAGGACAGCACAGCATTAAAATGTGTAATTTGACGAATATGGGGTAGAATGGAGACCTCCACTGAGAATTGCTTTGAAAACCCTTAGCTTCCCATGTGTTCCAACCTGAATTATGCCAAAAGAATGCTGTACTTTTATGAGACAAAGTTCTGGCAGGGCTGATTTAGCAGTATCCAGAGAGAAGAATGAACTCCACCTGAGGCAAGGAAATCATGTTAAATTTTCCATCAGTTTGATAGGAGAAGGGAAGGGTGGCGGATGCGGCACTCTGGAGCACTTACTTTTTAATAACTTCTTCCATACCAATAATCAGTTGAAATATGATCTACCTGTGTTGGGTACCTACACCAAAGGATGCAGGGGAGGAAAGGTGGGAGGCCACTGCTGTTTCCTTTTATAAACTAGTGGAGGTATCCACTCAGAAATCTGATGGTTGTATCTTTCAACATGTACACGTTGCCTTCAGTTACATTCTTTCAACAGACTGCTCAGTTTCCTAAGTGTCAATTAATCACCAATTAATTCTCCCACAGAAATAGGTAAACTAAGCTCAAAGCACCTGCTTTAACACGGTTAATTATATCTGCTGCAAACAAGTTATTTCCAATGTGCAGACATATGGCACAAAAGAGTATATTGGCCCAAAACCACATTTGCAAATGTCTGAAAATCTCCTATCCCATCAAAAATTCAAGCATATTTGTTGTTCATACAGTTACAGACACATTTAAAAAACACTAGTGCTCATAGTGATTTTTAAAGTTATAATCAAATGAAAATTATAATCATTGGGGTTTGCCTCTAGCAGTGCCATCTCAGATGTGATCTTGTCAGCTAAGAAAGAAAATGTTAAGAATCATCTCGCTTAACAAGTTCTCAGATGGGAGACTTCTAAAGAAAATACTATTGCTATTGTAAGTGATGTGGATGGCAGTGGAATTAACATGGTGGTAGGTGGCTTTTACTGGAGGGATTGTTTGCTGGGTGAGAGCTGGGTGAGCCCCTGAATATTTTTAGTTTTTAAAATCTCATAGCACTATTTGGTTTTTAAGTCTTGAGTTTTGGCTGTACCCCAAATAGGATAATTATATTCTGCCTTGCTATATATTACCTTGCTGTTTAAATTAGATGCAGATTTTTTCTACACTTTCAAGTTTAAATGGGTGTCGTTTGCAGTGTGCTGTTAAGCAGCTGCTATTTTCCACCCAGGGATTTCAGTGATGAATGAAATTATTCTTAAATATATTTGCAAAGTTATTCAGGAGACTTATAAATGAAGAATGTTGTATAAATGTCAAAGTATAATTATTAAATCCTCTTGCCCGCTTAACACAATATACTTGGGTGCCCTGACTAGGCTTGTAACTGAGTTAGCAATGCCAGCTTAATTTGGGCCATTTATTTTAATTGGCAGGAAAGGTGTCCTGCTAACTTTTGAAAAGGGGCTGCCAATTATTCATACACATCCTACATCATCTACTAGTGTTAGCCATTCCATCCTTTTTCATTTCTACTTGTGATATTTAACCTTTCGCCTCTCATGGTATTTTGGGTAAGGATAATCACCTACATCAATATTTCAGAAGCTCCTAAAAATACACATTAGTTGTAAATTAGCCATAAATTTGCACCAATTCCACCATCCAGGAATACTTCCACTATTTCCCTTTAGCCTTGCAATCATTCAGCCCATTCCCGGGGGAGGAGGGGGGGAGGAATGTTTGAAAACAGCTGAGTTTTATTGCATGTTCTGAAGGTCAACAGACTGTGACCTTGCTTGATCATATTTGTGGAAGTAAATTCCTTGCGTGCCTCAGCTAATCTCAACTACCAATGCATTACACGAAGAAAATGGTGGTATCTGACATGACCAGCCCCAACCTGCTGAGAATTTATATATGAAAACCAAGAGCTTGAATTGCACCCAGAAATAAATTGGAACTTAGAGCACATATTGAACAATGGTCTGAAGATAAACAGCTATGTGAGTCGATGCTTGTATTCTGCACCAAATGCAGTGTCTGAAAGTTGTCTTCATGTATGAAGAACGTGCCGTGGTAACACAATCTGAAGAGGACAAACGAATGATTAAATGTGATGAGAATTGTGACAAAAAAACTCAACACCATCATTACTCTGGCTAAGCACAGGTGGAAAATTGACTCTTGGCCAGCCCACTGCCACTGCTGCTATCTCCCTACATTCAACTGCAAAGGATCCATCAAGACCTCTTGTGAACCTGAGTAACAAAGGGGCAACCCATTCCCCTCATTAGAGATCACTAGTATAATCTCTGACAATTCCTCTGGTTGTTTCCCCAAACCTACTCTGTTCTCTTTATGTCTTTACATGGACTGAGTCTAAACCAGTAAAGTCCTGATCTCTGCCGGATGCTGGGAAAACAACTAGTGAACTGTCCAATGAAACAGCTGTAGAGATGCATGTTCTCCACATACTGCAGACACTGCTGCCCTCATTGCATCATCTGCTAAAAGAATCCACATGGACACTTAATTTTTGTCCAATATCAGAATGAGATCATTAAGCAAGGAGACTAGCGGTCTCACTTAGAGCAGATATTTGTATGGGCCTTATGTGCTTTTGTTACATATTTGCATTCATAACTTCTGAGGCCACAAATGTATATGAACATTTACATGCACCTCACTGAAAATTTAGCTCTAAATATATGACAGATGAACAAACATAGAGAACCATCACCACCTCAGACAATCAAATGTTCACCTAGTGACATAGGCTGCCTCTTTTGGTTTGTTTAGCAAATGGCTGATACTCCTCTCATCTACAATTTTACATCAGTATGAATCCATTGACTTAAAGGCACTGACTCTTGATATAAATGAGAAGAGAATAAGATCCTAAAACTTTATACTAGAAAAGAGAGTTTAAAATTCTTTTTTTAGATCAGTTGGGTTTAAAAAAAACCAAAACCAACAAACCATAACTACTGTCCTATTAAAAAAAAAACAGTAGGTAGAGCATGACATGGTGTTTCTTAAAGTATTAGCAGATTTTAATCCAAGTAGTATTCATTCCATAGCTTGAAAGAGCATCTGAATTTTGTTCCGCAGTGCATTAGTATAGGTGTGTTTGATGGGTTATTGTTCTAGTACCCTTGAATATTTGTTTAGGGAGAGCCATACTACCTAAAAGGCCAACATGAAGAAAAGATGGCAAAGGGGAGATGTGATAGCATAATCATCAAGGGCAAGATTTATAAATGCTGGCTTTCATTTTTGCTCATAAAACCAGTGCTTGAAAATAATTACAGACATAATTGAAGTGTTTCAAATGTCAAACTACTTGATTGCACTTGCATATCAGTACTTAAAGCTAAATTGCCTAATTTGCAAGCATAAAGCCCAGAGACTCAGGGAGGGGCTAAAAATCTGGCCCAAGATATAATCAGAAATATGTGTTGACATTTGACTAATCTAGAGCCCTGAATATTTCATCTTGAGGCAGGAACAGTCTCATGTTGATGCCTAGAATCCAGTCCTCAGGTGTTAAATAAACCCAGGTTTGTAAAGGAGCCTGCAAAGGGCATTGTACACTAAGTACTCCTTTAGAAATGGTGGAAGAACAGCTATAGCACAACTGAAGTGGGACTCAACTTCAGCACTGGATAGACCATATACAAATCTGAACCTCAAGCCCCTTCCAGACTTCCTAATGGCCCAGTTGTGGCAGGCCTCCTAATGGCCCAGACCTGCCACAGCTCTCGGTGCAGCAGTTCTGGGTGTTTTCTACTCTAGACAAATATTTAATATTAGCAGCCTACCATATTGTATTCATCATGGGGGGGGGGGGGCAATGGTAAAGTAGAAGAGAAGCTAACTTGTTAATTGGCTTGAGACAGGAGAGAGCATGTCAGGTATATAGTATGAGTGTCTTCAAAGGGAAATCTTTGCTCATGAAGAAAATAGTATTAGCCTCCTGGAGAAAGCCAAAATTGTCATCTTTGATCTGTACATTCTCCTTCAGTCTGCTTATTAATTTTCATTTGAATCAGATTCTCAGAAAGCTACTGATTATGTCATTCTGTCTGTGATTAGCCATGAACATAAGGCTATTGTTATGGAAGAACAAGAGGAAAGTAAGGAGTATGCCGTTGTAACCTGAAAATAAAGCAAAATTAAATGATCAGTGACTACAGCCACCATGAAGAGGTGAAATGTATAGATGCAAATCTGGGTCTTACCATTTTAATCCTCCTAAATTCAGATAGAGCTAAAACAAGATACACTATAAAGTAGTAATTTTGTAGTTCCTCTGCCTTTCCCTCTCCTCCTTCCTCTCACATAATACAGGGGTGCAGAGAGCATTTGGCTGAAGGTAGTTAGTGCTTGGAAGATGTGATCTTTGGAGGAATTTGAATGTGAAGTGGGTAAAACCCTGGTATTCTGGGATTGGGAGGCCATTTCACACACAGAGAGCAGCACAGAAAGGCATGAACCGGAGCAGCAAATAAAGACAGTGAGCTAATTCATATCACTGGTCCCCAAGTGAAGACACTAAAAGTGTCTAAAAGTGCTGGCACTCCGTAGCTTTTGCTAATGTCTTCAATTTGCACTACAGACATCTCTATTCTCCATTGCATATAAACTCTGAATAACTGTTAATAGGAGCAGTGCACCTGAGTAACAAGAAAAGAACATAATCCCGGTTTTAAGAATAACCATGTGAAAATCACTCTTTAATAATTGCCATGACAAAAAGCATGAGTGTAGAAAGAAGAGTGTAGTCTATCATTGAAAGAACATTCTTAACCATCATGTTTTTTTAACTTTTTATATTTCTCTATCATATCTCTTTTAATAGTAAAATTGCATCCACTGACTGTGCCAGCGTGTTTAAAAATATGCTAAAATTATACTCATCTGAACATCTTCAGCTGAGCTCCACTTCACAGTGGTTGACAAATTCAGATTTTAGCAAAAGACTGAACTGCATTGAAATTGCCCTTGGGAATCATTAAGAAAGGGATAGATAATAAGACAGAAAATATCATATTGTCTCTATGTAAAGCCATGGTACACCCACATCTTGAATACTTCATATGTGGTTGCCCCATCTCGAAAAAGATATATTGGAATTGGAAAAGGTTAAGAAAAGGGCAAAAAAATGATTAGGGGTACGGAACAGCTTCTGTATGCGGAGAAGACTGGGATTTTTCAGCTTGGAAAAGAGACAACTAAGGGGAGATATGATTGAGGTCTATAAAATCATGACTGGTATTTAGAAAGTAAATAAGGAAGTATTATTTATTCTTTCTCATAACACAAGAAGTAGGGGTCACCAAATGAAATTAATAGGCAGCAGGTTTAAAACAAACAAAAGGAAGTATTTTTTCACACAACACACAGTCAACCTGTGGAACTCCTTGCCAGAGGATGTGGTGAAGGCCAAGACTATAACAGGGTTCAAAAAAGAACTAGATAAATTCATGGAGGATAAGTCCATCAATGGCTATTAGCCAGGATGGGCAGGGATGGTGTCCCTAGCCTCTGTTTGCCAGAAGCTGGGAATGGGTGACAAGGAATGGATTACTTGATCATTACCTGTTCTGTCCATTCCCTCTGGGGCACCTGACATGGCCACTGTTGGAAGACAGGATACTGGGCTAGATGGACCTTTGGTCTGACCCAGTATAGCCATTCTTATTTCTTATGTATTTTTTTAGAAACAGTGAAAAAATCACTCAATGCTCCTGTTCATGAATATTAATATTATTCTTATTTTAATCTTGATGAACAATAACTTCTTGCTATTAGTCACAATGCTAATGGTCTTATTTTTAATCTTCTTGATGGTAGTGTGTCCTATATCCTCCTATGAGGCTGGACAATAGCTCTCTCAGGGTTTAAGAACACTGCTTTTGATATCCTTCCCTGGTAATTAAAACAAGTATATTTCCCCCTTTTAATTAAATGTATTGTAGAAAACAATGTGTTTCTCTGACGAGATGCTTCGTGTGTGTGTGTGTGTGTGTGTGTGTGTGTGTGTGTGTGTAAAACCCAAAATGAATTGTGACCTTTACCAATAGCATGTTATGTTTTAAGACCTAAGGGAGGGTCGCATAATTCATTGAGAAAACCAGGAGATCCTTTCATCCCTCCATTCTCTCTCAAACTCAGTGTGCCACCCTACCATCCCTCTGTATTTCAGGAACTCCCAGCAGCCCCCCCACTCCAAGTATCATGGGTTTTGTGTCCCCTCTCTTCCCCCCCCCCATACCAAGATTCCCCTAATCTCCCCCTGCCCAGGGTTCTGCATATCACCCCATTCTCCCCTTCCTCAACAATTATTATTTCTCTTTTTTCTCTCTGGGAGATAAATCATTCAGGATGTCAACATCGTCATCTCCACTGGGAGGCTGTACAGAGATGTGATAGGGATATTATTATGCTGAAAGGTGCTAATGGGTGCCATCAACCACTTTTTTGGTCTACAGACAATTGTAGAGGAGCGTGAAGCTGTGGTTCTGCTAAACAGATGGCAAAGGCTCCATGTGTCCACCATTTCTCCTTTCTGGATGTGGGGTTCAAATGTTATTGTGTTACATCCACACAGGCAAACAGAGAAATGCCACCATATTGAGTATGGGGCTCTACAAGCTTGACCAATAATAAACTCCAAAGACACAATATGATATGCCTTCCTTCCTAAGGACAAATGCTCATGACCAGCCACCACTGAAAGGTTTTATGGCACAAGCCTGGCATAATCATTCCTGTTTTTTTTTTTTAAAAGGTTTATTTTAAGGCCAAAGGATATATGACAACAGTTTAAAATATGTATATGTCACAACTGGCTGTGTAAAGATAACCTATAAGACCCTGTCATATACTGTGACACTGTTGCAGCTGGCTTACTCACACTCCAGGTGAGTCTAAATCCATGACTGTGGATTTTGATTAATATTTATTTACAGGCAGTTCAGTCAAAATCTACCAGCAGGTCATACACTAGCAAAGTGCATTAACAGTTTATTTTAGCAGTGGAGAGTTAATGATGAATGACCTACTTAATTGTGAATTTATAAATGATTTTAGCAAAGAAATGTGGTTCTGTTTGTTAAAAATATAAAACATGCAGCTTTTAATTTTTCAGCCATACTGTAGAAACTGTAACTTTTCATTTATCTTTGAGATATCACACTCTCTGTTCACGGATAGGAAAGTGGAGATTGAGCAGCCTTGGATGCTAGCTAGCAACAGCTCTCAATGGATCAGGTGCTGCTACTCAAAACAATGGTCTCTCTTTTAAAAAACTACTTGTTTTTTTCCACAGGAAGTTTATTCCAGCTAGAGCAAGTGATGCTTTACTAATCTAAGTGAGGCAAAGTGTAAAAGTGCATTCAAACTCTTAAATGGAAAGGACATACAGGTACATTCTATTCATGTGATAAGCTTACTAGGACACTGCATTTCAGTGTGTGTAAATGGCTTTGTGAGTATTGAAACAATTCAACATATATTCTATAGAGGTGCATTTTCAGTGGAGGAGCAGCCACTGTAATGCAAGTTGTTCACATTTTAAGGAACCCTTGTTTTAAAATATATGAGCCTAGATCTTCGGCTGGTGTGAATCAGAATAGCTTTTTTGACTTCAGTGCAGCTGTGCCGATTAACAGCTGAGCATTTGGCTCATCAGTTTAGTATAGTGGATTAGTAGCAAGAGCATACTTAAGGTTGAATCAGGGATTTCAGTTCAATGGGATTTTCAAACCTTTAAATCAAGTGAGCCAATGTAGTTTTTGAATAAAATAAACATGGAATCCAACATTTGAAGTGCTTTTGCATTTTTTTTTGTGCTGGAAGTCTGAATAATTTCAGATTCCTGGAGTCCTTTTCAAAACCCAATATTTTCTGTGCAGTTCAATTATTTTTGAAACGTTTTTCATAACAAAACTATTGCTCAAAGAGGACTGTAGCTTAGGTCTCTGATTTACTCCAAAACTAATTTTGAGATGACTTCATTCATAATTTTAAATAAATAGCTGTTTTCTTCCAAAACTGGTATCATGGTTCCAGGGTGAGTTGCACCTATAATCACTCCCCCAATGTATCTGTGGGTATTCTTTCCAAATGACAACCCTCTTCCTGCACTTCCTTCTGAGTGGAACTCCAAGGTTCATCCCACTTTACAACCCCGTTCCCACCGTACTGTTATAGTTACAGGATGAGCTGTGCCTTAGACCCCTTTGCAGTCCCTCTCAGCTGTCCCCTTCTGTTACCTTCATGTCCTTCTGTTACCTTCATCTCTCTGAGTGTAACCCCATAGGTCTGCCACTGTCAGACTGCATCCCAGGGTGGAAGCCCCCCATCCCTCTTTTTAACCATCATAAATCCACAGGCCCAACTGTACTTGGCACTTACAAGCAACTTTCCCTTGGAAGTCTGTGACCAGAGGCTAATTAAAGTTATTCAAAACAGCTTCTTCCAAACAAACATGTTTAATCACCCATAGGTACATAGCCATCAGAGGACAGGGTTAAACCTAGCAGAGCTGTAGAACTTGCCTAAACCTTAACGTTCCTTTCCAGATTTTTGGTACGTTCTTCTTAATCCAAATACACCCTCACCTCTGGTCTGGAGAGACAGAGTCTCCTTATGCAGACTTGCTGTGTATCAGTGGCTCTCTTCTGCAGCAGCTGCTGAAAACTTACCCCCCCCCCCACACACACATACACCCAAACACTTTCTCCAGGGAATCTTTTCAATTTTTTAGAGTCCTGTTGAGCTCTAGGTGCCCAATCTTAGCAAAGTAGCTATGCAACTCATACTGGAGCCTGGAAGTGGCTTCTTCTCAACTGATAGCTCTGCTGTTGTCTTTCAAGTGGCTGTTCCTTATCTGGGTTGTTACTGTTGCCTGCTTTCTTGTTGTCCCAACAGTCCAATATTAAACTGGTGCAAGACATTCCCACATTCCAATGGCCCGATATAGCAATGCATTGGCTCACTGGTAGATCACATATTCATACAACTATTACAGATTAACCTAATGTGCTCCATAGCTGAAAGGGCACACCCAAAACCCAGCTGTCATTTGCTAATGATAACATGGAGACAGCAGAACTGAGGGCTCACAGTGGAAGGCTGAGCAGGATCAGAGCTAGAAGATCCCCTGCAACGATTCTCCTGACTCCAAGTTCCAGGCAAGTCAGCATGGCAGCACCGATGCTCAGAACATTCATTCCCCAATCTAATCCCAAACATGACTGCCACAGGGTGAGTCACCTGAAGGAGGTAGGGACATTTTCCCTAAGCCCCCAAATCAACCATTAGACCCCCATTCTTCTCACACAGTAATGCTAAATGTGTCAGACTCAGCAGCATTTCCATTGGAGCTGTCCAGTGCTCACCCCATGTACAAGTTCTTCTTTGCTCTTCTCCTACCCTCTATTTATTTATTTATTTTTTATAATCCAAATCAGCCATCTTTTCTTTAATTCACCAGAGGGATGTCTTGGCCTCCTTTTCCTGCCTCTGTTTGTTGATTTCCGAGGGAAATGTGTATTATTCTTGAATAGCTAGTGTTTTATATTTCCTGGGAGCAGCACTCCTTTGTGTCCTCTCAGGAGGAAAGCCATAAAGCAGAGGCACCACCACATAAGTCAAGATCTCCACTGAAGAAAACAAAAAGCAATAAGCACTACAGTACTGCTATCTCATGCTAGATCCATGCTATTTCTCATGCCGGGGACACTGGTGCTTATACATAAATAGAGAAATTGGTATATGTCATCATGTTACGATAGGAGTTAATGACAAACCAATGGAGTACTAGCAGGCAAATAGGATAGACTGGCTCAATATTTATTGAACTCCAAAACAAACAAAAGCCCCAACTATGGTATACAGATAGCAAATCTACCAGCTGTGTAAAACGGGAGTCTGATAAAATTCCTATCAAAGTCAAGGGGAGTCTTTCCATTGATTTTAATGGGACCCCAAATGAGCACAAGGGGTCATCTCAAGTGTCAGCCACTTAGAAAATATATCTAGGAATGGTTTCCAGACACAGTACTATAGTAGATGACCATTCTGTTATTTTGGTGTATTTATACAGAGGTTTCACATAGCTCTAACAAAAATATCTATTATTCCATAACATGTTTCCTAATCATATTAATACTTACATTTGGCAAACACAGAAAATCTTTGGTTCATTAAATGTGAGTACTTTTCAAGGATTATTTTAATAATCTAATACTCTTATTTCTTAATAACCAAGAAAGAGTTTTTGGAATCAGATCAATCCTTTTCTTTAATTAGGAAGCTGCTTTGTTTTGTAGATTTAAAACAAAAAAAACCAAAAAAACAAAAAAAAAACCCAGCACTGCTACAACATTGTTTTTAAAGCTTAGTATTTATTTCCAAAGAATCATGAAAAAATAGGTTTGTTCTTTTCCCTGACACAAGGAGAGGGAGAAAACTGGAGATGTTTTTCCATTGCTACCTGTTGCACTAATTTTGAAGTATCTCAGTGGGCCATTGCTAATTCCATCGCGGTTTCATTGCATGGTTGAGGCTGAGCAACTCTAGTGTTCATTTAGTAGCATGCTGTAAGTGAGCATTACAGCATGCTACTAAACCAGTGGACCAAATTTGGTGATGAATCCTGGGCACGCGCCACCTGAGGCAGGTTGTGCATATGCTAAGAAGACATGACCATTTGTCTTTGTCTTGTTTCCAGGAAATCATCTTTCCCCCCCCTAAGAATTTCAGTAACATTATTCATCTTACTGGCATCTCAGACTCTGCTCATTGGCAGGCCCATTAAAGAGGTCAAAGCTGTAATGTTTCCTCTCATATTGACTTTGCTGACTGAGTGATCTCTCACTTCAGAAAGGTACACTTTCTGTAGCATTCACAGAATAAACATCTCTGTAGCATTCACAGCCAGGATCGTGCTAACTTCAATTGTTTCTAATCTAACAATGGAATGTCCTTTTTTGTAAATGTAACAACATTTATTTCAATCAACAAACTCCAACACAAGGCAATTAATTAGCTCACCAGTTATAACAATCATTTTGTGTCCCAAAATGATACTTAGTAGAGCTGGTCAGCAATTTGTTGACTTTTTTTTTTTTGGTCAGAAAATGCCAATTTGTCAAAGCCAAAGTTTCAAAGTTGTCAAAACATCCCATGTTGACATTTTCTAAATTGGTTTGTTTATTTTTTAAATTTAGAAATTTCAATTAATTTATTGTAAAAAAACAAACAATTCTTTAATAAAAGGTCAAAGTTGAAACAAAATATTTTAATTGACAAGATCCAGCTATTTTATTTTATTTTTGGCTTTTCAGTGCAAAAAAACTTGAGATTTCAACTGTCCTGATTTTGGGCAGGATTTTTTTTTTTTTTTTTTTTGAAATTTCAGAAATTCTCGCAAGACAGAAAACGATTTCCTACTTGGCTCTAGTTCTTGGATCCATGTAAGTGGACACTACCTTTGTGCACAGCTCCACTGAAGTAAATAGGTGTCTTCACAGGAATAGAGTCTATCCAGCCATATTTGACTGCAAGATTTGAGGCTTATTCATGCTTATATTTCAAATTACAATTTTTCGTTTGATGCTAGGAATTGTTGGTTATCATCATCCTGGAATCAAACTACTAGAGTATTTGTGTGCCATCAGAGTAACTATATAGGTGTATGCTACCAGGTTTGTGCCTTTATGCAAATCTGCCTTATAGTTTGGACAGAATTTGTTACACTGTAACTGTTTTGTATCATTATTATTCAGTATTTTGAATTATTTTTTATCTTTTTTCATAGAAATTTTATTTTTCTTTCCCTTTAATCATAGAAACTATCACTTACCACCTGCAGAGTGAATTACTTTAAGGAAAACAGAAAATCATAATAGACCTGGTAAATATTTGAAAAAAAAAAAAAAACACCATACAAAATAGCCACAGTTGATGGGATTAATATATGTTCATTCGTGGTAACTGTTTCTTCTACAATATTAACACTTGTCTCAATAAAAAATATTACCAAGAGAAGATATTTTACTTTCTCTTTTAGGTAACCCAAGCAGAGGAACCAAGTTAAGATCTCAGATTAGCTGAAACAAGTAAATGTTCTTTTACTTCCATTCTAGGTGCATAATAACTGTTTAGCTAAATTTAGTTGGATAAGTTGGATAAATTCAGTTTTTAAACAACGTATTGCCCTATTTCTCTGATGTTTCCTTTCTACAGTGCTCCCAATACATACTATTATCGCTGTTTGATTTCTTGTGCAATAACAATAGTTTATCCTCAATGTTCCCTAATACAGTGGCCCCATTCAGAGCAATTACTGTTGTGATCTTTAACTGTTTATCATTCAGGTACTTCACATTCTCTCCTGTCCAACTGTTGTTTTTATCAGTCTGGCACCTGTTAGAAATAACACCTCAGAAATATGTTAGAAAGAACAGCATCTAATCTATTTAGGAAAGTTCCCACCACCTCATTGAAATGGCTCCCATCAGCACTAGCTATGGGAATCTGTGTGAAGAACTTTATGCAAGATAATTTGATTTGAAAAAGAAGTTGTTTTCTCTTTCGTACTTTCAAAATTAAGGACATTCTTCTATCATTAAATACAACAGGATCAAAATTTAGCTTTTAGGACCTTTGGAATAATAGAAACAGCCAAACAACTCTTTTCATTGCCTGATGTCCTGAAGAACTATAATGTTTGTTCCCAATAAAATATTTTGAGTGTGAATATCCAGAGCCACATTTCAAACAATTACTGCCACCTTTCAACATGTCTCTTTGAAAATTTGGGATACAGTATCCAGAGAAGAGCACAGGATATACTGAAATGGTAGATCACTTCATCTGGATCCAGAATGTGTTCCCAATAAATACAGTTCAAGATCTATTTTTTTCATGTATTTTGTAGTAAAGAATGGAAAGTAATCTAAGCACAGTCCATCAGCATGTCCAGGACACAGGTTAAAAATGCAGATGACAGCTAAAGATAGGATGAATCAATGGGCTAGAAATAAATTACATCAACAGAAGATTCTATTGCTATTAACATACTGTCACCTTTCAGAATTAATCCAAAAAGGAAATTCTTTGTTCCGTTCCAGTTATACTGATGCAACTTGATAGTATAGCTGGATTGACTTCAGTGGCGTTAATCTGGATATACATTAATTTAAGTGAGAGGAGAATTTGAATACTTATATACCAGAGCGGTCAAGTCCTTGTTTTACACATTAATAAGACTACTGTATGAACCTAGAGTCACTCTGCCACCAACTCCTTGTATTACTGTCATCCTACCAGTCAGGCCAAGCCTATGGTTTCGTGGAAGAGCAATGTGCAACTACAATAATTCAGGCAATTTATTTAGAGAAAAACTTGGGCTCTGTAGTGGGGTGGTCACCAGCTCCTGCCCTGAGGGGCTTAGAACAGCCCAGCAGAGGGCTGTGGCAAAGGAAAAGCAGC
Source organism: Platysternon megacephalum (assembly GCA_003942145.1). Lineage (NCBI taxonomy): Eukaryota > Metazoa > Chordata > Testudines > Platysternidae > Platysternon > Platysternon megacephalum. The sequence continues at coordinate 34,177,271 of QXTE01000001.1, read as the reverse complement.
AAACCTTGACTGATTGGGGAAGCAGCTGCAGCTGGGCCATGCCCCAATCAGGCCTCAGCTGGCCCTATATAAGAGGCTGGAAGCCAGGAGCTCAGGAGTCTCTCTCTGCCTTCAGAGAGAGAGAAGGGCCTGGCTGCAGGGAGCTAAGGACAGGGTACCTGAGTGGAGCAGGGATGGGGAAAGGCAGAGGAGCTGGGGAGCTCTAGCCTGGAAAACCCCAGGCTGCGGCCTAGCAAAGGCCAACAGGTACTGGGGGTTGCAGAGGGCAGCCCAGGGGTAGGCCAAGGCAGCAGGTCCAAACCCAACCTGGCCTATGATGACTGGCTGACACTGCAGTCTGCCCCAGGGCACGGGGGCTAGTTGGTGACTGGCAGTAGCCTACGACTGAGGCAAGGTGGGGATAGTGGGTGGGGATTCCCCTGGGGGGGGGAGACCCAGAGAAAGGGGCACCGGGGTCCTGGGAGGGACACGGGCCAGTGGCAAGCCGGATCACCAGCCTGCAGGGGGTGCTCCAGGATGCTGGAAGAGCTAATTCCCGAGACGACCAGCAGGAGGCGCCACAGGGGTGAGTCCGCTCCTCTACAGGCTCCTACTTATACTGGTAGATGCAGGCCCTGCAGGGAGCAATGAAGAGCACTGGGCCTGATTCCAATCTCAGTGTTTTTACACTAGTGTAATTTCATCAGTTTCAATGGAGTCTGTCCTGCTTTCTACTAGGATAAATTAGACAAGAATTCTGTCTATATCATGTGTGGAATGACATAAATCTACGGTACTGTAAGGAGGGAGAGGGCATGAGTGGGAAAAATGAATAATCTGAAGACTAAAGAGAGAATACTGAATTAGAATAGGAAGAGCCATGTTAATCAAGAAACACACAAAACTTTTATCTGGCATGTATACGGGTGTGGAGCACTTACTTTATTATTTAGCGAGTTCTCACCATTTACACATATATATCTATTGTATTTGCAGGAAGGTAACAACCATTCAAAGAAATTTTAACTGTCCTATTATTTATTTGTAGTATTATAGCTTGCAAACATTACTACATAAATAAAGTCAGAAAGTTTGCTATTTAGAGTGGTCCTGAGTATAGTGCAGAACTTCTAGAGACTAGCCATCAGACAGTGTGAGCTGCCCATTTGCATCGTTGGCCTGCTGGTGGTTGTGTTGGTTGGGGGAGGGAGATAAGAAACATGGAACTTTCTCCCCGGTGCTTTTGGAGCATTAGCTTTTATTCTCAGGAGAACACAAGGGGCTTCAATAGTGGCTGATACCAGGGAGAGTTCATACAGGAAATGGCTATCATTTGGCCCATAATATTAAGAATCTAAAAGAAAAAAAAGACAAATTGAAATAAATGTCTGAATTCAACAGTTATGGTGAAGTTACTTTTTCCACCCCAAAGGAGTTGTTTCACTTTTTTTGTTTTCTTTTTTCAGAGTTTAAAGTACTGGAAATGAGTGAGAGGATGAAAAGAATGAGAGCTTTATGCTAGTTCAGCTGCACAAAGAAATGGCAGCTGCATGTTTTCTCTCCACCTGTGGATTATTATGAAATGCCAGCAAATATTGTTATACTGGACTGCTGAGAATTGCTTCCCATGAAGTACGAGATGGTTGACTCTCATCTCTGGAAAGAACAGGCAAACAAGGCCCTGCAGGCAGGAAAATAGATCTTTCCTAGTGTTCTTACATTCATGCTGCTAGACTCCCATTAAAAATCCAATACGAGCTGCAGACAAAAAATTCAGCTTGTTAAAGGGGAGACTTCAAATTGCACAATGATAATGTGCTCTCTGTTAATATTATTTTGTTTTGTAGAAGATGAGAGATTTCATGCAGGTGTTTCCTCCATAGTTGTCTTCAATCCCCTAATGTGCTCATTGTAATGAATGGAAAACTGCGGTTAGATGGTTATCTCTGTGAGGGTGTATCGCTCTGCAAGGCATCTGTGTAAGGTGGATACCTGCTCCTTTTCGCATGCTTGCTGTACGTCCCAGACTTACAGCAAAATCCACCTTTTTCTACAGTGTAAAGTTGTAGGATTGGAGTCAATCACCTGCAGGAAGTCCATGAATCATGCAGCTAATATAGGGCTGGATGGCTCAAAGGGAAGTCTGTCCTAGGATGTTTTCTTATTCTTGGGATAATTGTGGTTAGTTTTCTGAGTGAAATATTTTAATGCTTGAACTTTTTCTCTGTAATATTATACTTGTTCAGTTCCACCTTTATGTTTTTATGCCTCCTGGAGGTTAGTCATCACAATTTTTTAAATGAATGACAGTACATTTCATATGGCGGAGCTTTAAAAGATTGATCTTTTGTGTTAGTGCACAGACTTTTTTTTTTTTTTTTTTTAAACCTAATCCACAAAGTGAGTGGTGTACGCACACCAGAGACGCCCATAAAATATGATTTTGTATGCTTCACCAGTCCAAGTTACCTGGAATATGTGGTTTCCATCGAAAATACAGGCAACCAGAAATATCTCATAGCAAAGTGTAGGAATATGCATGTGATTTCCCTGTACCATGTATCAACACCAACTATTGTACATTGTACATTGGTATATGTGAGATGTAGAATTAAAATATGATTTGCATTAGATAAGCTTGGAGTCAGACAATGAAAGGTCTAGATGCTCATAGGAGCGTCTGAATGCAGTTAGTATTTTGGATTTCTAAATAAATTGTTGTTTTGCTTGAAGTGTCATTTTATTGTCTAATTAAAAAAAAAAAAAGATATATGCAGATGCAGTCCAGCCACCATTTTTATATTTTTTGTTGATTTTCTTAGCCAATATCACTTGCCACTAGAGCTGACTGAATATTTTGTTTCCAGTGAATAGTAAATTAAAACGATTAATTAAATTGAAAAAATACTTTTTCGATTCACCAATTTTTTGGTAATTTTTCAAATTTGTTTCTATCTGAATCTATTTTTTATTTCTTTTTTTTTCAGAAATTCCAGTGAGCCAAAAATTAATTATCCACCAACCTCTTCTTGCTACCTCACATAATCTAGATTGGAAAACATGATTTATTGCGACAGACTCAAGTAACTTGATCTATATAGCTTAACAAAGAGAAGGTTAAGCAGTCACGTGATTACAGTCTATAAATACCTCTGTTGGGAAGAAATATTTGATAATGGACTCCTTACTAGAAAACGAAGGTATAATAAAGTCCAATGGCTGGAAGTTGAAGCTAGACAAATTCAGATTGGAATAAGGTGTACATTTTTGTCAGCAATGGTAATTAATCATTGATACAATTTACCAAAAGTGATGGTAGATTTTCTATCACAGGCAATTTTTAAATCAAGACTGGATATTTTTCTAAATTATCTAGTTCAAACAGGAATTTTTGGGGGGGGCAGCTCTAAGGCCTGTGCTATGCAGGAAGTCAGACGAGATGGTCACAATAGTCCCTTCTGGCCTTCGAATCTATAAATCTATATCACAGGACCTCAGGACTTACCTTAGCTGATCAGATCCCTTTTGTTTTCAGTTATGTACGATTATCATTTTAGCAATAAACACTGAGACACATTATAGTTTCCTGGGCAGACAGAAATATATTTTCTCTTTTTTCTAGAGGAATTGTTTCTCAAAACAGTTGAAACATGCAGAACATACATTGTAGTAAGTAATGCATCTACTGGTAAAATTGTACGAGGGCTGTGTACTATCTAAACTTTCAAATACATCGTAACTACTGGTAATCTGGACATCCTGGGCAGTAGCCACTCCCCGATTACTCAGAGGATGGGGAAAAAAACTATTCTTCCCATAATACACCAAGCCACTAGTGCAATGATCCATGTATGTGGAAAAAATCCTTTCTGGCTCCCTCAACACAAGCAACATACGCCCAAAATTTGAAATTCAATTTCCTGGCTAAATAAATGTATGGAGGTTTTGCAATATCTAATAGTTCTGCCTCCTACCTGCAAAATGCTTCTAGTAAAATAATATTATTCATCTGCCTCGGATTATATTAATGCTTCACAAGTCCCTTTATCGGCTTCCCATTGGCTTCCATATCAGGTTTAAACTCCTTAGCCTCATCCTAACCTTGTATGCTCCCATTCACCGTATAGCTATACATTCTTCTCCCCTTTGAACTCCACCTTACCTCTCCTAATCCTTTTCCTATTCCCTTAATTTTCTCCTTCCCCATGCTGCACTAGGAATGCCATCCCCTGCCTGATGCAGCAAGCCTTGACACATTCCTCCTTTTAATCCCTCCTGAAAGCATTGTTCTTCTGTAAGGCCAGTCAGTTTAATTTCCAAACAGTTACAATTCATTAAAGAAAACAAGGATAGGGAAGGCAAGAAGGTTGGCAGAGGATTTTAAAACACTGTCATCTCAGATTTGTAAACTCCTTGGGGTGGGATTTCCATCATCCTTCATGATATTTACAGTGCTCACCTCAGCCTCTAATTTGGTGTGAGTTTTACTTGTAGGCATAATTTTACATACTCAGTCGAGGGCATAAATAGCAGCAATTATTTGCACTTGAAAATCAGGTAGTGATTTATCTAAATTCTGCCCTTTGTTCCTGAAGTATAATCTGCCCACAGATGTGCTCCCACAGTTGATTGTTGGCATAAAATAGTGATTACATTAGAAACTGTTTTTGACAATTTGCCCTTTAGTGCAGTGGGTCTCAAACTTTTTTACTGGCGACCCCTTTCACATCGCAAGCTTCTGAGTGCGACACCCCCCCCCTAATAAATTAAACACGCTGTTCAATATATTTAACACCATTATAAATGCTGGAGGCAAGCGGGGTTTAGGGTGGAGGTTGACAGCTCACGACCCCCCCATGTAATGACCTCGCGACCCCCCTGAGGGGTCCCAACCCTCAATTTGAGAACCCCTGCTTTAGTGTGAAAGTTAACATTAAGGAATGGAACATGACATGCAAGTAGGTCCAGCTGCTGTGTCCTTATTGTAACCCCTTTGCAGCACAAAGAGGCAAGTTTCTGGCTTTAGGTACAAGCTGAGAATTCCCCAAATGGAGGGGAATAGTCAACTGGTGAAAAACTGTCAGAACTGGCTCCTATGACATCAGCCCCTCCCCTGAGGTAGGGGACAAGTAAGAGGTAGGGAATTCCATATGTCAAACCACAGCTGGTATATGGTCCCTTAGGGCCCAGAGCCAGGTGTCATAAATTAGAGTAGTCCCTAGATTGCTCCTATCTATCTACCTCTGTGTCAGGACTGAGGCAGTTTGAGCACTAGGGAGAGGTAACTGGCCCCCTGATGGTACCTCCCCGATCTGCTGCACCAACTGAATAGAAAGATTCTGGCCCATCTCTGTATGGGAAACAAAAGATCCAAAAGGACAATTATTTAAACGCATATGCTAAAATTTTAAAACATGTCTGCCCAACGTTAGGCACCTGAATCAAAATAAAGGCAAGTAAATGTGCGTGCTCAGCTCCGGTGAAAATCAGGCCACTTTTTTACATGTCTAACTATAGGCACTGAGAACTGAAAATGATGGTTGTAGATGTGGGTTTTTTTCCCTTGCAGCTAGGATGCATTTAAATCTGTATATATAAATAAGAAGGAACTAAACTACATTGTTATGGGTTAGATTAAATCTCTTTGAAACTGGGGCAAGGAGTATAACCACCACTCGTCATTTAAGATAATTGTAGAAACTAATGAGCTCTTTGATACAGGTGAAAATAATAGTGGACTCTACCTCAAACACAGGCACATGTTACCATCCAAAGCAAAGGCACATGTGGGTGAAAGAGTTTTGCTGGCTATTATTATGTGTCAGTGAGAGAAACAGTAGGAAGCCAGAATCTTTACCCAGATTCTTTGAATATTCACCTCATCCTGAATAAGTACATAATAAGTTGTGTATGTTAATATTTTATTGTAACTTTGCCTCAATAAAAAGTAAAATAAATAAATATAAATATAAATATCAGAGAAGCTGCTGAAGAAGTCAGAAGGGAAGCACCAGGTACAGTGATGGAAGCACTGGTAGTGTGCCCTGAGAAAAAGAGAGCGAGCTTTTGGGCTGAATGCTGGTTGGAAAGAGACTTGGAGCTGTGAGCAAGAAAACTATGTCCTGTTATTTGATGTCTCCTGTGTTCAGGAAAACAGGACTTTGTACAGTCTTGGTGAATAAACAAGATTGCATCAAGTTACCTGATTCCCTCATCAATTTCTCTTCCTAATAGAAACAATCCTCAGTGCCCTGAACATTAGCTAACTACTCAGCTCAAAAAGAGTTACCAATCTGATTTGCCATGCAGAATATGCTGTTCCTTTTATGATTTGGAAATAGATTCAGAACTTTTTTTTGGCATCTGCAAATGCTGTCACAATAAAACTCGTCATTTGGCTTTGCTCAAACAATACATGTTGTCAGGATCTGCTGTTTCTGAAAATTCTTGCCTTTTAGGGCTTCCCAGAAATAGAAAGTTAATAAAAGGGACTGACTACACAACAAAGAGCCTACTATCTAGATAGATCCCAGAAGCTGTTAGAGAGAGAGGATATTTCTAGCTTTTATGACAACATCCTTTGTTTTATATGTTCCGCCCTCTCTTAAATTGATAGAGTAGGGTTTGTTAAAAACAAAACCAACCCCCCCCCCCCCCCCCCCCCCCCCCCCCCCCCCCCCCCCCCCCNTAGACTTCTCACTTTTTTAGGGAAACAAATGCAAGAGAATTTCTGCAGATTGAATATGAGGATGTCACTAAGTTACCAAAACTATGTAATACAATTCTCACCACTGGCAAAGCCAGTAAACAATATAGAACCATAGCATTGTAGACATGTAGAGCTGGAAGGAACCTCAAGAAGTCACCAAATCCAGCCCCCTGCGCTGAAGCTATATATTTCATGAGTTTCCATAAAAGCAACATTTTTTGTTTTGTTTTTGCCTCTAATTTGGGGGTAGAGGAGAAGGAAGATTTTTCCTATCAGAAATTGATAGTGCTATTCAATGGTGTCGTATTTCTGATTTAAATTTTTTGAGATTTTCTCTTTGTGCAAATGAATGACATGACTTTGCCCATGTAATAAATTCAGCCATTTTCTAAAAACCCATATGTATAATCAGGAAATTATACTCATATTAAAATTGCAAATACTCTATTTCCAAGAGTAGCCATTTTTGCATGTGAATGCTAATCTGTTGGTAAATGCTCACAGCTCTGTTATTTAAAGATGTATGCTATAGGAGCTGACATTTGTTCCAAAGTAACTGTATGTGCTTTGGTGCTAGAATGCAAACTAACAAAGTTAAAATGTAAATCTGATCTCTCAAAGGTACATAGTACTTCAGCCTTAAAGCTTCACCTTTGTTTGAAGAAAAGGCCTATTGGGTTTTATCAGAAATATAATGTTATTCAGAAGTGACCCTGCAGGACAGTTGGCATTTTTAAAGTTCCACAGTCATAAGAAAATTGGAAAGTACAATTATCTCATATTCTATTGCTGATTGAGGTGGATTTTGTTCTCACTAATGCAGTGTTAGCAGCTACTACCTCTTAAGGGAAAAATATATATTCAGGCTTGGGAGAAAGAAATCACAGAGAGAGTTGGACAATTGACAATTGGGAAATCTGTTGCATAGAAGCTGCCAAAGAGTTCTAAAAACCTTCGGGAACTTTTGGATGTCAGAGAGAATGAACAAGGCAGGGTGTTCAAATGATGAAACATTCTGGAAGTGCCTGTGGCAATGACAACCTGCAAATCTGTCCCTCAGATTACTCCGATGTCTTGAAGGCAAAAATGTATTACATTGACATTTGTAATAGCCTCTCCTTCTTGCTTGCAATCATATATTTAGTCCCATCTTCTAAGCGCTCTACTTTCAGTCTCCCTGTTCCTAATTTCCATCTTTCTCCATTTGCCTTCAGATGGGTTTCTCTTGCACTAGCTGTAGCCCTGAGAGTTCTAACGAGACAGTGGAAAGTGCCACATGCCTGATGAATTTAAGAATGATTGTGATAGTCCAAGCAGGCATTAATGAAAATAATACTGACAGCAGAAAGAGAAGAGTGCATGATGACATTTGGAGCTTTTATGATAGGCTCAATAAGATTCTTTCCATTCTCATTCAAGCTGAACTTTTGACTAGACAGTTTGTGTTTTATGTATTTTATTACTTTGGGGCCAAATCCTAAGGTCAGTGTATGCAGCAGTATAGAGCATGTGAGTCCCAGCATACCATAAAAACTGGCTGCAATAATTTTTGGGCAAGAGTCTCTTATGGAAGGTCAGGCATTGGTGTATAGCAGGGGCAGGGGATCCCTAACTGCTGTGCAGTCAGAAGCTGTGAAACTGCTTATGGGGTGAGGCTCACATTTATATGTGCATACTGCAACCAGAACAACCCTATGTTAGAGATGGTCAACACTTTTGGATTTTTTAAAATTTGGACTTTTTTTGTAAGAGATTTTGTTGTTTATTTTACTGGTTGAGAGAGTGACAGTCATTTTTAACCTTTTCTTTCTGCATTTTTTTGACCAGCTCAATCCAGCATGTGTCCCAAGCAGACATGCCAAACCCGTGGAAAAAATGCAGAAATTGGGCTTGTTTTTGGCTTAATCGGCTTGTGAGTTGCTTGTTGTCAAGTTTTTGGCTTGTAGCTTGTTTGGCTTATAGCTTGTTGTAGCTTGTTGCTTCTTTTTTTTGATCGGCTCCCAGCAAGCAGGGGCAAGGTGGGGAGAGAGTCAGGGGTGCACAGCGGGCTCACCACAGTCCCAGACTCCACGCCAGGGGGATCTAGTACATAGAGTGTTGGGGTTCTTAGGGTTTGGCTTGTTTTGGCCTTGTTTTGAAACGGGATCAGCTTGATTTTCGGCTTATTGTGAAAGTTGGCAACTGTGGTCCCAAGTCTCCCTCTCTCCTGCCTCCACCCCAGCTTGGGCATTAGTTATTACTCAAGCCCTAGGACTACAGCAATTTCAAAGGCAGGAAGAAGAAGGACTCCTCCTTCTCCCTCAATGCCAAAGGAGGAGGAGGATCTGCAGCCCTTGGGGCCCCATCTCTTCTCAGGGCTGTCAGCAAAAGATTATTTTCAAGCATTGTGGCTCACTTTAGGCCCAGATCCTGCCAGAGCTTTGTCATTGACTTCCACAGAGCCAAAGCAGGGCATTATTCCATCCCAGCTCATTGTCAGCAGTGGAGAAAATCATTCCCATGTTGGGATGACAGGGAGGCAACACACATGACCAATACTTCTCCTAATACCACTTCAAGCACCTTATTACCATGTATAGAAGTTGGCTTGAGAGAAGTCTGTATATCCGCTCCTCCCTGAGGACTATTTAAATGCTATGCAGCCTTTTCAAGGGCAATTTTCCTATAGTACATGCTTGTTAGAGCTGGGTGGGAAGTGGTTTTCCCATTCCACCAAAATTTCAAAATAATTTCCTGTTCCACCTCAGGAAACTGAGACCATTTGAAATGTTTTAGAGAACTACTACTATCCCTCTGACTAGCTTGGTTGTAAAGGCACCCAGCTGGACTGTGGGAGAGCCAGGATCAAGTCCTTATACTGACTAGTTCAGAGCATGGTCTTGAAGCTGTGTTTTTCACAGCCAATACATTTCCACAAGTTTTGATTTGATTAATCTGCATTTTCTAACAAAAGTTTGTTCCAGTGAAAAATTCTCAACCAGCGACAGTGCTTATATTTCCACAGCTATGGAACTCAGCTGTTACAAAAAACTGTGTTGGGCTTCACACAATGGACAGGGATCCCGCAGAATGATGTTTGGTTCTTTGTTTGTTTTACATTTTGTTTTGTTTTGTTTTATGTATGGAGTTAAAATTATTTTTTAAAAGAATCAAAAGGGTTTTGTACCAGCAGTTGTGAATGGGTGTACAAACCCCACACTGGCCAGGAAAAAGTTAACAAGCATCTGTGCGCTTAATCAGCTCTAACCTGCTACACCTGAGTTAGGCGCTAGGCTTCGGGGGAGGAGTTAAAAGGAGAGAGCCCAGATCACCTCTAGGTTGGCTGGGAAGAGGAACATACTTCTAGCTTTCACTCTGAGCCAGGAACTGCTTGAAAAACTGCTGCCTGTCAGAGCCCTGGAAGGGAAGGTAGGCCTGAAGTGAGATTATTGTAATGATGTGCTACAGTGCTTTGTTTGTTGCTGGATAAAGCTGATGCAAGTGGTGCCTTGCCTAAAAGGGATGATAGCCAAATAAAAAACTTGTCATGTGTACCTGACTAGTGATCTCGTAGTGATTGTCTGTGTTCCTGTCACACTAGGCTAATGAGATCATGAAATATCTTGAAGCAAAATCCCCTGTGAGCCAGGTCTGAAATGTAAAGTGCATTTATGGTGTGGGTTTTTTTTGTTTGTGTGTTGTTTGTTTTTTTTAAGTGACACTGTTATATTGGCATTTTCTTTCTCAATAGAGCTGTTCATTTTGTGTATTCAGGCTCATTTATATGTCCCCTATTACCATAGGATCTAAGCACCTTCTAAGAATTATTTATTTCTATTTTTTAAAAGTCTCTCTCTTGATTCCTATCTTTTAAAAGAAATAGCTTGTTAGTTTTAATTGTGTGTTTGTGAATGACTTACTAAGGGGCAGTCAAAGAGATGAGTTGTGATTTTTAGTGAGGTTGGTGTTCCTCTTTTGAAATTATGACTACCCTTCTGAACATTTATGGGTGCTCAATGTCTCAGAGGGTGAGGTGATCTCTTATGAAGCTAGTGCCAGTCCTCTGGAGAGCTTTGAATCTCCGCATAGAGACATTAAACTGGGCTGTGTATCCATTGGGGTGTTAGTACCCTGATGCTTCGCGCTCTTCACTGTTTCTGTCAATCTGTGTTGCTAAGCACAGAGGTTGATATGATTTGCATAAGCAGGAGATGTTTCGAGGCATGTGGTCTCATTCCTAGTCATAAGAAGTTGCAGTAATGAAGCCTGGGATACATGGAACCTCTATAGCCAGAATTGTCCAATAGGCTAGAGCATAGGCTTTTAGCTTGTCATGGATGCATGCTTATTGGGCATCATAGCCTTCGGGAGACAACTTTTCCTACATGCATTTGCTTTCTCACTATCATCAGTTCTGTCTCGACTATGTTCAGCTATAGCAAGCTGCCCTTCATCCAGGTTCTGATTTTGGTTAGAGATTTTTAAAGTTGGGAATTGGTTTTTGAAAAAGCATTTGGTGTTACCTGCTGGTACTTCAGACTGTGATATCTCACCAGCTTTTTTAGAGGTTTGGGACTTGCATGGAGAATGAGGGGGAGACCTGTGTTTTGTATGAATATTAGCTGTAGCACAGCTTACCTACTTGATATAATTGTCTGACTACACAGAGTTAATTCAAAGGAGCTCTTAGGAATAGCAAACGGGAAACAAAACAATGGTCAGATAAGACATCTGCAGTCAACAATTTTAAGGGAGTTAAGATAATAGTGAGGAATCTATTAATTGGAAGGATGCTATTTTCTGGTGCCAGCTGTTTCTTGGCAAGGCCGGAGTCTAGATTCAAAAAGGCCAATGAACAGTTAAGAACCCTACCTAGAGAGGCAGGGTGGGCATGAGTGGGCAGCAGTTACTTGGGCAAGACAGAGGCAGAGTGCTGCAGATTTTCTTCTCCAGCCAGCAATAGATGGGCTAAGTGGAGCTTACCAAAATTTGCAAAGAAAGGATAATGTTTAGGTGAGACTGGATGTGTACAGACTTCTGTTTTAACTCATTTCTCTGAATATGTACCTTTAGGTGAACAAATAGTTTGTTTTGAAGGACCTGTTTTGAGTCACTTTAGTCAGCTGCTGGTCAGAAGGTCCTCAAGGAAAGTTCAAATGCCAAATACAGTTAAGCCTATTGATTATCATGAGTGGTAAATGGGGACTTTGTCCCACAGACTCAGTGACAGCGTGGTAGGACTGCATCGTTCCACCCAGAAAGGGGTGATGGTAGCAAAGTTTACCAGCGGGGCACATTCAAGAGGGACTGCAAAGTGATGCTCACCCTCTAACTGTGACCATCCAGTAAGAATCCATAGGTGAGGGTCTTAGAGGTGGAGAAACAGCTGCCTGTAATGTACCTGTGAGTCAGAATGTGAAGGATCTCTGCCATTTCAGTGCATTTCAATGCACCCTTGCATTGGGGTTGGGGAAAAAGGCATAATTCATTAATTAAATAATGCACAGAGACCCAGTAGGATGAGTATGGCTAGGAGGTGATCATCTGCTGGTGCTGCAACTGCTGTCTCTGTAGCCTTCTCTGACCTTAAGTCTGACAGGCATCAGGCTATTGGCATTTAATGGGTGCTTTTAGAAAAAAAAAGTTTCCATTTTCTTGATTCTTTTGCTTAGAAAAGGGAGGATAAACATTGGGCAATAATTAGTTCAGCTCATGCATTATGAACACAAATTTTAACCCTACCCTAACCCTCATTTTTACCCTGAATTGGATATAGCAGAACATGGCAATTGCACTTTACTGACCCCAATAATGCACCTTTTTTGAGTCAGGAGTGCTTGCAGTTCTCAAATTGTTCTAACTTATGCCAGCTTGATGAACCAGGGCATTTTTGGCCATTTATCCTTTTTATTTTACTTCTGGGCTTCCTGATTGCCTGGCTGCTACTTAACAGATATTTTGTGTTGTCCCCAGCATCATTCTCTAAACAGAGGGAGAATGATCCAAATTAAAACACAGCTGTAGCCCTGCCCACGAAGGCTCAGTATAGGAAAAAAACAATGTCCCTCATGAGAGGTGCTCTCCCTGTGGGGTTGTCTGCTGGGCCCCCAACTTCTGCCAATTCCCCCCATCTTTTGCTGTCTGAAACCCCTGGGTGGGAGTCTTTGCTACCCTCAACACAGAAGCAGCAAGCATTTTGCCTTCCTGGGAGAGGGAGCACTAGGTAGAGGCGGCAGCAGCAATGCTACGCCCACCAGAACAGGTGCAATAGCCAGATAGGCAACATCTCAACTAGAGGGAACCAACCATTACTCAATCTCAGAGGGACAAATGGGTCCCTCTGAGAACGAATTGAGCCCAGAATGATGTCCAAGCCTGACCGAGGACAAGCAAAGTCCCATTGAGAGTGAGTCAAGACCAGCAGATGTCAGAGGAGGATTCAAGCTCCACCATGGGCAAGCAAAGTTGAGCAAGATTGAAGGCATAGGTGTCTACCTCATTTTGGTATCTGTCTCTACTGGGTGGAGCTTGGGAGAAGGCCAATGCACCCCCTTCCTCCCCCCGGCCATTTCAAGCCTTGGGTACATGACTAGAAAGAACTCAGCTTGACTTTTAAATGCCTGAGTGAGTTTTGCAGAGCTGACTGTTGAGGAACAAAAGTCTTCACCCTTCTAGACTGAGCAAATTTGAAACAGAATTGTGTGGAGACAATAAACATGGAGCCCTATAATGACACTCTTATATTCACATTTCTGAGGGTAATCTCATCTTAATAAGATTTATAGACAAATTGGTTTCTTTAAGAACTTGCTGAGACAAGAACTTTTTTTATTTCCAGAGGTCTTGGATTTTGAAAGGTATTACTGACTCTGATAGTTTTGTTCTCAAGATGGAAAGGTGTATAAAAAACCCTTTCTGTATCTCCTGCCTTTAGTCATGATTGAGGAAAAAAGAGAGCTGAGTTCCTTTTCATTGTGCTGCTTTCCTCAAGACTCTGAAGAGGTAGTATTGAAATATGTCCTATTGAAAACATTTAGGTTTTCTTTTTGGGAGCACTCTCCTTTACAGAATATTGATATTCCTTTTTTCGTGAGAGCAGGCTGCACCGTTTCTCATTTCTAAAGAATGTATTTCAATTTCACAGGTGGAATGCATAATTCCAAAAGACTACTTGCAGCATTTTTCAATACATATTGAGCTTTTTTAAAAAAAGTTCTGATTAAGGAGTACATCTTTAACAGCAGGGGCAGCCAAACGGACAGTCAAGAAACCGCTTTTTAAATTGCATGAGTACAGAAAGCCAGCTATGAAAATGAATTGTGGAACCTTTAAATGCTAATATATTTTATGCAGGACTGAAATCCAGCACTCCTATAAGAAAGAAACAACTGTTTCAGATAGTTTGCCTCATAAGTGATTATATTATGTTGGCCAAATAGTTCCATTAAAATGTTTGAAATTCATTCAATATGTTAATGTTGACAAGCACCCATCCAGTGTATCAATTCACTTATAACTTACTTCTCATGCATATCTTGAAGTATTTTACAAAAGAGCACATATGAGTGGTGAAAAAAGAAAATGTCAGTGACATACAATGAGCAAAGCAAGAGTAAGCAGACAGGTCCAGGATTTTGCTACATAAGACATTTTAACAAAATGAAATAGAAAAACCTTTAACTGTGATTTAAAGCATGAAAAGATGTGACAGACCTAAAGTTGTTGAGCCAAATATTGTAAAGAATAAAAGTCCTTGTCCTGGCAGTTTAAGGGCCAGGTCACTAGCTGTAGATGAATGGGGGTATGTTTATATTGCAATTAAAAACCCTATGGCTGGGCAATGCCAGCTGATTTGGCATCACAGTGCTTGGGCTAAGGGGTCGTTTAATTGCATGTTCGGGCTCAGTCTGGAGCCTGGACTCCAGGACCTTGTGAGATAGGAGCGTCCCAGAGCTTGGGCTGCAGTCCAAGCCCGAATGTCCACACTACAGTTAAATAACTCCTTAACCTGAGCCCTCTGAGCTTGATTCAGCTGGCACAGGCCAGCCTCAATTGTCTAATGGCAGTGTGGACATCTCCCATTAAGGAAACATCCAGGATATGTATACTGATATGGAGGAAAAAGCAGTTAAAGTTAGGACTGAGACCTTCTCTAGCAAGGTAAGGTTTTTAGATGCAGTCAACTGCTTCAGTGGTAAGTGTAATGAACAAAGGTCAATGGCTATGCTCTGTGGCAGATTTGCCAATTTATACCTGATAAGAGCTTTTAGTACCAGATAAAACCACCAAAATGATGATACTGGGATTCCAAATTAAAAGGATTTGCAGTGGATTAGGGTGGTAGAGGCCACAGAAACTGAGGCATAGATGAGTCTCAGTAAATAATATACTTTATTAACTACATTACATTTCTATGTTGCCTCTGTGTGAAGGAACCCAAATGACAGTACACTTCTCTCACCACTGAAATGCAGCCAGCTTTGGTGTGAAACACAGCAGGGTAGGAGAAGGAGTGTAGGGGGGAGGAATGGAAAAACATCCCTCTGTTAATTATTTTTATTTAATGATTTCTCTAAAGTGCAGATTTTTCCTTCAGACTTAGCCATGTTTTTTATTACAAATTTGATGCATGAGAGAGTTGCTAGTGTATATTTAGCACTCTTTTGTCAGCCGCTGGGGAACTCAGTAATTTTGTTCTATGTAAAGAAACATAATGAAAGTATAGACACTATTATACAGAAGATTTTTGTAAAATGTGATTTATATGTAAATGCCATTAGCTTGATATTTTTGCAATTTTCTGAATGTCTATTTAGCTTCCACAAATAAATTTATGAAGTAATTATAACTGGATTGTAGTTACTAAGCATATTTCATACTAATATAATGATATTGAATTATTTTAATGAACAAGGCACCTGTGCTTCTATGTGTGAATAAAAATTGGAGTTTAGCTTGGAGATTCATTCCCTTAGGGGATCAGAAGTCCATTCCAATGAAAAGAGGATCCTTCTCTTGGCCTTGTTTCTGTCTCACCACCTTTGAAGCCCTGCTTCACCGCCTCAATTAGAAGGAAGGTGGAAGAATGGGTGGGTTTCCAATTACAGCCAGTCTCCCTTATCCTGCCAGAAAGCTCACTTTTAAGTTACTTGAGGCAAAATGTAATCTCTCACTATGAAATTAAGTGAGCTGTCAATCCCAACCCCTGCAAACTCTGGAAAGAGACCTACAAGATCCTACAAGAAAGCTTTACTTCTGATAAATTCAATGCCAAAAAGAGATTTATTGGACCTCATTAGCACAGCCTTCAGTATAGCAGGTATGTTTGTTCCCTGGCACACACTTACTTTCACTCTCCCTTGATACTGTTAGCCCACATGTCCAACATGTAAAAATGTTTAGCTTTAATATTCAGGCTAGAGACTTCAAGATAAATTACATAAATTGGTGGGACAACGGAATCCGCTGCATCACTGTTTAATTGAGGTTGGAATTAGTGTGCTGACTAATTGTTGCTTGGCTTTGCTTGGCTATTTTTTTATGGCTTGATTGAGAAAGTGATTGCTGAAAAGTTGAACTGTTTTGTTTATTTTTAGTAGTTGATTTGGAAGTATAACCTAAATCTTCATCATGTATGTTATTCATTTACTTATTGCTATTTTAGTGGATTTTTTCCAACACAGCAATGAAAACCGTAATCAAGCCACCTAAAACATCTCAGTAAATTCAAGTTAAGCTGACTCCATGGTATAGTTCAGTGGAAATAAAACAGAAATGGAGTCACTTAATACCCTAAAGAGCAGCCTGATGTGTGCTTAAGCTAAGCAAAAGAAAATAGGGGAAGAACGATAAGTTTAAAAAAAAAAATGAGAAGGAGAATACAGAAACAATAGGTTGTTTTTTTCCCTTTTCTTTAAGCCACATTAATGGAGCTGGTTCACCACTTTTATGCCAGTTTTGTAACACAAGGATCAATCAAGCTCAATATATCAAAACTAAACCATAAAGCAAAGATCAGGCTTGAGCCATCAATAGGAATCGCCAACCTAGATCAGAACCAGGAATTACCTAGTCCAGAATCCTCCTTCTGACAGGGACCAGAGCCAAGAGCTTCAGAGGAAGGTGCAAGAAATGTGATTGTTCCACATCTGTGCACTTTGAATTAGTCTCTCATGAAGGTGTCAACCTAATATGTAATAGTTGGAGATTGATTTAAATGCTGAAGCATGGGGTTTTGTATGCCTTCCAATTTTTATTTTTTTTTAGCATTAACTGTTACAATTCTGGATATTCTTGTTCATAAATATACAAACTCTTCTTGAATCTTGCTAAATTTTTGGTCTCCATGTCATTCTGCAGCAATCAATTCCAAAATCGAATTACATTTTGCTTGAAAAACTAGTTTCCTTTATCAAATTTAAATTTGCCACCTTTCATTTTCATTGAATGTCAACCTTCTGTAGACCATTATTTTTTCTGTCATGTCAACTCTTACTCATCTCCTTTCTAAGCTAAACAATCTCAATCTTCAGTCTCTCCATGTGAGAGTTTAGGCCCCTAATTGTTCTCATCATGTTTCCCTCAATATCCTTTTTGAGATGGGATCACCAGTACTGCGTACAATATTTCAGATGGCGGTTATACCATTGATTGATGTAATAGACTGATCTCCACATTCTCTATCCCACTCTGACTCGGAGGTCCCCAATCTGTGGGGCACACCCCTCTAGGGAGGGCACAGAGGAACATTTGGGGGGGCACAGTTGGACCTGGGCCAGCCCCTACAGGGGGTGGGGAGGGAGCACCACCAGCTCCGCTCCTGGCCCTGGGGCCCCACACCACCATCTCCGCTGCCACTCCCAGCTATGGCCCCAGTCTTGGCACCCTTATCCCTGTCCGCATCCCCCTCCCTCCTGGAAATCTGGCCCCAGCTCCAGGAGGCTGGAGGTGGTGTGGACAGGGGTAAGGGTGTGTGTGATAAATGGGGGTGGGGAGGAGCTCCCTTTTATGGACACCCAGCCAGTAAGCTACAAAACCCCTGTTAGTAGCTATTCTCCACTTGCTTTACCTGTAAAGGGTTAAAAAAGCCTATAGGTAAAAGGAAGGGAGTGGGCACCTGACCAAATGAGTCAATGGGAGGGCTAGAACTTTTTAAAATGCGGGGGGGGGAGACATTCCCTTTGTCTGTCTGGTCGTTCTCCAGAGAGAGGGGACAGAGAAGAGACAGGGCTGGAGCTATGAAAATCACCAGATCATACCTAGAAACTACTCAATTTGAAGCCCCAGATCTGTAAGTAGATCAGGAAATGTCTAAAAGACGCGATTAGGTTTATCTCTTTTTATTTCTCTAAGGCCTGTGGACTCCTCTGCTAGCCCTCAAATGCTTTGTTTTGCTTGTAACCATTAAGCTGGACCTCAAGAAAACCATTCTTGATGCTTAATTATTATATTTGCTCTTTTTAAATCTAGCAATAGCCTAAGTTCCAGATGTATTTTCTTTTTTGTTTTTAATAAAATTTACCTTTTTTTAAGAACAGGGTTGGGGTTTTTTGTGTCCTAACAGTTTGTACATATGTTGTTTAATTAGCTGGTGGCAACGGCTGATTTCCTTTGTTTTCTTTCTCAGCTCTTCGCTGGAGGGGTGTGTGTAAGGGCTTGAGGTTACCCCACAGGGAGGAATTCCCAAGTGCTCCTTCCTGGGTTTTTTGCACTTGGGCGGTGGCAGCATCTTCCCATCCAAGGTCAGATCCATGTAATCCATTCTAGACAAGGTTGTGAGTGTGCCTTGGCAAAAAAGTTCTTTACTGTATATTCTTTGGGATATGAGAGAAGCAGGAGGAAGAGAAACTGTTGGCTAGCTGAAGTTCAAACACAGCTGCCTTTGCTGGCGTTCTGAAAATGGAGCTACACGTGTGAACTGCAAGATTTGCTGATATTGCCATCAAAAACACCTGCTCAGGCATATAAATAATTGTGGGGGGAAAAACTGGGAATTCACTATACTCTCTTGGCATCCACTTATTTCTTTCCCAATGAAGTAATTACCACACCTGGAATCCTTTGGCAATTGTGGCAGTATCATTTTCCCCCTATATTTTAATGTATTTTTGCACTTTTGCAAAAAGCACTGTGCTCTTTTTCTGTTAGCGTGGTTGTGATTATCCCCTGTATTTTTATCCAGTTATCTTCTGAATTCTTCTCTTCCTGCAATAAGAGCAGGAGACCTTACATGCACCATGTACAGGGAAAAAAACACTTCAAGCACTTAGGTCCTGAGAGTTCCCACACACGATAAGGCCCCTTAAGAAAAGAAACCAGCCTGACAGATTCAAGGCTCTAGTTGTTGTTTGTCTTAAAAACTACTTGAAAGGTTTTCTTCTTGTGCTTATGCTTAACTCCCATCTGTATTACGGTAGACAATCTTAAATGCTCTATGGACCTATCTACTTGATCTTTATTTTATTATAGTAATCCTTGATTGAGGCCCTACAATCATGAAAGACACAGGTTTGGTGGTGTGGGTTTTTTTGTTTTTTTGTTTTTTTTCATGTGAAAGATACAGCTATAGATGTGGCCTGTTGCTACTGCTACAGTATATTTTTCCCCTTACTGAATTGCTTTGGGATAGATTGTGGATAATGCTGCTCCTTTGTTTACTTTATTACTGATATTTGCTTAAAATCTAACATTGTCTCTGATAAAATGTCTTAGACGTGGAAAAGGTAAAACTCCTTCAGATAAAATAAGACACAACTCAAACCTTCACGCAAAAGTTGAACCAAACTCAAATCTGCTCTTTGCTCAATTTCTCAGAAGTTTGAACATTTAATATTTTTCATCCAGGCTCATTGTAGGTACATTTGGCTAATGTTTTTTAGGACTTCTTCTAAGACACTGTTTAATAACAAAGGAGGCAGCTCCAAATTTGTGTTTCAGTACACATGTGCTGATCATGAGGGCTTTAAACTAGGTTCACCGGGGGAAGGAGACCAAAGCCCTGAGGTAAGTGGGAAAGTGGGATACTGGGAGGAAGCACAAGCAGGAGACCGCAAGAGGGGAGGACTCCTGTCTCAGACCGAGAAAGCGGGACAATCAGCGAGTTATCTCAAGTGCCTATACACAAATGCAAGAAGCCTGGGGAACAAGCAGGGAGAACTAGAAGTCCTGGCACAGTCAGGGAATTATGATGTAATTGGAATAACAGAGACTTGGTGGGATAACTCACATGATTGGAGTACTGTCATGGATGGATATAAACTGTTCAGGAAAGACAGGCAGGGCAGAAAAGGTGGGGGAGTTGCTTTGTATGTAAGAGAGCAGTATGACTGCTCAGAGCTCCAGTACGAAACTGCAGAAAAACCTGAGTGTCTCTGGATTAAATTTAGAAGTATGAACAACAAGGGTAATGTCGTGGTGGGAGTCTGCTACAGACCCCCAGACCAGGGGGATGAGGTGGACGAGGCTTTCTTCCAGCAACTAACAGAAATTGCTAGATCACAGGCCCTGGTTCTCATGGGTGACTTTAATCACCCTGATATCTGCTGGGAGAGCAATACAGCAGCTCACAGACAATCCAGGAAGTTTCTGGAAAGTGTAGGGGACAACTTCCTGGTGCAAGTGCTGGAGGAACCAACTAGGGGAAAAGCTTTTCTTGACCTGCTGCTCACAAACAGGGAAGAAATAGTAGAGGAAGCAATAGTGGATGGGAACCTGGGAGGCAGTGACCATGAGATGGTCGAGTTCAGGATCCTGATACAAGGAAGAAAGGAGAGCAGTAGAACAGAGACCCTGGACTTTAGAAAAGCAGACTTTGACTCCCTCAGGGAACTGATGGGCAAGGTCCCCTGGGAGAATAACATGAGGGGGAAAGGAGTAGAGGAAAGCTGGCTGTATTTTAAAGAAACCTTATTGAGGTTGCAGGAACAAACCATCCCCATGTGTAGGAAGAAAAGTAAATATGGCAGGCGACCAGCTTGGCTTAACAGTGAAATCCTTGCTCGTCTTAAACACAAAAAAACAGCTTACAAGAAGTGGAAGATTGAACAAATAACCAGGGAGGAGTATAAAAGTATTGCTCAGGCATGCAGGTGTGAAATTAGGAAGGCCAAATCACACTTGGAGTTGCAGCTAGCCGGAGATGTTAGGAGTAACAAGAAGGGTTTCTTTAGGTATGTTAGCAACAAGAAGAAAGTCAAGGAAAGTGTGGGCCCCTTGCTGAATGAGGGAGGGAACCTAGTGACAGAGGATGTGGAGAAAGCTAGTGTACTAAATGCTTTTTTTGCCTCTGTCTTCACAGACAAGGTCAGCTCCCAGACAGCTGCACTCTGCAGCACGGTATGGGGAGGAGGTGACCAGCTCTCTGTGGAGAAAGTAGTAGTTCGGGACTATTTAGGAAAGCTGGACGAGCACAAGTCCATGGGGCCGGATGCGCTGCATCCGAGGGTGCTAAAGGAGTTGGCCGATGAGATTGCGGAGCCATTGGCCATTATCTTTGAAAAATCATGGCGATCGGGGGAGGTCCCGGACGACTGGAAAAAAGCTAATGTAGTGCCCATCTTTAAGAAAGGGAAGAAGGAAGATCCAGGGAACTACAGGCCAGTTAGTCTCACCTCAGTCCCTGGAAAAATCATGGAACAGGTCCTCAAGGAATCAATCCTGAACCACTTAAAGGAGGGGAAAGTGATCAGGAACAGTCAGCATGGATTCACCAAGGGCAAGTCATGCCTGACTAACCTAATTGCCTTCTATGATAAGATAACCGGCTCTGTGGATGAGGGGAAAGCAGTGGATGTGCTATTTCTGGACTTTAGCAAAGCTTTTGATACAGTCTCCCACAGTATTCTTGCCAGCAAGTTAAAGAAGTATGGGCTGGATGAATGGACGGTAAGGTGGATAGAAAACTGGCTAGATGGTCGGGCTCAACGGGTAGTGATCAATGGTTCCTTGTCTAGTTGGCAGCCGGTATCAAGTGGAGTGCCCCAAGGGTCGGTGCTGGGGCCGGTTTTATTCAATATCTTCATTAACGATCTGGAAGATGGTGTGGACTGCACCCTTAGCAAGTTTGCAGATGACACTAAACTGGGAGGAGTGGTTGATACGCTGGAGGGTAGGGATAGGATACAGAGGGACCTAGACAAATTAGAGGATTGGGCCAAAAGAAATATGATGAGGTTCAACAAGGACAAGTGCAGAGTCCTGCATTTAGGACGAAAGAATCCCATGCACTGCTATAGACTAGGGACCGAATGGCTGGGCAGCAGTTCTGCAGAAAAGGACCTAGGGGTTACGGTGGACGAAAAGCTGAATATGAGTCAACAGTGTGCCCTTGTTGCCAAGAAGGCTAATGGCATTTTGGGTTGTATAAGTAGGGGCATTTCCAGCAGATCGAGGGATGTGATCATTCCCCTCTACTCAGCACTGGTGAGGCCTCATTTGGAGTACTGTGTCCAGTTTTGGGCCCCACACTACAAGAAGGATGTGGATAAATTGGAGAGAGTCCAGCGGAGGGCAACAAAAATGATTAGGGGGCTGGAGCACATGACTTACGAGGAGAGGCTGAGGGAACTGGGATTGTTTAGTCTGCAGAAGAGAAGAATGAGGGGCGATTTGATAGCTGCTTTCAACTACCTGAAAGGGGGTTCCAAAGAGGATGGATCTAGACTGTTCTCAGTGATAGAAGATGACAGAACAAGGAGTAATGGTCTCAAGTTGCAGAGGGGGAGGTTTAGGTTGGACATTAGGAAAAACTTTTTCACTAGTAGGGTGGTGAAGAACTGGAATGGGTTACCTAGGGAGGTAGTGGAATCTCCTTCCTTAGAGGTTTTTAAGGTCAGGCTTGACAAAGCCCTGGCTGGGCTGATTTAGTTGGGTTTGGTCCTGCTTTGAGCAGGGGGTTGGACTAGATGACCTCCTGAGGTCCCTTCCAACCCTGAGATTCTATGATTCTATGATCATTAGAGTGAACGTGCTCTTTCATGGAGACTTTATTTGTACTTGATTTCACTAATCATAGAAATGTAAGGCTGAAAGGAACCTCAGGAGGTCATGTGGTGCAGTCTCCTGCACTGAGGCAAGATTAAGTATACCTAGACCATCCCTGACTGGAGTATATCTAGCCTATTCTTGAAAACATGCAATCATAGGGATCCCATAGCCTCTCTAGGTAGCCTGTTCCAGTGCTTGCTTATAGTTTAAAAGCTTTTTTACCTAATAGCTAACCTAAATTTCCCTTGCTGCAAACTAAGATCATTACTACTTGACCTATTGTTAGTGGACATGCAGAACATTTGATCACCATCCTCTTGATAACTCAATAATATGAAGGACTGTTATAAAGTCCCCTGTATTCATCTTTTCAGTTCTTGCAGCCTTGTCTTATAGGTTGGGTTTTCTAAACCTCTTATTATTGAGACTTCTATAAATTCGACCTAATTTCGTAGTGTAGACATACCCTTAGTGTGGTGCCCAAAATTGGATGCAACACTTTAGCTGAGGCCTCACCAGTGCAGAGTAGAATGGAACAACTAACTCTTGTCTTACATACAATACTTGACTCATACTCAAGAAATAAAAATACTCATCCTGGACATTTTTTATATATAATGGGAAAGTAGACTGACCTTTTTCAAAGATGACTAAAGATTTTGGGTGCTTAGATTTTGGGGTATGCAAGTTAAGAAAATCTAAATGTACCTAACTTTCAGAAAGTGCTGAATAACTTCCCCTTTAAACTGTTTGTAATTTGGCACCCAGAAATCTAGGCATTCAGAATCACTAGTTACATAACAAAACACAAGAGATTGTGTACAATAGGAAATTTCTTATCCCTTTTTTTTTTTTTTTTTCAACAAGAGTATCACTGTTACAATGATGTTAACTGTTGTGTAGATTGAGCTCAGGCACTTTTACTACTTTGTCACGTTAACCTCCAAACTCTTACTGGGTTATCCTCAATCAGACTGTGAAGGTATAGGGATAACTGAATAATTAAGGGCTTCTCATATACGGGTTGTCAGGTTCCTTCCCCCTCTGAACTCTAGGGTACAGATGTGGGGAGCCGCATGAAAGCCCCATAAGCTTATTTCTACCAGCTTAGGTTAAAACCTGGTACGCTGCCACCACCAAGTGATTTAACAAGAAACAGGGAAAGAACCACTTGGAGTTCCTCTTCCCCAAAAATATCCCCCCAAGCCCTTACACCCCCTTTCCTGGGGAGGCTTGAGAATAATATCCTAACCAATTGGTTACAAAGTGATCAAAGACCCAAACCCCTGGGTCTTTGGACAATGGAAAAATCAGTCAGGTTCTTAAAAGAAGGATTTTATTAAAAAGAAAATGTAAAAATCATCTCTGTAAAATCAGGATGGAAAATAACTTTACAGGGTAATCAGATTCAAAGAGCCCAGAGGAACCCCCTCTAGCCTTAGTTTCAAAGTTACAACAAAACAGGGATAAACTTCCCTCTAGCAAAGGTAAAATTCACAAGTTGAGAAAACAAAGATAAACTAATATGCCTTGCCTGGCTGTTACTTACAAGTTTGAAATATGAGAGACTTGTTCAGAAAGATTTGGAGAACATGGATTGATGTCCAGTCCCTCTTAGTCCCAAGAGCGAACACACCCAAAACAAAGAGCACAAACAAAAGCCTTCCGCCCCCTTCCCTCCCCCCAATATTTGAAAGTATCTTGTCACCTTATTGGTCCTTTGGGTCAGGTGTCAGCTAGGTTACCTGAGCTTCTTAACCCTTTAGAGGTAAAAGGATTTTGGTGCCTCTGGCCAGGAGGGATTTTATAGTATTGTATACAGGAGGGTTGTTACCCTTCCCTTTATAGTTATGACATGGGTACAGATGAATGGTCTTAGCTAGAGGTTCTGGCAAATATGTGCTACTGAAATAACAATTCTTTGTTTCCAACAGGCAGAATTAATATATAAATCATATACATACAGTATGTGTGACAGACCTGTGGAGCCAAGATCTAGAACCTGATACTTCACAATCAAAAAATACAGGCTACCAACATTTGCACTAGAGGAGGTCTTTTGTAGCTCATAGCAGTGGTAGGACTCTAATCCTTTAATTTAGCCAGTCACTAGTGGACATATTATGACTACTTGATCTTACAACATGAAAGACAAAAACCTAGCAAAAGGTGTGAGAAAGGGATGCAATTAACAAGTTGAGTGAAATGACATTTGTATTGTAAAGTGTGTGTGTGCAGTTTGTGTATGCAGAAATGATCCCTGTTGCCCTTTTACCTACAATTACTACCTGGCTAACTTTTGTAGCCATCACAGCCAAAGTTAGTATTGAGGAGGGACTTGAACAATGAGAAGCTAGTTGTCTGTCTGGTGTATCAGTTTGAGAAGTATCTTATCTATGCACAGGATAGAATGGAAGAAGTGCAAAGGTCATTGTGAGAATAGTTGGGTTATGTGAGTTTGTTGTTTTTGACCCCAAGTCAGTAAGTTACTCTCTAAACACCACCCTGTAAGAAAATGCTTGTCTTGAGCATCTGAGGTCCACAGTTCAGGTCCAACAGCTAGGTGCTAATCTGTAGTAAAAGCTATAAACAGACACAGGGCTTGTCTACACAGTGTCTTAATTTGCACTACCTGGAATATAAATTCTAATGTGCACCAGCATATTGTCCACTAACTGGTCTCTGTGGACCCTGCTGGCATACAGTGAAAGTTCCCTAGAGCACGTTAATGTAGCCTCAGTACTATATTGGGTGCTCTAGGAAGCGTTTAGTGTGTGCACCATGTTGATAAGCCCACAGTTACTGTATAAATCAAACACAACATATACCCACATATAGGGAGCAAGAATTGGACCCTTACTTTCAGCCACAAACACATCCTTCCACTATTTGAACTAAAGGTGAACACAGTGGTAGAAAGAGTGCCTGAGACATAAGCCCTTGTATCAGAGTCCTGGTCTGAGGCCTGAAATTAAGCAAAAACAGGCTGTGAGCAAAAGTCAGGCTCTGCCTGCCTGCGTGCACGCTCCCAGAACCTGGCAAGAACAGGGCTGATATTGAAGAAACACACATTCCTAATAAGTTCTAGGCATGGAACACTCACGCAAATGCATTCCAGAAGGGCAGTACCAGAACACCCGATACCAAGAATAGTACAAGCATGCTCGTCAAAGATAAGGTCAGGATGACAGTATGATGGGGAGAGAGAGGATTTGATTGAACCAACATGTACAAGGTGATGGGTGGTAGCTAGCCACATCAGAGGGTGGCAACTAACCATGTCAGAAGGGCAATATGTAACTTGTTTGTGTTGGTATATAAAATAGTCTCAGAGGGAATGTCTTTGTCTGGCCTATGGAAGAACAGAAAGTCCTGCCATACACTGAGCTGGTCCATTGTAATGGGCATACATGTGTTAGTGATCCTGTAGAGTCTGCGGGATACTAGGACCATGCCTCGTTGACAATAAACCTGGCCAGGTGCTTTCACTAAAAACAGACCCTATGGATTTATTGGACAGTTCAATGGAACAATATGACTTCCTCCCTCATATGCACAAAGACAGTGTATTACGAGTGGGAGGTTGCAGCTTCAGCAAGTTGTTGATTCTGCAGTCTGATGTCTGCTAGAATGAATTAATTTTGAAATAGATATAGGTTGAGCAAAGATGAAAATGTATTGTGCCATATTGGCTTTCATGTTTCATTGCATAGGGATTCACCAAGAGTGCCCCATTCCATTTGGAGCTGGATGGTGGAAGGTTGATCAGTAGTTGCCGTTTAACCTGGAAATGTAGGTAACTATCAGCTTTGGAAATAAAGACAGTGAGACTTGACTGAAGCAACCAATAGTCACTCAAAAGAATAGTCATTTATTAGGCGTGATGGTTTTCTAACAAAGGTGCAACAGAATTGTTCTTGCTATCTCTGGAGAGGCTTTGGGAGTGTTTTACTACAAATGCTGCCTAATTAAGATGGTCTTTTCCGATGCTTTCATGGTATAGTATTCATGTGAGACGGTGGTAGTTTGAGGGTTGTCTCTGGCTTTTATAGCAACTCCTATCTTAAGGAACAAAGGGTGACTCGAATCAGGGAGGATACATTTAGTTTTGAGGTTGGATATCTACAGGAATTGTGTAATGGAAAAAACAATCACTTTCAAGGGGAGCTAATATAGACCTATTTTTCCCCATTCTTGAACATAGATAATACACAGATGGCTTATGGTAATAACTGAATACGTTAGTATGTTGAAAGTATACTTGGAAAAATATGAATTAAAAAGATGTCATTGATTAGTTAATATCCAGTGTCCTTAATAACCAACCCACTCCTGGTTAAATAATATATTCTAGGAATTAACTGCTTGCATCATAATTATAAGAATATATGTTAAAAATAAAGCATGATTAAGTTGACTTCTGTTAGTGGTTTGAGTTCACTAATAAAATCAAAGTTGTTAAGCTTCCTAGCTTTATTCCTATCTGATGAATGTAGGCAGCCTTTAGGTTAATATTTTTCCTTCTTCTGCAGATTTCATTAAATAATTAATTCATTAGCTAGGGTTGTAGGTAAGTTCCATGATTTCAAGCATTCAGAACATATCCGCTAACAAAGGGAGGAGATGATTTGAAGCTATACCAAATATACAAAGTTGAAAATTGATATACTATTTCCTGTTAGATATAATGTGCTAAAAATCAAAGGGTAAATTGTTAAATTTGCAGTCATGCACAAGCACCCATTAGAACAACAGCACATTATTACCAATTACTCAAGAATAATGGAAGCTTTACAAGGCTTAACTATGGTAACGGAAAGTTTAATCAATTATGGCAGTTATGGATTTCTAAAAATACTTGCAAATTGGAAACCCAAGGTCATGCCAATTGTTTAATAGTGGTTAGGAGGCTTACAGATTTGCATCTTCATAAAATGCATTGTTTTACAGCATACTTCACATACAATTTCACTAGAAAAATTATTTAATTCCATTTGCTCAGTCTTTCAGAATAGCTGTGCTAGTTCATTTGAGTATTGACATGGATTCCCCCACAGTTACAGAGCAGTTGCACTCCTTCATGGATGAGGCTATTCATGCCATTTGTCTGCAGTATCATATACGCATATATGTAAGATCTCTGAGATTGATTACAAGCATTCTGTGGGATTTACTTCATCAGCTCGGTGAACTTTTCATACTTGCCATAGCAGATATTTATAAACCTATGAAGCATGAGACTTCAAATCAGATCTACCTGTCTTGATTCTTATTGCAGAATTTAATTTTTTATATTGGAGAAAAGATGATGCCCCATTCTTGTTTGAAATAGATTCATCTACAGTTAGGCAGGTCAAACAATTAAATTCTGTGGTCAGTATATACATAACCACAGAAGGCTTATGCAATGTCTGTCTGCATGTCTTTCTGTGCCTTTAAGACCCTGTTCTGCATGGCAGTTTCAAGCTCAGGAGAAATGGATAGAACTCCATTTGGAGCCAAAAACACTGCTTCTAAATCTGCCTGCAAACTTTTCAACAGATTATTGTGAGAGACTGCTCACTGACTTGTACATCTCCTGACTACTTTTGGACCAAGGCGTAAATACCCAAGTTAGGCAATTATAGTCCGCTCTTCTATATGGCAGTACAATGTGCTACCGCTAGCAGCATCAAGTTATTTGAGAGGGAAGTTCATGGTCTATGTATACCGAAAGGAGGACAGGACACTTGATATGGATTTTTAGTCAGGCTGCAACTTTATTATATAGATGTCTGGGACTACCTGGCAGACGCAGTGTACAGTGCAGGCAAATCCATGTTTATTCAAATCATGACTTGGGGCTTCCACCAGCCCCCCTTTATTTTCCATCCAGGTCCCACCAGCCAACCCATGGCTTGGATCTTACCATCCACCCCCCCTCATAGGAGGGTTAAGGTGGGCTATGAGAATGGGGATTGGGGGGTGGGATGGGGTACCTGGAGCCAAGAATCTTCATGCCAGGGCCGGCTCCAGGCACCAGCCGACCAAGCACGTGCTTGGGGTGGCCAATCTTGGTTCGGCAGGGCGGTGCTCGGGGGGGGGGGTGTTTTTGGTTCGGCAGGGCGGCAGGTTTTTTTTTTTTGTTTTTTGCTTGGGGCAGCAAAAAAGTTAGAGCCGGCCCTGCTTCATGCCACTGACTACATCATATGCTGAGGTTCCATAGAGCCAGTGGTATCTGCATGGATTCATTGCTAGCTCTTGGAGTAAGCTCACGAAATCTATCAAACTGGAAAGGAGACAAGGCATCTGCTATGCCATTATCCATGCCCGGCTCGTGCTTGGGGGGGAAAAAAACAGATGTTGAGGTTTAAACATTGTAGAACAAATGCCCCAACTTCATAACCCTGTGCGATTTGGAAGTTTGGCGATTGATAACCTGTACCACTGCCATGTTGTCGCAACAGAAACATGCCCTTTCATTAGCCAGCTCTGGTCCCCAGATAACCACCACAACTAAAAAGGAGTGTGGGGGTATGGAATTCCAAGAAAGTTGTATCACAAACAACCCTGTTTTGTGTCCAGGTGGCAAACAAATTTCTGGGCACACCACCTGCCTTGATAAAACACATTCCCACAATTAGTGGGAATCCTGCTTCAAATCCTGCTTCATCTCTCTAGTGACTTGTATGTAATGGTGTGGCCTGGCTATGCCCACTGTTGCCACTGCCATCCAGGCACAAAATGCCTGCCCCGGGGCAACAACCATGCAGGCAAAGTTGAGGTGCTCCAGAATAGATTGCAGGTCTCGCAGCATGAGTTTTCCTGAAGCTTATCCTGAGGGAGTCATGATATGCCCTCTCTAGTGTCCAGCTTGATCCCCAGGTAGGTCAATGTAATGGAAGGGCCCTCTGTGTTGTGTGCTTCTTTTGGGGGGGGGGAGGGGGGAGGAGAGGGGAGGACCTGAAATGTGTCCAATAGGTGAACACACTCATCTGTCCCAGCTTGTCTTGCAAACAAAAAATTATCCAAATAATGCACTAGTTGGTATAGCTCCGCTGCTTGCACCACTGCCCGGTGCAACACTGTACTAAATTTTTCAAATGCTGAACAGGATACTAAACAGCTCATGGGCATAGCCATAGTCAAAATAAAATTGTCCCTCAAAAAAGAAACTTAAAAGGTCAAAGTCCAATGGGTGCACTGACAGTAGTCAAAAAGCAGACTTGATATCACAGTTAGCCATTATTGCCCTCGGGCCAGAAGCCCTAACCATACGAACGGCTTCGTCAATGGAGGAACAGCACACAGGACATAGCATCAGGTCTATCCCATCATTAACAGAGCTACCTTGTGGGTACAACAGGCGATGAATTAATCGGTATGTCCCTGGACCACTCAGATTAATTGGTATGTCCCTGAATTAATCGGTATTGGGGACCAAACCCAGGGGGGAAACCCTCAAGTTTTCCATAGGTAATTGGTCAAATGGCCCAGCTGCCCTGCCCTCCTTTAATTCCTGTGTAATCTTTTCTTGAACAATATGTCCTATCCCAGTTACTGACTTTAAATTTTTTGACATCACAAGTCCTATTCCATACAAAGGGGATCTGAAATACCACAGTAAACCAGTCCCACAAATATGCCCCATCTGCCTTGTTAGGGTAATCCCATAGGACAACCTTTAACACATCCAGCCTAACTGGCATTGGTGCTTGTGCCTATTGCATCACCATCAACTCGTCCACCTCCCCAGCTTGTGTTCTGTCCCCCATAATCTCTTCCAACTGAGCCAAACCTGTGGTTGGCACTTGAGCCACCCCCAGTTCTGTTCCCCTTGCAATTGTCCCCTACCGCTCCAGCAAGAATGGGCTGAATTGGTCCCAAAACATATCTTGCACATGTGCTTGAACCTACAGGGGCTGTGAAAACTATTAAATGCCCTATTAAACTATTGTGCCCCTCCTGAGTTTGTAGTGGAAGGAACAGGCCACTATCCGTGTGAAATCTTTTTCCCCTCAGTCATCCACTCTAACCACAGCGTGTGATGCAGTATGTGCCATCGGATCCCAGTTTGTATTGCTGCCCTTAATCGAAACTGCTCGTCATAATTAAAGCAAGACATGCCCCCAGATGTATTGTATGCCCGCCTGATTCTATCCATATACTTAAATAAGGCTGAGCTTCTCTCTGGGTAAGCCTGTACTATAACACCTGCATAAATAAGGAAGGCAGCCTCCCAATTTTCCCAAGTTCTAGGCACCCATGGCCGCTTGGGTAACTCCTTATTTTGTATGCTCTGTTCCAGCTTACTTTCTGTCAACACCTCCCTGTGCAAGAGGGATAATATGTCCACATTCCCCACTTAGGATATTATCCTTGGGAGTTCACCTGCTCAGTACAACTATCAGGTCACCCACCCCAGCATAACCATACTTGGGAAGGTTATCTGTCAATGACCGGTGAGTTGACGTGCCCAAGGGTTTCCACCACACTGCTGCCCCCGCCGCACCCATGTGTGTGTGGGGTCTTCCCCACCTGCCTGTCTCCCTACTCCCAAACTCATGCCCGTGCTGGGCCTTTCCTGGAACCCAGGCCAGACTCATCACCCACAGATGCCTGAAGCTGTTGCAGCAACTGCAGATTAGCTTGCAGCAGCTGCACAGCACCATTAGTGTCTCCAGCAGGGGTGCACCCTTCAGATGGGTCTGATATGGATTCTGGGACTCCCATTCCTTGTTACCCTGCAAGGCTTACTCCTGTCCCCCTCCAGTATACTCTGAGATGGTACAAAGTGAGCCCGGATCCTGCACCTCCCTGAGGCCCGTGCAACCACCACACATTGCAAGGCCGGATATCACCTGTGCCACTTGTCGGTTGCAAAGCACACTCATCTCCTGGGTTCAGTGTAAAAACATCATGGTTCTGGGTGGCCCAGTGCACTTTGGAGGCCCCGCAGTACTGTGGAAACAACCTCACTGACCACTTGCCACAAATGGCTGCTGATTAACTCACCAGCAAACAGCCTGCTCACCTGCATGTGTAGTTGCCTCCCCTGGAGCATCCCCTTCCCTCAGTGCATGAGACTTTCCTGGGTGACCTAACACACCACTATAGGGTTCCCCAACTCCTGCCCTGGTAACAACCCCTTGCCCCTTGTGTGGTGAGCCCACTCCGGGCCACCATTTGCCCCTTTGCCCCCACTAGGACTGCCCTGTGCAGCGTTTGTTACCCCCGCCCCCAGTGAAGGTACATTCCTGCTGTGGCCAGATTAGCCCTGAGAGAAATGAGACAAAACCCATTTCCCCACGTGTTTGGTAAAAGCAGGGTTGGGACGAGAGGGAGCTAAGCTACCTCCTCTCCCCTTCCTTCCCCTTCCCCTCCCAATGCCTGGCGATCTGATCTGACATTGAGCAATCACACTAGCTGACTCACCTTCCCTGTGAGCAGCTCATACCCAGAATGAGCCTGTCCCTCTCTGGGGAAGTGGGGAGCTTCTCCCTGCTCTCACCCTCCTGTGACCATGTGGAGCCATGCTGCTCAGCAGGCCTAGATTCTCTGCTGCCTGCTGCTGCCTTGCCTGCTGCATGGAACAAAAGGGGCTTCCCCCGCCCAGGGCTTGAACCTTTTATGGCCTTCAGACCTCACATTCCTGGAGGGTGAGTCAGCGCTGCAAAGCTGACCACTGTTCACCTTTTGCAGCAGTCTCTGACCTCATTTTCCCCTGGCTTCTCCCCTGCCATAAAGCACAGCTGCCCTCCTTCGGCAAGCCCAGCCAACATTTGCCCCGCTTTAAGTGCGGTGCAGTCAACTGCTTTATCTAATATTGAGCTTGTGTTAGGGACTGCTTGTTAGAGGATATTGAGCCTTTCACTGGCTTTGTGTTCCAGGTTTCAAATACTACAGTGACGAGTGCTATAGAAAACCCTAACAAAGTTTAATAATTAGGCCAGATCCTCAGTTGTAGAATTCTGTTGACTTCAGTGAGTATATTGATATATCAGTAATAAACGCAAACTATTGCCATTGACTAGCTGTGTTTATTTTTTATTTTTTTTTTTTTATTTTTATATTTATATATATATATATATGTTTGTGGACTTGAGTCCATTCTTAATGGGGAAATGTCAGCCCCACAATCCATATTTGTATCTGTTGATGATTTTATCCAATGGACCAAGAAATTGATTCTGCATGCATTACTCTCTTAGAATTGGAGGTTATCACACTAGGTTAGGGTTGGTACTGTGGAAGAACTGGTATTTCCACTGGTACTGCTTGATTTCAATGATGCTATGCTGATTTACATTAGCTAAGGACCTGGCCAATGAGAAATATATTAAAGTACTATCAATTGCTGTAAGAAAAAAAGTTAACCCTTAAACAAGAAGAGAGAATCTTGCAATGATAGAGGTGAGCATGAGGGAGTTAAACGAAATGGCCATAAAATCTAGAGGAATCACTAATCACATTCTTTTCTGTGTCTGCAGGATCTTGAACTTTGTAGTTCATTAGTAGTGAACTTGTACCAACATCTTGACAATCCTGGTTTACAATTTAAGGTGCTGAGTCTGTGAACATGTACACATGCATAGTTTCACTTACATGAATAGTCCCAATTTGGGGAGGAGGTGGTGAAATTTCTTGGTAACTTTCAGTGTTTAGCAAACGATTTCAAAATGTATTAAAATTGGTTATCAGAATTGTTCATGCACTGAAAGCCTTGGTAAACAGTAACTATTTAAAGAAGTCTTAAAACACTTTTTAAAAACAAGTATTTTTTATTTTCAAACTTAAGGCTATTGTCATTGTGCCCATGACACAGACAGAGGATGATTAAATGCAGAGGCTGCAACTTTAAATAAACTTTGAATTGAGGTAACTACTCCAAACTACCTGGCAGGTTTGTTTTGGTGCAGTTCTCAACTGTCACCCATAGCCCCACACACTGCAAACCTGAGGGTGGGTGTGAACGCCATGCCCCCTTTAGGTCTGGAAAGGGACCCTGAGTGGAAGCCTGACTCCTGACCCACTCCCCTCCTTCACACTGGAGATATGAGAAATAAGATGAGGGGAGCCACAGGCAGTGCCAGACATAGACACCTCCTTACCATGCATTGTTATGCCCAGGTAGTCCACTGGGTTACAGTGACCTCATGTGGACACTTCCTAATTCCCCATCCACATTAGAACTTGCCAGAGGAAGAGGAGATGGATGAGGCATTGCTAGAACACATAACCAAAATATCCAAAACACAAGACCTGGTACTAATGGGGAGTATAAATATCTAGACATCTGTTAGAAAATATGATAAATATGTTAAAACCCAAAATTTCCAATAAGTATTGGGACAACATTTTGTTTTAGGAAGTAACCAGGAGGACAGTCATTTTAGACTTGATTATGACCAGCAGGGAGGAATTGGTTGTGAAAATAGAGCATTTGGATGAAAATGAGCATGAAAGGATAGATTTCTTGATTCTAAGGAAAGAAAATATGAGCAAAGCAGAATAAGAACAATGGACTTAAAAAACAAAAACCAGACTTTAACAAACTCATGAACTGGTAGGTAAGGTCCTATGGGAAGAAAATCTAAGGGATAAAGGAGTTCAGAAAAGCTTAGTTTCTCAAGGAGGCCATATTAAAGGCACAACAGCAAAGTATTCTGATGCAAAGGTAAGATTAAAAAATAGAAAGATAACAATATGCTTCTACCGGGAGTTCCTTATGACCTGAACATCTACAAGGAATCCTACCAAAAGTAGAAATGTGGACAAAGTGCTAAGGAGAAGTGCAAAATACTAGAACAAGCATGAAGGGACAAAATCAGAAAGGCTAAAGTACAAAATGAATTACACCAACCAAGCAACATTAAACTTCTTCTTATTGCCTTTTAACACATTAGGAGAGAGAAAAATGAAGGAAAGTGTAGGTCCTCTGCTTAGTAGGGAAGGAGAACTGATGACCTCAAGAAGACTGAGTTTAATGCCTATTTTGCTTTAATCTTCACCAAAAAGGTTAATGCTGATTAGCTACTCAACACAATTAATATTAACAAGGGGAGAGGAACACAGGCCAAAATAGGGAAATAATAGGTTAAAGAATATCTAGCTACATTAGAAGTAATCAAGTTGGGAGTGCTGGATGAAATTCATCCTAAGGTACTTAAGGAACTAGCTGAAGGAATCTTGGAATCATTAACAACTATTTTCAAGAACTTCTGGTAGATGGGTCAGACCCCAGAGGATTGAAGTTACTATGTTTCTCCTATCTTTAAAAGGGGGGACAAAAGACCCAGGGAATTATAGCCCCATCGGCCTAACTTCAATACCTGGAAAGGTACCGGAAACAAATTACTAAACAATCAATGTATAACCACCTAAAGAATCACAGGATTAGAAGGAATCTTCAGCGTGTATTTGTCAAGAGCAAATAATGTCAAATCACCAATTTCCTCCTTTCACAGGGTTACCAGCCTAGTGGATGGCGGTGGGGAAGCAGTAGACATGATAGATCTTGGGTTTAGTAAGACTTTTGACACTGTCCTATATGACATTCTCGCATGCAAAGTAGAAATATGTGGTCTAGATGAAATTACTATAAGGTGGGTGTGACAGGTCCCCACCCCCCTTCGCGGTGCTGCCTGGAACTGGGGCACCATTGGGCCCGACTGACCCTTTAATGCTGTGACAAGCTGCAGACATGCTCCCGGTCTCTCACTTTCACTAGCACAGAGGTAGGGATACACCCAGCTGCAGAAACACAGACCCTGAAATCAGCTCTGCATGGGAAGGCTCAGCTAAGGAAATTTCCCAATACTCAAGTGCACACCTCCCTCTAGAGGGTAAATCCCAAATTGTACTGTCTTGCACTGCACAGAGAACTGTACAGCGTAAGCTCATTACATTTGCCCCCTCCCTCAATGTGGAGAGGGATATATACAGTTTGATTTCCACACACACTGGTTTTAGACCAAACGAAACAAGTTTATTCACTAAGAGATTTTTAAGTAATTATAAGGGATAGCAAACAGATCAAAGCAGATTACCTAGCAAATAAAACAAAAATACAATCCACCCTTAATACACTAATGAAATTGGATATGAGAAGCAAATTCTCTAAGTTTTGTTCCCTAAATGTTGTTCTAGGCAGTGCAGCTTGCCTTCAAGACTCCCTGCAAACTTTCTTGCAGCTTAAAACTCCAGATATTCCATTCACAGGCTAGACCACCCTCTAGCCTGGGTTCAGCCCTTCCCCTAGTTCAGTCCTTTTGTTTCTGAGGTGTTTCCAGCGGTCTTCTTTCTTGGGTGGGGAGTCAGTGAAGAACAAACCACAGTGATGTTACTCCCCTGCTTCCCCAAGTAAACACATTTGTAATAGATGTATAGACCATATTCCTAACTTCAGATACAAAAATGATACATGCATAAAACAGGATAATCATATTCAGTAAATCATAACTTTTCTAATGATGTCTCACATGCCTTATCTTGCATAAAATACATCAGTTATGCCATAATCCTATAACTATCACTATGAAGAATATGGGGGCGTAGTGCCACAGTGGGTGTGCAATTGGTTGAAAGATCATACTCAAAGAGTAGTTATCATCGGTTTGCTGTCAGACTGGAAGGATGTATCTAGTGAGGTCCCACAGGTCAGTCCTGAGTCTGTGACTGGTCAATATTTTCATTAATAACTTTGGCTAATGAAGTGAAGAGTGTGCTTATAAAATCAGTGAATAATGACAAGTTGGCAGAGGTTGCTGGCACTTTAGATGGGATTGTCAAGGTCATTTTGAATTCCAAAGTTGTTGGAAAATTGGTCTGAAATCAAGAAAATGGAATTCAGTAAAGACAAATGTGAAGTGCTACACATAGGGAGGAAAAATCAAATACCCCGTTATTTCCCATTTTGTAGTTGGGCAAGCAGAAGTACTGCTGGAAGGGATCTTGGGGTTTATAGTGGATCACAAATTGAACAATTCATCAATGCAAGGCAGTTGTCGAAAAGGCTAAAATCATTTTGAGGTGTATTAACAGGAGAGTCGTATGTAAGACACCAGAGATTATTGTCCTGTTCTTTTCAGCATTGATGAGTTCTTCGGTGGAAATCTGTCCAATTCTGGGCACTATGCTTTAGGAAAAGGTGGATAAATTAGAGTTCAGAGGAGAGCAACAAAAATAAGAGGTGAGGTTTAGAAAACCTATGAGGAAAGCTTAGTGGTGGTTTTTTTTTTTTGGGGGGGGGGGGGGGGGGGGGGGGCGCATGGTCATTCTTGAGACCGATGAGTTATTTTATGGCTGCTAAGTCTGATGTGACAGTGCCATGCACAGGTAGGGCACACCCACACAGTAGCAGTACTCTGAATCAGAGTAGCAGATTCATTCTCCTCTGACCGCAGTCATCACAAACTTCATTCAGTCTGTACTGTAATAATATTTATACAAAATGTGCCCTGTTAAGTATCATTTGAAAACTAATAATTAGCGAGTAAATAATATGGTGACATGTATGTAGCAACATTATTGAAGGCATGAAATCTCTGTCTGACTATATTGGTGCATGTTCCAAACTGCACAGCCCTGCTCAGGCAGAAGTAATGTCCACAAAGAAATGTTTACATATAAGTAGTAAACAGGGTCCTTGAGACAGCAGGGAGAGGAGATAGCACGAGACAAAGCAAATTTTGCATTTCAGCAAACACAAGTGAGGAGGAGTCTGGTGGTGAAGGAGGCTCCACGCTCTGTTACCTTCTTTGCTGTTTTTAATTAAACTTTGCTTTGAGGGGTAACTCTCAGAAGAACCAACTTCAAAGGTTAACAGGACTATAAAAGAGCCATCTCTCTTTCACTTAAGAAGACAAAGGAACCAGCCCTTTGCCTTCAGGGGGCGATCCTGACCTGAAAATTTGGTAAGCCATGTTGCTGTGTACATGTGGGAAGGATTTTACCTTGAACCAAGTCTGTCTTAGTAAGTTTTAGCTGTTAGAAAGTGTTTTATCTTGTAACTATTTCTGACTTTAATACTTGATGCTTGAATTCATTTAAAATCTTGTCTTGTGATTTTTTTTTTGTATTTAAACCAATTCAGTGCTGTTTAAACTGAACTGTTTAGTAGCTCCAGTTAAAGTAGCAGACTGAATAATGACCTTTTACAGGGACAACAGACCTTTAACTGTCCATCCCTATCCTGGACTGTGGAGAACACATGCTTTGGGGGGAAATTTGGGACTGGAAGTGTGTTTGGGGGTCACCCTGCAAGTAGTAGCCAAGGCTGGCGAAAGCCAGAGTGTGACTGAAGTGCTGTTGATAGGCGGCTGAGGTCAGAGCTGCTGGACAAGGGCTGCAGCTATGCACAGACATTCAGGGTGTCACCTACATGTTAGCCTTTTTGTGAGTGGCCCAGGTTCAGAACTACAATAGCAAAGCATTGTGAGGCACCCCGGGTTGCAGGACAGGTGGAGACACAACCTCACTGGTCTGGTATGCACAACAGAACTTTACAGCAATTAAGCTCTGGAATAGGCTTCCAAGGAGGATCAGAGGTTTTTAAGAACACGTCACAGAAACACCTATCAGGAATAGTCTAGATTTATTTGATGTTGCTTCCGTGCAGGGGGATATACTTGGTGACTTCTCAAGGTCCCTTCCAGCCCTACGTTTTATGAGTCTATGAAAGTTGCAGCACTTGTAACCTAACCACCAAAACCAGATCTCATGGATTTCTGTGGAAAGTAGAAAAATCCTTCACAGTAATTGGCCAATTTTGCCATGTGGTAAAAATTCCTTGCAAAAGCTCTGATTGGTGACTGTCCTACCCCTCAGCATCACCAGAAATCCAGCTAGTAAGTTAAGGGTGGGACTGAAACTGGGAGCCCATACTAGGTACCCTGGCTAGATAGCAAACTAAAAACCGGTTGCAACCCCCCTCTCCTTGCATCACAACCAAATTAGAGCCAATCACCTGGCCACAGGCCAATGGTAGAAGCAGTGGGAGGGGCAGGCCCTGGAGTCCAGACCCCAAAATCAGTGTGACCCCATCCTTCCTAGTGCCCTGAGTACAAGGAAGAAGTGGGGGGTGGATTGGAAGAAGAAAGAAGCAGTCCCCACATGCAGAAAGCCAAGGGACAGACAGACAGAAAGAAAGGGATGGAGAGGAAAGGGGGCATATGGAACACTTCCCTCAGCTGCTTGCAGTTAAGATCTCTACCCCTCCAGCCCCAGATGATGTCTCCACTGCTCCCAGCCATATCAAGGCTGAACACCAACTAGCCAGGTGAAATTTTTAAGTAAATTTGAATTAGAAAAAACTTTACGTAGGTGTAACAACCTACTTTTTGTAATGTGTGGATTTCAAATGGTTAGTGATAACATTTAAAATTATTTCATTTTTTTTAATACGTGACTTTCCTTATCTCCGGTTACAGCCTTTAGTTTGGAAGGATTTAAAATGATAAAGAAAATATACTCACCTATTCATATGTGTTGGACCTACAGATGCAGGGGGTGCATTGTATTCCCTGGCTTGAAGTGGATTCCATTATATACAGGGTTACAAGTTTGGCTCAATGGCTCTGAGCACTCCCACTATAAAATAGGAGGAGGGGTCCTGGACCAATTTGTAAAGGAACTATACCATCTGACTTGGAAAACAGCATGTTAGAATTTCTGATGCGATCAGACCTCATACTGAATTGTGCCTCCTTTTATAATGACTTATTAAAAAACTGACCTTTTCAAGAAGCAACTGTAACTGAGGATCCTGCCCACTTGAGACCATACAATATTGTTAGCTTTAGGACCTTCTGCACACATCTACTTATGAATTATGGCTGACCAAAGCAAGTTTGCAGACTTAATACACCTCTCAGATGTAACTTAGTTACGGTATGGCTAGAAACAAAGAACTCAATGTGAATAGGATAGTTGGCAATTTTTTTATAAGCAAAGGCATGTATATTGCCTTTTGTCCTCCCCCTCCCCCCATGATGATGGAGCAAAACTTCTAATGGAAACATTTAGCGAACATTCTATATTTTTTGCCCATTTTCAGAGCATTTTACATATGCCCTATTCTTTTGTGAATAGTGTGGTCCTTTTGCAAACATCACATTTAATCTCCCAAAGGACAGGGCATATTCTACCATGTTCTGTGGGGGGAAACTACATGTCTATGGAATCTCTGGGGGGGGGGGGGGGGGGGGAACCTGATGGCAGGATATAACTAATGGAAAACTATAAATTTACAGCTTTGTTTTAGAATCAAAGCTTTCTGCACAGCTACAAGGCTTTTCAAGGTGGCTTCCTATTCCCAACTCTGAGACGTTAAAAACTGTTAAAATTATAAACTATCCTTTCAACTTTTTGGGCTTCTCCAATCCTGCTTGAAGTCTGGGGGGGGGGGGGGGGGGGGGGGGGGGGGTTGTAGTGAGTGTAATCTAGGTCTAGCAGCAGTCGGTGTACAAAGAGCTAGCCTAGAGTGAGGATGGTGAATTATGCCTCTCTGCCTTAGGGAGCAGCCTGCTTTCTCCCTCTCTGTTTTTGGCTCTTCTGTGTTTAAGGTTTTGTATTTTTTTAAAATAGAACTCTTATGCTGCAAACTTCCATAAAGAATATTTGATTTTTATCTAATTTTTTTGGTCTGTATGAATGTAACAAACACATGCCAACAAAAGCACATTTGGAGCAGAGCAGGTTTTAAAAAAAAATTTGTGAAAACTTTATTTTATTTTTTTCCCCAACACCCCTTCCATTCCCACTCCTCCAAAAATGTTAAAGAAAATGTCTCAAGGTTTTTTATTTATCTTTGATTTCTCAGGTGGAAAAATATTCCCCAGTCAGATCTAATTTTGAGAAGCTACGTTGTACAGTATATGTTAAGGTTCTCAGACTTTGGACTCTTCCCTCTAGCATGAGACCATTGCCTCTCTAGCCCTTTAAGTCTACATTTTAAAAGTTGTCTGGCTCTAAGTGCCACACTTGAGGTACCAACGGGGCTGAATATTTTTGTATTTGGGGTGGGTTTGGGGCAAAAAATTATATTGACCACCAAAAAGTTTTGTTTATATGCTTTCAAAGCTTTTGGATCAGCTTTAGCTTCATTGTGTTTTAATTATTCCTGTAACATCAAAGTAGGAGGAGCAGATGGCTGGAATGGAGAGAAATCCTTTGGGTAAACAATAAAACCATTTTATAATTAGTAAAAGTGGCAAGGGAAATTATTAACACAGGAGAAGGAAATTGATCTTAGTTTTAAATAGGATTTGTTTTCAAGATTAGCTCAGTGAGCCCTATTTTAAATTCAATTTCAAGTTTTTTCATGACCCGTAAAAGAAAATTTCACATAACAAGATGACAAATCATATTAAACAAAATCTAAATAAAATAACTCCAGGCCCTACCTTTCAAATACAATACATCCATTTAAAGCATGAGCCCATATTTAAGGGCACATTCTTTCTATGTTCTGCATCTTTATAGTCATTCAAAATCTTATGCATACATGTAACTTTCTCACCTAAGCAGTTAAGCAAGTTCATGTATGTTTGCAGGCTCAAAGGCTAAAGGTAGCACTAATTCAGTCCAAAAGGACCTAAATAGCAGTAACCGTAGTGTCTAAGTGCCCTAGTCAAATATCAGGAGCCCATTGTGCTACATGCTGTACAAAAAGATCCTGCCCCAAGGGGCTTACAGTTTAATTATAAAATGGGAGACAACCATTGGCGTACAAGGAAACAATGAGAAAAAGTTAGTCATCCAGACAGGAAGTGGTCTCTGCACACACCATTCCGTGCTTGAGTCTGTTACAGTGCTTAGTTTCTTTTTTATTCCCCCATAAACACCCTTTTTTCACCTCTGTTCTCTTGCATCCTCACCATCCTCCACCACCTCACGGGAGAAAGTGTGCAAGATGCTAACTTCTAATGTGTGCTTTAGACTTGGGCTCAATGTGATCTCTTTCAATAGAGTTCTGCAGCTTGTAGCCTGATTTAGGGTGTACTAATAATAATAATTTGGATAATATGGGAATTTGATGTATTTAATTTTAATTTTATTTTGATTTAATTTAAGTAACAATATTAATAATTAAAACCCATACTATTAATATTGATTAGGCTCGCCAATGTTACAAAGTTACAATTGCAATACTGCTATTCAAAAGATACATATACTAATATAGTATTATATTCAACAAAGCTTTGGTTAATATACTCACACCCTTCCTTGATAACCTGGTGGTAAGAGACACAGGACCAGCCTTGCTGTTCAGGTTTCTCAATTCTTGAGTGAGGGATGCAGTGCTTAGCAGAAATCTAATGCTAAGAGCTATCACAACTAAATTAGGGTTTACTTGACTAACTTAAACTTAATCAAAACCTACTAAGAATAAAACTTAGGGAAACCAAGCTTAGCCTAGTTCCCTTGAAACTTAAAGTTTAAGAAGAACAAGTACAGCCTACTAATAGTAGCAGTCATCGTAGATAGAGTGGAAGAAGTAAGTGAGAATAGAGCAAAGTGAGAAATGGAGTACTCTATTGAGGTGGGTCACTTTTTTTTATAGGGCAAATGCCGGAAATCCTTCCTCTTATGCCCAAATTTCGTTCCTTACCCACAGAAATGTTAGGGTACACTTACCCCATGGACGAATATGTGTATGTGTGTATTGATGAAAGGTATGTACGCACATCAGTCTCTTGTGGTGTACTTGTTAAGTCTGTGGGTACAACATTGAAAACCCCCCTATGCCATTCTTCATTGTCTATTGGTCTAGGTAAAGGTCTTAGACCTAGGCGTAGGCACTTTATTTGGGTATAGGAAAAACAAGATAAAAGGTCAACTTTGCTTTTCTGGGTAAAAGGGCACAGGATATAGATATCCTGTATGTTAAGCTAAAGCAAAGTTAGCATATGGCCTGTAGGTCTCTTGCATTACAGCCAAACTTACTTTAATATAAATCTATGAATCTATTACAATAAACCAAATACTTATACAGATACTACACAGCTTTCCTTATAGTTTATCAGCAAGCAGGTTAGTCCTATAGGCTACAAGCTTCAGGGCCCTCTGCTGAGAGGCCTCAATCTTGAGCTCCTGATAGTTTCATCCTGGGCTTTGTCAACCACAGCTTCTTTGAGTGCAGCTCTCTCTGTAGGTCAGATGGAGAAGGACTGAGAGCCTATTAAGGATCTTAAAAAATTAAGACCAGGAATGTGAGTAGGATCTACAAATGGATCACTTGTGGAGAAGTCCTAGTATACAATAAAAGTACTCTAAAACTCATAGAATTTAATACACATTGGATACACAGTAGACATTTATAAATGTCTTATGGAATTTAATAGGTATTTACTTGCTACAGAAACCTATAGGTTAATTTTAAAAAATTGAGACAGATGTTCCTGTGGTGTATTCAAGTGTAAAAATTACTAGCTGTCCCTTTAAATCCTAAGGGGTTTACTGGTCTTGCTTCGGGGCTTAGAGAGAAGTGTGCAGTCTGTCCTCTACCAGTCAATCTCCAAAGAGCCAGCCTAGGACATGGGGTTGAGTTGTGCCTCACCGCTTTAGGTAGTGGTCTACTTTCTCTCTGCCTCTCTGTATTTGGTGGTGGTTGGATATTAAAGTTCTGGATTCTTAGGGGAAAACAGTAGTTACTCTTCCTGACAGATTGCAATGTATTTCTGTTTTGAACTGTGTGTATGCCATGCCCATAAGTTCCCTCTCGTTGTACATTTTCTGAGACTTTTTGATCAGGCTGGAGAGGCAGTGAGCCTTTGGGGACCCTGTAAATGCAGTACAGATCGAGAGGGTGGATTTTTTTTTTAAAGGCCTTGGGTGTTGGGATAACTCTGCTTCCATTTAAGGGCTTGTCTATGTGTGGGTTTTATACTGGATCAAACTGAGGTTAATCTGGTTTGCAAACACTTGCATACACATGATGAATCCCATGACTGCACATGTACTCTGCATTTATTGGGCATCCTTTTGCAAAGTGGACTACAATTGTGTTGAATTGTATTAGTTCAGTGTTTGTATACATGCAGTTGCTGCATAGCATTGGAAGCATGTAGAAAGTGGTATCGCACAATGCTTTGTAGGTCAACTGTTACTGGACTGTCTGTTTACTTATGCACCCTGTTACATTTCCAGGATGGCTCTTCCCTCTTTTAAAAGCAGACCCAGATTTTGCCCATTTACTCCTGAATCCCAGTATATCGTTGTTCTGGTGATACAATCGTGATAGCACTCCTGAAAGCCCACAACATGTCTCACATAGCTGCTTCAAGCCATGCTGAGACCCTACATCTCATTGCCGTCTGCAGAGAAGCATCACTTCATGAAGCTCTTTTGGCCAGGCACAGGAATGAAGACCCTTTTGTGGATATTACTAAGCAGATGTCCGTGAGGGGTCATGATTGGGATGCCAACCAGTGCTGGATAAACAACAAGCAGCTCAGGGGAAAGTACACTTAAAAAAAAAAAAAAAA
Source organism: Platysternon megacephalum (assembly GCA_003942145.1). NCBI lineage: Eukaryota > Metazoa > Chordata > Testudines > Platysternidae > Platysternon > Platysternon megacephalum. The sequence continues at coordinate 34,133,153 of QXTE01000001.1, read as the reverse complement.
AAAAAAAAAAAAAAAAAAAANGGGCACATGGGACCTGTTCACTTTTGGATGAACTGGGAAGGATTCTATGCAATTACAGGGCAACTGTTGTCCCAGGAGCTATTAGGAGCCCGCTGCCTGCATTTCCCCTCCCCCGCCCCCCCCGTGGATGACCAACTTGACTCATTGGGGGATGAGCAGGAGAATGAGAGGAGCAGCCCCCTGAGAACCAGGATCTTTTTGGGATTCAGGATCTCAATGACAGCCAACTCCAGTCCTGCCCTGCTACAATGGATCCCGATTGCTGCCCTGCGTTGGTCAAGCCAGAGTCCCTGCCAGAAATCCAGGCCAGGACTGAAGAGTCAGATCCTCTGGCAGGAACTTTGGCATGTAATTACTTATCTTAACACTGTCTCCACCCTATGCTAACTTACTTGTTAGCAGCTGTGAGCCAGCAGAAGCTGCCCTCCGCCCACACCTTTTGCTGTTTCAAAATGGCACATGCAAGCATGGTGCAGTTGCACTCTGTACCTCCTCCTTCTCCTGGCCCACCTCCCACAGCAAATGTGAATACCAAAAGCATTCATTTGTGCAAAGTTCCAACAGTTCACTGAGACTGAGACAATGCTTACAGGAAAAGACACTAGGTTAGTTTTTGTAGTTTACGTGATGTATGCATAACCTCTCAAGGCACAGACAATAATGCTCCTGTGTATGGCTTCATTAGCCAGGGCACCAGAGGATAGTCCGGGTTTCCCAGAATAACCACACTAACCTTGACACCATTAATGACCACAGTGGTCCTAGGGCCAAAGGTAAGTCCTGTATCCATTAATTTAAATAATACTGAGTTCCATAAGATCCTAGCATTATGGACCGTCCCCTGCCTTTGTCTGTAAAGTTGCTGCTGGGTTCACTGGTCCTTGGAGCACTAAAGAAATTTACCCCTTTCTGTTTATAAATTCTGTGCTTTGCCTAGGGGAAGAGGCAAATGATAGGTACATGTGTTCCATCAGTTGCACTTCTAGTTTGGGAACCCCATGAATGCAAAGCCATCAACAATCTCCTGAGCATTACCCAGCTTCATAATCCAGTTAGACAACTTGTTATCAATGGCAGAGAAGATCTGCAGGAAAATGGCCCTAACAGTTGATCATCCCATGCTGAAATTGATTGACTATAGACAGGTAACCTTCTGGGGTGTGGCTTCTAGCTGGCAATGGTGACCCATTTCTCTATAGGTATAGGACACAGCATGTTGGTACACTCTCATTGAAGCTCCAGGGCCAGTTCTGCGTAGAGCTCAAAATGGTAGCTGCCCCCATCCTGAAGTGGGATAACCAGCTTTAGCAAGAGAACATCTGCAGAGTGATCCTCCCACCAATCCATGTTGGTTTCCCAGGCCCAGAAATGGCACTGAATGCTGTGCTGGTGATCCAGGAACTGGTTTTCTTGGTCCAGCAGTTCAGTGTCATCCTGTTCTTCTTCTGCCCGTCCTGCTGCCAGAGGAGCCACTGCTGACAGTGTTTTCTTGCTCCATCTGATCAATAGTGTCATGGGTGAAGTCTAATGTTGAATTCATCTAGCTCTGACTGCTGTAATACAGCCCAAGTAGCCTGTGCATATTCACACTGGTCACCGTAGCGGTGCAGAGCATTGTTTTGGTCCTTGCTGGCCAACAGCAATTTGAAAATGATGTGAGACATCCCAGAAAGGAAGCATAGGATGGAGACAGTGGAATCATGGTGAAAACAACCCCAGGATGGATACTGCTCGGAAGCAACAGAGAGGACCATGGACTACACCTTTAGTTCACAGCAAACTGCTGCTGTGTGTTCACATGATTTGAACTGAAAACAGAACAGGTATTCTGTGTGTACTCTATTTATGTGATTTCTGTATTGTGAGTTACCTGATGTGCATCAGAGAGCTTCAGATTAACCCCCCAATACCCACCATGTAGATACTCCCTAAATCAGTATTAATGTCCCCTTTGACATTAATAGATGCAGAATTAGGTCAGTGCTGAATGCTTTTGAAAATCCCGCCCATTAAGAGTGAAAGGGTAATCTGGTGGTTAGGGCACTAGCCTGGGACTCAGACTTGGGTTCAATTCCTTGCTCCATCAGAAACAGCCTGTGTGACCTTGGGCAAATCACTTGGGGCTCGTTTAGAGGGGGAAGAAGCAAAGTAGGGTGCACAGACTCCCTGTGTGGACTAAAAGTGCCTTGTGCATTTTTCACACCCATGCTTGCTGAACTCTATCTTCCCCCTGAGGACAAGACCTTAATCTCTTTCTTTCAATTCCCCAGATATAAAATTGTGTTAGTACTTCCCTACCTTGGGGGTATTGAGGATAAATACATGAAAGATGATATGGCCTCAGTTCCCATAAAAGTGCCATAGATAGGTAAGGAGGGTTGCTAGGTTAATCTCTAAAGAGACTTGTCCACAGAGTATAGCTAGCCAGAGAACCTTTCCCCTGTGTAATGCCAGGGGCTGGCTGAGATGTCTCTTGAAGGCCATGGAGCAAGCTGCTGCACCTTGCACAAACAAGGGCAACAAATGCAGTAGAGGTAATAGTTATGACCCTTCCATATAAGCTAACAGCTTTCTAACAGCATAGTGAACTAGGGATTTTGTGTAGAGGGAGTCATGGGGGCACTGGACAGAGAAGTTTCTGAATAAAGAGAGACTGAAAGATTCAGATATTTTACATAAGGTTGGATGCTTATCTGAACCAAACCTGGACTCTAAACTTTCTGAAAATTATCTATCACTAATTAAAAGTTCTTTCTATGCCAAACCAGCTGTCAAGAACATGCAAACATAACCTTGCTTCACTAAACAAAATTTAGTTAATATAATTATGCCCTGAGCTTTTTAAGCAGGCTTGTAAGTGGTGAGTTTAGAAGAACTTGGCCTTTGTTTCATACATGAATTAAAATGAAGTGCCTTTAATAGAGCAAGGAAAAAATTCAGGACCATTTTGAGAGAAGGAACACGTTGGGCATGATGTTAAATGGCGAGTCAGTGCTCTGTTCAATGTAATCTCAGATAAAGATTGAACTCTTCTATTATTACAAGTGTTACACTAGTATTATGCTGACTGTCAAATATCATGGTTGTCTTGGTTTTCCCCCTTCTGTTTGGAAAGGCTAGTAGGTAATTAATATGGTTTCTGTGAGTCAAAACTTTTGCCTGACAAATGGTAGGAAGCAGTGATAAGAAAACGTCCTGTGGAGGCACTATAAAAGATTAATTTTTGAAATAAGCACAAGTTGTGCCTTTGTTATAAAGTATGGTTTTCTGTTTAGAATTTCTTGGCATAGTGTAAGGAGAAATGCTCTTTTCATATCACCTTAGGCCACATGTGACACAAGTAATAACTATTGTCCTTAACTATTTTGTATGGTTTATATTTTATTAAAGCTTACTACTATTCCCAAATGTTTTAACTGGGGAAGAATTGTCCATCAAAATGGTATTAAGTGGCAATCAGAATTGATCACAAAATTTACCATTCTATCATTAATAGTAGAATAAACGGCTATACAAAACTGAGCAGCAACTGAGGAAAAAATGTTGCATTGATCTTATTTCTTTGGGAAGGCTGGTGAGGTGAGTGCAACTCAGCTCACAATTCTAAATATGTTCACATTATGCTTGATTTATCTAGTCAACAATTTAGACCCACTGGACCTAAATGTTACCAGACTGCTCCTGAGTAAGCATGACCTGCGATGATCTCCAAGTAGATCTGCTAATGAGGTTAGTGCAGATGATTACATTGTAACCAGAAAAAGAGGTAGCAGAGCAAAGTGTTGGGGGGCCCCCCAAAAAAAGTTTACAGTGCTACACAAATAGCTTAATTTTCATCTTAAACTGAGGACTAAAAATTAAATGGCTACATAGTCACTACAACCAAGGAACTTTTAAAGCTGTGGCTGAATCATCTGACCTTTATTTTTATCTGTGTGGATGCTGGGCAGTGACTTTAAATTCCTATACAGTTAGAACCCTGTCTAATCTTGGCAGGTGAAATCAGAGACTTGGAAATCTCAGTAGGTGAAAATAAATGCATGTAAAATTTAAAAACATCTTTGTGATATAGGAATTTTCACACTGTGAAAATAGAAATTTGCATTCACATCTGTGAGCCCACAAAAATGGAGATGCTTAATTACGTGTGAAAAATATGCTTCTAAGCCTCAAAGTATAGAGGCTGACCATAGGGAAATACTTCCTTAATTGTAGCTTTTTCTACTCTTGATCTGAATTTATACTGAAGGGATCAGGGGAGTATGATGGGGTATTACTTAGCACCTGATTCCTCTCCGGTGCTAAGTAATCCCTGGATTGAGTGAGAGGAGCACATCTGGGGAGGAATGAGCTGGGCTGGATTTACAAAGACAGGAAATTGGTAGCAGAAAGAGGGGGGTTGCTGGGAAAGGCTGTAGTCTCTCACTAGGAGGAGGGAGTGGTGAAGCTGGTAGACCCAGAGAAGGAAGTGAGAGCCAGAAGATTAGGAAAGGGCTCAGGGGAATGAAGCACGGTCTGGGGTGGAACAGAGCTTGACTGAAGGGTCCCTGAGCTGGAACCTGGAGTAGAGGTAGAGGTGGGCCTTGGTTCCCCTGCCAGCCACTGAGAGAACCACACCATAGGGCAATAAATAACAAGATTGCCTGAGCCTGGTTTTGGGAAGAGCCTTTCCAACCCTGGAAGAAGAAACCATTTGGTGACCTGGCCAGTGGGAGGGCATCAACCTTACAAGCTATTCCCCAGAGTGACCAGGAGGGGGTGCCATTCTAGCAGTGAGTGAAGCACCCTGTCACATGGAGGAAGGAATTAGAAGAGGGACCAAAATCGGAGTATATTGCAATGATGTGTAGGAATATCATCCATATGATTAAATTTTCATGGTGAAAGAGCCACAGTCTTCCCCAAAAATGTGCAATCTAATAGGATGTAGACAGCTGAAGGGTTGGAGAAATGGCTTTAATATATAAGCAGAGTGATCAGTGTGATGACACACTGTAGTTGTTGGGTTTTTTAAAGTTAAGAACACTCTATTCCCCTGCCTTCCCTAACCTCTTTCCTTAGTGTTTCATGCCTTTCTGCCTCACTGCTTCCAGTGTCCTATGCCCCTTCCGTGCTCCCACCTTTCACTTCTCCTTCTTCCAAATACCATTGATCAGCATTTATTCATGAGATAAACAAAAGTAACAGACAAATAAGTGCCATAGGGCCTGATCGAAACCCTTATCAATGGGACTCCTTCCATTGATTCAAGTGGATTTTGGATCAAACCCTTAGCCAGCTAGTTCTTGTAGGCACTTCAGAGTAAGTTAGTCTTCAGGAGAGATTTAAGTGCAAAGGGTGGCTTGTGGACCAGTTCAGAAGGATGTTCCATGAATAAGAGCGATGTAGGGAAGGTTGGAAAGTTTATGCAAATGATTCCCACTTTTTTGAGTTGGTAGATAGTCACAATAGTTAAAAGAAAAGTTATTGGATGATTTATCATATGGACACTATTGATGGAGGTTATAGAATTGATAAATTCCCCTCCAGGTAGCATTTTCTGTAATGATTAATCCCAACATTGGAGATAAGCCTGAACTTCGAATCCTGGATCCACAGTTATCCCCCACACTCAAACTTGAGGCTAGCTTGGATCTATATCTGAACTTTGAGGCTCAGTCCTATCTTTATAATGGTCCTCAGTCACTACACTTTAAGACCAACTTACACCCATTCTTCCAGAAAAGCTGAGTCTGGATTTGAATTTTATAGTTTAGATCTTATCACTGGTCTTATCACTGGTCTTTATTGCATGATTTTGCATTTGGGGAAGTTTTACTCAATATATCTGTATGAGAGAGGTGTGAAAATGATTGGATTTAAGTAAGTTATGTGATATAACAATTTCAAAGAATGTATGTAATGTACGGAGCATAAATTACTACTTTCTGAAATCAGAAATTTTTTTTCTGTCCAATTTTATCAATTTATTCATGTTGGGGATTTGGAAAGTTTTTTAATGTTAACATTAAAATGTGTGTTTGTTTAATATGTGAACAAAATTGACTGTTTCTCATCAGGGCCGGTGCAAGGATATTTTGCGCCCTAGGCAAAACTTCCACCTTCCGCCCCCCCACCTCCGCCCCTCCCCCCAGAGCATCGCTTATTATAAACTTTCAAAAATGAATACTGCATAATATGGCATTGTTCATTATAATTAATACATGTTCGGCTTGAAAATTTATTAATTTCATTATTTAGTCTACATATTTAATAAAAATAAATGAATAACCTGACAATGTTGACATTGTTATTGTTTTCACTTTGCACAACATAGCATGGATCTTAAAATAAATCACATACATTATACACAATACACTGTCACTTCCTTCTTTCATATCAAAATCTACTACATTTTATTCTACCTTTATAATATCCAATTATTGTTATTAATAAAATTTATAAAATTAGAGCCTTGCATGGTGTCAAGTATCAGGGGGTAGACGTGTTAGTCTGTATCCACAAAAACAACAAGGAGTCCACCAGCAACTACACANTTGGTGGGAAGGGAAGCAGACTGGGTTCGGGTCAGTGGGGGTTCGGGTTTGGCTGGGGAGTGCAAGGGGAGCAGACTGGGTTTGGGTGTGGAGTGAGGAGAGGGCACAATCTGGGTTTGGCTGGGGGGCGGCAGGTGGGGTAGGATTCAAAGAGCCGCAAGGTGAAATAGGCGCTCTCCTCTCCAGTCCCTGGCATGCAGCAGCAGCGGGCCAAGTGCAATTGCAACAGGGCAATGGGAGCGTGTCGCCTGCTTTACCTTCATGAGTCCGTCCTGCGCCCAGGCTGGGGAGTTGAATGCTGGGCTCTCGCTCTGGCAGGGGGGCGTGGGGCAGGCAGGACTGTGAGGCTGAGTGTGCTGCCCTCATGCCAAAGCAGGGTTGGGAGGGTAGAAAGCTGGGGCGCAGGGAGGTGGGTTAAAGCGGCTTAGCTGCCACTCCACGCGAGAGAGCCCACAGAGCTGCCAGCCGCGGCGTCCCTCCCTTCTCTCCCCAGGGAGCAGCAGAGCCTCTGCCTGCAAATCCTGCAGCCCGCTCTCCAAGCATGCCATGCAAGCCGGCCCTGGCTGCACCTCACTGACAGCACAGCTCAGCCCCAGCGGGGAGTCTTACACTTCCTGCTGCAAGCTGCTCCACTCTCCTTCTGGCTGCTGTGCAATCTACAAGACAAAGGAGCTATTACTGTGTAAATGTACCTGTCAACACAGCAATCAAATCAAAGGACTTCGCTGACTTTCTAAAGGCAGGAGAGCAATTCATTGGGAGCCTGGTTCTTATCATATACAGGTTTCAGAGTAGCAGCCATGTTAGTCTGTATCAGCAAAAAGAACAGGAGTACTTGTGGCACCTTAGAGACTAACCAATTTATTTGAGCATAAGCTTTCGTGGGCTACAGTCCACTTCTTCTATGCATCTGAAGAAGTGGACTGTAGCCCACGAAAGCTTATGCTCAAATAAATTGGTTAGTCTCTAAGGTGCCACAAGTACTCCTGTTCTTTTTGCTGATACAGNCTCATTGACAATATCATTCCCAGTCTTAAGTTAAGAATTCCTGTTCAATACAAACTAGTTTTAATTAAGTGATTTGATTAGTAATTTGCACAGTTGCATTTTTTTCTTTCCTGGATTAGTACATTCCCGCCCCCCCCCCCTTTTTTTTTAGACAACCTAAATGTTTTATTTCACATACATTTTGTTGCCAGGCACACAAGGTTTTAATCAAGTAATGATTGGTAACCATAGTTAAAAAGAATATTAACTGAATGATGAATGTAGCATAATTTGCTTATGCGCAAGATTTTTTTTTTCCTTAAAGAGGACACAAAGTTTCCTTGCCCTAGGTCCCAATTGGTTCAGCACTCTCTCCAGAAATGTGTCTTTAAGATTAATCTTCTCCTGATGGACACACATCCAATGCAATCCATTCATCCTCTGCTTCCCCATTGCTGGTCAGAGCCACATCTTCACGCTGCAAAGATCTGAAGGAATGTTCAATGGCTCAAGTTGCGCCTGAAAGGGCAGGAGCAGATAAGATAACCATGTTAATGGGAGGGTACAATTTGAAATTTTCCAGAATGTTAGCAGAATGCTCATGGAGAATATGGGTTACACTATGAAATCACATCTCAAACAACATAGCCGTATCATTGAAAATAATTGTGCCATGCACACATTTGAACATTTTTAGTTTCTTGAAAGTCGCTTGGGAAGGATTATCTTTAGCAAGATGAATCCTGGTTGGTTCTCTGAAGAAAACTAAATGATGCAAAGCTGCAAGCAGAGTCTGAGTAAGGTTTACGCAGCAAGAAATGGTAATGGACAATAGATCCGCTTGGGTAACTGACTCAATTAATCTGCCATGATCCTGTTGTGGACCTCTGACTTCCATTCCTACTTCAGCTGTTAATTTCTGATAATCTTCCATTATTGTGATGATGCTGAGCTCAGCACTTTTCCAGTGTGGCTATTTTGATTGATTGTTCTTTTTATATAAGCCTGATGTGTAATGTGACAGACTCCTTAGCAAAGGGTTCCCTGTTTTTTGCGAACAACTCTCACCTCAGACATGACAAACTCACTACATCAAACACATCTCTTACAGGATATTTTTCTATAGAGTAACATGTAAAATATCTACAGAAAGCTCATTAATTGTCAAGACTCATAAGCATTCTGACATGTATGAAAAGGCAATATTTAAGGAACAATGTATTTGTACTGAAAGTATGCTTTATGGATCTGGCATAAAAATTAGTCACCAGGTGATAATATGCCGCAGTGATGGTCCATTCAAGCAGGAGGGAGTTGTCGTAATTCAGCCCTGTTTAGCTGGTGTTGTAATGCAAGACTCAATTGTTTACCCTTGCTCAATACCAAGACTTTGAGTGGAAAGGCATCAGTCAATTGCAAACAACCAAAACTCCTTGAAGGTATAAAAGGAACATTACAACAAGACGGGTTCACCCTGTCTATGGATAGCAACTAAACTAAAAGACTGTTTCAGTATAATGTAGAGGAGAGAGGTCCTCTGACTCTATTCACTAAGGAAACCGCTTGTGAAGCAGGGATGTATTCATGAATGTTTGGATGCTTGTCCTTGTGAAACCAGCCAGTTCTGCAACAGAGTGAACTTGAAGGTGGGGAGAGAACCTACTTTATTAATAAAGTATAGAACCAGGTTTGTGTTGTACAATTGTGTTTTGTATTGTAACTATTTGTTTCCATAACTTCCTCTCATTTCTAATTAAATCTTTATCCTTTCTTTAAATCAACTCTTGTTTTATTACTGCTGTGTGGTGGTTTAAGGTAAAACTGGTAAACTGGGGTGTACTGCACCTCTGGGGCAGAGGATCTGAAATTTCTGAGTAGCTAGTGTCAGGGGCTGGATAGCACAGGGGAATGCTTCAAAGGGTCGTGGGGACTGGGTTTCACCTCTTGTTAATCTGCAAGATCAACAGACTGGCATCATCCAAAGGAGAATGCTTGAGTGGCTGAAAGGCTGATTGTGTTAGGGAGCTGATACCCAGCCAGGCACAGGAAAATATTTCCTCACGTTGCAGGCAGGGGGTAACAAAGTGACTCTCAGTCCTAGGTGCCCCGGGAATTGTCATGTGAACTTGCTGCATGAAAGAATTAGTGTGCAAGTTACCTTGTCTGCCTGTTTCTGGTACAAACAGGGCTTTGCAAACCATGTAATATTGGATGTGAAGTTTGCAGTAAAAATGGGAATGCTTTGTTACCTCATTTTTTCCATACCAATGCTATATAAGGATAGGCTGGACTCAAAGGGAGAAATATTTCCTTAGTGTACTATCTCAAAGTATAGATAATTGCTTGACAGATCAGATCATGTTACACACCTTTCAAATAGCTAACAACCAGTGCACACATTGCTATTGACAATTTGTCCAGTTATGCCATGAACACCTTCTGGATTCCTGTCAATCCTGAACAACCATCAGATCATAGTCACCAACTGTTTTGTAGAGAATGAGTCCAAAACTCCCAACTGTCACTATTTTATGTCACCCACACTCTGCTTTAAATATGGATACAGAACTCAAGAATTCCTCTCTAGTGAAGGCACTTCTGTGCTTAAGTTCAAAACAGCTTTCCCTAAAAACAAAACAAAACTCAAACCAAACACTTATTCTGTTCTGTAGCCAGCTACCACTGCTGGGCTCTGTAGTGAACTGACTACTGCTTTGCTGTCCTAATCCATACAGCTGCTTGCCCCCCTTGAGTTTTCAGATTGAAATAGCAGCTGAGTAGACCAGGACATCCACATCACAAAGTGCAGCTAGCAAGGGTACAGGGTTAGAAACCCAATGACAGTTGTCTATGGAATCCCTGATGGTGAGAAAATTGTCATCTTTCCCTCACTTCTCCCACCCCTTCCATGTATGGAAGTCTGAAGAAAAACATTTGTTAATAGAGAACTATTTCCAAGGAAAGTAAGATGTCTGAATCAGTGGAAGGGCAAATGCAATTTCACCCACACATGTCCAGTCAACAGTGGGAACATACTAGTAAGTTGCAAGTCATTTCACCTTTCTGTGCCTCAGTTTTCTCATCCATAAAATGACCTCCTTTGTAGAACGCTTTGTGAGCTATGGATGAAAAGAGCTAGGTAGTCATCCTAGAACTAGTAGTAGCAAAATTTAATTATGAAAATATAGTTTAGCTTGCAATATTAATAGTGAATATCTTATCAAACAGTCAAGATGTTTCAAATTAAATGTCTGGATTCTGAGTGTAGGGACAACTGCCTCCATGTCCCTTCCCCTCCTATAAATGAAGGCCCAGGATTAGGACTTGTAGGAAAGTGGCATGCAATGAATCTGACCTCTATTCCAGAGGAATTCTTCCTAAAGATCTAGATGTGAATGGTGGAGACGGGATGGAAGAAGGCTCCAGCCAATTCCTGCTTTCTTTCAAAAATCTATCCTAATCACTGCAACACCAAAAAGTTATAAAAATTGGATTGTTTCACCATTCTTCTCTGATCTCATTGTTCCTGGATGCTCTTCAAAAATTTTAAAAACTGAATGAGCCTTTGGCAGGCAGAATTATTTCCAGAATATCCTTGACACCTCCTTTTTCATAGGAAAATTAAGAAACGAAAGGCAAGCAAGGTGGGGAGTTTGAAAAGCTTTCCCAGAAGTTTATAAAGCCTAATTTGGGTTCAAGTATTCCAAAGCGCACACAGCTTTATATTTAATCTCTTTGGTTTCTCGCCCTCCCCCATACACTTCCTCCCCTCTGATACATCTCAATCTAATACCATTTATAAATAACAAAAGGATCTGTGATGCAATTTTACGTATCTTCCAGTGGACATCCTAATTATAAAACTGCTCTCTAGTCTCAAACAATAACTAATAGAATCTGTTTTATTCTTAATTGAAGACTTCAGGCAACCTATGTTCATCATGCAGTTGTTGAAGCTGTATGCTCAGCTGACTGTGGTCATTGTATTATGAATACCAAAAATTTTCTTTTTGTGTTTACCATGCAGTAGATTTGTATTCTATGTGCAGAAAAGGGTATTGTATTCTAATGTTTTTAATTTATTTTGCATTCCTTTCCATTAGACACTGTCATGAGAATTTATCATTGCAAGTTACTGTATCCTGGAAATGCTTTTATTTCAACCTTTCAGAGTAAAATGAACAAATTTAAGCAGAACAGAGAATGTATTACAACTGTGTCCTCATACAAGTCTGATACTGTCATGTTTCATGCTGAAGGTCTACCTCATGAACTTCTAATACAGGAAGTAGCGGACACAGAGTAAAAACTTTATCTCAACAACTTCCAGCATGTAAAATGTGCAGTAAGTAAATGGAAATGTGATAAGAGGAACTGAGAGTCCTGGAGTGCAAGGAATCCTTGGTAAAAAGAGGATAGAGTGGACTGCTGGAGAAAAGGAGAGGATCTGGTGGAGAGTGAGGGAACTGGGCTTTGAAGAAATAAACAGAAGCATTTTAAGGGGGAGAGGAAGCATTATGGTGGAAGGGGTAATGACTGAGTGTTAGAGAGGAAAGACTTAGTGATCTAGAGGATCAAAGACTTTGTAAGAGGGAAACATTGTCCCGGGGACAGAAGGTAGGGCTTCAGACCTGGTGAGGCAGGAAGAATTTTTGGGTTACATTTTAGGTACTTCTAAAAAGCTCTCTTCTGATTATCAACTAGACATTCCAAATTTCATCTTTTTATCATAGCTTGCTAGCTGTGAGATTTTGAACAGAAAAACAAACTGAATCTTGACTGGCAATCAGGGAGGGAGGCCTCAGGGGGAAAAGATGCAGGTGTAGGGAAGGAAGAAAACTGGTGATAATGACCTGAAAAAGTCAAGGGGAGAGCATTGTATGGTACCAAGGAAGGTTACATTGAGAGCTCTAACCCTTACAGATCAAGACCGCCAAGGGATCTCTAAAGTCAGAGTTCCAGAGCCTCAGCTGGTGTAAACTGGTGTTACTAGAGCATATTTTTACCAGCTGTGGATAATAAAATATTTTGGGTAATTGATTCCAATTTTCATCATAAATTATTTCTTGCTTTCAAGGTGGGATGGGTGATCTAGTATATTGGGAAGTGGCCTGGGACTCGATCTGGGTTCAATTACAGATTCAGTGCTGCCTGCTTCCTGTGCCGACATGAGCAAGTCACGTAATTTGCCCCGTCCCTTAGTTCCCCATCTGTAAAAATGGGGATAATGTTGAGCTCATAGGTCAATAAAAATCCTCAATGATTGTGAGGTACTAAGATACTATGGAGCAGAGGGAAAAATAAGTATCGAGATGAACTATTTAACTGAGCCTTAATTTTCATTAGAGAACTTGAAAAATATTTTTATAAAGCATATTTTAGAGTGCTATAGAAAATCAGGTTTTAATGTTCTGTTCTCTCTGTTCAAAACAACATTCAGATTCTAAAAAAGTTAGACATTCTCCCTCATGAGTCTTTAATTAGTTTTTTTACTTCTCTTCTGTATCTGTCAGGTGACCTTTTAACAAACTCTTTCATTGTCATTATTCCCCCTTCACTAATCAAGAGACCTTCTCTGTTTTAACAAGGGAAATTCCATTTCTAGTTGATGCAATCATAAACATACATAGCTCTTAAACATTTATCCTTTTATTTATTTCTTCTTTCAAGCTGGTGCTTGAATTTTACAAAGAGAGATTCCCTGCCCAGATCTTATAAGTAGAATTTCAGAAATCCAGATGGGAACTTTTTTTCCCCCCTCAAGTTTAATGGAAGGTAATTGATGGTCTTGTAGACAAGTGGCCATAGCTTCAGTTGGTGTAAATCAGTGGAGCTCCATAGCTTTCAGTAAAGCTCTGCTTATTTACACCAGCCGAGTATCTGGCCCTAAATTTCTTTACTTGCAGAAAACCAAACTCTTACCTGCATAGAATACTTCAGTAAGTGGGATACATTCAGTTTCCACACCCAGATTCAGCAGAGACCAAAGAGCGACTGGATCTGATCGGAAGCCCACTGAAGACAATGGGAATCCAGTCTTCCAGTGGGCAAGTGTCCCAGTTAGTTCTGTTGGTGATGGGGTTTTTTATGCTGCAGATACATCTATTAAGATCTGGACTGAGACCACAGATTCAATTAGCATAAGCCATTACACAGTGTTAAGAGAATATCCAGTTTAACATGCTCTACAGCAGGGGTAGGCAACCTATGGCACGTGTGCCGAAGGCAGCACACGAGCTGATTTTCAGTGGCACGCATATTGCCCTGGTCTTGGCCACCGGTCCGGGGGGCTCTGCATTTTAATTTAATTTTTAAATGAAGCTTCGTAAACATTTTAAAAACCTTATTTACTTTACATACAACAATAGTTTAGTTATATATTATAGACTTATAGAAAGAGACCTTCTAAAAACGTTAAAATGTATTACTGGCACGCAAAACCTTACATTAGAGTGAATAAATGAAGATTTGGCACACCACTTCTGAAAGGCTGCCAACCCCTGCTCTACAGAATAGTTTTCCGTGATCATGTCAGTGATGAAGCAGCAGCTCTCTGTATTACTTCTAAACAAATATTGCAGCAAATTGTTTTAAAATTTACAAAGAATCAGTTGCAGTAAACTTAACATCTATTGATGTACAATTCTGGGAGAATAACTCATTTGTCAGTTGGTTGGAAGTTCTGAAAAATCCAAAAATATTGGGCTGGTTCAAACTGAAACTAAAAATTCCAAAAGTTTTTTTTAGTTTTTTTTGTTGTTGTTTTTTTTTTTTTTTTTTTGACAAATCTAAAATGAAATTTGTTAGCTTTTGTTGTTGTTGCCCAAAACATTTAATTCAGCAGGGGCTAGATTTACATGTTTGCTGAAAGATGAACTGGGATTTCACTGGGCAAGAGAGAGAGCATTAGAACAACTCTCTATCTCAGACGTTAGAGCATGAATCTGGAACATAGTAGACCTAGGCTCTAGTCACTGCTCCATGACTCTGTATACAAAGTGGAACAACTTCAGCGGTGGAGACTGAGACCTACCTCAGAATGCCTCAAAGCCCAGAGGTTAAGACACTCACCTGGGAGCTCAGAAACCCCCATTCAAACCCCTTCTCTACATCTAGCAGAATGGGGAATTAAAGATGGGTCTTCTACGTCCCAGGTGAATGCCCTGGCCAGTGGTTTATAAGGGCATCATCACTGGCAAATAACTATTTGCCTGGGAAATTTTGCCCATCTCTAGAATAGCTTCTTTCTTTGTGGTTCTTATATCACACAAAGTATTAATGGATATGAAAAAATAAGAAATTACTGTCTGATTTGATTAAAATATAAATAAAGCATCACTACTTATGTATAAGTAGAGGTAGAAAGTTGACTGACTTTATTCTTCGTATGTTGAAAATATGCTCTTTTATGGAACACTGCAAATAAAGGTTTAAAATTAGGATATTTAGGTCATATTTTGGTATTAAATCTTAACTCATATTCTGGGTTTATTTGAATTCATATATGGCAGTATAACTTAAAACACATTTATGCTTCATCTATGAAAAAGCATTTTTGTATCTGTTTACCAGTTACAGGGAACAGTTCATTCATCATATAAATGAAGAACCTATTCAGCTGTACAATTTCAATACAACTAACATAAAGAAGAAAAAAAATGGTCACCATCTGCCCTTTAAATGAGCTTCCCAAAATCTAAAGGGAAAAGACCCTAAGCTGCTGTGAAATAGATCAGTGCTGATAGATCCTCAGATGGTATAAATCTGTTCCAAAGTCTATAGGAATTCCATTTATCATAATAAATATCTAGCTCTTCTACAGAACTTTTCATCAGTAGATTTCAGTGTTTTTAAAAGGTTAGTATTACTATCCCGATTTTACAGCTGGCACAGCTGTAAAGTAACTTGCCCAAGGTCACCCAGCAGGTCAGTGGCAGAGGCAGGCATAGAATCCAAGTTTCCTGTGCCTAGTCCAGTGCTCTATGTACTACATATAAGAATTTAAAAAATGAAACAAATTTATGAATAAAATGTAGGAAAAAATTTAAATTTTGAGCACAAGTGCAACCTTTGTTATGCACACATGTAGAGGAGTAAGGGCAATAAAGCGCTACATTTATTATAAAGTTGCAGTATGGGCTACCTGTATTGTAGGTTGCAGTTGAGCAGCCTCTGCAGAGTCACCACTCCTACTCCAGTGCAGGTATGTGGGGAGTGGGAAGACACCACAATTTGACTCTGGTCTACTCAGATGCAATTATGTGCAGTTCCTAACTCAATGCTTGTAGTGAAGTCACAAGCCAGCCCTTAGAATCTAAACAATACTGTGGTACTAGTTGTTTTCAATGTAAGCAGAGTCAGGATGAGCTCTACCCTGACATCTGGTGGTGAATTATGGGGAGTGTGGAAAAGAACTTCAGGGGCTGATCTCATTTGCATAGGCACACCCACCCCACCTAGCGTGAGCCCCAGCAGCGCAAAATGGTCACTTTGGCGGCTATGGGATCCCCAGTTTCTCTGTTATTGGGGCAGGAGGAATAAAGTGTTACCCTGAGTTACCATGGTTATGTGAATCAAGGCCAGTGGAACTGTTTGACAGAGGGACTCACCATCAAGTAAGTAGCACTTGCTAGACAAGGGACATGGGTTCCAAAACCCAGTGAAGGGAGAGAGGTTGGGGATAGGTATTTGTACCTGAGGGGATGGGCCCCTTTTGAGGGTCTAAAACACCAATTGCATCTCCTTCTCTCTCCACTGTTGAATGTCAGAGCTAACTTTGATCCCATTAGGAATCTAGTTACAGACTGCTGAGCTGAATTTGCTTTTGGCCAATGGCGCACCAGCACTAGGGCTCCCCTACTATAAGCTGAAATCACTGAGAGCTGAAATCACTAAAGGTACCAAGTTGAGCTCACTGAGTGCTGTGTTAACTAGTGGGGAGCCTGAAGCTATATTGCTAAGCGGCTGGTGGAGTGAAGCAGTTTGCGGAGCGGCTAACGGAGCAGTTTGTGGGACGGTTGGTGTGGCCCATGGAACGGCGGGCGGAGCAGTTTACGAAGCGGCTGGCAGAGCGGAGCAGTTTGCGGGACAGTTGGCGTGTCCCATGGAACGGCGAGCGGAGCAGTTTGCTGGACGGTTGGCGCTGCCTGTGGGACAGCGAGCGGAGCAGTTCGTGGGATGGTTGGTGCAGCTCACGGGACGGATAGTGGAGTGGAGCGGCTCATGGTGAAGGCGGCAGCCGAACCCCACGGAGAGGCGGGGCAGTTGGCCTTGGACCACGTAAGGTGCCCCTTAACACCCTGCGTACCCTTTCTCCCCCCCCCTTCCACCTAGGCTGTGAGGGGCAAAAAACTCTGCAGCTCTGGGGCTGCACTGACCAAGGACAGAGACTCTTGGGTTGTTGGACTCAAGAGACTTTAGAGGTGTTGGACTTTTGGGACTTTGGGGTGATCTTTTGGGTTGTTGGACTTAAGACCCTGAGGGGAAAAGGACACTGCCAACCTTACTTGGGGGTGGGTCTTTTGCTCATGGTTTGTATTATGAATCCTGTTTGTGGTGTTTCCCCAATATAATGTTTCCCTCCTTTATTAAAAGGATTTTGCTACACTCAGACTCCGTGCTTGCGAGAGGGGAAGTATTGCCTCTTAGAGGCACCCGGGGGGTGGTATGAAATTGTCCCAGGTCACTGGGTGGGGGCTCGAGCCGGTTTTGCATTGTGGTATTGAAACGGAACCCCTAAATACTGAACCCGGCCCTTGTTGCTGCCAACTCAGATGGGCAGAAGGGTTACATCAATATCAAGTGAGATAAGTTTGGTCAAAGTAACAGTACTTACTGAACTGGTTTATGGTCTGTCTGTCTCTCTCTCTCTCTCTAATCTGTTTTTAAGCAAATCAATGCAGCAGGCAGCACCCTCCCCACAACAGAACACATTGTTTCACTTTCCTTTCCTTCAGCCTCATTGAAATCATGCCCACTTGCAATCCAGATAGTGAGGGACTGAAGCTCATTACAATACAACAGAGATGAAGCAAAAATTTGCTTCCAGTATACAGGGCTTAAATTCTCAAATTATTTCCTGAACCCCTACCTCTAGGGCTCTGGGCTTTAGTGCTGCGTGCGTGTGTGTGTTGAGGCTGGGGACTTCACGGTTTGAAAATATTTACCTCAGTTCCACTCCAATGGGCTCTGGCTGAATTTAAGCCCTGCCCATATATATTGACTAGATTAGCACAGAAATTGAGTTAATATTTAATTATGAGCTATGGTTATTTCAACATATAATTAAACCCTTATCTGCACTGTTCAATGAAAAAACAGACCACCGTAAAATCAGTGTAATGGAACTGAGAATCAGGCAGGAGCTGAAGGGAAGTCCTTTGGTCCCCTCCCCTCCGCAGACAATGTTTGATTAGCAGTTTGTGTGATAGGTGTCTGCAATGTTGTATTGGCATGAAGTTTGTATTGCAAACTCCTTACTATAAACATCAATGGAGAACTGAAAGAAAGAGATCATGTGGTCTAGTGATGTAAAACTGCCTTGAAAGAGACCAGGTTTCCATATCTAGTTTTGTGCTACTGCTGATGGGAATGGATGTAAGTCCCGTATGCACAAAACATTCATCCTCTGAGAGGATGGAGCACCTTGTCTTCTGGAGGAATCTCTTTTTAGCAATACTATTATGAACCCTGTGTATGGTAAAGTGTTGACCTAGCCTGGCTACATCCAGGTAAACTACCCTGTGCTCTGTCTCCCCTAGGATTTTACAGACGGGTAATTTGCATTAGTTATCTTGCTGCTATTAAAAACAAACACACACACCTTATTTGGAGGAAAAGACATGGCCCTACATGTTTGTTTGCATGAGCAAAGGGTTATGTCTTAGAAGGCATGCTGTTGCTAGCAGTTCATTGCTGACGTTGTTTGCATACACAAAAAAAGGTATTTTATTGGATGAGTCACTCAAGCTGAATCACTTCTTCAGTGCAGAGCAACTGCCTACCGGATATACCCACAAAAGGCAATACACATTACATGGCATCCAAAAATATTAACCCTCAACCCTGCCCTAAATCATGTTTTCAGAGCATCTCGGGAAAGAAAAAGAAGGATGATGAGACATTTTAATCTCATTTTCAGAGTATTTATTATATGGCACACAGTCCTGAACTCAGTAAGGATATGTAGCAAAAGGAAATGATTCTGAATATTCCTTTAAATGAAGACAAATTATAGTGAGAGCTTTCAGAATATTCTCAGAATTAAAATCTTTCCATTTCTTTTGGTGAGAAATACAGAGAGCATAACCAATACGCATGTAACATGCATCAGTATTTGAAACACAAAACTCTTCACTGCAAATCTGAAATAGGCATCAATATTAATTAAATAACAGATGCAAAAATACATTCAGCCTCAAGTGAAGAGAGGAAGGTTAGAAGCATGAGGCTAATATCTTGTGCTGGGAGATGGATAAGTGGGAGGTTATTGGGTAGTGCAGGAGTGGAGATTGGAATGAAGTTTCAGGACACTGAGGATGTGGAGTGGCTTGGAGCCACTCACGAAGGAACCAGCAGCCATGGTAGTACAGTGATACTAACAGTGAGAGCTAATATTGCAGTCCTATAATAACAGACACAGCTGAAATATACTAGCATTACTCCCTGTATTCAAATTCCTCCACCATTTTGGAGTCAGTCAAACTCCATGAAATCTAACAATCTAGAGTAAAATATCACTTTTCCTTTAGTTACTGTGCATTGAGATTCAGAACCAAAGTTACACAGCTCTGTATACCTGTTCAGAGAATGTTAAACATGCAACTTCGGGAATTCATTCTCTTCAAGAAGTTATTACAAAGGGAGCAATCCAATAGCACCTACACACGGTGCAGTAAAATTAATTTGTTGTCTGTGACTGCTAGTACCAGGATATTTTCCCCCAAATATATTTCTCATCTCTACTAAAAAGCTAGAAAAGTAATTTGAGGGTTTAATAGCATAACACCAGTCTTCTCAAAGAGTGGGCTATCTAGTGTATTAGATTTTCAAAACTTTGACTTCTGAGAAGTGAAATAACAGTGCTCCTAAACTACTCATTATGAAAAAGAAACACTTGTTTGTTCCACCTAGTCTTTGGTTCTTTTGGCAAGAAAGCTATTTAAAGTTGTGAAGTTGAAACATCAAAAACATTGATTTCTTAGAGGAAAAATCTTAAAAAATAACCCCAAACCTTGCAGCTTACAGAGGTTCAGGAAGAACATGCTGTTGACTCTTTGCACAGCAGTTCCAACAAGTACTCAGTGACTACGTCAGGGGTGGGCAAACTTTTTTGCCCGAGGGCCACATCTGGGTATAGAAATTGTATGGTGGGCCATGAATGCTCACGAAATGGGGGGTTGGGATGAGGGAGGGGGTGAGGGCTCTGGCTGGCGGGTGCAGGCTCTGGGGTGGGGCCAGAAATGAGGAGTTCAGGGTACAGGAGGGGGCTCCAGGCTGGGGTTGGAGTGTGGAGGGTGGAGGTTCTGGCTGGGGTGCGGGTTCTGGGGTGAGTCTGGGGATGAGGGGTTGGGGTGCTGGAGGCTGCTCCGGGCTGGGACGGAGGGGTTTGGAGGGCAGAAGGGGGATCAGAGCTGTGTCAGGGGAGTGGGGTATGGCAGGGGGTCAGGGCTGGGGGGTCAGGGCTGCAGGCTCCGGGCAGCGCTTACTTCAAGCAGCTCCCAGAAGCAGCGGCATGTCCCCCCTCTGGCTCCTACATGGAGGCATGGCCAGTTGGGCTCTGCATACCGCCCTGTCCGCAGGCACTGCCCCTGTAACTCCCATTGGCTGCGGTTCCCGGCCGATGGGAACTGTGGGGGCAGCATGCAGAGCCCCCTGGCTGCCCCTATGTTTAAGAACTGGAGCGGGGACATGCTGCCGCTTCTGGGAGCCGTGCGGAGCAGGGCAAGATGGGGGCAGCCAGGGGGCTCTGCACACTGCCCCCGTAACTCCCATTGGCCTGGAACCACGGCCAATGGGAGCTGCAGGGGCACCTCCTGTGGACAGGGCAGTGTGCAGAGCCCACCTGGCCATGCCTCCCCGTAGGAGCTGGAGCGGGGACATGCTGCTGCTTCTGGGAGCCATGCAGAGCAGGGCAAGCCCCCTCCCTGGCTACAGCGCTGGAGCGGGGCAAGCCCCGGACCCCACTCCCCAGCAGGAGCTTGAGGGCTGGATTAAAACATCTGGAGGGCCAGATGCACCCCCCGGGCTGTAGTTTTCCCACCCCTGCCCTATGTCCAAAGAAAAGTTCACTAGTTTCCAACAATGAGAAGAAAACATAGGAGGCTAAAGGGTAAGTAAGATATAGTTATTAACAGAGATCTGTTAAACCTGCAAGTTATCTCAGACTTTAAACTCAATTTATTTGCCAGGATATTTCCTATTTACTTTGCTTTTCAAGGTTGGACAAATGTAATGTGAAGCTCTCTGAAACTCACTGGGGTAGAATTATATAATAAATCCCACAAACAATGACTTCTCTCTTGTTTTATAACTTATTTACATTCCCCTTCTATAATCCTATTTTAAATCTATTTTTGTCTCATTATCTCTGGAGTCCACTCTGGGGATGGCATAAGCTATATTTTGCAATATAAATTTTGAGAGCTGGCCTGAAAAGCAGGATTTTTCCTGTGAAGATTTCTCTAGATTTTTTTCCTGTTGGGAAATTCTGGTTTCCCAATGGGAAATCTCAAAACTGTGAAAGTGAATAACTTCCCACCCTTCTTACAGTTTCCCAACATTTTCAGGTTTGCTAAAACCCTATTTTCTGATTAAAAGTTTTCCTTCGTTTTCCTTTTGATCAGCTCTATAAACTTTGTAACAGTTCACTTTTTTCATAGAATATTAACTTCCTAAATAGAAATGTCTTCCAAAAGTATTTTCAGGACACATCATGAGTGTGTGTTTTCCCCTACAAAATCCCTTTGGGCTTATGAAATCAGATAAGCTTCAAACTTATCACAACAGTTCAGGCAACAAAGGCAGCATGCTTTTGGATGCAGTTTCAGGTATTCCTCCATCATTCTTGTACAAAGGGCCTATCTAATACTTTTATGACCTATGCTGTTAGCTATGGTTATTAGCTATGCTACCATGAAGTGTATGTTCACTCATCTTCTTTAAATCTGGAAAAATGAAGAATATACCAAAGGCCATAACATCTCATTCAGTTTATAGGGTTGGTTTTTGTCCCAGAAAGTGTTGTTTCCAGTCTCTAATTACAGCCTTACTGAGGCTGAAATTAATTTTTTGATGAAAGTGTATGACCTTGGTATTATAAAATAGAAAACAATTGCTATAAGAGAAGAAATACTTTATATGGGCACATACTATCTACACTTGAAAGCAAATGGCTGAAGTCTAAGAAATTATATCTCATCAAAAGGTAATTATTAGGTCTGGGAGGGAGCAAAATCTGCTAAATGAGTGGTTGAATAGCAATTGAAGTAGAAAAGCGTAGAACGTGGAACAAGCATTCATCAAAGATATAAGCCTTGGAAAAGCTGGTAAAGTGTTTTAGAAGTTTTATGGTCACTTAAATATTGACAGCTCTTCTATGGTGCTTTTGTAAAAAAGATACCTTGAAAGCGTGGTTTTAAAAAAAAATAAAAATTAAAAAAAATATAGGAATGCCCAAAGTATTCTATTGTCTCTAACTTAAAGGCAAATATCCTGACAAACAGTCACTTACATTTTTGTGCTATGTTAGCATTCTGGAAAATTGAATGCTTTTCCACAGGGGGAGGGATAGCTCAGTGGTTTGAGCATTGGCTTGCTAAACCCAGGGTTGTGAGTTCAATCCTTGAGGGGGCCACTTAGGGATCTGGGGCAAAATTGGTCCTGCTAGTGAAGGCAGGGGGCTGGACTCGATGACCCTTCAGGGTTCCTTCCAGCTCTATGAGATAGGTATATCTCCATATATTATAAAATCATAGGGTAAAGAGACAGAAAAATATCATCCTTCAATTTTTAGGATGTGCATTTTCATTGAATGTATTGTGCAACTCTTTTGGCAGTTTATGGCAGTTGTGTGTTTCATCCATTGTGAATGACACTAAATATGCATACATGTTTTACTTAAACAAACAAAAGCGCAATTTAAATGAAAATGGCTGAGGTTGCATGGACAGATTTCTTGAAGGAGTTTCCAATAGAACCTTCTATATTACCACTTTCTGTGGAATTGTTCCTCTCACCCCCATCCCTCTGAGCTGGATGGGCACCCTGCGATCCAAGCTGAATAAAGGGCAACACACAGCTCTGCCGCCCCAGGGAAATGGCATGGACTGAATTGTGGCTATAGGCTTTCCTCTTGCTCCCTCTGGGTTCTTCCATGTCTCCATTCATGCCCACCCAGGATGAGGGGGATAGCAGCCTAGTGACAGTTGCTGTTCCTCCCACACAGGGTCTGGCAATGTGGCTGCTCCACATATGGGTATAAGAAGACTATTTATAACCCTCACTCCCCTACATGGGCACACAGCCATGTTCCTGGGATGATCCCACCCAATGCTAGAGAGCGGTACTAAACAAATAATTAACATAGTTGGAGGGTATGACTTCCAGCTCCTCTTTGGAAATGTTATTTGTACTGCCAAAGTCTGGCTGACTGTGTTTCTTTTATTTAGGGAGGAAGGAAAAATTTCCTGTGTGCCCTTTGGAAAGTCCATTGACTAGTGAGTGTGGAATTTTATCTGTTGCCATATGTGGTTAAGGTGATGGAGGATGAAACTGAGCAGGCTGATTTATTTATTTATTTAAGAATTTGGGAAGTGTGGGGGTTGGGTAGAGTTAGGCAGGAAATGTTGTTTTCCATCACAGGAGAATTTTCAAAATTAAAAATATCTTGTAGGCCCAAATTGGGACAGAGTCAAAATCTCAAATTTTTGCAGACTGAAAATCCAAACATTTTGGAGTGTCAATTGAAACGTTAGATTTTGATTCTGAACTTTAAAAAAGTTTTTTAAACTATAAATTAACTTAAATTTCTAAGCAGTGTTCACTGCTGCTGTTACACATGCTAGCTAAATTCAAGATTGCCGAGATAGGCTAGCTAGCCCAAACACCGCTTTTGTTGTACAGACATACCCTAGGGTCATGTCTACACTAGCGAGCTTGCAACAGGACAGCTGTACAGATGCAGCTGTGCTGCTGTAAGATCGCTTGTGTAGCTGCTGTATGCCGATGGGAGAGAGCGCTCCCATTGACAACCTTAACGAGTGGCAGTAGCGATGTTGGCAGGAGAAGCTCTCCCGCCGGCATAGCGCTGTGCACACTACGACTTATATTGGGGGGGGGGGGGAAACGCATGTCACTCAGAGGGACATAAATGTTGCCAACATAAGTGGTAGTGTAGACATGGCTATCGTTGCTCTTGTGAAGAACTAAATCTACCACAGATTGCATCTAAGGAACAAAGAACCCTGGTGTGATGCAAATGATCTGAACAGCTGCTGAGTATTGAATTACAACAATGCTATAAGCAGCTGCATAAACTCATCTCCTCTGAGAGAATAGTATTTAAACTGCAACTAAAAATTGTGTAACATTCCCTATGGGGGAGGAACCTGATGGCTGAAAGTTTGGTAATTAACCTGTAAGTGACAATTTAAGATTACTGAACATTTTTTCAAACCTTTTTTTTTTTTAATGGTATGCGCTCAAGACTCCGCTGTCTCCAATCAAATGAAAACATTCGAAGATGCAAAGGACCACAGTGAAACTTATCACCAGGGCATAAGAAACGTAGAGTGTTGTCCCTAAATAACGTGAATATTTTCCACAATGTTTTGCAGAAATGTGGAAATTTGCCAAATATGTTTATATAGTTATTTACTAGGCTGGATTCTGTAAACACACTGAATAATTTTATGCACATGACTAGTCCCTTTACATTCAGGATTAGGAACTAAGACTTTCTCTTCAGTCTATTGTAGTAGGTTGAACACTATGTACAGTACGAGTGGTTCTATAAAGATAATTATATCTGAATGATGGAACACTCTGTCTTGGAAAGCAGTGACTCAAAGAAGGATTTAAGGGTCATCCTAGATAATCATCTCAACATGAGCAGTCAGTGCCAGATTATGGCAAAAAGGGCTGTTGTGAATTTGAATGTATAAAAAGGGAAGTCCATTTTACCTCAGAATACCACATTGGTAAGATAGCTACTAAAATTCTGTGTCTACTTGTGATGTCCACACTTCAAAAAGGATTTGGAAATTCTGGAGAAAGTTCAAAGGACAACTACCAAAATGATCCAGGCGTAGCGTAGCAAATCCAGTTTATCAAAGAGAAGGTGGAGAAGTGACTGGTCACTATGTATACACCCTTACACATGGAAAAAACCATCTGTAGTGAGGGGCATTTCAACCCTGTTGTTGAAGACATGATGCAAGTTCTAGGGTCTAACACTGAAGTTAGACCAACTCAACCTTGAAATTAGACACTATTTCCTAGCTGTTTGGATCATTAAACATTGGAACAGCACACCCAAGGAGGTGATGGACTCACCATTGATTGGAGACTTGAAAACAAGATTAGAGATCTTTAAAAAAAATATGCTTTAATCTATCTTCAGGGAGAAACTCCGTGGCCCCTGCGTGCAGGGGATTGGACTGGATGGGCATGGTGGTCCTGTCTGGTCTTGGGGTCTGTAAATCTGCAGATCCCCGCTCTCTCCCCCACCCCCCATTCATCCTTTTTTTTTTTTTTTTTTTTTTTTTTTTAATGGCCATGGGGAGATCAGGACTGCCTGTATTGCTCTCAACATTATCCTAACACTTGCACATCTGCTTTAAACTAATTACTACAATAAAATCTCATGCTTTGTGGCTTCAGCCTGCTGCCTGCATGGGTTTGGGGGGATTTTCCCCCAAAGCACAATTAACTAGATGCACACTGTTTGGGGAGGGGTTTGTTTTTGGCCTTCCTCTGAAGCATCAGAGACTGGCTACTGCTGGAGGTGGACCACTGCTCTTAGATGCTATAGAGAATCCTTTTTGGTTGCCTGGCTGGTGTCTTATACACATGCTCACGGACATACTAATCTCCAGATTTGTATTTGGGAAAGAATTGACGTTCCATTCTGACCTGAGGGAATCTGTGTCTTTTACTGCCTTCTCCAACCTTTGGTAGGGTTTGCATAGTAGGATCATCTGGACACATCTTGCCTAATAATTTCCCTCACATTATAGGCTCCTGAGCATTGGTGCCAACTTGGTCTCTGGTTTTCTATCTGTGGTGCACAGTTGTGTTTCCTGAGGACTTAAATGTTTTGGTCTAAATTCTTTGGGCTTAATATAGGGGTATCTGTGTGAAATGTAATGGCCTGTGATTTACAGGAGATAAGATTAGATGATCTAATGGTCCCCCCCTGGCCTTAAACTCTATGAAACACTACTAATGAATTGTATAACTTATACTGACTATAAAACAAAGATCTCTTTAATCTCAAGACTGAAAATTATGCTTTGATAATATGGGAAAAAAGACAGAAAATTATAATCAACAAGTTGACAGTGTCCACATCACAATGTTTGTACAGTGTTTTGAAGATGAAAAGCCTTGAACAAGTGTTAAACATTATCAAGTTTTAAAGATCAAATAAGGTATTTTTCTAAAGTGATTCCTAACTGAATCCCTTTAGTGAATTTCCATAATAATAATTGGGATGATGACCCATTGAATGCCCACTAGATATTGATGATTTCAGATTCCTTGTGAGTTGGTTGGCTTACATAAAATTAAAATATTTATTTTAGAAAAAGGTAACATTATTTAGAGCATACTTTTCCAGGGTTAACTAGCAACTGACCAGCTTTTTCTGTAAAGTACTTTGTTGTAGAGAAACGTCCATTATCTAATTGGGGAGTGGGGGGAAACAATGAAGCAGATGTTTATGGAGGAAAATAATGGAAGTTTAAAGCTCACTCTTGAAGCCATATCTAATTAAACCTATCAATGTTTGTTCAGGACCTATGGCTGTTCATATTTATGGTCATTTGCAATAAAATGTAGTCTTGCTTAACTGATCATTTTTTATTTTTTTTCTTGGCAGCAAAAGCATAAGGCTGTATATTCCCAAGGCTAGTATGGACCTTTTAAATATTTTGTTTTATTAGAAGTAGGAGTCTCTGTTAGAGTTTAAATTGCTTAAAGCTCAAACAAAAAGTAAATGTTACAGCATACAAATTGTTTTAGCTACATGAATTACTGAAAGTCGGTTAAGACCAAAATGCTATCCTTTTATTATGTGTAAGGAGAGTGAGAACTACTGGTCTAATGATCTGAAAACAGTACTAGGATCCTGAGATTTGTCTGTGCCAGGGGTGAGGTCGGGGGGGGGGGGAGAAGGGGACTCCAAGGGGTCCCTTCTTCCCTGCTCCACATGCTCCAGCAAACATAGTCCCAGGCTATGCCAGGCTAGCATTATTGGTGATACTAGCATCTCCATTGTGTGCAATGACAGGCAGTAGGTAGAGAAAGAGGAGTAGCGGGGGAAAGAGAGAAGCAGGTGAGCCAAGAGGCAGTTGTATGTACTTTATAAGTAGCCATTGGAGTTGGGGGATACTAATTCCTGTTATGTGACAGCTATTAACATTTTGGAATCCTGGCCCACATCAAGTGACCAGAGCCAGGAAGGTAAAGATCACTTGGCCTCTTATTGGCACTCCTATGTGTCTCACTCCTGTACTCCAGGGTCATTGGTACTTGAACATGGGGAGAAGAGCAAAAGAGAGATAAGGCAGGGAAGCTCATCAAATCCCAGCTGCAAAAGAGAAAAAATGGAGATGAAGTGAAATAAGCAGATGGAAAGCAAATTTGGGTGGGGAAAAATACAAAAGACTGGAAAAAAGAGAACATTTTGGAGATAAAAGGAAAGAAAGAGGAATAAAGAATTGGAAAAATGTGGATAAGGAAGAAATGTTGCCTGAGACAAGTAAATTTAATGAATGTGTTAAAGTTTCTACATCTTGTGTGTTTCTTTCCAGGCTAGTTGTGGTCCTGATGCTGCCTGCTGGGGCACCAACATCAGAGCAAGTGTTGGAGCCTGGTAAGTTTCTGTTGTAGTGTTTTGTTTATTACAAATATATGGATGAGAGGGATTTCCAGCCTAGGAGCCTGTTCAATTAATACAAGTCAGGGATTTGGTGTGCTTCTGTTCAGGGCAGAACCCATGCCAATCCCCTAATACTCCCTTCCCTGTATGGCCTCCTTAGCATACACAGATGGCTGTCCTTCGCTGGCCTGAACAGATGTTCACACTTCCGCTTGGGAACCTTCAGAATATCAATGTTCCCCAGAGCCTGCCCTGCCTGACAGGATTGAAAAACCATAGCTAGTAACTAGACCACTCATAAACCCTGCAGCCTGCCCTGGGGAGAATGAAGGGGATAAATAATTTCAATGGAATTTTGTATGTATACTTTAAAACGATGTGTAGTGGTCTTCAGTGCTGCTCCAAAGGATATCTGAATTGACCTGTATTATTGTGTGAATAAAATACAGCCCACTGATTAAAAAGTATCATTTTTGATTTTTAATTAGTGCAACATCTGTCATAGAGAGGGAAGTGTAATCTCTTTTTCATGGTCAGATGATAATGTGCTCCTTTCTCATTTCAAGGCTCTTCCGCCTCCACAGGGCAAACACCTGGCACCAGGAGCTTGGGCATGAGGACCAACCTATTGCAAGCAAGGACAAATCAGCTCTGAGATGAGCTGATGGCAGACCTGCTAGATAAAATGAATGCCAGAGTTCCAGAAGGACCAAAGGAAGTATGAAAAATACAAGGATGTAAGAAAGGTGGAAAAAGGGGCAGAGGCTGCTCGGTGTGAGGAGAAATCAGTGGACAGGTTCTTTGAGTGTCACTGCAGGTTGAGGAAGAAAGAGCACAATAGAAGGATTTGTTTGAGTGATTACTTGTGCTCCTGCCTACTCCCTGAGTCCCCTTTGCACTATTGTGTCCTGAAGATCATGCAACCTTTGGACAATTCAGGAGATGGCTGGACCACATCAGATGCAATGATTACTAGCACATGGCATGGACAAATGTACCCTGAGCATTCATCTA
Organism: Platysternon megacephalum; assembly: GCA_003942145.1. Classification (NCBI taxonomy): domain Eukaryota; kingdom Metazoa; phylum Chordata; order Testudines; family Platysternidae; genus Platysternon; species Platysternon megacephalum. The sequence goes on along the minus strand of QXTE01000001.1, from coordinate 34,104,494 downwards.
CTTCAGTCCAGTCAAGGGCCCCATGTTCAAAATACACCAAAAAGGCCAGAGGGAGAAGGGATGCCTAGGAAATAAGTAGACATGCCATTAGGCAACATGGACCTTTGAATGTTTTGGCACTGAGTTTGTTTATTGTGCAGTATGTTTTGATGTCAATTGGTCTGTCTTTCTAGTTCTTGCATTATTTTACATACCAAAGTGTTGAATTTGCACACAAGGTTATAATAGCAGGTTATATTATACGTAATGTTAAGTGTCACAGATTTTAATGAATGGCATCACATGCCTATTCTCAGTAACTTTCATAATAAGTTTATAAACTGTCATCACAGAAACTTATAAACTCAGTTGCAGTACATGGCCAGTATTGATAAAATGCAGAACACACCTCCATACACTTCATGGGAATGTCTACAGAATTAACAGTCCATAATCCCAACACACTTAATAAACATCCCAAAGCTGCCCCACACCTAGATATAGCAGAACCTCCAATAACATTTCATTTTCTCTCATGTATGGGACAGTACAGCCCACTATATGGGTGCACAAAGCATTCCTGACTTCCACTGCTGTATGTAATGGTTCAGAAATTGAGCACTGTCTTGAGCCCGTTCTGGTGAAAAGGTTCCCCCTTTTCCTCATGGAAATTGTGCAGAACACAGCAGGCCATATTACTGTGGCCTGTATTGATGACACTGGCATCCAAATGGCTTTGAGGGCAGCACTAATATAAGTTTTCAATCTGCCAAATGTACATTCCACCAGCTACTGAGCATGTAGTTGAATCTTCTTTTGCCAGGTCCTCTGAAATCAGGCTATGGTTTCATAAGCAATATCAGGATGAGCAGGGTCTCCTAGAATAGCAGTAATTCTTGTGGGAATAATGTGCTAGCTTGTCTATGAAGGTAAAGTCATGATCTTTGGAACACTCTAACATAGGATGCACTGGCAGGGTGCATGATGTCAGTGCCCATGAATCTACCCCTGTGGGGGTAACCAGGGCCTGCATAACGATTGAGTAGTACCCTTTGCAGTTTTTGCTCCTTACAGAAGGCATACTAGAGGCATGTAAGAACATAAGAGAGGCCGTACCGGGTCAGACCAAAGATCCATCTAGCCCAGTATCTGTCTACCGACAGTGGCCAATGCCAGGTGCCCCAGAGGGAGTGAACCTAACAGGCAATGATCAAGTGATCTCTCTCCTGCCATCCATCTCCATCCTCTGACGAACAGAGGCTAGGGACACCATTCTTACCCATCCTGGCTAATAGCCATTTATGGACTTAGCCACCATGAATTTATCCAGTCCCCTTTTAAACATTGTTATAGTCCTAGCCTTCACAACCTCCTCAGGTAAGGAGTTCCACAAGTTGACTGTGCGCTGCGTGAAGAAGAACTTCCTTTTATTTGTTTTAAACCTGCTGCCTATTAATTTCATTTGGTGACCCCTAGTTCTTGTATTATGGGAATAAGTAAATAACTTTTCCTTATCCACTTTCTCAACATCACTCATGATTTTATGGCCTTGGTGGAGTTTGGAAACCCCATTCTCAAGTCAGCAATAATTTCAGGAATATTTGTAATATCCACCACTTTTGGGGTACATCACAGTCCGGCTCACCTCACAAACCCCGCAGTTGATTTGCCAACTCCAAACTGTTTAGTTACTGACCAGTAGCAGACTGGCGTAGCCATCTTCTAGTCTGGTGCTGGCATGTTGGGATAAACTGATCACAAACCTCAAGGAACATATGCTTCTTCACATGAAAATTGTGGACTTACTGCTGATCATCCCAGGTCTGCATGATGATGGGATCCCACCAGTCTGTGCTTCATAGGGAGAATCTGCAGCTCAGGCAACAGGCATGAGCAGCATCAGCTGGGTTGTAGCCAGCATGATGATATCCCCCTTGGAGAGGTGCTTTTGGCAATTCAAAAGTGCCACCAAAATATCCACCAGCATCTTGTAGATGCTCCACCTGTTTCGCGAAATAGGACTGGCGGCATGAGATGCTAATGTTCTCCCATTAGGTCGGGATCCATGTTGATGAATGTGGCTACTAGGACTGTGCAGACACAAAATGGTTTGAGTGGATGTGTTGATCGGCTAAAGCCACCCTAGACATTCTGGTCAATTTCTGCAGGACAAATTCTCCCACAACCACTATGAGCTGAGCTCTTGACCATCTTTAGCCAGTGAGGGCACTAAAACCCCTGAGAGATAACAGTATATGCCCAAAGAAGATGAAGTTGTGACTCAGGTCTGTGTAGTGCCAGTACAGTTGTGAGGCCTGTGTTTCCAATGTAGTGTGGATGCTCAAGCACAGGCTTGGAAACAGAGTCTTCAGGCTCAGGTCACACAGACCTGGGTTTAATGTGCTCTGTATACATACCCAGAAATACTTATCTGTACAGCCCAGTTGAATAATTTTTCAAATGAGTTTATTAAAATCTGTCTTTCATTTACCATCAGATAGCACAATATGCTGTCAAGTGATTCCATAACAGTGGAAATACATCCGGTGTCATGCTTAACATTCCTTTTTTTATCATCATATCAAAATATTAATTGTCCCCATTGTAAATATTTATGGTTGTAGACAAGATGCCACAGAAGTGGTTTGTGAATATTATCACTGCAGTACAGATGTGTAACTCATTCTTCCAGAAAATCCCATGGTGCTGGAACATAACACAACATAATCAATAGCAAGTTGTCATTTTGATGGGAAAAGCTCTTCATGGTCCAATTTTAGTGACTATTTCATCAAGCTACCTTTCACGTACAATAGTCTGCAACAGAGCCAGAAAGTCCCACCTATATACCATCATTTCAGACACTGTGATTTTAATCCCCCCATAGATTCTATAATCTCTCAAATATAGAGACTGACTGACCAATAATTTAAGCAGGAAATGTGTTTTGTATTACCTGTGGACATTTTCTACAATCTATAGGATCATTGAACAAAGCAAAGAACATGTTATATTGAAAAAGAGTTCTGAACTTATAAGCATTTGAATAAAAATCTTTCTAAGTGATTGATGTTGTTGCGGTGTGTATCTAAAAAGCAACAGCACTAGCAATCCATTTACCATTAATTTCCATACAATTTGTAAAGTTATTACCTATTTGGAATATTACCTACTTTTTTCATGTACACCATAAAAATTTATGATGTATTCCCTTCAAATGCTTGTATAAAAAAGCATGAATAACAATAAAATGTGATTTGTGAGGAGAGTAGGAGGTACATCTTCATTTTTAATTACCTTTTTCTTGTCAATGAACACTGTAAAGTACTGAGGTAAAATATTTGCTGCAGTTTAGGGATATACGTGCTGATATCGAGAATTTCATCCCTGTATCCGGGCAATGAATGAATCACAGAAGCAATACAATCAAGACATTACACTACAGTATATATACAGTGTGAAATGAGACCTTAGATAGAACACACAGCCATGGCCAATGAATTATGTTGTTTAAACTAGGCTTGGTGAGTGGGGAAAAGTGCCACGTCAGCAAGTTTGCTAAAAAGTAAAATATAAGAGGCAAAAAGAAATTCCTCACGGGGAGGATAGTGCAGAGTTTAGCAGTACTCTCTTTATACTATATTATCCTTAGTTCATTCTAGACTCTACAGAAAATAAATGACAGAAATTAGACATGGACAATATAAAGGAACTTTAACCTTTAGACATAGCAGGAATATTTGAGACTTTCAACCCACCATGCTTTAAAGGTATTGCTAGAAGGACCCCCCCGCCTCCCCCCAAGATGTTTATGGGATTGTTTTTATTTTTGTTTCATAAATACAGAAAAAAGAGAATGAACATTTTACTCCTGGATCAGTTCTTCAAGGCCCTTCACTTAAAGCCTGGTCCTGCACCATCTGAACTCTGTGGTAAAGATCCTATTGATTTGAATGGGAATAAGATTATGACATGACTGTGCTCAAGCAAAATGCACATGGAAGATAAGGGAGTAAAGATGGAATAAATAGGATTCATCTTGTATTCTTAACACACCAAATATCTTGCAAGACATAAAAGAATGGGTGAACTGAAGCCATCAGTTTTTTTTGTTTTTTTTGTGTTTTTTTTTTTTTAATTATTGACTCTCTCAATTCCCTGAGTGGTAGTGCATAAGGATTCCTTTATTACTATAATTACTGCAACTACAGTTAGCTTGGCACTTATGTCTGTTCTCTTTGGCTTTTCCATCACCGGTGTACTCATGCTTTTTGTTCTTGGTTTTTTTTTGTTTTGTTTTTAACCATGAGAGGTACTTTGATGAGGAGACTGGTGGAAAGATTGTATAGAAGGTAGAATTTGCTGCCATCAGCATTAGGGAAAATACCCAAACTAAAAATTATTCTTGCACATTTGCGTACTAGCAATTCAGGTTGTGAGAATTAAGTAATATATTATTTTCTAGTGTACTAGTTTTAATTATTTCCTCAAAGATGTTTGTAATTAAGTGATCTAAATCAATTTTTTTCATACTGCATTTTGGATGAATGAGTTACCTTAAAATTAGTTGTCTTAAAATGAAAGGTATACAACAGGTCTCAACTACCACAGTAAACTCAGGGAGAAAATTTCGGTAGTATGGTCTAAAGGCGTTGAAAGGAATGGATCACCACACCAAGGTCCATGCCCTAAAGAAGAGGGCACAGTTTCCTAAGATTTTCATTTTACATAGAGAAAACAGTAATAGGCAAGTTGGCATACATGTCTAGAAATCCCTTACCATTTAGAATCAATTAATGAAACCCAAACTTATTCAGATCTTTGTTTTCTTCTTAAATGCTGCAACATATTGCCAATTATTTTTAAATGTATTATTTAGATAGCGGCTTTTTGTATCATTGGAATTAAATACCCTCAGAAAAATAAAGATAGCACAAGTGATTCAAAGAGGTATACTTTTAAAAAAATGTTATGCATCTTAACGATTTAGCTCAAATCATGTGTGCTTAGATGGAGTCCCACCAGCAATGCATAGAGTTTTTCAACCGTTCTTGGATTTTTGTCATGACACAGTATCTAGTAATGATAGCTTGAAGGTAATTTTCTGCATATGGTAATTTAATGAGAACTGTGAAAGTAGTACCTCAATTGACTCAAGTATTATCTTTACAAAACTGCTGATTACTATTTTATTGGAGATATACTGAACTATTGTGCATAGGATTTACTGGACCTCAGTGCCTATGTTTTTTCTTTTGTTTTTGCTTTTCATGAAAGTATGGCATGTAATGAGTGTGATTTCTGGAGGTAAAATACAATATCAGTTCAGAAGCCCAGCAGGTGCCTTCTAATCAAATTACATGAATAATTTTCTATGAAGGTAAGGGTGTGTGTGTGTGTGGTGTGTGTGAGCGCTTAGAGGAGAATTGTGCAATGTGGAAATTGGGAAAGGAACAGATGACTATGGAAGATCAATGGACAATCACTTAGGCACTGCAGGATTGACAGTTCTAGTTTATACTTTAGAAAGGAAAATGATAAAATACACCTGACACTTAAATCAGTGGCAACATCAGTTATGAAATAATTTGCTCTATAGCCTTGTTAAAATTATTTGTAGACCTATTACTTTATGGACTAACTGTGTGATAAACTAACTACCGTAGTTGACTCACTAATCCTTGTAAATGCTAGCATTCCTGTATTGGGAAATTTCTAACTAGTTAGCTTGTAGAATACATGAGTTCCCCACCATCAATCATACTCTATGCAGCTCGGTTCCTCAAGCTAGTGGGAGAGCTCCATCAGAAATGGGACATTTCAAATGAAGGAATATTAATGTGAAACATTTCATTGGAAAGATCATTAAAACCCAGAGCTAAAAGCAAATCTATTTAAAGTATATTTTATGAATATGACTGGTGAGTACATAACTAGTTGGCTGGCCATGAGAAGAAAATGTATTATTGCAGAGAATCAGCTAAATTAAGAACAAAACTAATCTCTCCCACAGAGTTCCAGTCTGCCGGATGGACTTTAGTAACCAAACATTATTCACTAAAAGTCAAGAGCAAAAGGTCAAAATGTTAATTTAAAATCGAGAGACATGTATTAGTCCAGTGGTTCTCAAACTTTTGCACTGGTGACCCCTTTTTATATAGTAAGCCTCTGAGTGCGACCCCCCCCCTTATCAATTAAAAACACTTTTTATATATCTACCACCATTGTATATGCTGGAGGCAAAGCGGGGTTTGTGGTGGAGGCTGACAGCTCACAACCCCCCATGTAATAACTTTGTGATCCACTGAGGGGTCCTGACCCCCAGTTTGAGAACCCCTGTATTAGTCACTCTGCAGAGATAACTCAGTAAGTATTGACTTTTTAATGGCTATCACACTCTGGAGTCTATTATGCCTTGTCGGGCCTCTGATGTTGTGGTAGTGAAGAGCCATCTTGCCCCAGTAGATTCTTCTGAACAGCACAGCTGCTATGCCAGCTCTCACAAGGATGTACCATACCTTCCCCTCCTTTCAAGCTAGCTGGGCTATGCTAGCTGGCATAAAAGGGTTCAGGTCATAGCCCTGCCTCCTCCATACTGCCTTTGGGAAGGCTACTGCTGCATAGCTGAACACAAGGGGGACATGCTTCTAGCCTCTCTTCAGGGTATGGGCACAATCTCTCCCTCTGGTATCTGACCTATTTCTCTCTATTTGGAAAAGGAAATACTACAATACAGCACTGTGATTAAATGCCTTTTTTAAAAATGGCAACCATCACACTATATCAAATAAAATGGTTCAGATGAAATGTGGAGCTGGTAGGTCAATTAAATGGACCCTTTAAAGACCGTTGACTGGCAAAAGTTTAACCCAGCTGGAGGGCTGTTGATATGAAACTTGCATAATTCCATACTTTTGTTTTAGTAGTTGACAAGGTAGCAAAAGTCAAAAAGGTAGGGTGTCATAAAGGTCCTTTGACTTGGTAGAGTCCCTTATTATGAAATGTCTAAATATAAAGATCAATGGGCTTAGTTATTTGCAGTGCCTGCAAAAGAACAAAATAAGAGAAATACAGGTCTGTCGCATCTTAGGCGCATTTAACATGTGCGATTTCAGCTTTACGCGGTCGGCAAAAACAAGAAAAAAACAAATTAAATACTGTTTCTGTAGTGCGGGCGATTCTGCCCGCCATTACACTCAATGTAATTTTGACTATACGCGGAACGTAACCCCAGCGTAAAATGAGAGAGACCTGTACAATGACCCTAAGTTATGGTCCAAGATCTAAAACAGAGAGCCAGAAGTTCACCAGCAGCACTAGGAGTCAATAGGAATACAAATTGTTAAACAATATCCTCACTGTCAAAATGTCATAAGCAGAGTACATTCTTCAGGGATAAAAACACACAGCAAAACATATAAAACAAAACCAGTACCCTACCCATCAGTCCTATGGTGACACTTGGAGGCTCTAATCTTTCCAACCAGGCTTGGGTCCTCCCTTTGACAAAAGGTCATAGCAGTTTGCTGAATCAACAAGTGGGCCCCTGAGTCTGTTTAAACTGAGCCTTTATACCCCTAAAACCTTTGTTTCTCGGTAAAACCAGTCACTGCTCTTTTTTTCCCCAGGGGGCTCAAGTATCAAAGGACTGGGTATTTGCATAATCTGCTTTGGGACTTTGCATTAATTGGCCCCTAGTGATTCTGGACTCCATAAGGAACCCTGCCCCTGAGTGAGTCAGGACAACACTTACTTTTGTCTGTGAATAATCTATGGGCTCTCATCATCTGCCCCATCTCAGTATAATGGTCTTTGAAATTTTCATGCTTTCGAGACCTGGCTCAAACATACAAATAACTTTATATTAAATATAATGGTCTCAGGTTCATCCTATTTTGTTTACTGAATAATCTGCCAAGAACCATTTTGGTAACAATTTTGTTACACATTTTTATTTAAAAATATCATGAAAAAATTTGAAAGTAAAGGTTTGGGTAAAACTTTTCATGTTCAAAAAAGGGCATTTGTAGATGAAAAGAACTTACTTTTGTTGAGTTCCCATTCTGACTGTTTGTGGGGGTAAACTATACTTTGTGTGCTCTCTGAACCTACCAAAACAAAAAAGCTGGGTCGATGTGGTGGTAAGATTATAAATACTTTGGCCTGACCATTCCCCTTCACCACCTCTGAGAAGTCTTTGGGGGAAAGGACAGAAAATCCTGTGGTGATAGTCTTGCTGAATCTTCCAGGCACATACTCTGATGCAGAAATGACCTTTGGTGCATAGAGTGGCCATGGTCAAAGCCTCCAAACGTACATGTCCTCAGTATTCATGGGAAAGGAAAGCCTAAAGACCACCGAGTCAGAGGGGTTCTCAGGGAGATTTCACTTTTCCATATGGCCCTTCCCACCAGGCAGCACTCCTTAAAGGAGCTATACTGCCATTGGCTAACTTCCATGTGACTATATTGCATTTCTCATCTATCACGTCGGTAAGGAACGTATTATGCCAGCTTTGTGCCACTCGTGACTTTACATTTGCTTTGTCCTACCAGAGTAATGGAAAGAAAACATAATACGGTTAAGGCTCTGGCCCAACATTTCACATTGTAAAATACCCCACAATCAATGTAAAATACCCACAATCAAGTACCAGAGAAAGTAGAAAAGTAATCAACCTAAAAATTTTAAGCCATCAAACTATTTTTTTTAGAGCAGATAGAAATCTAGGAAGACTCAAAATATGAGTCAACACAGACTTCCACTAAATGCTAGAAAAAAATTGCCTATACCCACTAATTTGTAAATAGGCAGAAATGATTGTTTTTTGCTGATTATTCTGCCTTTTAAAAATAATTGAGAGAAACTTCATATCTTGATGTAAATCACATCACAAAAAAGACAAGGATTAAAATTAAAAAGTAATGTTTAGATCACATTCCTTTAATCATTCAAATAATGGACAATCTTATCCTAAATGGAGCAAGTAGACAGGACCAGAGCAAATGAGTATACTGGGTTTCCCTACTACACAGACTGATACACGCTAACCCATTGCTATGACCATTTGTCAATAGAGATGAGGACCGTAAACTTTACCATATCAGAACAAAACCTACAGTTCACAAGAAATCTCTAAACATGCACAATCAATCATTCCAAACCCGGCTCTCTTCTGTTAGGTTCAAATTTAACTTCATTTTCGGGAACTGCACTATAAATGCAGTACTTCAGCCCCCACACCATTTTTTTCTAATTTTGTTCTCTTTGCTCCATCAGTCTATTATTATGGCTGCACCCACTTACTTTCTATTATTGCAATTTTGAATTGAGCTTTAATTTGGGACAATCTTGAAAATATAAGAAAATTCTGCTGAACATTTTTTTTAAAATGAATTATTTTTCCATAGATAAGAATAATCAGAGCAGCCTGGATTTTTGTCATGTGTTTGTAATTGAAGAAAACTTTGCTTAATTTAGTTAATTTAGGACCAGGTTCTTCCACTCTTATATTGATTAGTACTTACTCCATGAATAGTCTTTTTGAGGGAAACCATGTGGTTTACTTTTCTGCTGTTGAGGTCAGTGGGACTACTTATGCAGTAAAATATTACTTGGTGAGTAGAGGTGTCAAAACTGGGCCTTTGGGGTCTGACTGCAGTTATTTCTTAGGCAGAACTGCCACTCAGCTCAGCTGAGTTTTGCTTGAATAAGAACTATAGGATTTTCTTTGGTCCTTTGTTCTCACAGCATTTAAATTCTTGTCTGAAGTAGAAGTATGGTTTCTGAAGCTGAGCACACAACAATATAATTTACCAAGATGGAAGCTGGTGGTGATGTCAGTCTCACTATTTTACATATGCATATAGAGCAGTTAAAAAAAATATAGACTGAATGCAAAAAAGGTTAAACCTACTTGGATTTCTAAAGTGATTTAGAGAAGGCATTTGCTATATTAAGAAAAAATAAATTAATTGTATGCTAGGAAAGTCTCCAATTTAAAACAAAATACATTAATGAGAACAACTCAAGCATTTTTGTTTTAAAAGCCTTCTGCTAATGAACGCATCTGAAGTAAGCATTGTGGTCTCTGCTGAGGTCTGTGCAGATAACAGCATAAATAACTGTCAGTCTTTGCTTAGATGAGTATGGGGACTCAATTAGTTTGTTATCCCTGTAAAATATGGTCTTTTCAGGTGAGGATTGAAATGCAACGGTGTAGTGCAAGGCATAGTTACTAGTAGAACAATGAAAGGCTTTTTGCCCCCAGTATCTCCCTGCTAAAAGAAAATTATTGTGGAGTTTTCAAAACTGTCATTAACAAGACAGGAAGATATAAATGGATGGAACAGAAGCCCATTGTTGTTTAAGCATACAGAACATTTTCCTTCAAATGTACAGAAGTTAACAAACTAATTTCTTATCCTTTCCTGCATCTGTTTGGAATTGGCAATGTGGGTTCAAGTGGCAGTTTAGATGTCTAGTCTGGTTAGAAAATTTCAGATGAAGGTCTGTTTTTGCTGAAATAATTTGTCATTTTTAGCTTATATGCTCTATCCCATTGTTCTGCTCCCTTTAGGTAATTAAACTCAATTTTAGATAGCATTAGAGCTAAATTATGTTAGTAATTATAGTACAATGATAAAACCCCAGGCTATTGATTCTGGTGATATTTGTACTTATCTTTTATTCACTGCACTGTTTGAAAATGATTTATTACTGCCTCAGGCCATAGTTAGTAAAATGAAAGCTCTGAACTAAGAATATCCACTAATACCCTTTGGGGATCCAAAAGGCTCTGTCTTCTATCTTTGTCCAAAGATCACAAGTTACATGTGTGAGTGAATGTATTGGGAAAGGCTTTTCAACTTCATTTTTAACAAATAGCTTAGGTGTCATGAAATTCTTTTCAGACCCCATCTGTGCAAAAACAAAATCAGAGTGCAGAATGAAAAACAGGAGAGCTATTCAGAATGTTCAGTAGAAGTTTTTATAATTGTATTCATTTTGTGCATGCAAGGCCAGAGTTTCTTGTGTTCTCTACAGTGGTTTGTTTGTTTCTCCTGATCCTGGCAAATATTCATGTCTAGTAATGTTCATCCCCCCCAAAAAAGTGTGATACATTTTAACTCTCATATTAAGAGGATCAGCCTGAGAAATTTGTTTGTATTTTCTACTGCTTAGATAAGGAAATATATTGTACTGATATACAATTGTTTCTTTAGTAAAATTAATAACAGAATATGTACTCCAGGTGGGTAAATAGGTATTAATGGGCAAGTAGGGACAAATTTTGCTAAGACTAAACATATTAAGCCTCAATAAAACTCATTCTCTTTAGACAGGAATATTCTTCGACTGTAGCTGAAGGCAGAAAAAGTAAATTTCAAGAAATATTTGGAAGAGATCAAATCAGGGGTTTTGTTAAACCCAAATTGAAATATAAGTGCCCTGATCTCTCATATAGGCTATATAGTCAAATCAAACATTATCTTATTCAGGAGAAAAATAAGAATGCATTGACTAGAGAATTGTCATCAATAGAAACCTTTATTAAAAATAACTGGAGTGCAAAGGGAATGCAACCTGCTATTTACAGAGCATCGAGCAGCAGGGATATAGAAAATAAAAGAAATGAAAACATGAAAAACTCCTAGATAAATAGATTGAACACAAAGACTAGAGACATATTTGGAAAACCAATGGAAACTCATCTTGCTAGGGGCTGAGCACATACATGGGGATGAGAATCAAGGGTGCTCAGCACCTCAAAGGATTAGGGAGAATTACTTCAAGTAAATGTGCCATTGTTATATTGATTGATACAATAATCAATAATAAGTAAGCCATAGCATGCAAAGTTGTTTTCTGAACCTATCACAAGACACAGGCTGGTCCACAAAGAGCTTACAGTCCAGAAAAGACGACAGACAGACACAGTGCATGTTGTGTTAGTTCAAACTATTTAAAAAAAAAATACTGTAAATGTTTTTTCTGGAGGTGGGGGGAAGAAAGAAGAATTTGAAGGAGAAAAATAATGAGAAGGATGAATGGAAGGGAAGAAAGGGAAGGAGGATACTCAAAAGAGGGAAGGAAGAGAACCTCATGCAGAAAGGGGTGGCACTTGCAGGCAATAGTAAACAACCAATCAGCATAATTGAAAAGTGAGAAGAGTTCATGTGTGATTGTTCTAATTGAACCTAGAGCTCTGAAGGCCCAGCAGATGCTGTAGCTGGTTTGGTATCTTGAGGATCTACAGGGAATATAATGCCACTCCCAGAGCTGCTCCTGATGTTCCTGGACCATCATGGACTGGAAAGTGAGAGGAGGCCACTGGTACTTGGCATCCCTGCTCTTGTTTAGGGTCAAGGGCAGAGCTACAAATTCCACAGGGAATATGCAGGAGGAGAGACCTGCTTCATGTCTTAGAAGGGGTTTCAAAAGCTCCCATAAGAATGGCCATACTGGGTCAGACCAAAGGACCATCCAGGCCAGTATTCTGTCTGCTGACAGTGGCCAATGCCAGATGCCCCAGAGGGAGTGAACCTAACAGGTAATGATCAAGTGATCTCTCTCCTGCCATCCATCTCCACCCTCTGACAAACGGAGGCTAGGAACACCATTCCTTACCCATCCTGTCTAATAGCCATTAATGGACTTAACCTCCATGAATTTATCTAGTTCTCTTTTAAACCCTGTTATAGTCCTAGTGTTCACAACCTCTTCAGGCAAGGAGTTCCACAGGTTGACTGTGCGCTGTGTGAAGAAGAACTTCCTTTTATTTGTTTTAAACCTGCTGCCCATTAATTTCATTTGGTGGCCCCTAGTTCTTATATTATGGGAACAAGTAAATAACTTTTCCTTATTCACTTTCTCCACACCACTCATGATTTTATATACCTCTATCATATCCCCCCTTAGTCTCCTCTTTTCCAAGCTGAAAAGTCCTAGCCTCTTTAATCTCTCCTCATATGGGACCCGTTCCAAACCCCTAATCATTTTAGTTGCCCTTNATGGGAACAAGTAAATAACTTTTCCTTATTCACTTTCTCCACACCACTCATGATTTTATATACCTCTATCATATCCCCCTTAGTCTCTTCTTTTCCAAGCTGAAAGGTCCTATCCTCTTTAATCTCTCCTCATATGGGACCCATTCCAAACCCCTAATTGTTTGTTGCCCTTCTCTGAACCTTTTCTAATGCCAGTATATCTTTTTTGAGATGAGGAGACCACATCTGTACGCAGTATTCAAGATGTGGGCATACCATGGATTTATATAAGGACAATAAGATATTCTCCATCTTATTCTCTATCCCCTTTTTAATGATTCCTAACATCCTGTTTGCTTTTTTGACTGCCACTGCAGACTGCTTGGACGTCTTCAGAGAACTATCCACGATGACTCCAGGATCTCTTTCCTGATTAGTTGTAGCTAAATTAGCCCCCATCATATTGTATGTATAGTTGGGGTTATTTTTTCCAATGTGCATTACTTTACATTTATCCACATTAAATTTCATTTGCCATTTTGTTGCCCAATCACTTAGTTTTGTGAGATCTTTTTGAAGTTCTTCAGTCTGCTATGGCTTAACTATCTTGAGCAGTTTAGTATCGTCTACAAACTTTGCCACCTCACTGTGTACCTCTTTCTCCAGATCATTTATGAGTAAGTCGAATAGGATTGGTCCTAGGACTGACCCACGGGGAACACCACTAGTTACCCCTCTGCATTCGAAAATTTACCATTTATTCCTACCCTTTGTTCCCTGTCTTTTAACCAGTTCTCAATCCATGAAAGGATCTTTCCTCTTATCCCATGACAACTTAATTTACGTAAGAGCCTTTGGTGCGGGACCTTGTCAAAGGCTTTCTGGAAATCTAAGTATGCTCTGTCCACTGGATCCCACTTGTCCACATGTTTGTTGACCCCTTCAAAGAACTCTAATAGATTAGTAAGACATGATTTCCCTTTACAGAAACCATGTTGACTTTTGCCCAATAATTTGTTTTTCTATGTGTCTGACAATTTTATTCTTTACTGTTCTTTCAACTAATTTGCCCGGTACTGATGTTAGACTTACCGGTCTGTAATTGCCGGGATCACCTCTAGAGCCCCTTTTAAATATTGGTGTTACATTAGCTATCTTCCAGTCATTGGGTACAGAAGCTGATTTAAAGGACAGGTTACAAACCATAGTTAATAGTTCCACAATTTCACATTTGAGTTCTTTCAGAACTCTTGGGTGAATGCCATCTGGTCCCGGTGACTTGTTACTGTTAAGTTTATCAATTCCAAAACCTCCTCTAATGACACTTCAATCTGTGACAATTCCTCAGATTTGTCACCCACAAAGGACGCCTCAGGTTTGGGAATCTCCCTAACATCCTCAGCTGTGAAGACTGATGCATAGAATTCATTTAGATTCTCCTCAATTACTTTATCGTCTTTAAGTGCTCCTTTTTTATCTCGATTGCCCAGGGGCTCCACTGGTTGTTTAGGATGCTTCCTGCTTTTGAAGTACTTAAAAAACATTTTATCATCCCCTTTTGAGTTTTTGGCTAGCTGTTCTTGAAACTCCTTTTTGGCTTTTCTTATTACATTTTTGCACTTAATTTGGCAGTGTTCATGCTCCTTTCTATTTACCTCACTAGGATTTGGCTTCCACTTTTTAAAAGATGTCTTTTTATCTCTCACTGCTTCTTTTACATGGTTGACTTTAATGGCGCAATATTAAGATGTTCGCTGGTACAAAAGATGTCTGCATATATGTAAATAGTTATTTTTGTGTTTCTCCTGTGAGGTTCTTTACATAGAGCTCTTATGCGTACCTTTAAATTGTTGATCAATACATTTCATGTCAGCTGAGAAAGAAGATTAGAGACACACTTAAAAACAGAGACATGCACATTCATAACTGCTTTATAATTAAAAATGGCTCCACGAGTTTTGTCCAAATTTTCAATATTAGTCTTTTTGGTATGAGACTACGTGTGAGAAATTGTAACCCAAAATAATGTGTTTGTGAAAGGTAGAAAAAGATTAAAAATAGTGATTAGAATAGAATGGCCAGGGTAATCTTTTACAGTGAGAATAATTAACAGTTGGAACAATTTTCAAAGGGTGATGCTGGATTCTCCACCACTGGAAATTTTTAAAATAAGATTGGATGATTTTCTGACATATGCTCTAGGAATTTGGGGGGGAATGGAGTTTTGTGGCATTTGTTATACAGGAGGTCAGTCCAGATGACCACAGTGATCTCTCCTGGCCTTGGAATATGTGACACTACAGTGTAGCTATGATAAATCTATTGATAAGCTACATATATACCAGAGTAGTTAGTATATTTGAGGTCTGATAATCTTTTGCATAAATCCCTTCATGCCACTATGGCAGTATAAAGGGGATGCCACGATGTAAAGGAGTTAGAATATAAATGAGAAGTAGGCTTTTATTATGTTGTTCTATTTTGTAACAAAATTCTGCTTATTATGTTTAATTTCTTAACTGAACACAAGTTAAAAAAATCTGGCTCCAATTTTAAATGCCTCTAATATGTGTATTGTGAAGACATTCTAATATTCTGATTTTACTTCTTCTGAAGAGGATGACTGAATTATTTCAGTGAGTAAAATTAAGTGAAGTCAGTTGAGAATAAGTGAAAATGCCACTACCAACTGAAAATCAACACACTGAAAAGCCTTAGAACTAAGGCTCTAGCATAATTACATAAAGCTGTAGGCAGAGTTGATCTCATTTATTAGAAGATGCTTGTTGCACCAGAAGAGTAGTGTAATATGAGCTCATTTTGTAAAATGTACAGCAGGTCTTTGAATGACATCAGTGAAACGTGTTTAACTTTTTAAATGAGGGAAAATTCACTTTATCAAAAATTTTAATGCCGTCTACTATACATCCTTGTCAATCATTAATTCTAAACTCAGTACTCTTTCCCATGATGAGACAGTTATGGGGTGCTTTAGGTGTCATATTTTATCAATGGTTTTATTAGACAGCATTGTTTGTAGATGTTGACGAGACACAGAAACCACCGATACCTAGTGAAATTCTCTACTGCACACTTGTTAATTTTTTCAGAAACTCCTATCCTGATTCAGTTGTGACCCTGGAAACCCTTCAATGCCAACAGGCAGAGGACCACCCTTATGGTGTAACTCACATCAGGCCTGACACACTCATTCCCCAACATGCTGATAATATATATCTCAAAAGTGTCATGTAAGGCAGGGGTTCTCAGACTTTTGTACTGGTGATCCCTTTCACATACCAAGCCTCTGAGTGCAACCCTCCCCTCCCCCCTAATACATTAAAACCACTTTTTAAATATTTAACACCATTATAAATGCTGGAAGCAAAGCGGGGTTTGGGGTGGAGGCTGACAGCTCGCGACCCCCCATGTAATAACCTCACTACCCCCTGAGGGGTCCTGACCCCCGGTTTGAGAACCCCTGATGTAAGGTATTGTATGTAAACTGGTGTCACGCTGGTCCTGAAAATAATTGTGTGATGTACGTACAGGTTGCGTACAAAGAGTTATAGATGGGTGCTGAAAATAAAATGTTTGAGAGGCAGAGCTTAAAACCTAGCATGCCCTAGACCAGGGGTCAGCAAGCTTTCAGAAGTGATGTGCCAAGTCTTCATTTATTCACTCTAATTTAAAGTTTCGCGTGCCAGTAATACATTTTAACGTTTAGAAGGTCTCTTTCTATAAGTCTATAATATATAACTAAACTATTGTTGTATGTAAAGTAAATAAGGTTATAAAAATGTTTAAGAAGCTTCATTTAAAATTAAATTAAAATGCAGAGCCCCTCCGGATGGGTGGCCAGGACTCGGGCAGTGTGAGTGCCACTGAAAATCAGCTCACGTGCCGCCTTTGGCATGCATGCCATAGGTTGCCTACCCCTGTCCTAGACAAAGAAATGTGTACTTACCCATCTGGGTCAAGCTTTGTAAGCCAAAGGACAATGCAAGTACATTTACATAAAAGGTAAACAAAGCCATCGAGCTAAACAAGCTTAGGATAATTGAATAACCATGCTGGGGGACAGAATCTGTACGCCAGGGATCCTTCCTGGCTCTTGAGGCAGGGGCAATGTACTTTGAGTAATAACAGGGGAGAAAAAAGATCTTTTTTGTTATCCTTTACTGAGGAGATACAGGGTACAACACCCTTCAAGATTGTGAAAGTTGGATCCTCAGTTTGAAAGTCTGGGGATGCTGGTAATTTACTGTAAGTAAGAAAACTACTTACGCAAAGATTGTAATGTGCTGAGATTAAGTTTTAGTCACTAGAAAGTAGTTTTGTTTTATTTTATTTGTAACCAGACCTGCCTCTTTTTCTCTTGCTTAGTATCACTTAAATCTCTGATCTTCATTATTTTTGTTTATTATAAAGCCATCTCAATTCTGTGTATTAAAGTGAAGCGAGAGTCTTTAACTAACTGAACAGGCTGATGTGTGCTCTTTCTCTTTGAAGGCAGCAAACTTAACAATTTCTGTGAGTGTCCAGTGAAAGGGACTGGACAATGCAGGGAGATCTCTCTGGGGAACTGGGGTTCACTGATCGTTAACTGCAAGGCAAGGCTTAGACTAACAGAGTCTTGAAGAATTTGCTGGCAAGGCCAGGAACTGACACACAGTTTAGCAGCAGCAAAGCTCTCACTCTTTCTAAGGCAGAGCAGTTACACAGTGGCTCACAGTTGTGGGTGTCCTGAGCAAAATGTCACAACAGTACCCATGTGTCAGTATATAAACAGATGGGTAGTAGGCCCGGTCTGGAGATGCATTCATCGGAAAGTTTTCTGCTTTTTAAGGCTAAAAACCATGATACAATATCATTATGCATTATTATCAATTAAAGATACAAACATTCAGGTATAAATCCTGGTCACCTTCTTCATGAAAACTATGATCTCATTCAAGGTAATTGGAATATAGTTGACATGATCAAAGTGAGTAGGATTTGTAGTATGTTATTTTCTCCACTTTCACTTTTATACAAATCAGAGTAACTATAAAATGGATTTCATCTAGTATTGGTAACTCAAATCAGAATAATCAGTTCTTTACCAGCAAACCCAAAAGTAGTCTCTCCATCTTTCCAGGAGAAAGCAGTCGTTTACTTATTTACTGGCCAGGCACAAGTGTGGAGACTTTGGTAAGGAAGAAGGCAGCATAAACACAAGAAAACATTCAAAATAGTTCACCAAAAATAGTCAAAGATAGTTTGGTCTTCTCAAGGGTTTTGTCATCATAGTTGTACATTTGCTCTTTGCTGCCTCCTTGTTCCAGGCAAAGATCAGGGTGACTGCACATTTAAGGTCACAGAAACTTTTGTACCAACCACTAACAAACAGATCAGATATTAAGCAAAGTTATTTTTCACAGAAACTCACACATTAGCATTTACTTTTAGACTGAAAGTGATGACCTAGTTTTTTGCGACAAGCCAGGCAATATACTTTGGTTATTTCCGAGGGCTGTGCTAGATATGAGCAGAATTAAATATATCCAGGAGTTGTAATGAAGCCTGATGGGAGCAATATATTCTTGTGTTACAACACACTATTCCTAGAGCTAGCCTTTTGGCTTACATCTATCTGTATTAGGAGGTATTTAATTAGTTGTTCTATCATGTTGAATGAGTTAGCTGTTGTTTCATAGTAGCAAAACTATGTGAATATTAATCTTACTAAATTAATTATTAATGTTAAGCATGTTCTTAAGTGCTTTTGTGGACCTTAGATTTAACCAAATTGAAGAAACGATTTTATGGGAGCACCTAAAAAGCAATGTATGGTAATCCAATTACAAACTTGTGGTGGCCAGATAGCGATCAGATTTTTCAGGACTTTGTGGGCTTTCAAATTTTATGATGATTTCTTCTAAAGACTATATAGCTAGGTGTACCAGAATACTTATTTATTACCCCTGCTATGGAGAATTCTATAGGCACGAGGCATTATTTCACCAAAAATTAATTTGTTAACTTACATTGATAATTCATGTAGCTGACTTAAACTAGTAACATGTTTTTATGAAAATTCCCACCAATTTATTCTTCATGACTTTACTCCCTTTTGCGAACTTTCAGGAGACACGTATGTTTTGCAATAAAACATGCAAAAATCTCTAAAATCCCTGAACTGAGAGTTTAGAGCTCTCAACTGCATACTATATTTGCTAAGAAATAGAATAATTCATCTCTTTCTTCAAAGGTCATATTTATATTCGTGCTCAGCCTGTTTAAGGTTTTCCTCCTGCTTTGTAAGATTCTCTTTTTGTGCATTGGGGAGATCAAAGTTCTATCTATGTTTTAAGTTCATTGTTGAGCCGGAGTTATATGGGCAGCTTGGTGTGCGACTGAAGAACAACCCAGGGAGAGGAAGGATGGTCTGTTGATTAAGGACAGGACTGATCAGGAGATCTGGCTAAATTCCTCCATTTACCACAGATATCCTGACTGACCATTCAGAAGCCACCACCCAAAAGCAGTCATGATTAATTGTTGTGACTTTAGTCTGAGTAATTTGCAGTTACATCCCATGGTGGG
Organism: Platysternon megacephalum; assembly: GCA_003942145.1. Taxonomy (NCBI): domain Eukaryota; kingdom Metazoa; phylum Chordata; order Testudines; family Platysternidae; genus Platysternon; species Platysternon megacephalum. The sequence continues at coordinate 34,084,935 of QXTE01000001.1, read as the reverse complement.
TTTGGTGGCATAGTACCAGGATGTCCTGATGATCATACCTGTGCTTGAACCAAAAACCCATCCATCTCTGTCCTGAAGCCAAGTTGAATATAAGGGGGCACCACAGACAAGTAACGATTTGGAAAGTAAATCTATATATTGTAAAAGAAGGTTTTCTGAATCTTTATATATAAATATATAATTAAATTCATGTGCGTTTCCCCAGTATTCTAGGCACACCAGGAATTCTTAGACAAAATAAAATTGCCTTGTGCATACTAAAGATTTACTCTGAATGATTTACAGACTTATGGTATATACCACAGTGCATATACACCTTGATTATTAAATGCAGTAGCATCCCCTTCCTTTATTATGTCATACCTCATTAAATATTTTACAACTACAATTAATGAGAGAAGATATTCAATAGTTCCCTGACAATTTTGAATTGATTCATATTAGGTTCAATTCCTTTCTCTGGCAATTCAGTCTTCTTCCAAAATATGATAAAATCCATGGCAAGAAGCCTTTGCAGAAGCCTTTGCAGAATTAATTTGATATCCTGGCTTAGCCATGACAACAATTTAACAAATAGCTACAGTAGCAAATCTAAAAGCCAGTAACAATTTAAAAATATATTTGTTTATCTTTTACGTAAAATGTATTTTAATGAGTATTATAAGCTAAAGCAAGTGTGTAGATTCTAAAGAGAAAAATGCATTTTACACTATGCTCTACCAGTGATAGTCTGTATGCACATTTGGGGCTTAGTATGGCACTTATAGATTCCATAGGTCTTACTGGATCTCCTTTTGCTCTGCCTTATCTAAAGCAGAGTAAACTGAATGCTCATTACAGGTGCATTTCCCACACTGCTCAGTTACAAAGCAGTTTGGGAGAAATAGGAAAATAGATTGGAGCAGATTCCTTCTCTAACTCTCTAATCAGCCAGGAAGGGTTTAGAAGGGAGATGGATCTAATATTGCTTCCAATAGAGACTCAGAGAACCACAAACTGATAATATAATGATTAGAGGTGGGCAAAAAATATTGTTTGCAAACAGTAAACTCACTAAAAAACATTTTTTAGACACCAAAATTAATCATGAATTAATCTGAATTTGGTAAAAAATTTTGGTTGGAAAAAAACGAGGGGGGAAAACTGTTACTGAAATGGTTTGTTTCAACATTTTTTAAAAGAACCATTATGACATTTTGTTTCAAAATGAAATTTTCAATACAAAATGTCAGTTCAAATAGACATTCAAAACGCTTCATTCAGCCAGAACAAATTTTTGAGGGGTTCTGTTTCAGTGAGAGAGAAATTCAGTTTCTGTTAGAAACAAACCATTTTTTATTTTTATTTTTTACTGTTCGGTTCAGGCACTGAACTGAAAAATTCTTCTTTCAGCTCTAATAATACTATCTTGTCATTGCCTGGGAATATTTTCATAATGATGTTGCCTATATTCATGTGACCACTTGTGTATGTGACATTGTGTTGTCAGTGATAGGGCAAGTTTTCCATTCTGAAGAGCTGCTAGATGAAGTAGTTCCATTAAGACTATGGAAACAACAGGAGATGTGTATAGGTATGCAGGGGAAACAACAATAATCAATGTGAAGAGAAAATTTCTATTGACAGAGCATCATTTTTTCTATGAGTGAGCAGATTATATATGTTGCATTGTGTTGTCTCTGTTTGTTACCATTTTTGCTAGGTTAGGTGCCAGTGCATGAGCTGGAGTGGAGATCAGTGATGGAAAATTAGTTGAGGGAAGCAAGTATTGAAGAAAAATTTTGAAGGAATAGGGTGCAGTCACTTGGGGACATATCTAACATCAGTTGAAGTCAAAGGGAGTCTTTCCACTGATTTCAGTTGGCTTTGTATCAGACTTTTGAGGCTCTAATGTGCAAGGTATTCAAAGTTTCTAACTACCATTGAATCCAAGCGGTTGAATGCAATGGGAGCAGCTCCTAGTGAAATCAGACCATTATATATAAGAAGAGGGAGGTAGTGTCAGGCTTAGGAGGAAGATGCTAAAAGACATGGATCCATTAGTGGGAGAAGAACACAAAAGGAGCATTAAGGAGAGAGGAGGAATTCTCAGGGAGAAGGTAGATTTTTCCTGGTAAGTGACAGATCTCACTGTACTTATTTATGGTAAACATAATAATAGTTAGTATATTGACCTTTTGTATTACAAATAGCACTAAAAGTGACATTTCATAGTGCTTGTGTTTCATAGTGACAATATTGATTTGCATTTCTTCCTTAATGCAAAGTTAAAAAGTGACTAACTACATTTTTGACACTGTGATAGATTCTAATTTCACATTGTTTATTCTTTAATATTAGAGTTTATTCTATTTATAATACAAAATGTATAGAAAATAGCATATATTCATTTACATTGGAAAATGTGAAACCACAGTAAATTAAGTTAGTGATTCCTACAGATGTTTCAGTTGACTTGGTTTAAGTAACACATGGAATGTATTCTATTGTTACTGAGAAGTCTGTAAAATCTCACCATGTGAGAGCTCACACTCTGATAGGGTGACCAGACAGCAAGTGTGAAAAATCGGGACAGGGGCTGGGGGGTAATAGGAGCCTATATAAGAAAAAGACCCCAAAATTGGGACTGTCCCTATAAAATCGGGACATCTGGTCACTCTACACTCTGATAAACAATTTTTTTCTTTCCCTGCCAAGGGGTTATCTCTGTACTGTACTATGCCTAACACTATGCCTGACCTGACTGGTGTCTCTGGGCATTATTATAATAAATGAGTCTCCACAAAGCAATAGATGCTCTAGTCTTGCTGCTGTTCCTTCTCTGGCCTGCCCTGACCCACCATCACCTGCCCTTTATATGCTGGCAGTGAGGGACTTCTAGGAAATTACCTCCATACTGGCTAAAAGGTGTGCTCCGCCTGCATGACACTCCAGAATCCTGCCACTTCCTCTGCTCAATGGAACTGTTTTCATGCTGCTGCCAGGAAATCCTGTGCTGCTCTGATGTCTTTCCATTGAAAACTACTGCTGTCACACACTGATTTAGGCAGAAATGAGAGTTAGACTAGCAGGCTCTCCCACACCATTCACCTTGCCAAAACAAAGCACAAATACTTCTTTGATAGGCTGCAGTTTTATTTAAACCCCAAAATATTAATATGTTTCAATGTAACTGGCTATAGAACAGTTTTATTAGACATCTTGTCAGAGGATTCCTGAAACTAAAATTGCCTCTCTTATAAAGCCTTCTGTCATTTGCACCCTTTTCTCAACAGTCAGAAGAGATCTTTACCTAATGGGCTTTTGAATCTACCTGAGATACAAGGCAACAAATAGTGATCCATTTCATATACATCTATTACCTCTCTTTCCCATTAGTGGTATTTATTTGCCTTCGTCCTTTAGAGCTGTGGAAGGAAATTCATGTGAGAATAGCAGTGGAACTAAATGTTTTTGGCCATCTGTCACTTTTGCCTCTCGCTCATCCCTCTTTTCCCAGCAAGACATACGAAGGAAAAATTATCTAGATTATCCCTTTTTCTAAAAATCACGAAGAAAAGCAGTCAAGCCATTAATCCACTATGCCTTTCTCACTACTTACAAGCATCAGAAGTGTAGTGTTCTTGAATTAACTCACTTTCAGATAGGCTCTAATGAGAAAGCTAGGTTATCATGATTTTTGTGTTCTCTCTCCTATTTATGGGGCTGGCACTGCCGCTTAGTGGAACTCTACTTAGTTCTGGAACAATTCTTAGAATCATAGAATACCAGAGTTGGAAGGGACCTCAGGAGGTCATCTAGTCCAACCCCCTGCTCAAAGTAGGACCAATCCCCAGACAGATTTTTGCCCCAGATCCAAAAATGGCCCCCTCAAGGATTGAACTCACAACCCTGGGTTTAGCAGGCCAATGCTCAAACCACTGAGCTATCCTTCTCCTGCCAAGCAGTGATCCCAGCAGAGACAACCATTTACCAGAGCTCCTGGACTATATTTTGTAATACAGCTCCCTACAATTGTTTGGGAGCCTGTGCACCAATTGTTTTGGTTTTGCCACTCCACTTTCTAAGTAGTCACTCAAATTCCCTTTTTCTGTATCTCCGATCTACCAGCCTGAATATATCCACTTCAGCAGGACATAGAAGTGAACATGCTATTCGTTGGAATGCATACGGGGTGAAAGTAACTTAAAGGACTTACTAGTACTCCGGAGTCCTAAGGAGGGGGTGGGGCCTCAAACGGAAGAGGCATGGCCTCAATCGGAAAAGGCAGGGTCTTTAAATCCCTGGGTGCTTTAAATCAGGATTTAAAGGGCCCAGGTCTGGGGCTGTGGTAGCAGTAGCTGGGAGCCCCGGGCCCTTTAAATCACTATCGGAGGGGGCTCCTGGCTGCTGCCGCTACCCCAGGATCCCGGGCTTTGGCGGAGCATTAAAGGGCCCGGGGCTCCGCTGCAGTAGCAGCAGCCGGGAGCCCCTAGCCCTTTAAATCACCGCCAGAGCCCCGCTGCCGCTACCCCAGGGCTCCAGCAGTGAGGCTCCGGTGGCAATATAAAGGGCCCCAGAGGGTAGTGGCAGTGGGAGCCCCAGGCCCTTTAAATAGCCAGCCGAGCCCCGCTGCCGGAGCCCCGGGGTAGCAGCAGCAGCCGGGGGATCGGGGGCAGTAGCGGTGGCCAAGCCCTGGGCCCTTTAAATTGTCCCTGGAGCCCCACTGTTGCTATCCCAGGGCTCCGGCAGGCTCCGGGGACGATTTAAAGGGCCTGGGGAAGTAGCGGCTACCAGAGCCCCGGACCCTTTAAATCGTCCCCGGAGCCCTGCTGCCGGAGCCCTGGGATAGCGGCGGTGGGGCTCCGGGGACAGCAGCAGGGCTCTGGGACGCTGCTGGGAGCCCCAGGCCCTTTAAATTGCTGCCAGGGGAAGCCGATCGCTCTGCTATGGTGCACCGGCTCTTGCCAGTATGCTGTACCGGGGCGTACCGGCTTACTTTCACCTCTGGATGCATAGGTATTGTATCCTGTGACCTAGGTTTTGTTTGGTCATGCCATTTAAACAGCTCAGTGCACTTCTTCCCAGGAACCATCTAATTCACATATCCAACAGTATAGCGTCCCCACCCCCCTCTCCAATGATTGCTGTTTGTGCACAAACAGATCATGATTTTCACAAATGTGTTCATTATTCACCATTCTTTGCACAATGTTTAGCCTTTGATGTATTTGAGCTAATTGTTATGAGTATTTGATGCTTCTCATTTGACATTTATGCCACATGATTGGTTACATATGTCATGTGTTGTTGGTTTTTTTATCTGTGAATGGATATCCTCATTTTTATAAACAGTTGTCCCTTTTCTACACCCAAATTATCTGTGAACATTAGATCTGTGCAGAGAAACGTAACTCCATTTCATAGAGAGTTTTGATATTTCAAAATTTGGCTTTGTTCTAATTTGGAAAACAAAAAGAAAAATTTTGAAATTTTCATGGAATCATAGAATATCAGGGTTGGAAGGGTCCTCAGGAGGTCATCTAGTCCAACCCCCTGCTCAAAGCAGGACCAATCCCCAACTAAATTTTCAGTGAAAGTGAATAGTGCCCTTGCTCCAGGTCAGTCTACCTGGCTGGTTGTCCTGGAGTCACATACCCTGGAAGCCCTGGGAGTCTGCTGAAGAGTAGCAAGCCTGGGAACTCACACTCTGAGAGTACCTTGTGCCTCACTTCCTGTCATCTCACTCGGAGGTTTGAAGGGAGCTGGGAGCCCACTAGCAAGCTGCAGAAGAACTGAAGAGCCTAGTGTTTTGGAACGATTTCAGTTTCAACTAATTTGCATTCTACTATGGAAAATTTCCAACCAGATGTAGAGAACATTCATAAATGTTCAATACATCTACAGGTCTGTTGCATCTTAGGCACATTTAACATGTGCGATTTCAGCTTTACGCTGTTGGCAAAAACAAAAACAAAACAACAAAAAAGAGAAAAATAACAATTTAAATACTGTTTCTGTAGTGCGGGCTATTCCGCCTGCCATTACACTCAATGTAATTTTGACTATACACGATTTTCGCTTTAGGCGCTGAATGCGGAACGTAACCCCAGCGTAAGATGAGACAGACCTGTATTCTGCAAATAATAAAAAGCTTTTTGAAAAGTATATGAGCCCATTTCCAGTTTGTATACTCTCCAAAATATCTATTCACACTAGTGTTTTGAATGCCTTTGCTTTTCATGAACATATTTCTGAAAAAAACTCACTCATCCAAATATTCAAGCACTAGTGAATACAAGAGGTAGTTATCAGCAAAGTGTATTGGAAAGATTTATTCACAAGAATATACAGGAATCTTTTTTTTCTCTGTGCTCAGATTTATCTGTGCTAAAACAATGCTGGAAATCTCCTTCCAGCATTCACGTGAAAGAATCTTTATAATAAGCATTGCAACTTAAACACAGTTTCCATCCAACCCCTTTATGTCCCTAGCCATCAAAAATATGTTGTAAGGTCTCTTTCATGTCTGTCAGCTTTTGATGACTCTTTGTTTATTTTAGATCTAAGGTACAACCCTTGCAACATAAACAATTGATATTTTTAAAACAGGTAAAAGAATAATAGAATTGAAAGTCTCTCCTGAGTTTTCCATGAGTTTAAAAAAAAAAGTGTTGATATTTCCAAGCATGAGGACTTTACTCAGTGGTCCTAAGTATTCTTTGCTCTCCTCCTGTGGTGCCTGAATTCTGAGAGAGAGTGCAGACAGAGGACTTCACTGCAAGAGACATGCAGACGACAGTAGCTTACCGAGTACCTTAATAAAGCTGGGGTAGGTGGTGGCACCTTCAGGTGGGTCCTTGTAATTTGGGACTGGAGTCCTTGGGACTAGAGACAGATTTGTAAGAGACTACTTCACTCACTGATCCTAACAATTAATGAGGTTTAGTGGATAGTCAATGAGGTTGAAGTGGTACAGTCAAGAGACTATTACCTGTGGGACATTCTGGCCAGGAAGGGAGTTAGATGGACTATTGACAAAGATACCGGCAGAGGAAATATTTCACTCTCTATTTACATACGTGTGTGTGTGTTCACATGCACTGTGTTTCTGGGTTTTCCCAGATTTATTACTGTGGTCCATTTCCCATAATAAAGATTCCCTTATTTGTATACAGTCTCAGATATCATGCTAGTGTAGAATGGGAGGTCTTGAGTTTCCCAAGGTTCCTGGCTGGGGGTTTATGTTGGCTTCCTTATTTGTCAAAAAGGACCATAGATATATTGAATCTGGTCCTTCTGCCCTACCTGACAGAAGGGTTCTATTTATAAAGTGTTTTGTGATCCTTAGAAGGAGTTATATTAGTGTGAAGTATTATTTTGATTTATTTATTTATAATAATTACAAGGGCAAAACCACTTTCTGGGACTATGAAATGGCCCACATTTCCAAGTGGTTACTCACAATTTGCCAGACTGTTACTGGCCATTATATGGGCATGCAAGTAAAGGAATTATGCAAGGATCTGGTGCCTGATCAACTGATTGCATATTGATGATGTTACTGATTTAGATTCCCCAGTTAGCACTCTGACATTTGGTAGGTTCTTGTCCTAAGATCAGGCCCAGTATTATCAGAATTATCACTTGGGAGCCCCGAGGTGCATAGTTTTGCACAGTAAGGGTGCAACACCCTTACTTAGAAAATCACACTATATTTATAATAGTTTTATTAACACAGTTAGCAAAGTCACAAACACTCCAACCCAGCAAGGCACGTAGAGATCATATAGAATGAGTTCAGCATCCAGATACTTACACCATCCCTTTAAAAACAACCTGAAGCATTAGTTATCATCTTCTTCGTCTTTCCGCTCACCATCATCACCATCTCCAGTGGTGGTCATCCTGGTATCTCGCAAGGGCTACATCTCTCCATCTCTAAGCACACTGGCTGGGATACAACTTTTATAATGTGTTATGCTGATGTCACTATGCCTGATGCATAGTCAGCAGGGCTTTCAGTACCTTTTCCTCATTTGTAGTGCCAACTAATGTTGGGGAGGCCTTCTCTCATAGGTTATTAGTCCTCTTCCCTCAAACTTATTAGCATATATATTAGTTACCATGACATTCTTGTGCTTAGATGTCATTTGATGTCACTAACTAAAAATATCCCAACCTGTTATAAACTAGTATCTTGTGATTAACACAAGATAGCTAAACTGCTGGTAGGTATCTTATGATCTGGGGTTTACCGTGGTTAGCTACATATGCTAAGGCTTTTGGGGGCCTTATCCCTTAATTAGTTTGGCTAAGCTATTGTGTTACAGGCTTGTAGGCACATTGCATTATTACCTTAACTTATACCTATGCCTCACCTAGAAAACACCTATAGGCTACAAATCCTTTCCCCCACTTAAATTCTCTGTTAGTACCCTTTAGCTAGCCAATGTCTTGCTGCATTAAAGGCTCACAGAACTCTTAATGGGCTGAAGTATCTGTGCTCCAGTGTGGGTAGGATGTGTTTTAAAACTTTGTGGAACAAAGAGAACTGGTCAAGGTGAAGGGACATTTTCTTTCCTCTTTAAATCCAAACCAGCAATCATATCTCTTTGTGGCATTGCCTAAAATGAGGTCACAGTTGAAGCTCAATCTATGGTAGTCCATATCTACTATAAACGTAGCAAGGCATCACTCATGATTTCAAACTTGATAAAGAGTTGCACCTTAAAAGACTAAGGCCAGTAACCTCATATTCTGAGTACCACTGTTTGTTTGGGAACCTCGGCAGAAGGACAATAAATCTATGAGATAGCAAGAAATGCTGTTTGCCAGAATCTAAACTGAGGACCTCATTTAGGATAAGTAGCAGTAGGGGGTGCTTTTAACTTCAGGAAAATGATACCCTTTAAATCAAGTTTCTCTGTTTGCAAAGAATCTGGATTTCATTCAAGACAACACAACAGCCTTTCCTGCTGTTTTGATGGAAAGCCTGCTGCAGTTTATAAATCAGAAATAACTTCACTGAGTCAAGCAACTCCCACATCCCCTGCTCCATGTATCCAGTATGTCATTTAAGGAGGACAGAATTTCATCAATCTTCAAAATGTACAACAGGATAAAGTCCCAGTGCCTAATTCTCTATTTTGTCTCAAAACTGTTGCCCCAGTAGATGAGAGGAAGTGCTGTTAAAGAGAAGATTATTCAGAGGATGTAATAAAATCCTAACCAAAGCCAGAAAGGTCAACACTTCAGTTATTTATAACAAAATGTGAAGTATTTTTATACTGTAGTACATTACACCCATTTCAATGTTTTGATAGATATTTTAAACAAAATATTGTGATGTCAGTGAAGCTTTCTACTGCTGCTTCTTTAAGAAACCAGTTGCTTGAATTGTTTTCTCTCCTCCCAATTTTTCAGCATAATTTACATTTAAAAAAAATATTTGATGTGACAGGTTAGATCACAGAAACCCCCTTGGGGCTGCCAACTGATGTGCCAAGACTACTTCTGCCCCTGCCTTCCTGCCCTGGTAGCCTGGGACTTTAATGCCCTGCCTGGTTTGAGCCAGACCTGCTAGCCTGCTGCAAACCCAGACCCAGGGTCTGAACCACATCCCTTAACAGCTGTAGGCTTAATTGAAAGCATCTTAAGAAGTCTCTAACACTCAGATGCCCAACTCCCAATGGGGTCCAAACCACAAATAAATCCATTTTACCCTGTGTAAAGCTTATGCAGGGTAAACTCATAAATTGTTCACCCGCTATAACACTGATAGAGAGATATGCACAGCTGTTTGCCCCCTCCCCCCTCCAGGTATTAATACATACTCTGGGTTAAATAATAAGTAAAAAGTTATTTTATTAAATACAGAAAGTAGGATTTAAGTGGTTCCAAGTAGTAACACACAGAACAAAGTGAATTACCAAGTAAAATAAAATAAAACACGCAAGTCTAAGCCCAATACAGTAATAAAACTGAATACAGATAAAATCTCACCCTCAGAGATGTTTCAATAAGTTTCTTTCACAGACTGGATACCTTCCTAGTCTGGGCACAATACTTCCCCCAATACAGCCCTTGTTCCAGCTCATGTGGTAGCTAGGGGATTACTCATGACTGCAGCCCCCTTTGTTCTGTTCCTCACCGTTGTATAGCTTTGGCACAAGGCGGGAATCTTTTGTCTCTCTGGTTCCCCCCCCACCCCTTTCTAAATGGAAAAGCACCAGGTTAAAGATGGATTCCAGTTCAGGTGACATGACCAAATGTCACTGTAAGACTTCATTACCCACTTGCCAGCACACACGTATACAGGAAGACTTGCAAGTAAAACAGAGCCATCTACAGACAATTGTCCTGGTTAATGGGAGCCATCAAGATTCCAAACCACCCTTAATGGCCCACACGTTGCATAATTACAATAGGCCCTCAGAGTTATATTTCATATTTCTAGTTTCAGATACAAGAATGATACATTCATACAAATAGGATGAACACACTCAGTAGATTATAAGCTTTGTAATGATATCTTACAAGAGACCTTTTGCATTAAGCATATTCCAGTTACATTATATTCACACTCATCAGCATATTTTCATAAAATCATATAGAGTGCAACCTCACATTCTCACCTTTAAAGAAAATTATAGCTTACTGGGACTTTAACTGATTCAAGGCAATTCATTAAAACCCTTCATTTCTTGATTTATATTTCTCTCCCAACCTACACTACCACTAACATTATTTCAAACAAAAGTTTTTTTGTTTGTTTATTTTAATGTTTCCAGAGGTCTTAGTCGTGGGTTTGTGGGGTTGTATGGTTTCTAATATACAATAATAGAAATATAAGGCTGGAAGTAACATCAAGAACTCATTGAGTCCAGGCTTACAACTCTATCCACTTTAGAACACATATGGTCTTACAGGCCAAGAAAGGTTTGCAAGGCTGCTTATGTTGACTGTGTGGCAGCAGACTGACCTATTAAGGACAAAGGTTCACCCACTGCATAGGAACAAAAAATAGAAATATCAGCTTGTCTGATGCGAGGTGTAGAGCTGTCCTGGGTCTGGGCAGCATTGACCTCCTTGTCACTGATCCTCCATTCCCCTCCACCCCCTCTGCTGAGGTAGTGACTGACACAGTTGTTACTACAACCCTAAAGCAGAAGTAAACTCTACTGTAGTCAGGAGGAAGGTAATGTCAGCATTAAATTACACAAATAACAATGTCACTCTTGCAGTAATATAAAAATTCTATGCTAGCTATCATTCTATTCCCTTCTTAAAAATCAATTTAACAGGTCTAAAGGAACTCTATTAATTTCTGGAAGCATATTAGCACTTAAGTATGACAGGACCATCCTTTACATATTGTTTATGCATGTTACTCCAATGATGTAGAGCAGTTCTTTATTTGGAGATTTTTATGCACAGTAAAGTAACTGTACTGGTTTGGGTTGGCAGTACTGTAGGCCATAATCAAGTTTCAGGGTTGTTGGTTTTTTTATGTGTATAGAGCTGAGACTAGAACTAGGTAAAAGTTTTCAAGTGGTACATTTTCCCAACATTTTTTTTTTTCAAGGAAGTGTGTGTTTTGGTTAAATTTTCTATTTTTTATGGGAAAATTCAAAATAAAATATTTTGAAACACATGAAATTTGTTTCAGCATTTTCAAAGGTCTTTAATGGGCACTCAGTTTGTTGATAATTTCAACACAATTTCATTTTATTCATTTTTCTGTACATCATTCTAATGAAATCCTCCAGATCTGATAGGATGACAAAGGTGACAAGCATGTCATGTGGGAATTGTAGTTTCTCACACTGCTTGCCAGACACTAGAATATACATTTTCCTTTAGCAGAATTTCCAAATGCTGAACTCCCTGTGCTTGCATACATTTCTGCAACTGAGACTCAAAATAGGATCTTCCTACTCCATGGGCAGCAGGTCTACCGGGGAATCCAGAAGGGCTTATCCCTCAGGATGATCCAAATTTAGCTTTACTAGAACTTACTATTTGGATCTCTCTTAGGAGTAGAAAATTTCTTAGTTCACTGATGTTGAAAGTACTTATAACTCCACTGATGTCACTGCTCATATGGGGTTGTTCCTACTTATGCCAGTGTTGAATTTGGCCAAAAAACTCTACTTCTCAAATGAAGGTCTCCCAATCAGAATCTTTTCCACAAATTACATAATTTATTTGAATTAATTCACAAATGATTCTATGCTACAGTATTTCATAATATGGTACTGAGTCAGTTGCAAGCATCCCAGACAATAATTGCATTAATCCATTAATCTTGATTACCTTAAAAAATGAAACAACCCTGCCACACCCAAAAATGAACACCCTGCTGAAGTAGTGGAGGTTGAGAATGAATGAATCCCTCAAGTTTCTGGAACCTACGGGTTGCCACCAGGCTGGGAAATCACATTCACCTCAACTTGCAAAAGAGGAAAATGTAGCAGGCTAAAAGCTGATAAGTACATTGTAGTAGTCCAAGATTGTGTGATAGTGAAGTGTGTCCCTATTGGCCTATAGCAGTAGTGAATTACTTCTCCCACCAACCCACAGTTGTGCTGTGCTTACTGGTTCATTGAAGGTGGAGCCAAAGCTACATCCTTTCCCATCCCTTGCCTGCCTACTTCTTGACCATTTACATGGAGGTAGAAGTAATGATCCCACAGAACCTTTTTCATTCCCCTGCTCAGACTGGTGATATAGGCAACCCAAGAGGAGGAGTAACACTACCTAATCCTACAAGGGCATCTAGGATAAGATGCAATCTTTCCCCCTCACCTTTATCTTTGTATTCCTTGTTTCTGATACAACTAGAAACTTTCAGAAAACCATGGATTGCATACACATTTTCTGATTTAATGCTGGTAAACTGTGAAACAGAATAGTTATCTGTATTGCCCTACATTTTACGATAATAATTTAAATTACTTATTTTTGTACCAGAAGTATATTTTTATAAACAGGTCTTTATTGTTTATCTCTTTTGCTACTTTTAGTATTTTATCTAAAAATAATTAATGTATTTTATAATAAAAAATGTGTATCATTTAGAAACAGTCCCAAACCCCCTTATGCCCTCAGCTGCACACTCCATCACCAGTAATCATAATTTTATGCACACTGCCAAAACTTAAACCCTCTTTCAGCAAAAGTTGGAGGTATAATCCATTTTCTATATTATCCTCCACGATAGCACACATTCTCATTAAGGCAGCACATCATTCATGTATTCATTCATGCACTTATACATATTAATAATTTCATAGTGAGTGAAATCCCTTTACAAGGAATCGAGCAATTTTTAAACATAGTTTTAAAAACACATAATTGACACTAATGGGTGCTTCAGGGCTATTAAGTTCTACAAATACATATTTTTTACAAATATTTACTTGGTGATTTACTCACAGGGGAATGAAGAGAGAACTGCTTAGCTTTTCCCCTGAAGAAATATTGAGCAAGTTTCTGGCCCTTACAATGGGCTGGAGAAGAATTCCCCTGGCACAAGAACAGCATACTGTCTGTGTATATGACCCTATGTTGCTCCCCCTCCCAGTAGGCCCCAATATCAGGGGTAGAGCTGTGGCACAAGGAGGCAGATCAGGGACAGGAAGGGTTCTTTTAGTGCTCAGCACAATTGGGGATTCCGGGATGCAGAACAGTCCAGGTAAGGGTGTAATAACCATAATGCCCGTGCTTCTCTAACTCATGCCAGGAGAAATTTCAGCCCCTCCAACAGCCCAGACTCTCTGCAGGTGCTGGTGATGGGGTTTGGGGCCCTGGGCTGCAGTCCTGCCCAGCAGGGCTTTGGCTTTCTGCCCTGGGCCCTAGAAGGTCTAATGCCGGCCCTGCTTGGCGGACCCCGTGAAACCTGCCCGTGGCCCTCCAGGGTGTTCCGGACCTCTGGTTGAGAACCACTGAGCTAGGCCATCAAGTTTATTTTTAAACTGTTGCTCATTATTAAACTTTATCTTTTAGTGGTTTAGTTATGAAGGAGAGGGCTACCTCAAACTTAGGGTAAATTCTGCCTTCATTGGCACTCAGGAATTTCACTGGGTTTGCTCATTCCTAAATAAACCATCTAACTAAGGCAGAATGGCAGACAGAATACTCTTCTGCTATTGCATTCTTATAACTCAAATAAGCATCAGCAAGTGTTATGCACACAGAGCTTGATTCTCATTCCCACCTGCTTTTACACTGGTGTAACTCTATTGAGTTTGGGGGAGTTAGTCCAGATTGATATTGGTGGGCAAGCTGAATCTGGCCCATAGAGTAGCCTACTCTTGTTCATTCAAATTTTCTGACCTTATGTAAAACTCTTAATATTATTGAAAGTTAGTTCTTATATTGCATTTTTTACATGTTTATCTAAGAAAATAATACTTTACATAGATATTTTGTAAAAGCAGCAAAGAATCCTGTGGCACCTCATAGACTAACAGACGTTTTGCAGCATGAGCTTTCGTGGGTGAATACCCACTTCTTCGGATGCATCTTTTACAAGTCTGATAAAAAATTAATTATTGCTATTATTTATTAAGTATTCACTTTTGCTTTTAATTCACTTTAGGGTTTTTTAAGGAATTAATTTTCATTGTCATTTTTCAGGTAGGATATTTTCTGGCAGACATATCAAAGAGCCAAGAATCCTTAGCACAGGTAAGCCATTTTATTTATTATTATTATTCTTTATTAGGTGTGCCTCTTATTAAGATATTACATCACTCTTGTTTCAGATTAAAAAAAAGAAATGCAGGCCCTTTAATTCATAGCTTTATAGCGCGTAAGGCTAAAAGGGACCTGTGATCACCTAGTCTCACCACCTGTATATCACAATCACCCAGGTTATCACTTTATAGAACCAGATAATTTATGTTTGTCTATATTTTCCAAAAAGGCAACCAGTCTTGATCTGAAAACATCAAGAGATGGAGAATCCACCTCTTCCCATAGTAGATTGTTCCATCCTTACTAATAGAAAAAGTGCCTTATTTCTAATTTGAATTTGTCTGGCTACAGCTTCCACCCATTGGTTCTTGTTATGTATTATTCTCTCTCTAATTAAAGAGCTCATTTGAATCCAATACTTTATCCCCATGAAGGTGCTTATGCACTGTAATCAAGTCACACCTCAGTCTTCTTTTTAATAAACTAAACAGATTGAGATCTTCAAGTGTCTCAGTGTAAGTCATGTTTTCCAGCCCTCAAATAATTGTATGGCTCTTTTCTGCACCTTCTCCAATTTTTCAATATCCTTTTTAAAGTTTGGACACCAGAACTATTCACAGTATTCTAGTATTGGACTCATCAATCCCATATATAGAGGCAAAATTACCTCCCCACTCCCCTGTTTATACATCCAAGGATTGCATTAGCCCTTTTGCCACAGCATTGCACTGAGAGTTCATGTTCAGTTGCTTGCTCACTATGAGCCCAATGTCTTTATCAGAGTCACTCTTTTCAAGATACCCCATTCTGTAGGTATGATCTGCATTCTTTGTTATTTGATGCATCACTTTGCATTTGATTGTTTTACAACACATTTTGTTAGAGTGGTCCCAGCTTTCCAAGTGATACAGTATGCTCTGTAGGCCTACTTTGCTCACATTCTTTACCACTCCATCAATCTTTCATTGCAAATTTTATCAACAATGATTTTGTATTTACTTTCACATCAGTGATGAAAAGTTGGGTAGCATCAAGCATAGTACCAAACCCTGTGCAAGCCTACTAGAAGCACACCCATTTGATGATTACACATTGACAACTACTTTTTGAGGTCTCTGTTAGTCAGTTCTTAATCCATTTAATGTATGCTTTATTCATACTGCTTAGTGCTATTTTTTTAATCAGAATGTTCTTCAGTACTAAGTCACATGCCTTATAAAAGTCTAAAGTTATTAGTCCCGTGCCCTTACCTTTACCAGCCAAACTTGTAATCTCATCAAAGAATGAAATCAGGATTGTTTGACAAGACGTATCTTCCATAAAACCAAGTTGACTGGTATTAATTGTATTCAGCCAGTTCTTTTATGTATCTGAAGTGCAAGTTATCTGTCCTGCTTATTTAAAAAATGTTTATCCCTAGTAGGTGTTGTTTAACATTCTCCTGAAAGTATGGCGGCACTGCAGGCAAAGGCGTGGTTGCAGCACATGTAGACATACCCGAGCTAGCTTTAATCTAGCTAGTGTGAGTACTAATAGCACTGAAGCCAAAGCAGCACAGGTGTCAGCATGGGCTAGCTACCCGTATACATATCCAGTGTCCTTGAGCAGGCTCATATCAATGCCTTTTTTTGGAGAATCACAGGCATGGATGTATTATGGAAGCTGTAACTTGATCAATAGGTAAAGGCTTGAACAAAGTGATTCAATGAGGCTGGATGAAAAGCTGATTGTATTACTTCTCACTGCAGTTGCTCAGAAGCAAAATCTAGGACTGAATGTTCACGACTGATTACCAATTCCAAAATAAGATTAAACCTAATTTGCTGAACCCAAAGGGGAGATGAGCCAACAATAAAGAGAAATTAGCACTTTGATCCTGTCAGTATATCAAATATTAACAAAGTGTAGTACTAGTATTTTTTTCATTTTTTAAAGAAAGCCTTTTGCTGCAACTTGTCTTCAAACTATGTTTAAACAAGGTTTTCAGAAGGTATGCACTCAGAATTTAAAAGCTGCTTCCAATTAATAATCATTTTTAAAGGGGCACAAAGGAGAGTTACTTGCCAAACTCCTATTGAAAGTGATCCCCTAACTTTTCCCTTTGATCTTTGAAAATCTCCCTGAAAATACCTTTAATTTTTGAAGGCCATTTGACATATAGATAGGCAGACCTGGCAAATAGATGAATAAAATAAATTGCATTCAAGATATAGTTTCAAATATATTGAATTGCAATTCAAACATATGCCAAAAATCAATGAGAAACTGCTTCTCTGAGTTTTTTCATCAGCTGTATTATTTTATGAATGTTTTGTTTCAAGCAGTTATGAAGAAACACATCTTTGTTGGTAATGAATGTGCTTCTCATGGATCACGGTAATGAAGCTAATAAGTCATGTGTTGTGAAATTCAACCTGCATTCTTATGCATAGCCTGGGTGGAATTAGGCAAACATTCCCATTTCTTATTTTCCAGGCCATTTAGTTATTCTTTTCAAGATATAAAGTAATTAGACTTCTCCATAAAAGTCTTTGCTTCTTAATCCACAGAAAAGCCCAGAGTGTGTTCTGGGCTGTAACCCAACATCACTGTCAATAAGTGTTTATTCTATAAATGCTGTAAGTTATGCAAGGAATTTGATCACTGAAACAAGCAATAATTAATCAAAATATATGGTACAATATTTAATCATAGCAAAAATAATAATTCCTGAACAAAATGGGAAACTTTGAGCTTCTGATGATAAATGTCCTGCCCCAGATGGGGGGGGGGGAGGGGCAGGAGGGTGGTCTCTTAATTGGATAACTACTATTATTGTGACTGGCCTCCAGTTGGCTTGTGCAACTTCCTTCCTTTCCCTCTTTTGTGTTCCTTCCTTCACACATGTAGCGTTAAAAGGCTGTTATGCTGGGAATGCTGATTTTTCTCAAGAAATGCATTTTCTGTACTAACATGTCATGGGTTTAAACACTTTGTATTGCCCACGCAATAATCTTTGTTTCCTTGAATGACTTCAGAACACAGCCTTTGCTATCTGCACTAAAGCCCAACCATGCTAATGTAAAATACTATACCAGGCAACCTGTAGACAATGAGGTACATCTGAAGGAACTTTTTCCTTTCTTCCAAGGAAGCGTTCTATTTACTGTTACAACTTTAATTACAGACATTAACAAAATGTAACAAGGAAATTTGACCTAGTGGATTTAGAAGTTTTAATACATATTAGTTGTGCTACCACCAAATTAAACCTTTGTTTTCTTGTCTAATAGTGCAAGCAAGGCAAAGAGTTAAATCTCTCTGCATTCCTTTTAAGATGTGTTTAGTATCATGTTTCAGTGGCAGTTAAATTTCCCCCTTTCTCAATCAAAGAACAAGTGGGGCCAGATCCTCCACTGGTGTGCATTGACATCTGCTGAAGATCTGGCCCAGGGAGCAGACAATTTCTCTGATATAGGCTTAGGCTCAGGCCTGGAACTGGCTTCTACACTGTCCCCCCTGCAGTTCCAGCACATAAGGCGATTTCAGGATGGTGAGAGTGGGGAGAGGCATAGAGAGGGTACACTCTACTCTGGCAATCCCCAGCTAGTGAATAGTATCTTGAATAAAATTGACACAGCAGAAAATCTGGTTTTTCTTTTCTAAACTAAGATTATTATATGAGAGCCTTATCACCACCTCTTTCTTACTAATTATCTACCTATTCTGCTCTGAACAAAACTTTTACTTTGCTTTCTCTGTCTGAGTGAGATGATCATCTGGATCTTCTTCTGCCCTTAAACCCAACTTTCAATCACTTCACCTGTAATGTTGGGCAAGGCACATTCCAGTCCTAAAACAGGATTTATCAGTTGAGAATCTCAACCACATTAAAGGTCTAGTCCTGTTTTCATTAAAGCCAATAGCAAAATGCCATAGAGTTCAATGGGAGCAAGAACAGAACCCAACTAATCATTTCAGGGATTTGTCTGTGAAATGTTACTTCGTGCATATGTTTGCAGTAATGTATTCCCAGCTAGATTATATATAGAAATCTTTGTTTTTTGTGGGTTATGTCTCCTACTAATAGATCCCACTGTCCAAAAGTGTTACTAGTTTTGGGAATCCACATTCTAAGCCAGGGGTCGGCAACCTTTCAGAAGTGGTGTGCCGAGTCTTCATTTATTCACTCTAATTTAAGGTTTCGCATGCCAGTAATACATTTTAACGTTTTTAGAAGGTCTCTTTCTATAAGTCTATAATATATAACTAAACTATTGTTGTATGTAAAGTAAACAAGGTTTTTAAAATGTTTAAGAAGCTTCATTTAAAATTAAATTATAATGCAGAGCCCCCCAGACCAGTGGCCAGGACCCGGCAGTGCGAGTGCCACTGAAAATCTGCTTGCGTGCCGCCTTTGGCACACGTGCCATAGATTGCCTCCCACTCTTCTAAGCAATACATTTTGGATATTCAAAATACCTGACTTGTGTGTACAAATGGCACTAATGTGTCCTCACTGGCCCCCAAGCATGGGGTTAGGCTAAAGAACCATGAGTTCTGAGATGCATTACTTTCAGTGTATTGAGAATAGTGTTCAAATTGTAAGTTGTCACTTTAAATTTCAGGGAGTTTTCCTGGTCCTTTTTGCAGGCCAAGGTGTTCTGTGAGGAAGTGAGAGATTTGGGCCTGGCAGCAGTCAGTCTGCAGTCAGCCAACCTATAGTAAGGTAGGGTGAGTTGTGCTTCTCTGTTATAGGAAACAGCCTGCTTTGTCTCTCTCTGTTTTGGGTTCCTGTGTGTTGTTCTGAATTCTAAGAATTAAAGTAGTGTTATGTTGCAACCTTCCAGTGAGAGTGTTTGTTAGTTATCTGTCTCTTCTGTATGTATGCCATAAAATGAACTATGTCTAAGGCCCCACTTGAATTGCTGGATGATTGTCCAAAAATTGCAGCTGAGTTGCGGACAAGCCAGGGAAAATTGCGGAAAAATAATATTGGATCTTATTATTTGCCGTAATAAGGTCCATTATTATTTTTCCATGATTTTCGCTGTCTGCCACTCGGGGTTGAGAGCAGGGACCCAGAGCTCAGAGAAGGTGCTCCCCACTGTCGGTGGGCTGGGGCTGAGAGCAGTGACCCGGGAATGAGAGGGGGGGCTCACGTTCTCAAAATTGTGGTGGAAGCCCAGTATTGCAGGATCCACAATTTTCACAATATTGTGAGTTAAGTAGGGCCTTAACTATGACAAATGTAAGAAATCCCAGGGACTTGTTATTGGAACCAGGCTGAGATATGATGGAAGAACATACTATCCCTGGGCTAAATTCCTCTTTCCGTTTATTTACATATGCAGGTGTAATACATATAAACATCAACTTTAAAGACCGTGGAAATGAATAGTAAAAAACAAACTTTTAAAAAAGATTGTACATTTTGTAATATAATTGAACATCCAAGTCCATATAATGCTTATATGACACAGAGTAGGGTGCTGAAGTAATATTACATTTAATTCCATTACATGTTCCATTTTCCTGCGTCTCAGCTCAACTCTTTGCTATGGAATAGGCCAGGGTTCTGCCATTTCAAGACTTTTCAGAAAACATTACACAGAGCTAAATCTCAGGGCTATCCTATGTAAAAACCTTACTGTAGCTGTCATAGTAATAGTTCCCAGTCAGCTTGAAAGACAGGGTACCATACAGTTTTTAGTAAACAAATATTTAATACAAAAAAGCATTGTGAATAATATTTGGAATATGTATGAATAATTTTTAAACAAAAGCTGTTAGGTAGTAAATCTACTTATACAAACTTCCCCACTTTGTTGCTGTTATATATATTTAAATGCAGAGTTTGAACATAACATTTACACTCCTGCACTTTAGTATACACATTCCCCTCTGATCTTCTTTCAGAGATGATTTCTCAGTCTCTGTATCATGTCCATAATATGTAGTGTGTGTCACCTGGATTCTTCAGATCTTGGAAAGTATGGTAACATCACTGTTCTTTTCCAAACACCGCAGAGCCTTGACAACAAACACAAATCTGGGGATCCTTACAGCTAGCAGCATGACTGTCCTTGGGGTCATACTGGACTAGTCTGCTCAGTTGGTGATAAGAAAGAAAACCTGTAGCTGGTAAGATAGGAAATCAAAAGTATGGAGATCAGCATATAAAACATCCATTCCTTGGATTTCCATAATTATCTCACTCTATAGGACACTATCTTTCCACATGAGCTCAGCTAAGTCAGGCAAACATTTACAAATCTTCACCTCACTGAGCTCTCCCAGTTTAAAGCAGCTAACAAAACAGAGGCTGCTCTAGCTGCATGAGAATTAAGCAGCTGCCTAGGCTGGCAGATTTGGCCCTGCCATCCCTCTGTCATAATGGACAGATGGCTGTGTTGTGAACCAGTACACCACTCACTTAAGTTTGGCGTGGCCACTCCTCCATTATGATTGCCCCATTAGGAAGGGGTTGGGGGTGGGCACACTTAAATTTTGCTTAGGGTGGCAGATAGGCTTGAGTGGCCAGGCCTCTGTAACTAATAATTACATAACCTGTGTAGCCTTTTGGAGTGTAGCTATCCCTGTAGCTCCATAATACTTTGAGGTGGACCTAATATTATCCTAATGGAGAGCTTCCCTAGTAAGTAAAACTGGAATAACCCTGACCTCTATTCAAAGTAGTACAGGCACTGAGACCCAACCTTCACAAAAGAGACATGCCTTAGTCTTGTGTCAGTTAGCTGCTGAGTACACAGGGCTGTCTTTAACTCCTATATTTATAACATCCTCCCCACCCTGAACTCTGATTGGCTCAGCTCTCAAATGGTGAATATGTGTACAGCTATAGGAAGCGCTACTGAGAATGTCTAAAAACTGCCACACCCTGTTTCTGGATGTTTCTGGGCCATTCTAGCTGAATTGTCCAGCCCATGTGTGCAGAGACCACAGAGTATTCCAAACAAAAAAATCCATGTCTCCTCCCTCCTGCTTCTCTCCCTTTCTTTGGCCCAAACAAATCAAACGTTGAAGTATAAAGCATGTGGGTTACACTTACATTTGACAGCCTGCATTAATAACTTGTCAATGAAGCAAACATAACCCCATTTATTTATACATGCTGATGCTTTTGTGTATACTTGCCTTCACTTTATTCTAACTTATGCCAGCTGCAAATGACCCAAGGAGGCAAAACCTGAGTTAGAGAAGTGCATACTGTAGAGCAGGGGTTCCCAAACTTGGTTCGCGGCTTGTTCAGGGTAAGCCCTTGGCGGGCCACGAGACGTTTTGTTTACCTGAGCGTCTGCAGGTACGGCTGCTCGCAGCTCCCACGGTTCATTGTTCCCAGCCAATGGGAACTGTGGGAAGCAGTGGCCCAGCCAGGAACGGGAACCGCGGCCACCGGGAGCTGCAAGCAGCCGTACCCGCAGATGCTCAGGTAAACAAAGCATCTTGCGGCCCACCAGGGGCTTACCCCGAACAAGCCGGGAACCAAGTTTGGGAATCCCTACTATAGAGGCATCCTGCTAGACCAGCAACATAAGAATTTGTATTGGAAGTATCCTCCTAGGGCTGGATGAGTTTAATAATTAGAGCTAGATAAATAAATTTTAACAAATATATTCGATGATTTTGCTTCTTTTTTCTGTTTCAAATTCTTCACAAAAAGGTCCCAATTTCCTAAAAATCTATTTGATCAGAATTATTTTTCATTAATAAGTCTTCATGTATAGCTCGTTTGTTTGACTGACCATATAGGTTACATTATGTTGTTTCTGTTCCCTGCATGGATAAATGCAACCCTAAGAATCAAGTTCCTGCTACAGTGCTTGTGATTATAAATCTGAATTACCATAAATATTCTGTAAAATTCACTTCAACTATGATGTTTCTGTGAATGTTCCTGCCAGTGATCTCATTTGCTAAAATATTTGCTATAGGGGAAAGAGGTCACTTGAAAAGCAAGTTTAACAAAGCCTTAATGTATTTTTGATAAGTTTTATTAGAAGGCTAGCATTTTTATGATAAGGTCCAAATTAATCAGTGTTCTCATGTAATAATTTAAGACAGAGGACTCTAGGCATCACCCATAGAGTAATTTAGATTCCATTTTTTATTACTGCCCATTAGACAGCAAGAAATTAAAAGGGCAGATCACCTTACAAACAATTCAGAGAGTTTCTATATTGCCTTGCAAAATCAACCTGACTGCAGGTTATGGATTATGTTACATTTTTATTTCAATAGCTGCATTCTGAAGTATGGAGTTAATAGACAATTAGGAAATGGTTTTGTCTGGCCCAAGTAATCTGTTAAAATGTAACATTAATTTTTCCAGCAATTCCTTTTTTCTTTTCGATAAGTGTTAATTTATTTGCATTCCCTCCCTCCAACCCCATTCCCCGCACACACCTTACCACTCAAACTGCAGTGGTGTAAATTGCAGTGTTAGAGCCTGTGTATTTTTACTAAAGGCAGTACAATTTTTAGCTGGATATAAATTAGGAGCATAGAGGTTTAATTATTTTCACACAAATTCTTGAGAAAATGTTTGTCTAGTATTCACTCAGCTCTATTAATAACAAAGTTTCATATGGCATATAAACTAGTATAATAGAAAAGTACATTGTTTAAATGAACAGTGAGATAGACTAGGATGTAAGTATACTGATTGCCCTGCTGTAGATATTAAACTTGTAGAGGCGATATCCTAGTGTATTTAAATATCCACATTATATTTGTGGATAGCATCTCTGAGCATAGGGGAAATTGTAGAGAAGGAGAGGAATCAGTGAATTCCATGTAACATGTATTTGAAATCTAAATCATCAAGATAAAGATTGGCCTTTATGAAATGACCAGTTTACATGAACTTAC
Source organism: Platysternon megacephalum (assembly GCA_003942145.1). Taxonomy (NCBI): domain Eukaryota; kingdom Metazoa; phylum Chordata; order Testudines; family Platysternidae; genus Platysternon; species Platysternon megacephalum. The sequence continues at coordinate 34,061,382 of QXTE01000001.1, read as the reverse complement.
TAGAACTGCAAATGCTTACTTCAAAATGTAAGAGACACATCTCAGCTCTTTTGTATTGATTTCCAGGTTAACTATGTAGAGACAGTTATAAAAAGAAATGTTTTCTGTTCTTTTTATTGGGTCAGTCCTTTATGGACAAAGAGAGAATCCTGCTAGGGAAAAGGCTGAAAGAATAAAATAGAATAGTGGGAGGAGGATTTAAAACTAACCAAGCAAAAGGTGTCCGTGTGTGCGCGTGTGCAAAACAAAAAAACATACCCTACCAAAACGAGACATTCCACTGCACACATTTCTCCCTCTAGGGAGAGAAAATGAGAGAACAAACAACACATGACAGCTATGTAGTCACATTGCTCAATGCACTAGAGGAAGCCACTAAGATTCTACATTGATAAGTGAGGTATAAAAACCTATACAGAATAAAATAGAATGCTGGATCAGATTGTCAAAGAAACTTCCATTTAGACATCTGCATCAATGGACAGATTTTCAAAACTGCTCAGCACCTGCTATCTCCCATTCTTCTTCAGTAGGAGTGCAGCACTTTTGAAAATGTAGCCACTTAATTTAGGTTCCTACATGAGTAACTGAAAAACCTGGTCTATTATCAATTGAGAGAGAGACCTAAGATGAAAATTTAGAGCCATACCTGAATTTCCCTAGAATTTCAGAGTGTTTGAGCATGGGATTTCCATTGGGCTCATCTCTAATTGAAATGAGGCATATTAAAGGCATTTTTGGAGAGGGTAAGAGATAATATGAAGATGGGAAATTAGTGATGAGTGAACCTGCCCAGGAACAAATGTTTCCTCTTCCACTGTGGCAGGGTACCTCCTTTGCCTCCTCGGCCTCAGCATTTCTCCCTCAGGCGGTAGGGTGGCCCAGAGTAAATCAGTCTGACTCCAGAGAGTTTTTCTCTTTACTCTGGTTTTCTTGGTTTACGTGGTGGGCCTCAGGGTAAGCCCAAGAATTTCTCTTAAGCAAACAACACCCCCACGCATAATACAAACAAATACTGTTCCCTGCCCCTCTCCAGGGTGTTGTTACCAGGCTGGCTCCTAATTGCCAATCTTTCCCCAAGCAGCTGTTAACTTAGGGTATGTCTACACTGCAAAGTTATCGATACAACTTTTGTCTTTCACGGGTACGTAAAAAAGGCCCCCCATGAAAGACAAAAGTTTTGCCGACGCAGCTAATGCCGCTCACGGGGCTGGAAGTATTTTGTCGGCCAACAAAGTACTGACAAAGAGCATTTACACACGCTGACTTTTAGTGACAAAGCTGTGTTGACAAAGCCTTGTCGCTAAAAGCTGCGTGGTGTAGACAAGCCCTTAGTTTCTTTCCCTGTAGGGAGGAGAGAGAGCATTCCACCCAGGGGAAGCCTTTCCTTCCTTCAAAAGCTTCTCTCTCCCCTCCTCTCTCACCAGAAGAAGGGTTTTTAAAGGTCACTGGCAGACCTTAACTGGCCTCAGGTGTCTCTAGTTAACCTGGGATAATCTTTTTTCAGTTCATAGGGAACAGGGCCTTCACCATTCGAGGGCTAATACATCTGCCCTCCACCACGCTCTTATAGCTGTCATCAGTGACTTTGTCTCACCACGTTACTTCCTCATGCCTAAAACCACTCTCTCATCCTGCCTCCCCTTATAGATTCATATCCACTTATCTTTGAAACACAACCTAGATGTCTAATCTGTCTGCTTGGTCTTGGACTAATTTCCCCTATTATATGTCATGTGATTCAGGAATTTTTTTATTAGTGGTGTCTATATATCTTGTGCTTATCTGTCAGGAAAAATCCATAGAAGAAAGTTTTGAAAGGTGAAACTGGCTTTGAGCCCAGTAAAGAGAGACTGGAGATCAGCAGGGCTATATCCTGGGATCAACAATTGAACTGGGTGGTGGTGTAGGGGCATTATAGAGAGTTGTAGGAAGTTGGCAGAACTTGCAGAGAAATTGTGTGGAGGTAAGGGCAGATTTTAGAGCCTTGATGGAATATCTGATGAAAAGATGCTATCTAGTTAGAGAAAGTGTTTATTTGTCTCCTTCAAAATCTTCTAAAAAGTTTTAGCTTCTGGTTGGTGAAAGATTACTGTTTATCAAGGCTGTTATTTTTTATGACCCAGTTCACACATCCCTAGAGAATATTTGGTCTTTTAAGTGAGACATTTCTGTTTTCATAAAGTATATTGTGAGGTGTATAAAGATATTATGGGATACTGATCAGCCTTTAGGTTAATCAGCTCATATCTACCATACCAGGCCCTCAAAGGTCCTGGAACCCACATTGCTTATTGAATGAAATGATCAACCTCAAAACTCAACAGGGTTCTTCTTTAACAACTGGTTTTGCAAGGTCAATTCTACAGACCTCTACTAGATAGGTCAGACTTGCCTCTTGTATTTATCCTTAGATTCCTCAGGACTGAAATCCTGAGATCTGGGGAAGAAACATCCAAACTACACAGGTTTCCAATTTTATTAACTAAATATATAATTCAGCAAAAGCATAAAATAAAACAAATTTAACAAACCAAATTAAAAGAAATATAAAATCATCTAATTACTAGGATGATTAAACCATGTCAAATAGACCAACAATTCCTTATACACTGGATACTACTTTGTTAAGAAAGCAGTCCTGTTCAGTGATCAGCTCCAAAGTAACAGGGCATTATCAGTCTCAAGGCCACTTGATGTATTTCTGTTCTAACCAAATAGCTGAAAAAGGGAGAGTCAAATCACTCCCAGATTGAAGCCAATGTTGAGATGCCAATTAAGGCAGCCTGCCCAAATTATTGATGACTGGGCAATGGCCAATCTTGTTACCCCTACCCCAACATAGTGTTACATGAAACATTACAATACATCCAAGATTGCACAGCTTTTTACCGTTAACATTCAAATCACAAATGTAGGTGAAAATAACATGATTTCTCAAGATTAAACATACAACTCCTAACTCATGAAATACATGTGTGTACGTGCATGCAACATTTTAGACAGGAAAGTTGTTAAACCTAGCACTGTTTTAAGTATTTGAGGAGCTATTCTATAGGTGGCATTCTCAAATACATTCTTTGGATTCTATCTACACATGCTCACTACCAGCCATCTGCTGGAGTACAAAACAAGCCCAAGAATGCTGAGGTAGAGGCATTCCTCTATAATAAAGTTTTTTGGGGGGGGGAAACACATAAGCTGATTGGCATTACATTATGACAACCATACTGCATGAGAGATCCTGGTCATCATTGGACAGAATTGAAATGGGGACCTCTGGAGCTTAGTGCATGAGCCGCTACCACATGAGCCAACTGCCTGTTAGCTAAGGCTGTAGGGTAGACTCCTTTTATCTCTCTCTTTAAGTGGTCTCAGTATCACTAGATGAGACAGAACACCACACCCAGGAGGTGTGTGGGATACATACTTCCCCTAGCTGAGGAAGCATGTCCCAAGCTTCAGAGTCTTCCCAGTTGAAATCCCAGATGAGCAATAACTCTTGTGGTTTCATTTAGCTTCAGGAAGCTGGTATGTGGTTGAAAAGATTAGCTGGTTGTCTTATTAGTGCAGATGTTTTAACGTTGGTGGACGTGCTGGCTAGCTATAAGTTACCTGCCTGTAGATGCTAAATCTTAGATGTCGTGCATTGATGGACTCTTACTCCTTGGTGGCCGGGAGGGTGGAGCAAGTACTGGCCTTTTTTGTCAGGCATGCTGGCATCATGTGGCCAGAGGCTGGAAGGCAATGGCTATAGCAGCAGCTATTAGAGGTAAGCTAGCCAAACAAGCCATGAATCCAAACAATTCAACAAACAAGGCCTTTTTTTTCTCCTTCAGTTTTTGAAGATGTTGGCTGGCCTGGCAAGTTGTGCTCCCTTTGGAATTCCTCTTCAGGAATCTATTGGTGAATCAAAATGGATCACGCCCTTTTTAGGACACTGACATATCCCAATGGGGTTTGATGAGATCACCTTTATGCGAACAAAGAACCTCCAGTAACTTCAAACTTGGAAAGTCCACATATCCAAAATATATTCAGATATTGAGCCAGGATGTCTGTAGATATTTTGGAATGTTTGAGGTTATGGGTCAGTTTGCAGGCATTATCTCAACCATGCCTCAAAACACTGATCATAAATTCACTCAGTTACTCTTTAAACAGTTTTTGACACACACAAACTAGGTGAATGGTTAGACTTGAACTTGATCAGAGAAACAAGTCTTTTCTTCCTAGAATCACAATGTAGGTCTTCCATTATATATACTGGCCTATCTGCCTCACAACATGGAGAAAATGTTGCTAAAAACAGCACTGAATCCAAGTCTGGCTTGTAATCAGGAGAGGAGCAGAAGTTCAGGCAGGCGTTGTGTTTTTTGTTTTGTTTTAAACTGTTTGGTCCATTCTACACCAATACCATCCATTTGCAGATAAACCACATACTTTGATTTCAGATTGTGAGAAAATGACTCTGAAGTGCAAGATTATCTTATATAAAAGGATCACTAAGAGAGAGAATTGCTGTCTACAGCAGTTTCCACTAGCTCTTTAAAAATCTCTCGTCAATGCTAGTACAACAAAAAGCAGAGAAGCAATGATTTAATAATGTGGGTGGGATACTATTTTTCATCTTTTTGTCTATGGATACAAATGAGTTCAAAGTCATCTCTTGTTTATCAGGGACTATCCAGTCTCAACTCAAATTTCAGTCCCACACTCACTAGCTGAATTAATATATCCATTAATGTAAATGGATGTTCCTTTGTATGGCCTCCCATTTAATAGAAGACGCCATTTAAACAGTAATGCTGTTATCTGGGGAGCAACAGAGTTGCAATGAAAGTACATCATGATACTGGACAAGCCGCTGATGTAGGAGGGAGGCACTATTTGAACTGGGATAATAAATGAGTTTGCTGCCCGCCCTGCATCATTGGCAGGGGCAGCTGTAAAATGCCTAACGTGGTATACCCAGTTTTTGTGAACAAAGCCGACTAATAACCAGGAACAGGCAGTGGTGAAGACCTGCTTTTCTACATGTAACACAGCTAAGGAAGGATGGAAAGAAATGGAAGTACAGCAAATCGTTGGTGCCTGATTCTGCTCCTACAGAAGATAATGTCAGCACTCCTACTGATTTCAATGGGCCCTTGATCAGGTCTACCATAATAATATATATTTTAAAGAGAAGGGTAAATAAACATTTAGAAATATCTAAGCTGTGAATGTGAACCATGGTATATTTGTTACTCAACATTCACTATATCGCCCAGGCATCAAAATGTAAGCTTTTGAAGTTGTCTTTGGGTAGCAGTGACTTTGAATTTCATGTCTTTGACACAAAATTAAACCTTGACATGTGAATCTGATGCAGAGCATCCAAAATAGAAGCTTGGTATTATCTCCTTTAGTTCACAGCAGGTGACTAATTCCCATGGATCCAGAATGCTAATTTCAGTGAAATTGCACGTACACTAGGCTCAGTCAGATTAAACGGTGTACTTAATTTATCTCCAAGCACCTGTCACTGTTGCACACAGTTTTAAACTGTTGTTCTTTTATTAACTGATAAGTGCACACAACTAAGCTGTCTAAAAGCCTCAGTCCTGCAAAGACTTATGCTTGTGCTTAATTTTACATAGTCCAACTGACTTCAGTGGGAATACTCACAGGGTTAAATCGTAGCTCTATTGAAGTGAATAGCAAAACTCCCATTGACTTTATAGGCTCTGGATCTTACCCATAGTGTTTCATGTATCACATGCTAGGTAATAACATGAAAGGATTCCGTGCTTGAAAAACTAAACTGACTCTTTATTGGGAGAACTATTTAAAGATATGCCCAAACTTCAGCTAACATTCTAGTCATGTGCATGTTATAATACAGACCGACTTCATGGAATGTCCTCTAAACTCTTCCTTTCTGAAATCTGTGCTCCTCCCTCCAAGTTCCATGAGGGTTGCTACATCTTTCCTTTTTACAATGTATGTTGTGTCTTTTGTGCAAGTGTTTCCATACTATTACTAGCACATGTCCCATTATAAGGATATGGCATTTACCACCAGTCATTGCAACCTGTTAGGCCTCAGACTCCTTCAAATATGCTGGTCTTGAATCAGTCCCAGACATCTTTGTGTTCTCCTGTTGGTGGATACTTGCTTCCAATCTGTTGCTGCCTCCATTCCATTGTGTGGTGTCCTGTTGGTCCGCTATATCGCTCATATGCCTTGTTTCTTGTGCCACTCCTACCTCAGACCAGCTAATGGCTGAGGGTCTTTCTAAGTCTGCCTCATCCTGGCCTGGGCCCTGTCTGTCTGGGTGTGCCAGCTGTCTTTCACCACTCCAAAGTTGTCTTTGGTTTAAGCTCCACTGCTGTCCTGTGTCTGTAGATACCACTGTCTCACACTGCAGCTTAGACTTTTGCCTTTGGCCATTGCTTTATTTAGCTGTTTGATGTCTGGCCCCAGACCCCCTCACCTATGTGCCAGTGGCTTCATATTTTTGGCTCCTTTATTGTAGTGGGCTGTCTGCTTATCTTGGTATTCTCTTAACTTCATCTGTGTCCTGTGCCTTGTTCCTCCTTTGACTGCAGCAGATTGCCCCACTCCAGGGAAGGACATTGCAAAGTACACATCTGGTGTTGTACACACATAAAATGAGTTTTCTGTTCAGGAGAAATATTCTTTCTATATGTTTATGGGTGGTGAACATAAGCCATGGTGAGAAGATTGGGTGCACTTCCATATATTAAATTATACATACTTACTCACTAAATGGCAGAAAGTGTATGATCCTATAAAAAGTAGCCCTTGCATTACTGTCATTGAAATCAATGTTATATGCACCATCATTTGCTGTGTACAGAAAATTAGAAACCATACTGAGAATGTGACCTTAAAGATAATTGAAAAATGAATTTCTTATTGCCCACTGAAATAATCGCTTATTCAACTGTTAAAGAATTGGAGAAATGGAAATAAGAGAAGGCTGTGACAAATATTTGATGGCCTTGATCCAATGACCCTGTTGCTTCAAAGCCTTCGTTATGTGTTGCAGATGATTGCCTTGATCCTAGCGTGACATAAGTGGTGTCCACATTATGTAGAGCAGGGGTAGGCAACCTATGGCACGGGTGCCGAAGGCGGCACGCGAGCTGATTTTCAGCGGCACTCACACTGCCCAAGTCCTGGCCACTGGTCCGGGGGATCTGCATTTTATTTTAATTTTAAATGAAGCTTCTTAAACATTTTAAAAACCTTATTTACTTTACATACAACAATAGTTTAGTTCTATATTATAGACTCATAGAAAGAGACCTTCTAAAAACAGCAAAATGTATGACCGGCACGCGAAACCTTAAATCAGAGTGAATAAATGAAGACTCGGCACACCACTTCGGAAAGGTTGCCGACCCCTGATGTAGAGCATTTTGAAAAATCTACTTAACCTCCATGCCAGACATAGGAGTGGTTTTCTGACCAGAAATGGTATGTTCTCCCTCATATTTCAGATTAGAAAAATAGTATCTTTAGACAGACTAGCTAATTAATTCTCTGATTGTTAACCTGGAAAGGTCAGATAAGACTATTAAGCTGTTCATAGTACTACTGAGATTTTTATCATGAAGAGTTTGTCATTGATTCCATTGTAAACCCTGTTCTTCAATACGGCTATAACCCAAACACATTTATTTTCATATATATTATGTATATACAAGCTGTCAAGCCTGGATTCTTTGATTTAATTCAGATGAGTTCTGCCACTGGCTGAAGTACCAGTTACTTGGACCAATGGATGACACCTGTAAGTAAAACGAATCCATGTTTCATAGAATGCAGTTATCTCCATGACCTTTTTTTTTTTTTTTCAAAGAAGAAAATACTTTCAATCATATTTATTTATCTCTAGTCAAATTAAATGGACTACTTTCTTATTACAGCAAGCAAAAAAGTTGTAACTTTATTTCTTAATAAATCTACAGGACAAGATTATTTCTGGCCTTTGTCTGACCTATGACACTCCTTCTCCACACCTCAGACCTGTAGGGTAAAGCTCTTGGACAAGTTTTGAGTTACAGCCACATTACCATAGGCTGCTGGTTATCCTGTTCACAATCTGAGTGGTTGTGAGCTTTGTATTAAATATGAGACACCCAAGAGTGCTGAGTGGTAAGAGATGGATCTTTATTTTCTGGTTCCAGTCACCTGATAATGGTCAACTACCAACTGGTTGTATCAAATATTCCACTCAAATGGGATCTGCAAAGGCTAAAGTTGGCCAAAATAGGGCTAAAATTGAAACCTTTCTTATATAACCAGAGTATACTGGCCCTATTTTGTCAAGCATTGTTAATAAAAGAAACCTCTTTAATGTTACTCCTAGCTGGTAACTCATCAAAAAGAGGTGTGGACAGTATTAATTTGGGTTATTTCAGACTCCCATAACTAATGGAAAGAAGTACTATACTGCAAATGATATGTGATATATAGTAAACTATTTTGAGAAAAGAGGAAGGAATAGGCATTCACCATTGTTTAAACAAAAATGTGGTTTTAGTGTAGCACAAACAAAATCCCTGCATTGCGACACAACACACAGAAATGATTAAGCCAGAGTTAAACAAGGAATTACTGTATTGTATAAAGCATATATTGTAGTGCAGACCTCTAGGACAGAAATTAACAACTTAATAACTTGTTAATGAGGTGCATTCAGCCATACAACATGAAAAGAGAGCAAAATGATTACAGGGAATTTTATACCTGATAGAAAATACAGTAGTGTAAATAAGAAAGTACAGAATAAATACAATACAAAATAAATAGGAACTGTTGTCCTTCCATCATTCAGTAGGGACCAGTTTAAGACTATGTAAGAGAAACCAATGGGAGTGAATGTATTGCAGTGTTGTTTAACTATGTAAGTTAATAAAAATTTAAAATAGATGTGTCCTGTACTTACATATTTTGTAGGCCATGTCCCTTTAGGGAGTTGTCCTTCTTTGGGCATAGCCAGACAGGAGACATTTGACATGGGTTTAATCAGGCCACAACTTTATTATTAGATGGCAGATAAAAGTGTACAGTGTAGGTAACCCCATGTTTATTCCATAATTACCTGGGGGGCTTTTACCAGCTCTCTCTCTTGCCATCCAGGTCCCTCCAGCAAATTCATTGCCAGGACCTTACCATCCACTCCTCCTTGCAGGAGGGTTAAGATGGGCTATAAGAATGGGGAGTTGGCTCCTTGCTGTACCAATCCCCAACCTCCCCTCTTTCATTCCTTTAATGAACACCTCTTTTTAAGTCCTTTTCCAAGCTATTTATCCGGTCACTGTATGCCTTCCCTATGGAGTACCTGCACTGGACATCCGCCACAAGGATGCACTAGCAGTTAGCTTTGCTGCCTCCTCCCCACACCCAGTCGGGTTCCCAGACATTTCCTAATGCTATCTTTTAAATCAGTTAAAAACATGGCAGCACTGAAGTCGGCTAGGTGAACCCCATCCTCCCGAAACAACTCTGCTACCCCATATACTATATCAGGATATGAAATTACTGCCACTCCAATGGGCCCAAGGAATTTGGCCACCTCCTTGTTCAAATACCTCCTTGCCTTGTCCACCGGGGGGTGGGGAGGGCTCACCGCTCCCTGCCCAGACCCTATGCTGAAGCATTTCTGACCAAACAATGTTAACTCCTGGGAAAAGTTCAAGGATTAGCCGCAAGTCCCTCCTTTCTCTGAGTATTAGTTCCGCCCCTTTAAGCATTCCCAAATCGTTTTCCCCAAAATGCATCACAATTATATCTGGTGGCCACTGACAGGCCCATACAGCAGCGGTATTAGTTGATCCCATAACATACCCCTCCTGGCATGCCAAGTGAGTATTGCTTCATCACCGAAGCCCAGCTGAAAACCCTCGGGCAACCTGGACGCGTGCCTATGCGCCCAAAAGACAATACTGTGCCTGCAGATCCATACTACCATCTGCATGGCCGGTCATCCAACATCTGTAATGTGATTACACCAAATTAACCCATCTCAACACGGTAACAAATTGATATGCTGTGAGGGGACTCCCATGACTGTGCATAAAGAGGAGCCCTCCCCCCTTCGATCATATCACCCTGTAGGCCTTCAAAGCCTGAACTGGGCCGACCCCAGGCTCACCACCCTGCTGGAGGATCACAGATTCACCCCAGCTGACTTGATCCGTCTTTGACTTCGCAAGTGTAATATCACTGACTGCTTGTGCCATTGTATATCCCGCAGTTGCAAAGCCCTTCCTGTAAAGTCCCTACTGCACCCAAGTACTAGCTCACTGATCCTGAAAGCACCAAAAAATGCTGTCAAGAATGCCGCCCTGAACAAGGCTGCCTCGTGTCCACTATGACATATGGTGCCAAGGATCTGCATGAGATCCCTGAGCATGTAAACCGTGATGGGATGACAGGAATCCACCTTGGGGCCATGGGTACGCGACCACCTGGCCAAAAACCTTCAAACTCAAAAACCACTGCAAGGAGCAGGATAACCATTAAGCCTACCGGCAATGTAATAGCAGAAAGGCGATTTGAGATTGTGGAGGATGCCAGTTGATGGGTTGTCAACGACAGCATGTACCGCAGCACCTGAGCCTCTGTAATGGGCCATATTGTTGAGCGGCCGTTCTGATCCTGAAATTGCATGAAATCATTAAAACTTCTCTCATATTTCTGCCATGTACGTGAAGCAACTGATCTCCGCACCAAACTGCCAACCATTCTATGCCAAAGTTTCATAGCACTTGTGGCATCTGTCTGGGTTCCTGGCTGGCACCTGGTACCAATTCCAGAAATCTGTGTACCCCTGCCCTTGGTGTTTCCTTCCTCTTTGCAATCACCTGAGTGGAATGTCCTAGATCTGGGCGAACCATTAAACCTTGTATGGCCTGCAAAGCTGTGGAAACAACCTCAGACGCAACAACTATGATTACTTGTATCAAATCCCCACTGACTGACCCACCAGTAAATGCAACCAGCTCACCTGTGTGGGTGAGTGCTTCACCTAGAGTCCCCTCCTTCCCCAAGCCTGATAGGTCACTATCAAAGGCACTATCTCAGGCTTCCCCAGCCCCTCGCCCTTGTTCAAAGATCCCGCCCTTGACTCACCCCGGCCCAAATAACTGCACTCCATCCACTCTGTGCAGGGTTTGAGTCCTCCCCAGCTTCCTGTCCCAGCAACACTAACTGGGAGAGAGAGGAGCAAAATGTCTCCTGTCCACAGCAGGAAAAACCTGAAACCCTTTCCCCTAAACCTCTATGCACAGCACAGCTGCTATGAGAGCGGGCCATGCTCCACGTCCCTCGCCTTGTCTGTATACCTAGGGACAGAATCTGACGCTGAGCTACCTTGCTGCTCAACTCCCTTTCCCTTTGTGAATTCACTATGCTATGCTTGCCTCGCCCCACCAGAAACAAGGAAAAGAATTAATCCTTCCCGTTCTCACTGTTCTGTGTCCCCCTGGAGCCATGCTGAGACTTGCTGCAAGCTCCTGCCGCTCTATTCTAGCACTGAAGTGTGGGCAGGTTTTAGCCCTCCCCCAGCTCCCCACTTCCACGAAGAGCTGAGTCGAGCTGTACGCTGGAGCCCTTCTGTTTCATCCTGGTCCGTGTTAAAAGGGAGGCTACAGGTGCAGAGCTGCCCCTTTTAAACCCTGCATTCCCAGGGGATGAGTCAGCGACCACACTGACCCTTTTTGCGGCAGTTTTCATCTTCCACTGCCCCCAACCAGCCATAAAGCACAGTTCATTTGGCCAGCCAGCCAAATACCCCCACCCTGCTTAAAGGTGCAGGGTGGTCATTCTAACAAGATTATTTTTTCTTCAGCATTTAAAATTGTACCTACATAGTAGGGATATGATTCTTTATAGGTTGGTTTAAAAATTCTGTAGCAAGGATATTATTCTCTCTGAAATTCTATAGCTTTGTAGAGTTATTTCAAAAGAACCTCATTTAAAGAGGCGCTGTAAGCAGAAGTTTTGAAATGTCTAATTTTAAGAATTCAGTTTTCTGATAGTGTATTATTTTTCATAAAGGTCTTTTCAGAAGCCGGACAGAGGGGAGGGGACTGAGGAGGTTTGAGAATGCATGAGAACTACAATAACCAATGTGCTCAGTCCTGCTCTTCCTCTTCCCCAGCCATCTGTGCATGTGTTTCTGGCAAGCAAAATGCTTTTGATTTCCCCTTCTTGTACTCCAGCTCTCTGTGCTCAGGGCTGCCACGTGTCAGGTATCCTTGTATTCCAGCAGGATCCTCTTTTATCTAGCCAGGCTATGGGCTAGAACTGCAGTTCTACTCCTGGCCACTAGAGGCTACAGTGCCACCTGCTTGGTGGGCCAAGCCAGCAGGAAGAACAGAGAGGAGAATTTTACTTTGCCAGCAGAGCAGCGACTGGTCCGGAGGGGTGAATGGATGGTCCGAGAAGGGGAACAGCTAAGATTGGGGTGAACTGAATGGAGATCTGAGAAAGAAAGACTGATATGAAGAACTCAGTGGGAAGATGAGAAGGAAATATTAGAAGATGGGAACTGAATTGGGAGCTTACACTGAGGGAAATGAGATTTAGGGAATTGAGATGGGGACCTGAATAAAGTTGAGAAGGCAGAAAAATAAGGCAATGTCTAAAAATGTAGGAATGTGGGAGGCTGATCCATTTAGGGGAAAATGGGGGAAGAGATTCCCAGGCCTTCCACACCATTAAGGACCAACACCCTGACATCCACTGCCCACCCATCACAATTGTGCCAGGCTATCTCGTAGCCTTCTAGTAGTTACTCCTTTAGCTCAAGTGTAAGAGGTGTGTACTGTGGAACTGATGGTCCTCTTCAAATCCTTCTGACCATCCATGCTGGAAGAAATAGTGATCATTCATTAAAGATTATATCTTCGTAACACGTATGCACAATGAAGCTGAATTAAGGTTGCATGGATAACCGCAAATCTGGCAGTTCCTAAGTTTCAGACGTTTGATTTTGCATTCATAACATTTTATTAAGATAGTATTTTAATGTATAATACAGGGGATCCCCCTGTAGTTAGCCCTTACTCGGGGACCAGATGCCACAGGGCATTGCTAAAGAATGACAAAATCTTTCATTTCTGGGTCACCAGTTTGAATCTACCTCATTTTAGAAGGTATTAAAAGTTAGTCCCATTTAATGGCTGTTTGGTAGCCCCTTTATGAGATGGGTTTGGTAGGTCTTAGTTGCAGCTCCTGCATCACAAATTGACGAGCATGCTTTACAGCAAATGGGAGACTCAGCACAGGGACCAAGAAGAGAATGAACTGTGGAGACAGAACTAAAAGGAAATCCCTGCATCAGGGTGGAGGCACATTGGAAAGGTAGTGTTTGTGTGAAACTTATTCTGTTGCCTCTCTGTTGATAAACTTCATTTACCTACCTGGAATTTCCCATCCTCTGATGAACTACACCGGGCTTCCTTGCATCCCAGAGCCACCTTGACTAAGGGCAGTTTGTTCTACGGGGGAGGGCCATTTGGAAGAATTTATTGAACTGCAAAAATTGGCATGTCCTTTTTAAGACAATGACCTTCCTTGCCTTGTGTACTGTTTGCTTTCAGTTGTATGTGACTTGGAGGTGAACTTGCTCCTGCCTGGGCCTATTTATGATTTTAACCTATTGGAAGACTTCTCTTCCTCTCAGAAGTAAAACTGATTTTGTAAGTCTATTATCATTTTTATACTATCTCAATGCAGAAATTTTAAACTTATTTCTCCTTTCCTTTTCTCCCCTGCCTGTTTTATTGGGACCCGTGTGGGGAATGGAGTTCCTTCACACCATCAGGTTAAAAATAAATTTAATTTAAAAGCTTTGCAAACATAACATTCAAGTAATCCCCATAGGTAGCAGCCTATATGCATAGCATACTACTACATACCTTCAAGTACTTGGATCAGAATCCTCCAATACCTCAGTACAATAAGAGATAAAAATGCTTGCTTTTTATTTAAATCAAAACAGTAATGTTATTTTGATGCATTTTTGTGCTAATGTTTTATGAATTACAGTCACTCAAGGGGCGGTGTCATTTTTTCCTCATTTGATCTGATGAACTAGACTACAATAAGTAATCAATTTTTTTTGACAGTCTCTAGTTTCATTTTCCCAGACTAATGATATGATTAAAAGTAAAAATTGGGATGTTTACTTTCACAAGCCTGTGCTATATAGTACAGTATTAATATCAAGTATTTCTCAAATACACAACTGAAATTGCAGAGACCAAGATAATCTTTTTTCAATCAGTATTATTTGCCTAGCAGGTTTTTTTATTATAGAAAATAGACTACTTGGTAATATTTTAACTTGTTCAGGGCTTGCAGGAATGTAGGATCGCTTACATCCTGAAATGTATTGTTGTTTGTTTTCTCCATTGGGTTGTGTCCTAATCTGTGATGAGAATCATAAAACAGAATAATTAAGCAGAGATAAAGTATGCAAACACTTATTGTAAAAAAGCAAACACTGCATAACAAAGGTAAAGATCAAGTTAATCTGGGACTGGAAATCTTCTTTGTTCTCATTACTGTGTTCAATATGTGCACTGTAATCCCTGTTTATCTTCCTAGTCACAAAAATATAATTGCAGGCTTAATAAGAGGGCATATCTGGTAACATAACATAAAATTTGCTGGATAGTTCTAGGCTATACCTGGTTTTTCTATACACAATGGAACTTACTTGGAGGGTGAAATTCAGTCCTATTCAGAAGGCCAGCACAAGGTTGTGTAACATTTAAATCCAATTTAAGACCTCAAATAGGGTTTATTTGGGATTGAAGTGGTGCATATGCCCTGTTATTGGCCCTCTGCACAGAGGTGAATTTAACCCTTCATGCAAGAAATAAGCATGGTTTTATGAGGGGGTGAAATTCAATCCCTCAACCAAAAGGCACAATGCAGAACTATAAAGAGGGCCCCTGCAAGACCTTTGTACTAACTACTCTACAGGGAAACAGTGACTGCAACCCTTCCCTACTACTATTTGAGTGAAGGTGTATGGACTCTAGCTTGATGTATCTGCAGAACCAATGGCTCTCTCCCTTACCTAGCTCCAAATGTCCCAAAGTACTGTGGTATATCCTGAAAATATAAGAAGCAATATCAGGGTGAAATATAGCATGGGTAATTGTAAGCTATAAATATCAGAAAAAATACTTAAAAATTATTTTAAGAGGGATGGTGAAAATCTTGCACTTAGATACATTATAAAGTAGACTGAACAAAGAAGTAAGAAAAGCTACATAGAGAAATAATCCTATGTTGACAGGGAGGTAGATTAAATGCACTAATAAATATTTTCCATCTCTAACTGCTATGATTCCATTAAAATACATAATAGACCCAGTTCCTACTCCATTGTGGCCCCTTTATATTGCTCCAGCCTCCACTGGCATAACGGGGACATTACACCTAAGAGAAATGGCCTCCAGGAACTAGATGGTATAGAACCAACAGAACAACCCTACAAAAGGAAGAATACAAAAGAATAAATATTTAGATACATTAGGTGTATTCAAATCAGCAGGGTCTGATGAAATTCATCCTAGGGTATTTATGGAACTAGCTGCAGCAATCTTAGAACCATTAACCATTATCTGTGAGTATTCATACAGGACAAGTGAAGTCCCAGAGAACCAGAGAATGGCAAACATAGTACCTATCTTTAAAAGATGGAACAAAGAAGATTCAAGGAATTATAGACCAATCAGCCTAACTTTGATACTTGGATACAATCAATTTGTAAACACCTAGAGGCTAATAGGGTAACAAGGAATAGTCAGCATGGATTTGTCAAGAGCAAATCATTCCAAATCCACTAATTTCCTTCTTTGACAGGATTATTGGCCTAGTGGACAGGGGGAAGCTGTAGATAAATCTAGGATTTTAGTAAGGCTTTTGGCACAGTCCCACATGACATTGTCATGCACAAACTATAGAAATATGGTCTAGATGAAATTTACTATAAGGTGGGTGCACAACTGGTTGAAAGTCCATATTGAAAGTTTAGTTATCAATGGATCACTATCAAACTGGGGCAGTACATCTAGTAGGGTCCCCATGGGGTCAGTGGTGGGTCTGGCAGTATTCAATATTTTCATTAATGACTTTGATAATATTGTGAACAGTATGCAGGGCCGGCGCAACCCATTAGGCGACCTAGGCGGTCGCCTAGGGCGCTGCTATTTTGGGGGCGCCGGCGCCGCGGCCGCCTGTAGAAATTTGGGGGCGGGACCTTCCGCCACCGCTGTCAGGGGCGGGATTTCGGGGGCGGGTACTTCCGCCGCCTAGGGCGCCGGCAAAGCTGGCGCCGCTACTGACAGTATGCATATAAAATTTGTGAGAGGGGTTGCAAGGACTTTGGGGGACACTGTTAAACTTCAAAATGGCCTTGACAAATTAAAGAATTAGTCTGAAATCAACAAGATGAAATTCAATAAAGACAAGTGCAAAGTACTACACCAAGGAAGGAAAAAATCAAGTGCATGACTACAAAACGGAGAATAACTATCTAAGAGGAGTACTGCTGAAAATGATCTGGGGGTTATAGTAGATCACAAATTGAATATGAGTCAACAATGTGATGG
Organism: Platysternon megacephalum; assembly: GCA_003942145.1. Taxonomy (NCBI): domain Eukaryota; kingdom Metazoa; phylum Chordata; order Testudines; family Platysternidae; genus Platysternon; species Platysternon megacephalum. Next base: position 34,044,730 of record QXTE01000001.1, on the reverse strand, counting down.
AGTTGCGGAAAGCACTAATATCATTCTGGGTTGTATTAACAGGAGTATTTTGTATAAGACATGGGGGTGCTACTTGGCACTGGTGAGGCCTCAACTGGAGTACTGTGTCCAATTCTGGGTGCTACACTTTAGGAAAGAAGTGGCCAAACAGCAGAGAGGCCAGAGAAAAGCAACAAAAATGATAAAAGATTTAGAAAAGCTGACCTGTGAGGAAAGGTTAAAAAACCTGAGCATGTTTAGTATTGAGAAAAGAAAACTGAGGGGGACCTGATAGTAGGGTGACCAGTCCTGATACTTGGGGCTGTGTCTTATATAGGCACCTATTACCCCCCACCCCGTCTCGATTTTTCACACTTGCTGTCTGGTCACCCTGCCTGATAGTCTTCAAATATATGAAGGGCTGTTATAAATAGGACAGTGTCAATTGTTGTCCACTGAAGGTAGGACAAGAAGTAATGGGCTTAATCTGTATAAAAGGAGATTTAGATTAGATATTAGGAAAAGCTTTCTAAGTAAAAGGATAGTTAAGTACTGGAATATATGACCAAGGGTGGTTGTGGAATCTCCATCGTTGGAGGCCTTTTAAAGAACAGATTGGACAAACCCCTGTCAGGGATGGTCTAGGTCAGTGGTGGGCAACCTGTGGCCCCCGGACTGCATGCAGCCCATCAAAGTAATCCACTGGCGGGCTGTGAGACAGTGTTTACGTTGACCATCCGCAGGCACGGCCGCCCGCAGTTCCTAGTGGCCGCTGTTTGCCATTCCCGGTCAATGGGAACTGTGGGAAGTGGCAGCCAGCATGGACCTGTGCCCCACGCTGCTTCCCGCAGCTCCCATTGGACAGGAACGGCGAACCGCGGCCACTGGGAACTGCGGGCAGCCGTGCCAGTGGACGGTCAATGTAAACACAGTCTCGCGGCCCGTCGGCGGATTACCCTGACGGGCCATGTGCGGCCCGCACTCTGCAGATTGCCCACCACTGATCTAGGTACATGTGGTCCTGGATTTGATGACCTTTCCAACACTACAATGCTGTGCTTCTATGATACACTAATTATACCTTCACATTAGTTTCTTGGCCAGGAACTTCACTCCAGTTATTCTCAGCTGTGGACCAGCCTCTTGGGGGCTTAGTTAGAACAGCCCTGAGCCCCCAGCAAGGCAAAGAATTCAGCAGGCACAAGGTGGCTTAAAGACACCTTTGTTCTTCACCCCTCCCTTTCCTTTATTATCCCAAGCACAGCCAGAGTGGACAGTGAAGCCCACAAACTATATTTCAACTTAACAATGCATAAGTTAGACAACTAGAGAGACAAGGTGGGAGAGATAATATCTTTTATTGGACCCTGTGGTGGGGCTTGTACCTCGATGACCCCTTAAATCAAGGGGGCGGTAGGTAACCCAGCCTCTCTACATCCAAGTCCATGTTCTAAACCCTTCTCTAGTTAGCACAGTGTGGCCCAAGGCGAGAGTTCCCCTTCCCTAGTGGGGTAATGTGGCCTGGCAGCAAGAATCCATACTATGCACCCCTAGGGAAGTGCGGCCCAATGGTCATAGTTCCCTTGTTCCCCTTCCATAGTGGGATAAGGCGGCCTAGCGGCTGAAGTCCATACAACATGCCCCTAGGCCAGCATGGCCCAATGGCCAGAGTCCATCTAATTTCCCTCCTCTGGTGCGGTAATGCACCCTACTGGCCAAAGTCTAACCAACTCACTGTGTGGGGCCACCCCCTTTCAAATGTGGGTGTGAGAGGTAGGGGGACCCAATTCCACCCCCTTCCCGGGTCCCGACCCAGGGCCCTGTTGGTGGCAAGTTCTCCTCACCAGTGGTCTGTCAGGGATCCTCCTGAAACACATCAGCCCGAATGGTCTTCGCACCTTTCCCCTTTAAGGACTCCTTGGTTCACTTCCTACCCCTTCCTCAGATTCAACCAGATCTGCAGCATCCTCTGCTTCCCCTCTGCAGCGCTTCTGGGTGTGTCTGACCTCTGTGTCCTGGTGTGCGGGCCACTCTTCTGCTGGAGAGAGTGATAATCCTCCTTCCTCCCCTGACTGAGCAGCTCTGCAGGCTTTTACACCTGACTTCCAGGTGAAGCATGCCCAGCAGATACTCAGGGCAGGGCTTCTTCTGCTACGAGGGAAGGATTAACCCCCGCCGTACCAGTACGGGGCCGATCCACCCCGTCACAGACCCAACTTCTGTTGGTGAGAGAGACAAGCTTTTGAGTGCACACAGAAGAACTTTGTGTAAACTTGGAAGTTTGTCTCTCTCACCAACAAAAGTTGGTCCAATAAAAGATATTACCTCACTTACCTTGTTTCTCTAATGTCCTGGGACCAACAGGGCTACAAAAACACTGCATACATATAAGTTAGACAATATCATACAAGTATTATGGAATATAATAAATACTAAATTAAGCTGATAATAGTATAATGGTTAAAAAATAGAAACTATTAGGGAGAGCTCAGAGCAGAATAAGCCTTTGCTCCAATAAATCCAATTGTGGACAGAGAAAATATAAGCAATAAAATGGCATGATCCAAGGGAAAATTAAAAGTCTTCATTTGACATTTTTGAATACCTATTGTTTAATTAGGCCCAAGTTGTATTCTTTGCCAAAGGCTAAACCTTTCTCTTTTTAGACCAAGTTTTTACTTTGAATAAATATTTTTGAATGCATAATTTGAGTAAACAGGTTAATTACCAATCTTATCTACAGGCTAACCAGTCATCATTTGCACTTCTTTTAAATTGTGTATATGAAATAAAATAATTAACTAATAGTATAAAGACAAGACAAAATACCTAAATAATTTAGCTGCTGACTTTTGTCTTGAGAATGTCCGTTTGAATATACAAAGTAGGGGCTTTAATCACTTTACTTTCTCTAAATGTTTCTTTTCATGGCAATATTTTTGAATAACTAAATAATTTTACATGTAAGTAAACATTTCAAAGGGTGAACATGAAAAGATAGGTGCTATTGATATTTTTTTCCACCAAGCTCCATTGCAAGTTTTTTTTCTTCTTCATTTTTGGTATGAGTTTGGTTCTCAAAAACTAACAGCCCTGTCGACTAAATTTTACTTTTAGGGTAAAATTCAGCCCGGTGCAGCAGAGGTACAGCATACGCACATGCACCAATTTATTCCTATGTTGAGGTTTTTAGAGAGAACTGACCTCCTTTGTGTTTTTGTTAATTGCACCCTTAATCTCCAGTACAGCAAAAGAATCAGTAGTACAAACTTCCACCCATGAATGCATCCATCTGACACAAAATGTGCTAGCTGAATCAGTGGAAAATAGTTTTGTTTCTTTGCTCATTAAATCCCTGTTCTTTTTCCCAGGCTGAAAGCAAGATTGCCATTGCCAGCTTGTATTGGTGATTTTTATGATGTGGACATCTATCCACTAGGAATACCAGTGAAGCCACCAAACTCATTTCACATAGACCACGGAAAAGTGATGGAGTGGGGGCAATCAATCTGAGCTGCAGTTGAACCAACCATCCAGCTTCTCTGAACAGGCCTTTTAGTTGAATTGCCATCCCATTGGCTATCCAGCACTCCTTTCTTCCTTTTTGTGGGTTGGAAAATACTTTTAGGGTTTTTTTTCTTTTTTATTGCACTAAAATGCTATCCAGTGTTAGATATTATACATCACTTGCACAGAAGTAGGCAGTTAAAGAACTGAATGTCAATTGATGGCTCAAATTGATTCCCCGCCCCATCCACCTCTCTCCTATTGTTTAGAGCAGCTTTGTGCAGTGATTCTTTCTAAAGCTTTATTTTGAGTACAATGCTGTATTTCACTTTTCTGTACTATAACACTTGCTACACAGTAATACAGTACATGCTGATTCCTACTACTAAAGTCACTGTATTTCAGACTCATCATATTAACAGCATACAAGAACATATTCAGGATGTCCTTCCTTTTATCATGATTTCCACATTTAAATTTGAAATAATTTTGCTAATTTACTTGCAAGGTCTAGAGCCAGCTCTAGTCAGATGTGTCTCCCTACCCCTGCTGCTTAAAACAGAATGTATTGGGACTAATCCATATTGCGAAGACAATAAACCACTTTCTTGCCTCTGATTTTGCTGCAGGCATCTTATCTGCTTCTCCAACCATTGCTCAAGAGATGGTTAGCCTGTATTCCTGCCCAGCTGCGGTGAGTGAGTCTAAGCATCACAGGGTACTAATTTGTCCTTAATCTTTAGATTTGACAGTGTTTCCTATTAACTTGGTACTAATTGCATTTTGAACTATTGGATACAGTTATCATTAAGTTAATAGAGAACAGCCTCAAATTTTCATTGTAGAATGACACTAGGAAATTCTGCAGTCTAATTAGTGAAACATCAGGCATCAAACTTATTTCAGGGGGGGAGGAGGCTCACTTTATTTTAGTCATTTCACAATATCAGGACAGTACAGAATACATGGTAGAAAGAGTATAAAATGATACTGTAGTTAACTGAAAAAAATAACAAGGAGTCCGGTGGCACCTTAAAGACTAACAGATTTATTTGGGCATAAGCTTTCGTGAGTAAAAAGAAGTGGGTTTTTTACCCACGAAAGCTTATGCCCAAATAAATCTGTTAGTCTTTAAGGTGCCACCGGACTCCTTGTTGTTTTTGTGGATACAGACTAACACGGCTACCCCCTGATACTTGTAGTTAACTGAGTTAAGGAAGATAAATTGCAATTGGACCCTGCAAAAGAGGAAGAAATAGAGAGCAAAAGTTGCGGGGGAGGGCGTGGGGGGGAAAGAAGATGAAAAAATTTCGGGAGAGGAAGCAGGGCTTTGGAGCAGAGCCCGGAGCTGGAGCGCGGAGCAGCTCCGGAGCAGTGGAGCTCCAGGTTTTTGCCTGGAGCTGAAGCGGAGCTGGAGCACAGCTCCAAAGCCCTGGAGAGGAGGAAACCTCAAAAACTACAAAGAAACAAAATCAAGGAATTAGGTCTCTTATAGATGCATTTGTATAAGTCTTAATTTTGCTATCAGTCACTAGATAGCACAGTACTGAGTGCATTAGAAAAGCATACGAAGATTGGAGTGGCACTAGTCCTTTCATAGTCAAAGTTGAAGATAGCATCCATAATGTTATACTGGGATAAAAATTTTTTGGGAAGTTTGACAAAAATCAGAAAAGGGGCTTTGAAGATTTGGCGGCTCAATAAGGAAAGATATCTATTAATTTTTGGAATATTTTCCTATTTTGTGGGGGGGGGGTCTACATCACTCAAATGGGACTTATTTTACAAAGTTCAAACTAGGATTATCATGCTGCCCTTTATTGGGGAAAATACTTTTCAGTGTTTTGAATGGCTATTCTGTGCTAAAATTTAGAAATGAAAAGATTTAATCACCTAAATATAAATGTGCATATATAATGAAAACTAAATGTGTGCTGGATTTTTCTATATATGATATAGTCACATTGGGATGCCTGCAGTCAAAATAATTAGGTAAGTGAACACTGACATTGTATCTATTGCGCTGCTATTTAATATGAGCTCTATCCCCTTCGTCCTAATGGGACTACTCTTTTACTTAAAATTAAGGTCACGCTTAAGTGCTTTGCTAGATCAAGTCCAGAGTCCAGCATTTAGTAGAATCAGGTCTGAAATGAGTTGCTTTTTCATCCAATTTGTTTCTGCAGTGTTCAACTTCACCAGTCAAATGGATTCTCATCTTTCCAGCACATGTAGTGTTGGTCACATTGGCAGAGACTTACACCACACATAAACTAGGAGCAGTTTGAGTTTTGAACAGGATTATTATTTTATACCAAATTATTTCTAATATAAGGCTGTTCTCTGCCTGTAAATGTTGCTATCTACTGAGTACCACATTTTCAACATGCCTCCTATCTATGGTATTATGTTCTCCTTTTACACTTTTTTTCTTTTGGTACATGAAAAAGATCATTGGAAAACCATAGAGACTTATATTTAAAACTTCAGTATCAAACCAAAACCATGGTTATAAGTGAATGTTACAACATTTAGTGGCAGCATATCTTGTTGATGCTTAAAAGTACACTGATATTCTCCTGTCATATTTTTATGCAGCTTAGCTAAATTATTTCTGCTGCTGTGACAAAGTGATTTACATCTTTTTTTTTTAAATAGCCATATGTAATGATTCTACCTGGCAGAGACTAATTTTATTTATTTATTTAGACTTTTAGCTAAGAAAATAAAATGCTTATCATAGACTATAGGCACCCAGATAGCATTTTAAAAGTACAATGGTAGGTAAGTAAAACACTGTTTCTTCAGATCCATAAAACAACCAGAGATAGTCAAGGGCATGTTGCAGGAGAGGAAAGGTCCATAATAGTGCAGTTGTTTGCAGGATCAAGGACATAGATTATGTGTATCAAAGTTTTTGTGCTTTCTTGCTCTCTCTCTCTGTATTTGTACTATACTGACATGGTCCTTTCTGTCCTTTAATCAGAATAGAATTTCAAAACAATCCCACTACCTACCTATCTTAGAACTATTCAACTCAGACAGTGAAACGTGATTTTAAATGTGTAAGAATATCTGACAGCAAATGTACACTAAGTAAATGTCATTCTTTGGTCAAGGACCAAATGACCATAGAAAGAAAAAAGAAAATTAAAGTAAAAAGACAGAACAAATATCAGCTATGAAATGAAATCCATTGAATAAACATAGTGCAGAGTATGTCATGGACAGATTTTAGTCAATATGAGTGGAAATACCTTCAATTTTTGCCTTTGGTTCCACCACTTATGAATTATTGAATCTTTCTTCACTTGTGAGCTAAAAATCATTTATACGGTGACATTTTCTATATAAGTACTACTGGAGGCTGTCACATATACCTGCTTAAACGTCTATGCAAGACTAAATGTGCAATTAAAAATAATTTATATGGAAAATTCCTCTGTGGTGCTGGAAGAGAGGCTTTTCACTTCTCCAGCAAATATTCTATAACTTGAACCAAAGGAAAAGCTCTGCACAAGTACAGTCTACGGGGAATCTGTTATGCCTAATCTGCAATTCATTTCCTACCTTGCTGTGTTCTGCTCTGAATCTGTACTCAATGTTCTTGGGCCAAGTTGAGCACAGATTTACACTTTCTGCATTCCCGTGGTTTCATTGGGAATACATTGGGTGAAAATCTATGCTGAATTTGGCCAGTAGTATTCAGTGGGACTTCCATATATGGGAGAGGTAGCATATGGTAGCCCTATTCTCCCCGTGTATGTTGTAAAGCAGAATGAAATGATACAAGGATGTCGGTGTGCATAACACTTGTGTCTGCATTATCCTTGAGATGGGTAGTGACCTTTTTATCCTCACAAGGGTATTACTTCACATATTTTCCCACTGAGTACACTTTCCTTATTAGGAGAAAAATTAATCCCCCCCCCAAAAAAAATAAAAGAAAAGAAAGACCCACACCCTTGACTTTCATTTATTTTAAACCAGCTGCTTTAATTTGCCTTGACCTTTATATTGTAAAGCAAGGACAATCCTCAACCATAAGAACATAAGAACGGCCGTACTGGGTCAGACCAAAGGTCCATCTAGCCCAGTATCCTGTCTACCGACAGTGGCCAATGCCAGGTGCCCCAGAGGGAGTGAACCTAACAGGTAATGATCAAGTGATCTCTTTCCTGCCATCCATCGCCACCCTCTTACAAACAGAGTCTAGGGACACCCGTCGTGGCTAATAGCCATTAATGGACTTAACCTCCATGAATTTATCCAGTTCTCTTTTAACCAAGATAATCCATTGTTCTTTCCACTGAAAGACACTATAATTAGAAGCACCTGAACAAGTAATGACATAAAGCAGGCAAATGTATGGGAATTTAACATGAGACAAGCTTTCCAGCCATTTTGGCAATTCTAACTTTCAGGTATTAAAATGTAACCATTTTATGCCATGATTATTTTTGATTTTTGTTTCATTTCATTGGCCTCCATGATTTTCAAAATTACTTTAGTCTAACTAATTTCAAGATTTTCTGAGAGAGAATGTTACTGAGGCCTGGTCTACACTAATGCTGTAAGTCAATCTAAGTTATGCTAATTAAGTGATGTAAGTAACGTAACTTAAGTCGACATACCTTAGATCGATTTACAGCGGTGTTCACACTGTGCTATGTTGCACTCCTGGCAACATAGCTTCCGCTTCTCATTGAGGTGGATTACAGATGTTGACGGGAGAGCGCCCTCCCATCAATTTAGCGTGTCTTCTCTAGACCCACTAAATCAATGCTGCTGCATCGATCATAGCATCGCTGATTTAGCCTGTAGTGTAGACAATGCCTTAAGCTTTTAAGATAAGGAAATATGTGCCCCTCAACTATATATAAAGTTGATTCTACTGTAGCACTAGAATCCTTAAATGGAATTATAGTCTTAATGAATGGATATTTCAGGTACTCAATATAATTATACATGGGTTGTTATTAATTCCAATGAAACAACTTAAACTCACTAGAGAAGCAAAAAAAATTGAAGCTGTTGGAAAACAGTAGAGTTTTTACCATTATTTTCTGTCTGTAAAATCAGAAAAATACATAATGGACCAAATTTGTCTCTTTGTAGCTCTGCTGAAAATCAATAGAAATGCATCAGGAGAAATTTTGCCCAAGAAGTCTGTAAAAATGTACTTGTGATTCTTATCTCACACTTCTACATATAATATGGATATTCTTGACTCATTTTCATGGCTAGTTCAGATAAATGTCAATATTTTTTACAGCATAATGATAGGAGGTGTAATGATTCTTGAGGTGCTAGTTTTGGAATGAGACACAAAATTCAGACCCTAGACACTTCTTGTTGAAGATCACATGACATTTTTTACAAGTGTAAAACTGTTAGCCTTGTTCTTTCTAAATTCCAATTTTAGTAATTGTATTCTATCTAAATCTCTTCCTTGAAATTTCAATTGGGTATAGTGGTATTCTTTATTTTCGGTGCTATAATATTACACAGTGTTCATTGTGTTCCTGTTAAACATCTGACCATAATGGGGTGGCATTTCAGTGCTGGATGAAATGTGTAAAGTACTTTGGGTTGCTAGGAGCTATTTAAATACAATCTCACAGTACTTTACAAAGTAGTATTATCCCTCTTTTGCAGGTGAGGCAACTGAGGCACAAAGAAGTTATCATTAAAAACTCTTGCCGTTTTTATACAGTCTGTATGCCTTTGGTTAATCTGTGTGTGTTTCTTTGAAACATACATAAAAAGGGGGGAAATAGACTTTATATGTCTGGGCTTAAAATTAGGAACTCTTCATGCTATCAATAAGCATATGATCAATAACATTCAGACAGATACTCTGTGTGATGCTGTATGAAAACGATGATGACAATTTATATCACTGTTGCACAATTTCACTGTCTGAAACAAGGTATATCATATAAAATGTCAAAGGAAAAGTTGTAACCTGCTAAATATGATGATCCTGTTGACATGCACATATCATCTTTGAACCTGAAGTTATGAATATTTGCTATGTATTTTTATCTCAAACATGTGTTTTGTTCTTGGTGACACCCACAAACTAATTTTACATCCAGTCCAGTCTTGATGAACAATTCAATTGTTGATGGATCATTCAGGTGGGCCATTAAGAGGAATCAACTCTTCAATGAGCTCTGTCTGAAAATGCTTCAGACAGCATGGAGCCAATGGCTTACCCCTGTGATTCAGCAAAACAGGTATGGACCTGTGACCTAAGACTCCATCTTTGCCAGTAGCTTTCCATGCACATGGGCTATGGGCATTGTTTGGGACAGGAACTTTTCATGTACATGGGAGAGGGTATAAATTGCAACTGAAACATCTCCATTTTGCCTCATTCCTGCTCCAATTCTCTGGATTGTGGATTTCTAACAAAAGGAGTATTTTGAACAATGGACTGAGGACCTTTCAATGTTTTGGAAGTTCCAGAGAGACTTTTGCAAGCCAGCAGACTCATCCATCACTGCTACAAATCTGATCTAAGCATTTTGCAATCATTTGTAATGTATATGATCCTTTAACCATTCAATAACTCTTTTCTTTTCTTTTATTAATAAAATCTTTAGTTAGTTTACTAAGGATTGGCTGACATCGTGATATTTGGGTAAGATCTGAGTTATATATAGGCCTGGGGGGAAGTGTCTCATCTTTTGGGATTGGAAGAATTTCATGTATGGGGACTTGGGTTTTCAGTAACCTCTCATCATATAAGAGCAGTTTGTCTGGATGGGAACCAAGGGCTGGAATGCCTAAAGTTTATTGTGTTTGGCTTCTTTTTAATCAGTATGGTGCTACGGAAACTCTTTTGTTACTGTTTGATTAACCTAATTATAGAACAAACCACCAGTTTTTGGGGTATGTCTGTCTTTTTCTTGCAGTCTGCCCTGAGTGTGGCGTAGGGTTGCCAACCCTCCCGGATTGGCCGGGAGTCTCCTGGAATCGGCTTCAATCTCCCGGTGACTATTAAAAGCAATCTGGGAGATTTTCATAGGCCAAAAGTCCGGTCAGTGGGGCTAAGGCAGGCTCCATACCTGGCTCCGCACGGCTCCCGGAAGCGGCTGGCATGTCTGGCTCCTAGGTCCAGGGGTGATTAGGGGGTCTCCGTGCGCTGCCCCTGTGCTCCAAGAGCTGACTCTGCAGCTCCCATTGGCCAGAAACTGTGGTCAATGGGAGCTGTGGGGGTGGTGCCTGCAGCGTGCAGAACCACCTGGCTGCCCCTGAGCCTAGGAGCCAGACATGCTGGTCCCTTCCGGGAGCCACCTGAGGTAAGCGTTTCCTGGCCAGAGCCTGCACCCCTCATCCCCTCCCACATCCTACCCCCCTACCCCCACCCTGAGCCCCCTCCTACACCGTAACTCCCTCTCAGAGCCCGCACACTGTGCCCCCTCCTGCACCCCAACCCCCTGCCTGAACCCTGAGCCTCCTCCACACAAACTCCTTCCCAGAACCAGAACCCCCTCCCACACCCCAACCCCTCGTCCCCAGCCCTGAGCCCGTTCCTGCACCCCACACCCCTCATCCCAGGCTCCTCCCCAAAGCCTGCACCCCACCCCACTGCCCCAGGCCTGAGCCCCCTCCTGCACCCAAACTCCCTCACAGAGCCAGAAAACCCTCCCACATCCCAACCCACTGCCCCAGCCCTGGGTCCCTCCCGGAGCCCACACGCCCTCCCACACCCCAACTGCCTGCCCCAGCCCTGATCCCCTTCCTGCATTCTGAATCCCTGAGCTCCCTCCTGCACCCCTCATCCCCAGCCACAGCTCACACCCCCTCGAACGCCCCAGCCTGGAGCCCCCTCCCACACCCTGAACCCCCCATTTCTGGCCCCACCCCGGAGCCCGCACCCCAACCCCCTGCCCCAGCTCAGTGAAACTGAGTGAGGGTGGAGAAGAGTGAGCGAGAGAGGGAGGGGGGATGGAGTGAGCGGGAGGCAGGTCCTTGGAGAAGGGGCAGGGAAGGAGTGTGGCCTCAGGGAAGGGACAGGGCAGGGGGCAGGGCAAGGGTGTCGGGTCTGTGCAATTAGAAAGTTGGCAACCCTAGGGTATGTGTCATCCATTCTAGGCACTGGTCACACTGTGTAAGTTCTCACAAACATCTCTGTCAAGGTTCACAAGTTCTCCATCTAAACTGAAACATCTCTTCTATTCTAGTCTTAAACCTCTCTTGAGAAAACTGTAAATTGTATGTAGCTAGATTTACATATCATGATCAGATCATCAAATTTGGGTCAGGCTGCCAAACTTATTTTTGGGTAGTATTTTCAAAGGTGCCTAAATCCAATTTTTAAAAATTGGTTCATTGAAGGTCAATGGGACTTAGGCTCCTAAGTCACATAGGCACTTTTGAAAATGTTACCCAATATCTGTAACCTTAATCAGAATTTGAATTCTGGTCTCCCCATTAATTGACTGCATTACTTAGGCTATTAGTCCCTAGACCTGGTTTATCTCTAATAGGAGGTACTAATACTTTTACTGTGTCTCAAAAATTTGAAAAAAAAAAAAGTGGGGAAGGCTCACTTTGTAATGAAGAATAAGAAACTCCACACACATGATCTAATTCCTTTAAACTTTTTTTGTAAAAAGACTGGAGATGAATATGATTTAAAGTTACACTTTTGGTACACTTACTTTTCACAGTGGTTATGCTTTTTGGACAGTTGGAGGAAAATCTACCTGTAAAACAAAAATATTTATCTCAAGTAAGTATCTTATAATGTTACGTACTGAAAGAAAATGAAAGGAACTTTTTTCCAATTTCTGTAAACTGCCTATAAGCATTGGCCTTCACTAACCCTGTCATTTTGACAACCTACTATATCAGAAACCCAGGAAAGAGACTGTGATGGCAGATACTAATGATTAAACTCCAGGAGCATGAGTCCAACTAGCAACTTCACTTAATACAAATTTATTTCACTATGCACAGTAGACAAGCATATCCATTTTGAAACATGTCATTCCGGTGTAATTGTTTTTCAGTGTATTCTGATGAGACACAGGGTGTCTCATTCTCCATGATGGGCAAAAGTAAAACCAACCTATTAACTGTAGATCTTTCATCATGTTAATACTAAGATTTAAAAAAAGGGGGGGAATCTATTTTAATTGACTTCTTTTTGACAGCTTTAAATCTCAAGGTAAAAATAAAGGGCTTTTTTCCCTCCCCCCAGATAAATGAAGCCATGTTTACTTTTCTTATCTATTTCTCTTCAATGGTTTTGACAGAAACAAGCTACTGGGTAGAATCCAAACTAGAAAACTGACAATGTGGCTGTATAACAGAAAATATAATGATGCAGCAAATTTTCTGCTGGAGTTTGTTCTACATAGATGCTGTCAAGGTAAAACAATTGCCAAGAGAAGTAAAGCAATATTCCTTTGTATAAAGAGGAACAATATATTTTAAAAAAATCCTACGGGATAGTTTTACTGATATGTTTCAATACTATCTCTACTGGCAATTCAGCCACCCCCCTTCACATCACGGTATGACCGCTACTGAAAATATCAAATGCAAGATCTGCTTTGTATCAGAACATCATTTAAAATCTATACATTCCCAATTATCTAGACAGATTAAATAGTTCACTAAAACCTTTCCTTTGAAGAATGAGAGTGAACATCATATAAGGTCTTAATGACTTTCGATATATTACAGACAACAATCAGTACTTCACTGAAATATTACTGCCTTAAAGATGTCCTTTTTGTGAAAAAGACTTCAAAATCCTTTCAGCCACATTACCAACTCCTCATGAACTCAGTGCTTTAAGTTTCCATATTGATACAAAATTAAAAAAACAACAATAGAGCCAATGCCTCATGCTAAAAAGGAGAGAAACAAATAGCACTTAGCGTCAACCATCGATCTGCCCCAGCCTTCTTCAAACAATAATTAGGGAATGGATCAGAGAGGGAATTCAGCTGGTAAATGGAATTTAAAGCTAATTGCTTTCTCTATTGTTAGCTATGAAAGTATTAGAAACATCTGTTTTGTTCTTTTTTAATGATAATTCAGCATATAATTTTTGTAATGAAAAATAATATACACTGTATATTTCCTAGGACTACACGTCTCCATTTCATCATAGTATTAAGAAAATAGTAGCATTAACAAAAATTAAAAGGAAGAGCTGAAAGAGCTTTACATCATCCCTACATAATTAATGCACAAGGACTGTACAATCTCACATTTCAGGTCACAGTGATTCTACTGATGTGACATGAATGTCATATGAAGATAAGTCAATTGAATAAGATATACATAAACCAGGCTTAGTTGTGATAGCTTAGGTTTAGATTTACACTCTGATACAGAGTTAGGATATGAAGATGTAACCCACATGCTTGCATTGCAGCATTTAGTGGTGTTAATAAGGAGAGAAATGGTGGGGAAGATATGTAGTGCCTTGTTTTAGTTTTGGGGATACACTGTGTGCCTGCAGACTTCCTGGACTGGGCAGGGTGACTGCTGGATGGGCCAAAATCATCCAGCCATTGGGTGTCATGGGCACTGGGTGGTGTGCTAATTACCTACATAGCTTCTAACAGCTAATTTCCTTTGGGGGCAAGCAGCCTGGTGGGACATACCACAGGCATGCACTGAGAATGGAACCAATGGGAACTCAAGGGGAGGGGAAAGAGTTTACAAATAGGAAGCATGGGAGCCAGATTGAACAACTCAATGGTGGAGCAGTTCTAGGATCAGAAGGGTCTGCTGTAAGGCTTGTGTTCCAGAGAATTTGACAGATTTTTGGATTTAGACTGCAGGTTCCTTCACGCCACTGGAAAAGAAGAGAGGATGAAAATCGCTGCAGGCTGTGCAAATTGCTGACTGATATTGCAAAGACTCAAGCAGAGTTTGATGGAGCCTGTGAACAATCACGTGTTTCCCAGACTTTAAGGAGCTGTCATGCCCTACAGAGGGTTTGGACACCATTCCATAGAAACAAAGAAGGGTAAGTGCTCTCAGAAAAAAGCCCATGGATGTGAGTGTATGTGTGCATGAATGATTATATCTTATACTTGTAATAGTAACAAGTACTAAAATTTGGGGGGAAATCCTGAAAATGTGGGCTGTAAACAAGAGTTATTCATAATTTTTTTTCAAGTATTATAAATTAGCTTCTGTATGTATATCTATATCATCTAGTTTTAGTAAATGTTTTCCCCTTTAGTGATTTTTGCATCACTTTTGTTCTCCGAGATTTAATTATGTATAATTATAGTTTTATATAAGATTATATCACAGTCCTGAAAACACTGATCTGTAGTCCAGCAGAGAGGTTAGCGGAGGTACAGGAAAGGGGAAAGAAAGGTTAGCATAATACTTTCCCCACCTCTGTTACAAAGACATAAATGTCTGCATGTTGTTTATTTTTATTGTTGTTTACCATGTTTATTATGGTTGTGTCTAGGAGTCAACCAAGCATGGCACTGTACAAATATGAAGTAAGAGACAGTCCCTGCCCCAAAGATCTTATAATGTGAATAGACAAGACAGATAAAGGGATAGAGACAGGGATAGGGTCTACAGTCTGAGTGAACAGTGCAAGGGTATCAAATATGTTTATTCTGGAATTTTTGTTTTCTTGTATTTTAATCCTTTCATGGGGTTATGTTAGGAGGGAAGCTGCTAGATGGAAAGGCAAGGAAAGGAAGGGGATGGAGCAAACAGCCAATCAATACAAAGGAGAGAACGTTCAGCGTTAAAAGTGTAGAAAGCAGTCTGACCTCAGTGTCCACCAATCCCTGCTTTCTGCTGCTGCTCTGGTGGCTAGAGCTGAGTGATTTTTTTTTTTTTTTTTTTGAGAAATAGTGTATTTGCCGAAAATGCAGCTTTGGTCAACACAAAATAATCTGTGAATTTGACCTGATTAGTTTCAGTGAGGAAAAAGGTTTTTAGAGCTAACTTTGGAAAAGCATGTGTGTGTGTGATCCTTTAGCCCAGTGGTTAGGGCAGTTGCCTGGGATGTGGGAGATCCAGCTTTAAGTTTCCACTCTGGAGTAGAGACTTGAAAACAGATTTCACTCCTCCCAGGTGAGCAGCCTAACCATCAGGCCATAGGCTGTGTTGGGGTGAATTGTTCACCATATCTCTTGCTGAAGCTGTTCCCCTGTGTATAAATACATAAATATTCATTGGACCAAAGGGCGTGAGAGTGACTCTATAGCCTTGTGATTAAGGCACTCACCTGGAAGGTAGGAGATGTGGACTAAAAGCCCTCCTCTGAATCAGGCAGAGAAAAGATTTGAATCCAAATCTTCTACCTCCCAGGTGAATGCCTTAATTACCAGGATATAGAATCATTCTCTCTTTGGCTCACTTAATATTGATGTATGTATATAAAGTGGAACAGCTTCAGCAATAAAGATTGAGCGCAAACACCCTCCTGGCACTCCAGAATACCCAGGTAGTTGTGATGCACACCTAGGCATGGTGCAATTTGACTTCAAGTCCCCTCACGGTGGAGATTCAAACTGCAATCACCCACCTTCCAGGAAAATGGGATGTGTGTGTCCGCTCACACATGTTCATTTTCTGAAGCTGACTGGGCTTTTCTCATTGGCTGATAAATTCCAAACATTTTTGGAACTGAACCAAATATTTTCTGATTTTATTTTTTTTCCTGGCCAAACTGAAAAATCAATTATTTACCCCCTTCTGCTTCTCACGTCAATCTCTGCCTGGCTTCTCCCTGCAATTTCCATCCCAAAGCTTCCGGAGGGGTGGGGGGGTCTCCCCTGTATAGTTCTGAGTCCGAGGGGTCCTGTGCCCCATTTTACCACTTCCCTTCTCCAGTACAGCAATCCCTGCTTGAACTACTTTCTGCAGCTACTCTTCTGGCTTTAGTTTCTGGCTGACTCCTCCCTGCATTTTTTCCCAAAGCCTACATATCCAGAGAGAGTGGGGAAGACAAGTGGCTCCTAGTGCCCACAGTGGGGGAGTCTCCCTTGCACTGTTCTGAGATGGCCCAGATAGTGGTCAAAATCCAAAGGTCATCCCTGTTTCCTTTCCCTCTGCCGTTCATCCCCTAATAGGCTTCATTTAACTCCTTATAAACACCAACATTCCGGGAACCCTCCCACCCCCACACCCATACACACATTCTTCTCTGTAACACCTCCTCCTCCCTCCCCCCCCATGTGTGTGAAAAGTGTTGTCTGCTTCTCTAAGCCTGTTTCTTCCACAAACAGCTATCATCAGTGACTTGCTTCAGAAGCAGATCAGGCAAAGAGGTTTTTGCTAGTGATGTGACACCTGTGACCCTACTGGAGAATGTTGGTGGGTGTAGTTATTTATAGAACTAAACAGAAATGGCACTCTCCTCCATCTTGCTTGTGCAGCTTAATTTAAGCTCAGTTAAATATCCCTTAATATCCATAACATCCATTCTCTTTCTAACTTGTTCCAGACTCTTATATTACTAATACTCCAAAAATAACATGTCCAATGGCCACCACCTCCTCTATTTGATATCTCATTATGGAGCCAGGCACACTTCCATTCTCTGTTGGACACAAGATTGGTTTCTCATTTCAAAACTCACATACTTTGGGGAGATGAATCTATATGTGCTTTTGATGGGAACGCCCACGAGAACTTACATTTTGAAAAGAAAAAACAGTCCCCGGCTCAGAAAAAGACAGCAGATCTATTTGTTATAGGATCAATATATATATTGGTGCTGTGTGTGGGGAAGTCATGAACTAGAAGTGATGCTGGAAGTCACTGGGAAGCCTGTTGGTAGATTGTGATGCAGGAAGGTTGAGTTGCTTATCCAATCCTGTAAAAATTGCACATTTGGCTTGAGGATAGGTTTGATATTTGGTCAATTCTTATTTTTTAAGGTTTGGGGTCAGGCTACTTTTCAACATAATATAGTGACAGAGAGCACAATGGGGGTGTGATGTCTAAAATGCATTACTGTGTTGGGCACTAGCTGGTCTGAGTAGACCCTGCTGGTGCACAGTAAAAGATCCCTAGTCAGCTTCAATGTAGCACTATTTGAACAGTACTATTCCAGAACACCAGTGCTAATTTAATACCTTTTACATCTCACTGCTGTCATAGAAAGAACATACACACAATAATCTTGTGTTCCCTAGTCATAAATAATTGTCATTAATACTTTTTAGCCTAGTGAGAGATGCATGACCGTCACTATTTTTGGTAGACAAAACAATTAAGCAAAGAACACAATGGGAGAGATACTGTCACCCTTATTTATGTTGATTTATAGCTAGCTCCATGGGCAGTCTCTTTGTGGGATGATTATCTTTGCAAGCCCCTGTGTCCAGGAGAGAGGGTGATGGAGAATAAAGAAAGAGCACTGGGGGGGAAAGAGCTGCTACTCCCTGTAAAAAGTTAAACATGTCCTTGGTCCTCTCCCAGTGCTGTAGTTTGCTTTCTGCATTCTGTTAGATTTCAGTTTGCTTTATAGATGGCTTGCAGAGGCAGAAGGAACTACAAAAAAATCTTTTCAATAAAATATATCTTCCTAGGATGGACTCTGTTTGCATTGGGATAAAAACTCACTGCTTGAAGCACACAGAAAATAAATAAATAAAACAAAATCAATATTAGAACAGGCTCTTCTCTGTGTTCTCTTCTCTGTGCAAATCTCTGTGTTGTTTGCTGTTTACTTTAATATGTAATATTCAGTTCTGTCTTATCCATTTATTTCTTTTGCACTCCCAAGAAACAGAACAGTGCTCCCGACTTTTTCATTTTAAAATGCTATATAAAGTACATATCAATATAACCAGTAGGTTGGGTCTAAAATATACAAGCCAGCAGGCTGCAGTAAATGCCAGGGAAATTTTGTGGTGGTCTAACTTTAGAAGGTTTGATGGTCTTATTTAGTAAAACTGCTGCATTTTGAATGTTTGTTTGAACCTCATCTAATTATCCAAACCTCTTTGGTAAGCAAAATTCAGCTGAACATTCTTAGAACAGCCTCTCTCCTTTGAGATAACTCAGGTATTTCCTGCTAATAGATCAACTAGAACTAGAGATTCATGAACCTGAGAAATAATAGTAATTGCAAAACGTAAAACCTAGACAACCAGTTTTGAACCTGTATAAAGTTTTCTTTGGTATGTGGTTTGCATTTGCTCCAGTTAGTCTGAATGAGTTTACCCATCTCTAATTGGAACCCCAAATTTGCTTCAATAACTAGACCTCCTTGGTTAAAATTTTCAAAAGTGCCTAAAGTGACTTAAGGAGCCTAAGTTCCATTCTCAGAAGTGTGAAAGCAATTTAGCTCCCATTGACTTAGCTTCTAAGACCTCTAGATACTGTGAACACATGAGCCTCCATATCTATAGTATATGTGCTTAATATCAAACATTGACTTCAGTGGGACTTAAGCATGGGCTTAAATGCCTTGTTGAACAGGCCATAGTGAGAGAGAGAGAGAGAGAGAGGTAGAGGCATCTTGATGCTTACACTGGAATCTTGTACAATAAACAGTATCTTATTTAAAGATGGGCCCTAAACCAGAACCACAAATCTGAAGAGCCACAAACTTTGAGAACATTTGTATGAAGAGCTGTACCACAACCTTGCAGCTCATATCCGCTTGTTTATCAGCTACTGTAGTTTTGTAAACTTGCCTTGGTTCAAAACAAATTTTAAATGAATGAGGATAGTAAAATGAAATAAGGACAGGGCAGGTGATGGGATGATCTTGCCATCTCTAGATTTTCTTTTTCTCATTGTTTCTGCATCCACAGTTTTTCCTTCAACACCTTGTAGACCAGTGCAGCAAAAATAGCACTCTTGTTTTTTACATGAGTTTCTAATTATGGTGGGGAGATCCATTAAATCATTGTTTTATTTGGCTTGTGAACATACACCTAGAAATGGGATTGAATCAGATACCTTCTACCTTCCTCACAAATATTGGGGAAACTTGGATTCAGCTCTGAACATTGCTTCTCAAGTCTATTTCTATAATCTGACCCAAGTGGGTCTCAAATTTAAACCCTCCCAAACACCTTTAAATTGGTGTCTGTGTTTCTATCATGTTGTGTGATATTTACTTAGAGCATGGGCATTCAGAGTCTGATGCCAGCTAAGCATCAAAGAGCTTAGGTGATTATACTAACATGAGTTCTTTTCCCTCCCATGCTTTGCTGCAGCTCATCCTCCACCCAACTCTGCCAGCTTTTCTCTCCTGCAACTCTAATATCTAGTCTAAGTATCTAATTCTCCAAGTTGCATCTAATGACACCTGTTTATCTCTTCTACCCCTTCTTTCTATCCTCCATAGCCCCCACTTACATATTTCTGTGTAAAATTCCCAACAAACCCCTTTACCTACCCCATTTCAGTAGCTTAGCAAGTCTAGCTGATTGTTCTGTATTTGCACGGGCTATTGTTATCAAATCTTACAGTTTCTGCATTCTTCGGAATTTGTTGAACCTCTGATACTGAGAAGGATCCAGACATCACAAAAATCTGAGTGCAGTAGAGAGCCCAGCAAAGACTCCCCTAATAGACTTAGAAGGATGATCAACTGTAGGTAAAGATGATCTGTTCAGGCAGAGAAGTGGAGTTTTGAATCACAAAGCTCTAATGAACTATTCCAAACTTGCAAATCCAAAAGGGTTATGGATCAGCCAGAATCGCTTTATAAATCACCCAAAATCTAAATAGAAGTTTGTTGCTCCTTTTTTCACAGAAATAGAGGATGATCTTTTTAAGTGTCCAACCGTCCCACTATCTTTACAATTAAAAAACCCACTATTTTATCTAGACAAAGTGAAAAGAATATGGAGTGGGTAGAAAAGGGCGGGTGAGATGTTCTCCCCATGAAAAGTGCTAAAAATTGAGTATATGAATAATGATTGGCATATTTTTTAAAAATATAGCCCCTTTGTTCTATTATGTTGTTGGTCTAAATACTGTGCCATGCTATTCTTATACATCCCTGTTGCTTGCAAGCCAACACTTACAATTAGAAGAAAATGACATATCGCATTAGTTAGCCACACCTGTCTCATTCTATAGCTTCTTCTGGCTAACTGACAGCCCCTGTTCTATCTTCATATTACACAGGAGACTTCATTAGAAAAGATTCTATTCTAGTCTTTTTTTCAAATATTCTCTATTAAATCTAGGTAAAAAAAGTGTGAGTGCACTTCACCACATGCTTGTAGAATTTCAACATGTTCTGCAAGAAATGGGTGAAGCTATGAAGATCAAAGTTGCTGCAGCATACATAGGAGCCAAGATCTTACAGGCAGAAATGTCATAATTCAGATTTACTTTATGCATTGTCATCTGGCATGACATTCTTGTTGAAGTTAACCATAGCAACAAGCTGTTGGTAGAAATCTCAACTGACATTATGTGTCCGTCACGGTGACTGGTGCTGCTAACAAATGTTGCTGCAATACAGGAAAATGGCTTTGAATGTGCATTAGCAGATAATTCTGAGCTAGAAGTGCTGCATATGAATTTCCTCTTAAGCAACTGAAAATTAAGATTCTCTGTACCACCACCAAAGTCAGAAACAACTCAGACAATATCATACAGATTAATTTTAGAAAAAATGGCAACCCCTTTCCTGCAGTCACAGTTTTGAAATTTCACCTAATGAGAAACTTTTTTTTTTTTTTTAAACAAACAGCCAGATCCTCAGGTCTCCCAGTCCAGCCATTTTTTGCGGCTCAGACAACACAGAAAAGCCCCAGAGCCGCACTAATAAGGCAGACAGGGATTTCCAAGACATAGAGGAATCCCTGTGTGGTATCTCCAAAAAGGAACAGGAGTACTTGTGGCACCTTAGAGACTAACAATAAATTTGTTAGTCTCTAAGGTGCCACAAGTACTCCTGTTCCTTTTTGCGGATACAGACTAACACGGCTATTACTCTGAAACCTGTGTGGTATCTCTGTCACTCATTCCTATGCTTCGACTGCTAGGTTGGGAATAGGAGAAGGTACAGGCAAAGTGCCTTGCACTCTGGCAATCCCCAACTGGGAGAATGGTCCCTGGAAGGCTGTTCCTGTCAGCATATTTTTAGGACATCCTGATATTAGGCAGCCAGGTTAGGAAATTTTCGCTCGTGTGTCTTTGGTATATGTGCAGTGACAACATTACCCATTACACCTTTATAGTACTGGTACCCATGCAATGACATTAAGGGTATTCTTGTTGAATGGATGGAAAAAAGCAGAAGAAAAACACCACTTCTTACTGGTATATCCAGACAAAAGAATCATTCTAAAACTGTGATAATCCCTAGAGATTAGTGGCTGAGGACAGAAATACCAAAACAGCCTTGTTTCCAACAGTGTGCACAGCATCCTTATGATATATTTCTTGTCTTATATTCCCACTTTTATTTTCCCTTTCTACACACACAATTTATAACTTTACATTCTGTGGAGATGTTGCCTAATTTGTCTAGGTTTTCAAAAACACTAACAAAATAATAGATTTCCTTCTCTGCATTGTTTTATGAGTAAATGCTGATTTTACAAAATCAGAGTGGCAAGCTGTAAATGATTTATGCAATTAAAACTCTCTATATAATGCAAAAAAACAACCAACAGATTTTGGAAACCACTCTCATTGCCTTATTTGTGTCATGGCAACATAGACACAGAAACGTTATTCTGCTGATTTGTAACCAGGATTCCTTGCACGCCTATAAACAGCAAAACCAAACTAAGAAGTCTATGAGGCATACTCAAGTAAGGGATGATGTGGAGTTATCCTACTCCTGGTGGATCTCTGGGAGGTATCAGCTCCAGAGTTAACAGAGGTGCATGACCTCTATGCTAACCTCTAGGGTGAAACATTTGCTCTGCTCCTCAGCTGGCTAATTCTGTCCATCTGTGAGCTTTACTTGCAGAACTAAGCACTAGGGAGTGCCTGAAGCACTGGCCCTAAGATCCAAATAATGGCCCCAACCCATTTACATCATTAAAAGTCAAAATAAATATCTTTTAAACTCAGCCCGTGCAGTTTAGGGAGCCCTTGATGTGAAAATCTTCTCAATAACAGAAACTCTATGCTAGTTTCTGCTTGTGAATGATTTCTAGGTGTAGGCCAACATACCATATATCACATCAGTCTAGCATTGAGGTGCCAAAAGCATAAATAATGATCAGGTGCAAATGGAAAAGAAATGTTCTTGGCCACAGCTGCCACCGGAGCATTCCATAGCTGATCAAGTTCAACCAGCCTCATAAATTGTGAACTTGTATTACAAATGAAGGACCTTTTTCATCAGAATCCTCAGGTTGTTTTTCCAACCTTCCAACTTTCTCTTTCTTATCCAGGTAAAGCTTTGTGCCTTCACCCCACTGTATCAGTGACGAGGGCATAATGGAGACACAAAACTGAGTTGCCTCAGAATAGCAAACACCATACAGATGATAGCCCCACACTAACCCTCTTAGCAGCTCACAACCTGAGTAGCCAGACTGACTACTTGCGGGGGGGAGGGGAGGAGGAGGAGGAGAATGTCTCTGCTCTAAATTTTTAGGTGACAGTAGGCCTGCTCTAGCCTGGTTCCACTACCATGAGCCATTTCCTTATTGAGATGGGTCTTTTTGAAAGTACTTTACAACCATAAAGCTGACTCATACATTCTATAGAGAGAGAGTGCTTCAATCTGACTTGAAAATATATTTTGAATATTTCAGGTGACTGTTTTCCACATAACTTCAGATTTCAAGTCAATGGGTTCATGCAGGATTGAGCTAATACACACTGCTTGAACCAGTCCAATTACAGAGCCTGACACTACATGGCCAGTAGAGTTGGGGTATATTTTGCGTGGTACAAAGCACAAAACACTCACCATTATATGGAAAAAAATCTCTATTCCAAAGGAAGTAATAAATGCCATTACAATCTTACCTTATGCATGTGTTACCCTGACTATTGTTACCATGCAGCCCAGCGGGTGTCTGAAGCACTGGGCTGAATTAGTATAATATTCAGTTCTTTGTGACCATCTTTAATACTTAAAAATAAGACTCTCCTGTCTTAATAACATGTGAATTTCTGATCCTTTGTTGGCTGTACTGTTTTGGGCATTCTCTGTTCTTTTTCAAGATAAAGACAGATGTTTTAATAGCTTTGGCATTAATCCTAACTAGGACTGCATTAACACCAGCTTGCTATTTTTTAAAAAGTGATGATAACCACACTTCTAAGTGATTTGTACCAAATGCCTTGTTTTAAAAAAAGAAATCCTCCAACAATCCATAGTGCTGTCAAACGTTAATCCCCTCCGAGAGAATCATAGAATCATAGAATCATAGAACTTAAGATCAGAAGGGACCAGTATGATCATCTAGTCTGACCTCCCGCATGATGCAGGCCACAAAAGCTGACCCACCCACTCCTGAAATAATTCTCACCCTTGACTCAGCTGTTGAAGTCCCCAAATCTTGATTTAAAGACTTCAAGTAGCAGATAATCCTCCAGCAAGCGACCCCTGCCCCATGCTGCGGAGGAAGGCGAAAAACCTCCAGGGCCTCTGCCAATCTACCCTGGAGGAAAATTCCTTCCCGACCCCAAATATGGCGATCAGCTGAACCCCGAGCATGCGGGCAAGACTCTCCAGCCAGACACTCAGGAAAAAGACTTTCAATATCCCAACATTGACCATCGGTACTAATTACCAGTGGTGGCACATTATTGACCTATTGAGTAAATCAAGTTATCCTATCAAACCATTCCCTCCATAAACTTATCAAGCTTAATCTTAAAGCCGGAGAGGTCTTTCGCCCCCACTGTTTCCCTCGGTAGGCTGTTCCAGTATTTCACTCCTCTGATGGTTAGAAACCTTCGCCTAATTTCAAGCCTAAACTTCCCGACTGCCAATTTATATCCATTTGTTCTCGTGTCCACATTAGTACTGAGCTGAAATAATTCCTCTCCCTCCCTGATATTTATCCCTCTGATATATTTAAAGAGAGCAATCATATCTCCCCTCAACCTTCTTTTGGTTAAGGAAAACAAACCGAGCTCCTCAAGTCTCCTTTCATACGACAGGCTTTCCATTCCTCGGATCATCCTAGTGGCCCTTCTTTGTACCCGTTCCAGTTTAAATTCATCCTTCTTAAACATGGGAGACCAGAACTGCACACAGTACTCCAAATGAGGTCTCACCAACGCCTTGTATAACGGGACTAGCACCTCCTTATCTCTACTAGAAATACCTCGCCTAATGCATCCCAAGACCGCATTAGCCTTTTTAACGGCCACATCACATTGCCGACTCATAGTCATCCTGCGATCAACCAGGACTCCGAGGTCCTTCTCCTCTTCCGTTACTTCCAACTGGTGCGTCCCCAGCTTATAACTAAAATTCTTGTTAGTCATCCCTAAATGCATAACCTTACACTTCTCACTATTAAATTTCATCCTATTACTAATACTCCAGTTTACAAGGTCATCCAAATCTCCCTGGAGGATATCCCGATCCTTCTCCGAATTGGCAATACCTCCCAACTTCGTGTCATCCGCAAACTTTATCAGCCCACTCCTACTTTTGGTTCCGAGGTCAGTGATAAATAGATTGAATAAAATCGGACCCAAAACCGAACCTTGAGGAACTCCACTGGTAACCTCCCTCCAACCCGACAGATCACCTTTCAGTACGACCCGCTGCAGTCTCCCCTTTAACCAGTTCTTTATCCACCTCTGGATTTTCATTTCGATCCCCATCCTTTCCAATTTAACCAGTAATTCTTCATGCGGTACCGTATCGAACGCCTTACTGAAATCAAGATATATCAGATCCACCGCATTTCCCTTGTCTAAAAAATCTGTTACTTTCTCAAAGAAGGAGATCAGGTTGGTTTGGCACGATCTACCTTTCATAAAACCATGTTGTAATTTGTCCCAATTGCCATTGACCTCAAGGTCCGTAACTACTCTCTCCTTTAATATTTTTTCCATGACTTTGCATACTACAGACCTTAAACTAACAGACCTGTAGTTACCCGGGTCACTTTTTTCCCCCTTCTTGAATATAGTAACTACATTAGCTAATCTCCAGTCAAACGGTACAACCCCCGAGTTTAGAGCTTCATTAAAAATTATCGCTAACGGGCTTGCAATTTCACTCGCCAATTCCTTTAATATTCTAGGATGAAGATTATCCGGGCCGCCCAATTTACTACCGTTAAGCTGTTCAAGTTTGGCTTTTACCTCGGATACTGTAATGTCTACCCCCTCACCTTCGTTCCCATCAGTCACGCCGCCACTATTCCTAAGAGGGGGTGGGGTAATATGTTTTATTGGACCAACTTCTGTTAGTGAAAGAAACAAGCTTTCAAGCTCTATGGAACTTGCTCTCTCGCTCTCTTTCTCTCGAGTTTAAAACCTTGTCTCTTTCACTAACAGAAACTGGTCCAATAAAACATATCATCTCACCCATTTTGTCTCTCCCATATCCTGGAATCAACATGACTATAACAACACTACAGTCCCCTCCGAGTCATGCACATGCTATGTCACTTCATTTGTTTTAAAATCACATTGCAAACAGTTTGTCCATTGTTAGTACTCACAAAATTATAAGTGTTTACAGGTAGACCACTTTCCTGTCATTCAGGTCAGCTAAGGAAATGGTCTTGCTTACTGTAATGGGACACAGGGCCTCATGGAAAATATTTTGGGACACAGGGCCTCATGGAGTTGACATTGATTATGCTTTGTCTCAGTTTCCCTAACAATGGGAGGCAGCACCTGCAGTGAAAGTGGGAAGATAGGACCCAAAGGACTTTCATCACAAGTTCCTGGGGAGAATGCCGAACAGCTGTACCCAATTTTTAAAAGCTCATGTAAAGAGGACAGTGCATTAGGAAGGGGGCTGCTGCTGTGGAGACAGAAATTACTTGCCAGTTCCTGAAAGAGTACTCTGTCTTATGATTATACTTATAGCCAATCATACTGTTCCATGCTATACTGAGTAAAGCAATTTTGTTGGCAAAGTGAAGGTCATTGTCACTTACGTTCACTAACCCATTTTACATCGGCCATGATGCTCTTTTGTTGTCAATTTCATCTCCAAGTCTATTGCTATGCAAAGAGAATTGGTGAACAACACACCACCTATCTCCAGTCACAATATCAAGCCACTTACACAGGCCTGTACCCAATTTTACTGTGCATTTACTTCCATCATATAAATTCCTTTCTATGTTGATCAACTTGTCCCAGAGCTTCTAGCAATACTCCACAAGGTCCCTGTATGGATACTGTCAAATGCTTTCTCAAAATCAATGAAGTAGATTAAGATGGGTCTTAAGCTGTAGCATTAGTTTTTTCAATGATCAGTCAAAAAGTGAATATCTGTTCACAACATGGTCTACCTGGATGGAACCCAGCCTGTTGTTCCTGTAATATTTCATCCACTGCCTTCTTTATTCTATTCAGCATAATGGTAGCCAATACTTTCCCTGGACTGATAGCAGCACAATGCCTCTCCAGTTTGTGCCATGATGCCATCTTTCCAGGCTCGTGGCACTTCTTCTTTTACACATATTTCATTAAAGTTTTGTTAGCTGCTCAATCAGAATTCCTGCCACTCCCCACCACCTTCAGTGTCTCTATTTGAATTCTGTCAGCCACAAGACCTTTCTCCTGTTTGAGGACTTTGATGGCTGCTTTAATTTCATGGGGTGTTATTGGTCCCCCTTCTATTTCTAATTCAGTATTTACATTTTTTCTTGCATCTGTGTATGATTGTCTGCTCTGGACAGCTTAATATTCAATGGAAATATTCTTTCCATCATCTGGCTTGTTCATGTGTTTTCAGTATCTGTCCATGAGAGTCCCTGATAGGCATCACCTGTAATGGTCTGGTTCTTCCACAGTGGGCCATTGAAGAGGATGGAAGAAAGATGCATGAATTGCATCTGGAACATGAGCATGATTGAGGAGCATAAAGCTCTGAAGGCAAAAAAGGAAAAGTGCAAGTCACAAGCATAACTCTTGAGGGGTATCCAAGATACAGAGAAAAGGACAAAGAAATAGAGAAGAGATGCAGACAATATAGGGTTCAGGAGAAGGCTGCAAAGGCAGAAAAAGCAGCACATAGGAAAGATTTCAAGTAGCCCTAGAGACTAGTGAAAGACCTCCCTAATATAAATTTGCTCTCTGCACAATTGCCATGAAGCACCCTCTGAGAAGGAAAAGGCCTTTAAAATAAGAAGTGTTCATCACTTTAAAATTCAAATTATAGCTCTGATTTTCAGGGGTGATGACTACCCATATCTCCCATGACTTTACTGGGAATTGAGTGCTCACCACCTCTGAAAATCAGACTAATTTTAGTTATGTGCATGCAAGGATTTGAAGTGCCTAACTTCAGATGAGTTTGAGCATTTTTGTCTTGATTTGAGATTTGCAAGTACAATCAGGCTAAGCACATTGTAACTGTAATGTTTGTGCTGTCAAAATTGTACCTATCGTTGTATGCAAGCTCAAAATCATAAACAGCATATGAAATCAGTTTCAGTGTATGATGGTTAATTACTTATTACTGATGCAATAGTACAGGTCTAGGAAAGAGAATTACTGGGATCTATATCCATCTCTGCTACTGACTGTCTTTGTGGCCTTAGGCAAAATTACTCAACCATTCTCTGTTTATCCATCTGTGCCTCAGTTTACCTTTTATATTTCAACTTCATCAGATGTTTAAAGGTTTAATTAATTAATTAATTGCTTTCTGCTGCACTGGTGAGCATAGGAATCATTTCCCAACTACCCAGATAGCCAGGTGGAATATTTTCATACTATACAACAGTGTACTAGAAGTTATTCCCAGATAACTCAATGGCTTGCAGGCACATGCAGTAGTTTTGAAGTAACTTGATCCACTAGAGGAGGAGCATACCCTCCATTCCCCAGTGCTTCCTTCTAGAACATACTTTGGAATAGACCATTTCCCCCTGCCATTTCAAGCATGGTGTTGAATTTCAATCATAGGTGCCAAAAATTACTTTGAAGGGCCAGTGACTCATTGTCAAAGTATAATGCGGCAGCCAGGGTTGTGAGGTACTTACCACTTCCTGCCCTTAGCATGAAGCAGTCTTGTTGAGATCCCACTTTCATGAAGCAAATTTGCTGTTTCCTTGGTACGTGATGGATCCTGGGATGTCTTTTCTCCCCAAACATAGTAGAGCAAAACTTTGAAGTGCATCTCAGGATAAGGTTCTCTTCCCATTATGTTTTTCTCTTCCTGTTAGTTTCTTTCTGAAGGTCTTACAATGCTTTATTTGCATACAGTTCAGACTAGTGGAAGGAGACCCACTGTGAATGAGACAATACTCAGTGTACATGCATTGGTGCTGAGTTTCTAATCAACTGGGGGGTTCCCCCCCGGCTCCGCCCAGATTCTTCCCCAACTCCACCGTTTCCCCCAAGGCTCCACCCCCACCCTGCTTCTTCCCACCCCTGCTCCGCCCCCACCCCACCTCTTTCCCACCCAGTTCCACCCCCTCCCCCGAGCCCTGTGCCCTCGCTCCAGTCCCCTCCCCTCCAGCGCCTCCTGACGCCACAAAACAGGTGATCCGTGGCGGGCGGTAAGGGCTGGGAGGGTGAGGAGGCGCTTATTGGTGAGGCCCGCCGGAGGTACTGGGGGGTGGGGGAGGTTCTGGTAGGGGGGCTGCCAGTGGGTGCCACTATTTTTTTCCCATGGTTGCTCCAGCCCCAGAGCACCCATGGAGTTGGCGCCTATGTGTACATATAAAGAGAGAAATAAACATTTCTTGTCTGACAGAACCTATTTTTCACCTTTGTTGGGGACCAGTACCTAACTACAGACTTTAACAATATATTTTCAGTATAAATACATAGCTCCTTACACAACATCTGTACATGAATTTCACTGATGACTGGTGTGACACCAGCTTTCATTTGAGACCTCACATGACATCCTTTGGTGAACTAGAATGTACCTACCAGACTCAGCAGAGTCCTGTAACCCCTATCCAGTGCCCCTTGCCAGTTGGCACCAAGAGTCACCTGGGTCACAATAATGTACAAAATTAAATATATGTGCAACACATGGCCTGCAATTTATTTATATACCTAGTAGATTGATTTGAAATGAGTTTTCAAAAGACGCAGTGTTTTAGTTGATAGACCTGGAAATTGCAGGTGGCAAAGTTCTTTGTTTACCAGCGTGTGTAGACAGACACCCTTCCTCTTCTTGAGCTAGCGTGCACAAATAGCCATGAATCTGGTGGTAGCATGAGCAGTAGCTTGGGCTAACCACCTGTGTGCAAACCTGCCTGAACCCTCTGGGTACATACCTGGGCACCTACCTCAAACCACTGCACATGCTACCCTAAGCGATGCAGCTATTTTTAGCATGCTAGCTCAAGCAGAACTTGTGTGTGTCTGTTTACCCATGCTGAGAAGAACACACCCAGCTGCAGTGCCGCTATATCCTTAGAGCCTTGTATTCTACAGTGTAATGCACAGGGCATTTTATTTCATCTTACAGAAGAGGCAGATGGACTGCGAGGTCAGTCATGGAAAATACACAGCTACAGCTTTGTAGGCAGAAGTTGCTGATCAGAAAATAGATAAATATGGTGTCTGATTCGGATGGACTGTTGTAGTTAGATGGGGTGCTATATAAAATCACATGCTGTATTTAGCCATAATAGAACAAGGGAAGGACACAATAACAGTTAATGAGCTGTGGAGTGGCTGTTCTTAATTGTCAAGTGCTTAGCAGCTAGCTGAGAACCACAGAAAAATAGCACCATAGACCCTGCACACACAGAAAGAGGGCCTATAATCTATCTATAAATGGAGAGTGCCCCTATAATAAATTGTACACACAGAAGGTGGGTCATGTGTGTAAAATTAAATAGATATTAAAACATATGGAGAAATACAAGCTAATTAAAAATAACTACTATGGTTTGAAATGGAGTAAGCATGGTCTAATGCACAGGACTAGGATTCAGGAGATTTGGGTTCTTTTTACAAGATTTGCTATGGGCTCACTCGGAGACCCAGGCTAGTCACTTTGCATGCTTGACTTAGTTTTATGTAGAAAATTAAGACAATGTTTATCTGTCTCACAGAAGCCTTCTATGATTATATTTGTAAAGTGCTTACAGATCCTCAGGTAAAAGGCTCTATAGAAGTGCAAGGTATTATTATTTATTATAAATCTCATCTGACTAAGCTGTTGGAATTTGTTTTTGATATGGTAACAGGGAGAGCAGTCAGTGTTGAAGCCACTTTTGTGTTATGAAGAGATCTGACAAAGTATTGCACTATAGACCTTCACTACATAAGAGTAGCCAACACAATATAAAAGCCATCAGCACTGAAGCAATAACAAGATCATGATCAAGCACAGGTTGTGAAGGAAAATATGTATTGTTCAGTGTATAATATGAAGGAAGCTAAATGAATTATCATAGGGTTTAGGACTCTGATCTTACATTTCAATGTATTACAGTTGTACATGTAAAAAGAGAGAGATAATGGTATTTTGTGTTGAAATTTGAAAATGACATCAAAGTCAATAGACCAGCAAAGGAGTCAGAAAGCTACCACAGGCACAATGGCATTGTTTGAACATAGTACATGGGGAGGGGCGGGATAGACAAGATGACCTCCTGAGGTCCGTTCCATGCCCACCTTTCTGTGTCTGATAGTGATCTGAGGTATAAAGTGCAAGTTTTTACAATGTATCACTGTTCTAGATTTGTTTCAGCCATGTTTGAAATTGTCTTCTGCTTCAGAGCATATAAGACATTTACATTTTTAAAATAACAGCTGCAAAGAGGCTTGCAAGTCAACAGAATGAGTCCAAAAGACTCAAGGACTTGCCAAATCTTCTAGTCGTTGAACATGAGCATTTACCACTTCTATATTTTAAATTTAAATTATGCTAAAAGATAAATGCCTCGGCAGACGGGTTCATAAATTTCCGTATAGACATTACCATTAAAATATTTGGAGAGAGCATAAACCAAATGAACATTTCTTCAGGACACATAAAACAAACAAAGGAGTTATGGTAGACAGAACCATGAAACAATAAATACACTGTAAAGAGTTTGAAGAGCCACCACAATAAGCCATATTTATCTCCGATGTAACTCTCTTGACTTCAGTGGAGTTACACCAGGGATTACATTTGACATAGTAATAGAAAGCATTTTAAATAGGAGCCTAGAAAGTATGTTAATTAGGCACATGCATCAAATTGTTCTGGTACTCTAGAAGAGGCCTGTTAGACCGTCTTTGTAAAATTGTGTCCAAACAAGGAGGCAAAAAGGACCAGATGAACAGAAGTAAGATTAATACAAGAGTTTGGAGACTTATCACATGCAAGAAGACTGGAAAAACTGGGATTTTACTTGCTGATTAAAAAACCTCTAAAGGGGGGCACTGACTGATGTTTCCTAGATGCTAAGGGAAGTGGTAGACTTGTTGAATTAATACTACATCATAGCACTTTGAAACATAAACTGTGAATAATGAAAACAGAAGGGAAAAATCAATGCAAAACAGTTCCATAGAGAGGTTGGTGAACTAACAGAACCAAATGGAGGCAACAGATTTGAGGAAACGCACATGAAGTTATATACATATACTTTTATTTACATTTGTTAATATATCGATTTCCACCAAACTGGTGAGGGCTGCTCATGTTCCTCTTCTATGACAACACAATACAGTCCTGCCACTGCTTTTGGCTCATTTCTCAGTCTGTGCTTTGCAGTGACATGCTCTTTTGACAAATAATGATGTTCAAAACAGAGGCAGAATGCAGCAGGCTGGCCTGGCTTCCTTGACCGTGGAATAGAGAAGCATACCCAGAGGTTGTACCACCAAGTTTAGGATTTGGATGGAGGAAGAGAAGCAGTTTAGGGGGTATAAAATGTCTGTAAAATATTTTTTAAATATTTTGTTTAGGAAAGATACAAGCTTGGAGAGGTTCAGGGACTGAGAAGAAGGGGGAATTGAAGGAGTGAGAAATATATATTGCAGTATATTATTCAGTTATTAGATGTCTCTGTGTGCTTTATACAGGTCCAGGCAGGGTGTGGTTCCTGATAAACCAGAAGTCTAAACTGGAACTCAGTCTGTGTGGAAGCTGTTTCTTTGTGTCTGTAATTGTAGATACTTTTTTGAATAAATGCCTCGTGTCGAGGAAGACCCATAAGTCCAGGACAGAGAAGGTGAGAGTCAGAGGATGAAAAGAACATGGGGAAAGATGAGAAAGGAAAGAGAGAAAAAAGATTTTCAATGGAGAAAATAGAAGTTTAATGCAAAAGGAGAAAAAAGAAAATAGAACAATGAAAGTAATTAGTGTCTTTAAATAAAGAGTTTAAATAATGTTTCATCTGTACATCCAGCAGTATTATCACTATGCAGCAGAATAATGTTTAGATGCTGATTCTGGGAGCTGGTGGCCCTTGGAGAAATCTGGATGCTGTCAATAGACAAGCAGGGCTCTACTAATGCTATAGGAAAAAGACACTTTTTTACTCACGTGGAGTTCAAAGCATGTTTATCTTTCAGCAAAGTAAAAAACTAATCGGATTCAGCCTTTCAGCTCAAGAGACTCTTCAAGAGAAGATTTTACTCATACGTGATTCAAAGTGCATTTATCTTTTAGCTATATACAAACAGCTCAATCCAGTATTTGGACTAAGTGACCTTCGTCAGGGAATTAGGAGCATTGAGCAGCAGAAGCATAGTTTAAAAAGACACTCAGTGCCAAGCAGAAGTGAGCCCTGCTGACAGCAAGTTTCCCCACAGCTGAGGACATATAGATGATGTGAAATCAACTGTGGGGAATCCTGCTGACTTGGGGACTTGCATCTGTTTGGTACTGTGAATCTTTTAAATCTAGTCTTTTATTGTGGTTTTTGCACAAGGCTCATAATTCCCTTAAGAAGGCTAAAATCTTTGATTGGGCTTTGCTTGTGGGTAAAAATTAAAGATTCTTATTTTGAACTACATGTGAATACAACCTTCCCATAACAGAAGAGTATTGTTCAGACTGAGAGTACTGGTAGCACTGTAATTAAAAAGTGAAATGGAGAAAATGAGAGCGGTAATGCAGGAAATACAGTGAAAGGAATATAAATATGTTGGAAAAAAAGAATAAAAAGAGATGGTGGTAGGTTATATTAGGAAAAACTAAACAAAGCTGTTTTAAGTATTACTGATAAAATACTAAATACTAAAACCACAAAAGATTTTAAAAGAGGGGTTCATAAAAAGACATAGAAAGAAAGTGACACACAGTATTAATTATTTTTCTCTTATTTGCAAGAGGAGTGTAAAATGGTTTACGACATTCATAATAGATATTTTCTTTATCTAATGTTTTCTTCCTGTGGTGTACTGAGTGCTTTTGTTTGAAACTAGATGGATCACTTACAAACACTACCTACACATTTTCTAATACTAATTAATAATAATGTAGGTGTGATGCAAACCCATAGCTGAAGTTTGGGTACATGCCCATCAGCACTGTTGGTTCATTGGAATCTAGAAGTGGGAAGAGGTTTCAATATTCCTGCAATAATCTGTCTGTCTGTCTGTGTTCCTCTGGTGTCTATCAACCCATCTTCTCATGGCCACTTTTAGGAATGATTCCTTTTAAAACTGTGCTATAATGCTCCATTTGGTTCACAGAAGAATGAGACCTGTGCCAATAATTGTTAGAATTACAGAAGGTAATAAAGTACTACCTCATTGCCTGCCAGAGACAGACAGACAAGGAAATTGTCAAGGTGGGAGTGGGGAAATATTCTCCTCTGGATCAGAGAAGTAAACAAAAAGGTACTTGCCCCTCTGTTTCTCCCTTAGAAAACAAATGAAAATAATTTTTGAGCAGGGCTAAACC
Organism: Platysternon megacephalum; assembly: GCA_003942145.1. Lineage (NCBI taxonomy): Eukaryota > Metazoa > Chordata > Testudines > Platysternidae > Platysternon > Platysternon megacephalum. The sequence goes on along the minus strand of QXTE01000001.1, from coordinate 34,010,316 downwards.
TCCTGATGACATGAGAGTGACTCAGCCAGTGAGGGACAGAGAAAAAAAATATTATTACTTGGACTGTGATCTCTCCCAAAGACCCAGGCTAAAAGTGAAAATATACTATGAACAGCAACCTCTTAACATTTGCAGACATATGAATAGAGCAGAAATGTTCACAAAAGTTTCTCCACATAGTTTGCAAACAAACCAAAATCAAGCAGCCTACTGCTTGTTTAGGAGACAGTGTGATTTTTTTAAATTTGATTTAGTATTAGGCCACATAGTGATATATCTGAGCACTTTTTAAAAAATCTCTGACATATCTAAAGTCCTCAAAATATGTTCAGATCTGAGTAAAATTTTCTGTAATTTTAAGTCTCCATTCCTAAAGTTCACATAGCATAGCACAACTATTTCTATTAGCAACAATATACTACTGTTTTTCCATACAGTGGGATTGCCAAAAATGTCTCATCCACACCTGTTTTTTTCTTCAAGTTATTTAGATGACATTTAATCAAGAATGGGTCACCATTTTTATACACTGACTCCAATCCAATGCTTTACTCATTGATTTTATTTACGATTTCAGTTTCTTGCTGTGAGCTTGTTTTCTTGTATCTCTTATTTGTATTGCTTCCATTTACCCACATTTATTTCTGTCACATCTCATCTTTCTTCAGTCACTACTTTTCTTTTAGCTTTTCTCGCATGTCTCTTTTGCTGTCTCCATCCACAGTTTACATAATCTGTGCTTGGCTTCTTAACTACCTCCATCTTATTTACAGTCTCCAGCTGGAGCCACTACTGTTGCATTTCATTTGGATTCGGCATCTTTCCTGCAGTCTAACAAATCTTCTTTGCTGTTACCCAACAGTTTCTGACTTGCAGCTGGTTCAGCAGAAAGGGTAATTTTTTTCATTTTATTTCCATCTTGAATTGACGCTTTTATCTTCTGGATTGTCCTGCACATTATCACCTCCACATGTGCAATCATTCTCCTCTTGGCACTTCTACTTGTAGCTTCAACTGGACGGTAGATTTAATTCCATCTTTTGTATATTTTCTTGTGTAGTATACTGATAAGGAAGATGCATTATTCATCTCACATTGCCATGTCATCTAGAAGAGTTTTTATCAATCTCATTTACTTTCCAGGATTTTGTTTGTTTCTTGCTTGGAGCAGTGTCCAAGTTCCATTGTTCCATTCCCACACTATAGCCACTTGTCAGAGTCTCTGCTCTTTAGCCTCCTGTTTCCAGTTGCTGTGCCAATTCACATCCTTATGGTCTCTGCTAAGAGACTGGAGACTTCCTAAAGAATAGTGACCATGGCTCTTGAAGTACAGCTGTACTGTAAAAACAATATTGTATGACTTCCACACAATTTGCTTAGTTTATAAGACAAACTATTTTGTTATTCTAATTGCCAGCTCAGTGTGAGATTAGAAACTCAAGTTGTGTTCTGAAGGCCAGATTTCGATTTGGATCTACTATTGGATTCAAGACTTCAGCTTTACACTGGTGTGAGATAAGAATCTAGTCGGGTGTCTTGCATCACCACCAGTAATAAAGATTATTCAGTCAGCTTTTTGTTATCACTTTTGTTGATAAGCTTGTTGCAGAATGCAGTCTAGCACATTCATCCATAGCTGTATTGTCTCTGTATTGACATCCAGAGTAAAAACTTGGGGGATAGAACAATAGATATGGGAGTAGATATGTTGAATAAGACCATGCCATTTTTACAGTCACTCTTCTTATTACAAACACACTTAACTTAATTCGCCATTGAAGTGTAGTCACTTCTGGTACGAAAGGAAAACAGCCCGGCAACTAGCACACAATACGATGCATAACAATGTGAATTAGGGAAATGTTAAGGACATGAAAACAAACCCCTACTTTTTACAATGAGAAACAAGGGATCATAAATACCTAAGCAGAGTGGATGTGAACTCTACATTTAGGGACTCATCCAAAAGACCTTGTGGATAGAGAAGTCGGTGGTGTTTGAATTTGGGCAGCTCTGCATCCCCAAAAGCAACAATGATCTAAAAGAGGTCATTAAAGACACCGCACAGTCCTTACAGCTTGCCTGTATGTTAAACAACAAGCAAACAAACAAAAAATCCCAAACGCCTAACCGGACTCTCCAGCCTCAGGATAACAACACAAAGCTCTTCCAGAAGGGTGTCTGAAATAAACTGTTCCCAGAAATTAAGCACAACAGTCCCCTTTCGCCTAGGGATAGTAGACAAAGCTGCTGCATGCTTGGTTTAATTAAAATAACCTCCCTCTCTGACAGATTAAAGCCCCAAGGATTTTGAGCTCAATGAACTCCTTGTAGGTCTATATGGGGAGAAGTTCCGCTTCTACTTGCATCTCCTTGAACCCGCTCCCTAAATGAGCATCCATGAGCATCCATGGTCAACAGCTTCTCCAACAATGGACAGTAGTGTTTCTTCCCTTCCTTTCTCTTCTTGGCCTGGGGTATGTAGCCTGATATATAGATTATATATTGATTATATTGAATTGATTACTTAAGAATTCCCAATTTTGAGGGTTGATGGGTTCTTGTTCCAAGATCAGACCCAGTATTATTTAAATTATTATATAGTTGGGAACCCTGATCTGCACAGTTGCAACACTTACACTGTAGGAATTCTTCTATATTTACAAATAGTTTATTAGTACATTTAGCAGTCACAAACACCCCAGCTCAGTAAGGTAGATACAGATACTACAGAATGTACATCTGCACATCCATATACTCTCAGCATCCCTTGCAGAACAACCTGAAATGTTAGCCATCATCTTCCTCATCACCATCACCTCCCTCATCATCAACAGTGGCCATCATTCTGGCACCTCCCAAGGACTACTTCTTTCTCCTATTGCCCCTAGGCTGGGATGCAACTCTTATAATATGATACACTGACGCCACTATGTTTGATGCATATTCAGTAGGAGATTTTCCCCTTTTCCTTATTTGTATTTCCGCACCTTAGTAATGTTGAAGTGTCCTTCTCCTATAGGTTATTATATCAATGATCTCAACTTATTATCATATACGTCAATTTGTCACCAGGGCCCTCATGTGGTTAAGGTATCTGCAGATGTAGCTCACATACCTGTTATGTACGTCAATTCATTGCCATGACACCTTTGTGGTTGGGTCGAGTTCCTGTGGTCAGAAATTCCCTTAAACACTGTATTTTCAGCTCCCCAATACTTGGGGTTTTCCGTTGGGCCGTTTATCTGTTCAAAGTTCATAGTCCTCAAGCCTTATGGTAACTTGCTGAAGCTAATGTCTTACAGGAAACAGACCTGTAGGTTCCTTGCATTACTGCTGAATATATTGCAAATCAGTGAATATAATAAAGGCATGCTAGCCCTATGGTCTACAGCAGGGGTCGGCAACCTTCGGCACACGGCCCATCAGAGTAATCCGCTGGCAGGCCACGAGACATGTTGTTTACGTTGATCGTCCACAGGCACAGCCCCCTCCCCACAGCTCCCAGTGGCTGTGGTTCACTATTCCTGGCCAATGGGAGCTGCGGGAAGTGGTGCGGGCTGCAGAGACATGCTGGCTGCTGCTTCCTGAATTGTATGGGGATAACAACCTACATGTTAATAGGGTAGCTAGGTAAAAGATTTGAGAATGGGATTTTCAAATGAGCTTATGGGAGTTAGGTGTCCCCACTCACACTGACTTTCAGTGGATTTTTAGGATATGTCTACACAGCAAAGAAAAACCCGCATCTGGCCCGTGCCAGCTGACTCTGAATTGGGCTGCGGGGCTGTTTCATTGCTGTGTAGACTTCTGGACTTGGGCTGAAGCCTGAGCTCTGGGAGCCTCCCACCTCACAGGGTCCTAGAGCCTGGGCTCCAGCCCAAGCCTGGAAGTCTACACAGCAAAGAAACAGCCCCGAAGTCCAAGTTTGTGAACCTGAGTTGGCTGGCACAGGCCTGACGCAAGTTTTAATTTGCTCTGTACACATTCCCCTAGATTCTTGTGAAAACCCCCACCCTTAAATCTATAATGAAATAGGATATCATATTTTATTACTTTTTAAGGTTATAATAAACAAAATGTATTGCTGGCAAATAGAAATATTGTCAGACACAGGTGCTCAGATGAGCTTTCTTTCTACAGCAAGCCCAGTATCTTATAAGATAACATTACCCTAGAAAATTCTATTCAAGAAAACAAAACTGTTTATAAATATTAGATGCATTCTGCCACTTGGGGAGGAAGATGAATGTTCAGAATTTTGTAAATATAGAAATGACAATAGTGACATACTGCAATTTTTCTCCTAGAATGGAAGATAAATGATCGTTATTCCAATGTCCCAAACTTCAGTTCATCATTGAAACTTACTGTTTCCACTGCAAGAGGGTAGGGGGGAAAATGTGTTTTTAATCTATCTAATCATTTGCATATGTGTCAATGAATCTTTTCACTCTGTTGGGGTTTCTTTCTTCAACGTCAGATGGCTTCTTGCTGCTTAGGACTGAAAATATGCGCAATTTTCCTAATAAACATAATACACAGGGCTACAATCATGAGAAGGTACAATACTTTTGGAGTCAATGGCATTTGTACCATTTTACATCAGCAGTGAATATTGTCATAAAACTTTTTTTCTAAGTGTTCAAGTGCTACATGGTACAGACTTCCCTGTGTCATTGTCATCCAGGAGCCTTAAATACAAGCCAGCTAATTTACATTTTCCTTTTTTAATTACCCCAAACCCAAAGTTGGATTCTATTGGCATAATGTCAATTGCCTGGCAACGAATGAACCATGAATTCTTGGCACCAAGAGAATCCATCTCCTCCCTCCCTGTCATGCATTTGCAAACATTACAAAAGAGCCGGAATTCAGTAGCTCTGTATGTGCTATTTTTCCTTGTATAGCAGTAGTGCTATGTGGAGAAAGTATATGTATCCAGTTTAGTGGAAGGTAAAGACAGAATCAAAATATGAAAAATTTAATAGTTCTTATTCTAAAAATCTGGGCACATATTATATTTAGCTACTTCATTAGAGCTGGGTGAATTTTTTCAGGCAACTAGTTTTTTTGCCAGAAGGTGCAAATTTGGGTTGACTGAAACTATTCATGGTTTAACAAAAAATTGCTGAATTGTTTTGGATAAAAAAACTTAGGTGCCATTCACAAAATGTTGTATGGAGGCAGTGCTACGGCCACAGCCTCCACATACCCAGTGATTAGGACACTCACCTGGGATGGGAGGCACCCTGAGTTCAAATCCCTGCTCTATACCCTGGATGTCTGCCCCCATCCCAGGTGAGTTCCCTAACCACCAGGCTATAGGCAATTCTGGGGAAGGGCTCTCTCAATTTCTCCTGTTGAAGCTGTCCCACTTCAATTAGTCATTGGGCCAGAGCAAAAGCATGAGTCTGATTCCATATCCTGGTAATTAGGGTGCATATCTAGGATGTGGGAGACTTAAGTCCCTATTATTTATACAAAAGTGGATCAGCTTCAACAGGAAAGATTGGGGCTCCCATAATGGGTACTGCGGTGCCTCCCCTACCACCACCACCTCTTCCCCCCGGTGGTTTTGTGATTCTATCCCTTTGTTTCCTTTGCTTTTATTTAAAAAGGTTTGAAATGCCCAGAAATGAAACAAGATGTTTTATTTGACCGAACACATAATTTTTGTTGACTTTTTCAATTCACCAAAAATTCCCCTCAAAATTGTTTCAATTTGGGTCAAACCATATTTTTTTCAATGTCTTCAGAACTGCCATCAAACCAAAAAAATCAGTTATTCACCCCGGATTGCACATTATAACAAGTGAATTACTATCTTAACTTCAGCAAGCTACCATCCTGCACTTGTAATATCAGTTTTCAAACACTTTCTTTTGTGTGTGAATTTTTCTCCTCTTCACATCCTGAAACAGGAGAGAAACTAAGGTTTGTCTACACTTGAAACATTACAGCCACACCATTGCACCTGTGCCACTGAAGTGCTTCAGTGTAGACACTACCTAAGCAGATAGGAGGGGTTCTTCCATTGGCATCCATAGTCCACCTTCCTGAGTGGTGGTAGCTAGGTTGACGGAAGAATTCCTTCATCATCTTAGTGCTGTCTACACAGGGGGGTTAGGTTGGCTTAACCAAGTCACTCAGGGGGTGTGGATTTTTCACACCCCTGTGTGATGTAGCTCGGCCCACCTAACTTTTTATGGTGGACCAGGCCTAACTCTCACTTAGAGAAGGTTGATAGCTAGTTCAGGTATAACCACTTCCACAGATCTGTTTCACTGGGTCTTTCATTTAGAGAAATATGCTTTTCCACTATACCTGCTGCTGCTACGGCCCCTTTTGGTATTCTTTCCAACCTGACTGAGGTATTGTCCAGCAAAATAAGTTAAAGGGTGAGATCTTCTGCATGTGTAAATTGGCATAGGTTCACTGGAGTCATGGACCTACTCTGATTTATGGCAGCTTAGAATCCAGCCCCAAAACATGGAGCGCTGACTGAGTGTCTGACAAAAAAAGTCAGTATCACACAAATGTAAGGATCTAAACTCATCTTAATTTAAGGTGTGATTTTAAACTGATGTAGTTAAACCAAAACAAAAGGATGTGTGGACATGCTTATTTTGGTTTAAATCAGGCTTATTTTTGATTAGTTTAAGTTGATTAGAAACAGGTTTAAGTTAACTGCAATAAATATGTGTTCACACAGGAATTTGTACCAGTTTAATTAAACCTGTATAAGTTTGTGTGTAGACAAAGCCTTATGCTTACCAAAGAGCTGAGGGCCAAGAACAATATTGATATAAATAAATAGAAATAGAGATGGTCCTGAGCTGCATAAATGGGGTCTAATTTTCCATCCTCCTCACAAAGAATGGAGGTGTTCAGAGCTGGCTTTGGTGTGTATTCATCTCTGAAAATGGATTGGACGGAGGGAGACCCATGTGCAAGTCTCTGTTCTGCCTGTTGCAGATAAGGGACTTAAGCAGGGTTTCCCCACATGCAGGCGAGTGCCATAACCATTTGGCTATAGAGTCAGTGTTTTCTTCTTTGTTTCAGCCAGAAATTCCATCCTGGATCTGAGAAACCTTCCTGATGACAGTTTAGTCAAAACCACGTTTTGTGGAAACATTGGGTTTGGATGAAATGGCATTTTTTTATGCAAACAAGTTTAGTCAAAAAATTTTTGACCAGCTCCAGTGGCTAGCGCTATTAATGGAAACACTGAAACAGGCACAACAAAGGTTTCCAATACTATGATGGGGACCATATAAGTATCTAAATAGATAGAAACATGGTTAAAACACTTTGTTTCCCCATCTTAAATCTGGGTAAACAAGTACCTATACTTTCACTTGCATTAGCTAAAAATAGGGTTTTTCTGAAATTGTAAAAAGTGATTTTTTTTCTCTCTGCCCCACCTTCCTCTCTGTTCCTGTAGGAACAATTATGTGGGACCTGGGTTCAAGAAGCCTCACAGGATACACAGTACACAGGATATATTAATTCACATGTCTTTTCAGGACAGGAACCATCTTTCTGATTTGTTTCTACAATGCCTAGTACGATGGTGCTGGACTGGCGCTCATTGGTGCTGCTGCAATACAAATAATTATCAATTTTGGAATTAGAAGATTATAAAAACTTTTTTTTTAACTCATCTCTGAATGATGAAACAAGTGACTACTAAATCTGGGTAAACAATGGGCCATGTCCTCAGCTGGTGTAAATCAATATAGTTGATTGACTTCACTCATTTACACCAGCTGTGACTCTAGCCCAATACTGTGTTTCTGTCTAATATGGATTATAACCACAGAGTTATTAAACCTCTCAAAAATGAGAATTAAAAAGGAAATGCTGACAAAGCCTTACCTAAGCTGGCACTGGAAGATGCCTTTATAATGGAATAGTAAATATTTTTAGCATTAATTTCCATGATGCATTCTCTTTCACTCTAAACACCTGCTCACAAGCCAAAAAGAGGAAACATGCTCTCTTTCCATCTTTCTCTAGTCCACCTCCCTCCGTGACTACCCATATATAATACACAAGTAGATTTAAAAGACAATCATTATTGGGAGTAGGTTGCGCCATATGATCAGTGTGCAATGTATTAACTATCGAGGCATCTAAAATGCAAGTTGACTGCTTAATTAGATTTCAAATGTTGTTTGGATGTTTTTGATTCAGTACTTCTTGCTGGGTCCTGTGTTTGTTAATTTCTTCCTCATTTGATTTTTGGCAGCTTGAGAGCTATGGCCTGAGGGAGAGAAAAAACACAAATAAAACCAACCCCGCACCCTTCCACTGCTTTGCAAACCTATTGCTGCTCAAATAACTTTCGTTGTTCATGATATTATAAGTTCTATACCAAAATGAATACACATGGATTTAATATAATAAAATAATTATTTTGTTAAGTTTTGACAGTGCAATTTAAATTTTAGGTTAACTGAGAAAAGGAAAGAGAGAGAAATAAGAAAAATGAATGAAAACTTGATGAACTAGTACAGAAGGAATGGTAAATAAAATTCTATCATATGTCAAAGTCTAGAATTAATGCAAAGGGAATATATTTGGTTTTGACTGAAAGTCCGGGATGCCCGTAGCTACTGTTTGTGTTTTGTGCAGTAAAATAAAGAGTTTACATGCTCAAAATCAGGAGTCATGTTGATTTTGATATTACTGAACCACATTATTTGAGGTTTTACGTAGCAAAAAGAAAACATGAAGCCGTTTGGAGCTGAGTTCTATCTTATTAACCACCTGGCTAAGGAACTACTTTGGATAAATGGTTCCAGTATTGCTCAGTCTCTAACAGTGGTTTTTGGGGTTTTTTTGTGGTGGAGGTGGTGATGGTTGGTTCTAGTTTCTAATTTGGTTACAGATTTTATTCAGACTTTGGAACTGAAACCAAACCAGATCAGTTGTTGTTGCAGATTTTCATGGTCTTGTGCTGGATCCAGTCTGGATCCAGCAAAGAGGCCCCTTTTTGTATGACACTGCTTCAAAACTATCAGTGTGATTTGGGACTCGGGGATTCAAATCAAAACATTGTCTCTTAAAATTTGGTGAAAGGAAATAGAAGTTGGTTTTAAAGTTAAAGTTAAGGCCCATCTCTATTTATCAGAAGACTGAGGTACCATCTTCATTTAAGAATCCATTGGCTTGATATCCTTGGCGCTTGTTTGTACCTTTGCTTCTGCTTTGTTATGATCATTACAATAAGATAAATAAAGCACTTACATTACACTGATATATTCTGTATTGCATAATAATAGCTTTATCATGAAGCGAACCAAACATAAGAGCATTAGCTCTCAAGGATTATTAACTTTTACTGTCCAAAGATTATATTTAAATGTACTACATGTACCTGGACTTATGATTTGCCTTGTCACAATAATGCACTGAAACTAGTGTCTTTTTTCAGAGTAGCAGCGGTGTTAGTCTGTATCAGCAAAAAGAACAGGAGTACTTGTGGCACCTTAGAGACTAACAAATTTATTTGAGCATAAGCTTTCGTGGGCTACAGTCCACTTCTTCGGATGCATAGAATGGAACATACAGTAAGAAGATATTTATACATACAGAGAACATGAGAAGGTGGAAGTAGCCATACCAACTGTAAGAGGCTAATTAATTAAGAGAAGCTATTAACAGCAGGGGAGAAAAACTTTTGAAGTGATAATCATGATGGCCCATTTCGGACAGTTGACACGAAAGTGTGAGGCTGCTTCAACATGGGGAAATAGATTCAATTAGTGTAATGACCGAGCCATTCCCAGTCTCTGTTCAAACCTAAGTTGATTGTATCTAGTTTGCATATCAATTCAAGTTCAGCAGCTTCTCGTTGGAGTCTGTTTTTGAAGCTTTTTTGTTGCAAAATTGCCACCTTAACGTCTGTCACTGAGTGATTAGGGAGGTTGAAGTGTTCTCCTACTGGTTTTTGAATGTTATGATTCCTGATGTCAGATTTGTGTCCGTTTATTCTTTTGCGAAGAGACTGTCCGGTTTGGCCAATGTACATGGCAGAGGGGCATTGCTGGCACATGATGGCATATATCACATTGGTAGATGTGCAGGTGAACGAGCCCCTGATGGCATGGCTGATATGATTAGGTCCTGTGATGGTGTCACTTGAATAGATATGTGGACAGAGTTGGCAGCGGGGTTTGTTGCAAGGGTAGGTTCCTGGGTTAGTGTTTTTGTTGTATGGTGTGTGGTTGCTGGTGAGTATTTGCTTCAGGTTGGGGGGCTGTCTGTAAGCGAGGACAGGTCTGTCTCCCAAGATCTGTGAGAGTGAGGGATCATCTTTCAGGATAGGTTGTAGATCTTTGATGATGCGCTGGAGAGGTTTTAGTTGGGGGCTAAAGGTGACGGCTAGTGGCGTTCTGTTATTTTCTTTGTTGGGCCTGTCCTGTAGTAGGTGACTTCTGGGTACTCTTCTGGCTCTGTCAATCTGTTTTTTCACTTCAGCAGGTGGGTATTGTAGTTTTAAGAATGCTTGATAGAGCTCTTGTAGGTGTTTGTCTCTGTCTGAGGGATTGGAGCAAATGCGGTTGTATCTTAGAGCTTGGCTGTAGACAATGGATCGTGTGGTGTGTCCTGGATGGAAGCTGGAGGCATGTAGGTAAGTATAGCGGTCAGTAGGTTTCCGGTATAGGGTGGTGTTTATGTGACCATCGCTTATTAGCACAGTAGTGTCTAGGAAATGGACCGCTTGTGTGGACTGGTCTAGGCTGAGGTTGATGGTGGGATGGAAATTGTTGAAATCATGGTGGAATTCCTCAAGGGCTTCTTTTCCATGGGTCCAGATGATGAAGATGTCATCAATGTAGCGCAAGTAGAGTAGGGGCGTTAGGGGACGAGAGCTAAGGAAGCGTTGTTCTAAGTCAGCCATAAAAATGTTGGCATACTGTGGGGCCATGCGGGTACCCATAGCAGTGCCACTGACTTGAAGGTATATATTGTCCCCAAATGTGAAATAGTTGTGGGTAAGGACAAAATCACAAAGTTCAGCCACCAGGTTTGCCGTGGCATTATCGGGGATACTGTTCCTGATAGCTTGTAGTCCATCTTTGTGTGGAATGTTGGTGTAGAGGGCTTCTACATCCATAGTGGCCAGGATGGTGTTTTCTGGAAGATCACCGATAGATTGTAGTTTCCTCAGGAAGTCAGTGGTGTCTCGAAGATAGCTGGGAGTGCTGGTAGCATAGGGTCTGAGGAGAGAGTCCACATAGCCAGACAATCCTGCTGTTAGGGTGCCAATGCCTGAGATGATGGGGCGTCCAGGATTTCCAGGTTTATGGATCTTGGGTAGCAAATAGAATACTCCTGGTCGGGGTTCTAGGGTGTGTCTGTGTGGATTTGCTCTTGTGCTTTTTCAGGGAGTTTCTGGAGCAGATGGTGAAGTTTCTTTTGGTAAGCCTCAGTGGGATCAGAGGATAATGGCCTGTAGAATGTGGAGTTAGAGAGCTGCATTTATAAGATGGTGTGAGATTAGAAATGGCAAAAAAGTGATACACATCATACAGGCTAATGATAATTTATCTTTGATTTCATATATATGTCGTGTATTTTAAAATTACAAGTGATCTGCAACTGTAATGAGGGCACAATCCTGCTCTAACTGAAATCAATAGAAAAACTCTCATTGACTTATGTGGTGCAAGATCAAACCTTAAGAGCCCATTGTTTCTTAAAGTAGACTCTTATTCTCTCAGCACATATGTTATATGGGACTTACTGTAACAAAAATAACAGCCCCAAACCAAAAAATTAGCAAAAAGTATATTTCCAAGTTTGGAATACCTCAAAAGATTAAAAGCATGTTTCATGTCCAGATTTCCTTCATAGCCCTTGATATAATATTTAAACTTCAGCCTTAGGTTGACCCATCCACTGTTGGTTTTTTTGCACTCCTGTATTACAACAAAATGCAATGCTTCTCCTCTGAAATGACAGGGTTCCAAGCAAATGTTATCTCAAATGTGGCATGCCTTTTAGATGGGACTGAAGGTGCATTTTGCCTACATATCTTTTCACTTTCTTACATAGTCCCCCTCACTATAGTATCTGAGTACCTTAACAGGTGCCTACAGCAACAGTAAAGTGGCTAATGGCTCATGCTATAATGGTTTATTTTCACTTTGAAAGTCTTGTTCTGGAGCTGAGAATTTCATTTATTGGTACTCCACTGTTTTGGAGCCCATATTAAGTAAGGCACTCAGCCTCTTGGAGGATCAGGACCTTCTAATTAATGCTATACCATGGAGATGCCCAGATTCTTCAGAAACAGCTTCCCCTATGAACCCTGCTCCCATATAGCTGATTAAGCAAGAATTTTTCAAATAGCACTGTATGGTGAGCCAAAAGTAATCGGCCAATCCTAAGGTCAGGCAAACTACTTTATAGGTATAAAATATACTGCTGTTACGTTTAATTATTTTTGGAGAGCACATAATATATATGTGGTTGTGTGTATGTGTGTGTGTGTATGAGACTCTGACCATCACTAATGTACATGTCAGAATATGTGATAAATTTTCTAAATGCCATTCTACTTCTGTTTTAGGGTTAGTTATGCAGTGTCCACCCCCTCACAACCACTGAACCGGTTAACATGGGTCGCGGGGACCAATTAACCTTACATGTTGCACCTGGAGGGGAACCAGGGATTGATAAAGCCATGACTGATGAAGCCCAGATGGAGGAGGAGCTTTGATAGAATTATAAACCAGGGAGGAGGTCCAGTCACTTTCTAGAGGGAACAGTAGTTGGTCAGGGAGAAGGACTGGGGAACCCGGCAAGAGGCTGAGAAGAGCGAAGTAGCTGTGGGATGCAGAGGAATCTCCATGGTAAACCAGAGATAGGCAAGGCGATATTGAGGTGGGAGTAGGAAGGACCCCAGGGAAACAGCAACAGGGTCTTTGACTAAGCAGACCTGGATTGATAGTTATAGGGTCCCTGGGCTGGAACCTGGGATAGTGGGTGGGCCTGGGTTCTTCTACCAACTACTGGGAAAGTGGGACAAGAGCTGGAGACATGGAACAGAAGACCCTCTGAAATGGTATTTGGACAGCTTTTCCAGTGGGACTTTGTACAGGGACTGGGCTGGAGGGCCAAGTCACGAAGAGGTAGCATCCCGAGTCACAGAGAGAGAGAGGAGGGCCATAGAATGGGCAACGAACGGAAGGGGATGCAAGATGGAGTGAGAACCAGTTACTAGACCATGCCACAAGGAGTGCGCCTGTGGTAAGTGGAACCTCATCACAGGGTCTTTTTGCTGTAGCCCTTTCTTTTGTCTTGTACTTGCTTGTACAGCTTTTCATTTTTAATGTTTTGTTTTTTAAGTTACATTTTAAATAACCATGGAATTAAGTCATTTTAAAAATTCAGTCAGCATTATATATGCTATTTGGAAAATATTGTACACTTGAATTGTACAGTCTTCTTTAAACTTAGATGGCCTGCCACTTTTGTGATATTTCTACTTGAAGATTTTCTGATCATATTTTAAAGGTATTGTTAATGCTTTAAATTTAACGTCCCCTGAAAATACGTTTGAAAGTCTGTTTTACAAAAAAAAGTTTTGTTGGCTTCCACAGAGCAGAAGGAATGGATGGTAGCAGGATGTGTTCTGTTGAGTCCTTTCATGGATGTCCTGTGTGACATAGAGGGGGGCGGGTCCTCTTTAATAATTATCACTGCACCTGGCTCTGTCCCTAGCATGCTGATTTTGTACTGTATGTGGAAATGGATTATTCACCCAAGGGATAGCAGAACATACCCACCGAGGGAAAGAGAGAGGAGGCCCTTTCTAATAGTTGCCTAACCTAACATCTTACACTTATGGTTTGTTAAGAGAGAATGGCAGAGTGAGCAGTCTTACTGGCTCTAATCTACTCTCTTTGGGGAGCACTGACTCCCACTGAAACCAGTCTGAACAGAGTGGATTTGGCTGGGAGAAGATGATTGAGAGTCTTACACAGAGGAGGATCTGGGCTGGCCAGGACAATGTAAATTGGTTCAGTCTGTTCCGGTAATTTAAGAGGAAAGCCCATCTCACTTAGCTTGTAGCGAAGCATAAGATTAGATGGGAATAAATATGCATGTAGGCTATTTGTTCTCTTAAAATGCCTTTTCTCTCTCTCTCTCTCTCTCTCTCTCTAATGCTGCTAAATAGAAATACTTTGTTTCAGGTAGGCTGTTGGTCAACATCACTGTTTGCAGGTTTTCAAAAGAAAGCACAGCTATCTCAAATCCAGTCAGACCTGCAGGGTGTGATATGTGGTTGCTATACATGTACCAGGTCCTAGTCTAAGAGTGGAAGAATCATGAGATTCAACCCTGAGACAGGTAAGGGCAGTAGGCTACACATCTGAGGGGTGCACTCTCACCCCACAAAGGGGACAAAGTGCAGCTAACCCCATGTGATAGCCTGAATACAGAAACTTTATCAGAAAATCTGTCTTCTTCCCCCAAAGAGGAAGGAACACCAATTCTCATTTGATAGATGCAAAAACTGGATTTCTATGGTTATGAAAATATTCTTACATCACATGATTTCTGGATAAAGAGGGCCACATTTTATTCTGAATTACATACAATTTTACCCATGTAATTGAGAAAAAAATCTGGTCCAGAAGTTCTCCAATGATTTCTGTTTTGACAGCCCTGGATAAGAATCTTTCCCATAATACTCAGATTTGATGCATATTTTGGTTTCTCTTGAATAGCAGCAATCATGGCCATCTGTTAGGCTGCCATTCTGCATATACAGAAATTGTATACCAGTTTAAATAAGGTATTCCTGGGGGAATTCTGAGCACAGAATTTGCACTGAATTAATGTTTTGCACTGAATTTAACTTTTTTCTTTCAGAATTGGTACTGTACAGGTGCTGGCCACTGGACCCCACAGAGCCATGACCCCAGGCTAGCAGTGTGCCTGTGGTTCCCAGGTTTGCTAGCTCATGTGGTGTGGCTGGGCCCCTCCCTGTGCAGCAGCTGCCAGAGCTGGTAAATTGAGCCCCATGGGGAAAGGCAGGGGCAACAGTTGAGAACTGCAGGGAGGGGCTGCTGCTTTCCGGGAGGGGAGATTAAGGAAAAGGTGGGGGAGGCCTTCTGGGTGAAGGTGTGACTAGAGCTGTTCTGGGGGCAGCCAAACCTTTAAATTGTGCCCCCCACTATTGTCAGGTATGGGTTGTCTCTGCCGGGGCGGATGAATAATTTTGCCGCCCCTAGGCCCGGAAATAATTGCTGCCCCTGGCCCCCCCCCGCCCCCCCCCCTCCCCCCAAACCCCCCCCCCCCCCCCCCCCCCCCCTCACCCCCGAAACAGCGGCGGAGAAGTTCCCCTGCTCCAGCTGCCTCCTCCACGAGCGCGCCGCCGCTTCCTGCTTCTCTCCCCTCCCTCCCAGCTCTTGCGCCGCAAAACAGCGGTTTCGCTGGGCAGGGAGGGAGGGGGGAGAAACAGGAAGCAGCGGCGCGCTCGCGGAGGAGGCAGCTGGAGCAGGGGAACTTCTCCGGGGGTGCTCAAATTTGCCGCCCCTGCAGATTTGTCGGCCTAGGCGATAATATGCCGCTGGTCTCTGCCTGGCAGGACAGTAACCAAGCTGTGTGGAGCAGAGCCTGTGGCTGGGCTCTGGAGGGGAGGAGGATGCAGACATCTGGGACGGAGGTGCCCCATGGCTGGGCTTTGGGGGGAGGAGGTGCGGGTATCTAGGCAGTCTCCTCCACCCTTCCCCAGATACACCCTCCCAGTACAACACACCGCTCCAGCACTCCCAAAATACCCCCTCAGCTCCCTATCCCCCCAGAAGTGGCCTCTATTTGGGAACGTGAAATATGATAACCCTAAGGGGGCAGGGCAAAAAAAGGTTTCCCTCAAGATGTGCCCACCTGGCTCGTGTGACATACCCAGACTGAGCCTCCCAACAAAAGCATAGCAGAGAAACAGGAACTGAGTTGTCATAGGGGTTTCTAGGAGAATCTTTTTTGTTGTCTGTATTGTTACAGACATACTTGCTGACAGGTACTCTGAAATAAATTACCAAAATAACTGAACCTGGTGTGATTATATTCTGTTTTTGACAAAATATGCATACTTTTTAAATATTGGATGCAGATTTTTTTTTTTTTGGGTGCAGAATTCCCGCAGGAGTAATAAGGCACACAGGAGCAATTGTCTTATCTTATACTTTTCCTACTTTGTCTCTTTTCTTAGTCTCTCTTGGGTACCTGGAATGGTAAACATGGAAAATGAAATGTCTTTGCATCTCTTTAGCCAGGGATAATCCAAGGCCTCTTTAAATTCAGTTAGTGTGCTATGTACTCTGTAGAGCTGGTAAGAAGATAAATTGTAAGATATTCAAAGCAAAGACTTAAGTAGAAATAAACAAAGATGGAGGCAAAAGAGATGCTGTGGTAAGTGCTATAGAAAGCCCTCAGAAATAGCAAGTGAGGCAGCAAATTGGTATAAGCCAGGTGAAGTGAGGCATGAGTCTTGTTGGTTTCATAGCTGATTTTGATAAACTCATTCTCTTTCCCTCCTGCACCTCCCCATCTACCCTGATGCCTCGAACTGGTCATTCCCCATTTCCACCCTATGTTAAAGGACCCTCCACCTTCTATTCTGCATTTACCCTGTTGCAGCTGACTGATGCAGTTACTAAGAAGTCACTTAGAAGACACCTCAAAGATCCAATTATCCAAAATTAGCCTTTCACTGGACTAAAGGCCTCCCTCAAAACCTCTCCTATCTCCCTCTCCATCTCTAAGGTTAGAATTTTCGAAAGTTCTCAGCACCCATAATTTGGGGACAGAATTTCAAAGGAGCTGTGCACACTGACTACTGAGTTCTGGCCATAAATATCACAGTGGGGACTGAGCACTTGAATATGTGGCCATTATTCAGATGCCTAGATCCTTTTGAAAACCAGACCCCAATTGTAGTTGCTGTGCAATTCAAAAGAGCTCCAGGTCAGACTTTTAAAAATCTGTCCCCAAATTTAAATCCCTCATTTAAATGGAAATGAAAATAGCATATTTAATAATATTCCATTGATCTTTCAAGGCAAATCTTGACCATCCTAAGAGTACTTCATATATTATAAAAATATAAATGTTAGATGTATGGAGAGATGCCATCAATGACTACCTCTCCAGGATAATCTGTGAAGAAACACAAATAATCTCCTCAGGTATTGTCTGGACAAAAGTCTTATTTTAGATCTCTGCAATCTTTTGACACTTCAACCACAATAATAAAGTGAATGTGTTCTTACTATTTTTTACTCTTCCAGGATTTTTTTAACCATTACATTTCTTAAAACAGGAGTTTTTCAAAAGTTCACATGTGAGATACATTACTACAAACATCAGCCAGATAATCCGTCACATGCCATCTGGTTAAGCACTTAGAAACCATGCTGGTCTATTGCAGGTGGCATTGATGTAAGTATGCTCTGGCCACAGACAGGCTGCCAATTACCCTTTATTCTACCATGGTACTCACATGGCCTGAGGAGCTCACAGATTAAAACTTTGAAGGAAATGTTGTGGACATCATTACCATAAACAAATACCATGTATACTCACCAAGGGATGTGTAATCATTACAGCTGGAGTATTTCCTGTAGTTAGGTGGGTTTTCAAGAACTTCTTAAATGAGAAGCTTAAAAAAAGCACCATACCTTATTTTTATTCAGACAAACTTATAGAACAATTCCATGTATACTCTATGGAATCTAGTGATATCAAACATTTATTGTGAGAATAACCCCTGCTTTGTCCTCAGTTAACCATACCATTATGCTGGTTTCTTTGTGAAGGACTCAGTTGTGTTCCAAATTAACCTCTGTATCTGAAGAATTTCAACTTTCACTTTCATTGGCTGGGTCTTTTGGGAATGTCTTTATCTTAAACTGTTACGGCTTCCTGGTTTTATTTTTATGGAGAAGTGTTCTAAGTTCTTAAAAGTTTCAGTTTCAGATGGTTATGTTTGTTCATTAATGTTTTTAATGTCCCTTGCTGAATTGCTGTCACACTTTTACTGTCTCTCACATCAGGCTCACAGCTTGGAATTTGTCTCACTGTAATGAAAACTCGGGACTGTGACCTAAATTCTAATGGTATAAAATACTCAATCACTACATTGTACACATTGCAGTTAATTGAGTGTGTTGTTGGCACAGGGTTTTTTGTTTGTTTGTTTTAATTTTTCCTGCTTGAGTTATGTACAGATTTCATGGAATAGCAAGGATAAATAGGCCTGTTAGGAGGAAAAAGATTGTGTGCTGAATCAAATCAGCAATAGAGAGGTAAGGATAAAAGATGTCTTATGGTGCTTATTTCTAAAGGAATAGGAGCCTACTGACTATAGCCATTGGTGCTGCTTGTAAATCCCTGTTAGCTTTGAATATTGTGGGACACTTGGCTAGTTATCGGGTTTAATGAAGTTTTTCCTCTAAGTGATGAAAGGCTGAGTTTTTCCATCAAACCTATGAAGCCAATGCATCCAGTATTTATCTGATTTGATGCATGTACTACCTCTCTCTATATACATCATCAATTCATTTAAAAATACAAATGACAATGATCCTCAGTCCACAAAATCTAAAAGGAAAACAACTGTTTATGGTTCACTATCAGAAAAGCCTAGCTAAATAGATGACACTTTCATTGTGACCTGCATCAAGTCAGTATTGCGGATGGGGAGGACATGGAGGATAGAGCTGAAGGAGGAGACAGAAGGTTCATTGGTCAGATGGAAAAGGACAGGGGAATGCAGGAGACAAAGATCAGAGATGCTTGGGCTGAACGATGTGAGGCCTTGAAGGCAAGGAAAAGGAGAATGAGAATTGATAAGAGAATATATAAGAATTACCTACTTTGGAGATGTTAAAGCATTGATAACTGTGGCAAGATCCATGTCTGATGGGAAAGGTCACAGTCTTCCCAGCCAAGCACTGCTGTTGCAGGGGTGCGGAGAAAGACTGTTGATTGCTGTTTCTATCTGGACACCCAGAATCAGTTGTGAATCAAATGGAATCCTAGTATGAACTTTGGTAATAAAAGATGCCCCTATGCCATCAAATGAAGGGGCCACTTGCTGTCTTCAATCCACCAGCATCACCTCTGTTTCACTTTCTATTACTCAGCTCTTTCCAGCCCTCATTATCAGCCAACGCTGGAAAAGCCTAGTGACTGTTAGATGGAAAATTCAGTTTTCAATTAAGCAAACATTTTTGTGGAATCTGTCTGCTTTCCTAGAAAGCTTTGTATTTCATTGGAAAACTGAAAAAAATGGTCAGATTTCCACTTAAAAGTGTTTGGTTTTCAGTTGGGCAACATTTTTTGACTAGTCTTACTAGTGACCACATCTGAGTCCATTGAAATAGTGGTGTAGACTGACTATGCAACATCAGTACATTATTAGATTTGTAGCCCCAAACTGTCTCCATTAGCAGACACACACATCTTGAACAAAAGAGGAGACAGAATGGAGCTTTTCAGTATTTTACTTGACTGAGCACTCAGGGCAGATGATACCTAATACTAGACACTCATTTCACCTAGAAAGAAAAGACAAGATCAGAGTTAGCCAAGCCTGTTTGTTGCTGCCTGAGTCCTTGGACATCTCATTGTCCATGGTATCAAAGGCTACTGACAGATCTAAAAGAATCCAATTGGATACCTACCTGCCTTTTGTCCAATGGGAAAAGTTAATTGACCAATGAAACTATTGCTACCTCTTATACTGCGTTTAAAGGGGTCACAGAAGTCTGAAGACATCAAGGTATTGCCAGAGTTGCTGCAATACTACCTTGTCAATAATTTTCTCACCGAAAGGAAGATAAGACAGGACAATAACTTGTGAGATTCAGTGTCAAGAGTGACTGTTCTAGCAGGAGCCTAAAAATCACTCATTTGTGAGTGAATATTGCCTACTTCAGGAATGGCATTGACAGTCTAACAACAGAATCAATATTTCCTCTGCAAGTTTTGATCAAAAATTTAAATTGTATGGATCCTACATAATCCTGCTGCTGGAGGGTTGATTTCTTTAAAGGCTCTTTTTCTGTTAAATAGTCTACTGTGTGATTTTTCTTCCTCCCAGCCCCTTCAATATTTTAATTCCGTGGGAATCTGAAAGAGTAAATCAGCAGGACAGATGCTTTAAATACAAATTATAATAAGGGATTTGATATTCCTTTCCCTTTCTGCCATGGACCTTTACCTTAAATAAATAATAACGTTTATTTAAGGCCAAGAATCTGCCTCTCTTCAGCATGTTGGCATTTGCAGCTTCTTAAAATTAGTCTGTGATTCACCCTGATTTCACATCTTCAGATTCAAATTTGAAACGAGTACCACATTACTATCTGCTTGCTTTACATAGTACATTTTTGCAACAACGGGAAGCAAGTTGAATTCAGCATTCAGATAGCTTGTTCTCTTATCAACAAAGCAGCCTTCATTATGATACATCCCTGTTTATCTAACCTCTTTCTGTTCACACTGTCTGAATGCACTGTCAGCCTCCTCTGGGTTATTATGGCTACAATAATGCCTGTGGAGAACAGCTTCTCTGCAAGGAACATTTGTTTTTCAGATTAAGCTTCTGAACATCATCCCCTTTTTAGGGCTTTTTAAAGTAATACAAGGAAAAACTCTCAAATGCTTAAAAAGGATTTGTGACATTGAATGAGGATTTGGCCCACTGTCTTTTGCTAAAAGTAGAGTCCCGCTAAACAATGTTTCTGACTAAAGGCTAAATCCCCTTCAAACCCACAGAAGGCAGGAAGGGGAAGCCATTACCTCAGTTCCTGAACTACTGCCACTCTATCATATTGTTCCGTCTAGATCTAGGGTCTGTGGAAGATTGGATATGGAAGGGGGGAATGGCTTGACAATGTCACAGAGGCAGGGATCCACAGGTGACAAACCCACAGACAGCTGTCATACTGTATTATGCGCCACATAAAACTTTGCCTTCTGATAAGTCTGATCCCTTCGGCATATGAACATTGCTCTTTGTGGCGTAGAAAAGCAGTGGAATGAAGGTTGCTACTCTCTGACATACAGAAGTAACATGCAATGCTAAATGTATTTGAAGTCCTGAAGTCCTTCAAAAAGAATGTTCTGCACAATGTAAGTTCCCTTAATGTCTGCTTTTAGCCAGCCCTTAATTTCAATCAACTATGCAGTAGCCATTGAAGAGAGATAATTACACAGTGGAGGTGAATATAGTACATAGCTGCTTTTACACTTTGTGTACGATTTCCTCTCTTTGACTCTTCTTTATGAGTTGTGAGCTATTCAGTTCCCTTTGTACCACGTAAGCAGAAGGTAGCATATCTGGCTATCTTGCCTTTTTTTCAAAGGTGCCCATAGAATCATAGAATATCAGGGTTGGAAGGGACCTCAGGAGGTCATCTAGTCCAACCCCCTGCTCAAAGCAGGACCTAATCCCAACTAAATCATCACAGCCAGGGCTTTGTCAAGCCTGACCTTAAAAACCTCTAAGGAAGGAGATTCCACCACCTCCCTAGGTAACCCATTCCAGTGCTTCACCACCCTCCTAGTGAAAAAGTTTTTCCTAATATCCAATCTAAACCTCCCCCACTGCAACTTGAGACCATTACTCCTTGTTCTGTCATCTGGTACCACTGTGAACAGTCTAGATCCATCCTCTTTGGAACCCCCTTTCAGGTAGTTGAAAGCAGCTATCAAATCCCCCCTCATTCTTCTCTTCTGCAGACTAAACAATCCCAGTTCCCTCAGCCTCTCCTCATAACTCATGTGCTCCAGCCCCCTAATCATTTTTGTTGCCCTCCGCTGGACTCTTTCCAATTTTTCCACATCCTTCTTGTAGTGTGGGGCCCAAAACTGGACACAGTACTCCAGGTGAGGCCTCACCAATGTCGAATAGAGGGGAACGATCACGTCCCTCGATCTGCTGGCAATGCCCCTACTTATACAGCCCAAAATGCCGTTAGCCTTCTTGGCAACAAGGGCACACTGTTGACTCATATCCAGCTTCTCGTCCACCGTAACCCCTAGGTCCTTTTCTGCAGAACTGCTGCCTAGCCACTCGGTCCCTAGTCTGTAACA
The DNA here is from genome assembly GCA_003942145.1 of Platysternon megacephalum. Classification (NCBI taxonomy): domain Eukaryota; kingdom Metazoa; phylum Chordata; order Testudines; family Platysternidae; genus Platysternon; species Platysternon megacephalum. The sequence continues at coordinate 33,988,188 of QXTE01000001.1, read as the reverse complement.
GTGCATGGGATTCTTCCGTCCTAAGTGCAGGACTCTGCACTTGTCCTTGTTGAACCTCATCAGGTTTCTTTTGGCCCAATCCTCTAATTTGTCTAGGTCCCTCTGTATCCTATCCCTACCCTCCAGCGTATCTACCACTCCTCCCAGTTTAGTGTCATCTGCAAATTTGCTGAGAGTGCAGTCCACGCCATCCTCCAGATCATTAATGAAGATATTGAACAAAACCGGCCCCAGGACCGACCCTTGGGGCACTCCACTTGAAACCGGCTGCCAACTAGACATGGAGCCGTTGATCACTACCCGTTGAGCCCGACGATCTAGCCAGCTTTCTATCCACCTTATAGTCCATTCATCCAGCCCATACTTCTTTAACTTGCCGGCAAGAATACTGTGGGAGACCGTATCAAAAGCTTTGCTAAAGTCAAGGAATAACACATCCACTGCTTTCCCCTCATCCACAGACCCAGTTATCTCCTCATAGAAGGCAATTAGGTTAGTCAGGCATGACTTGCCCTTGGTGAATCCATGCTGACTGTTCCTGATCACTTTCCTCTCCTCTAAGTGCTTCAGAATTGATTCCTTGAGGACCTGCTCCATGATTTTTCCAGGGACTGAGGTGAGGCTGACTGGCCTGTAGTTCCCCGGATCCTCCTTCTTCCCTTTTTTAAAGATGGGCACTACATTAGCCTTTTTCCAGTCATCCGGGACCTCCCCCGATCGCCATGAGTTTTCAAAGATAATGGCCAATGGCTCTGCAATCACATCCGCCAACTCCTTTAGCACCCTCGGATGCAGCGCATCCGGCCCCATGGACTTGTGCTCGTCCAGTTTTTCTAAATAGTCCCGAACCACTTCTTTCTCCACAGAGGGCTGGTCACCTTCTCCCCATACTGTGCTGCCCAGTGCAGCAGTCTGGGAGCTGACCTTGTTCGTGAAGACAGAGGCAAAAAAAGCATTGAGTACATTAGCTTTTTCCACATCCTCGGTCACTAGGTTGCCTCCCTCATTCAGTAAGGGGCCCACACTTTCCTTGACTTTCTTCTTGTTGCTAACATACCTGAAGAAACCCTTCTTGTTACTCTTAACATCTCTTGCTAGCTGCAACTCCAAGTGTGATTTGGCCTTCCTGATTTCACTCCTGCATGCCTGAGCAATATTTTTATACTCCTCCCTGGTCATTTGTCCAATCTTCCACTTCTTGTAAGCTTCTTTTTTGCGTTTAAGATCAGCAAGGATTTCACTGTTTAGCCAAGCTGGTCGCCTGCCATATTTACTATTCTTTCTACACATCGGGATGGTTTTTTCCTGCAACCTCAATAAGGATTCTTTAAAATACAGCCAGCTCTCCTGGACTCCTTTCCCCCTCATGTTATTCTCCCAGGGGATCCTGCCCATCAGTTCCCTGAGGGAGTCAAAGTCTGCTTTTCTGAAGTCCAGGGTCCGTATTCTGCTGCTTTCCTTTCTTCCTTGTGTCAGGATCCTGAACTCGACCATCTCATGGTCACTGCCTCCCAGGTTCCCATCCACTTTTGCTTCCCCTACTAATTCTTCCCGGTTTGTGAGCAGCAGGTCTAGAAGAGCTCTGCCCCTAGTTGGTTCCTCCAGCACTTGCACCAGGAAATTGTCCCCTACACTTTCCAAAAACTTCCTGGATTGTCTGTGCACCGCTGTATTGCTCTCCCAGCAGATATCAGGGTGATTAAAGTCTCCCATGAGAACCAGGGCCTGCGATCTAGTAACTTGTGCTAGTTGCCGGAAGAAAGCCTCGTCCACCTCATCCCCCTGGTCTGGTGGTCTATAGCAGACTCCCACCACGACATCACCCTTGTTGTTCACACTTCTAAACTTAATCCAGAGACTCTCAGGTTTTTCTGCAGTTTCATACCGGAGCTCTGAGCAGTCATACTCCTCTCTTACATACAATGCAACTCCCCCACCTTTTCTGCCCTGCCTGTCCTTCCTGAACAGTTTATATCCATCCATGACAGTACTCCAGTCATGTGAGTTATCCCACCAAGTCTCTGTTATTCCAATGACATCATAGTTCCTTGACTGTGCCAGGACTTCCAGTTCTCCCTGCTTGTTTCCCAGGCTTCTTGCATTTGTGTATAGGCACTTAAGATAACTCGCTGATTGTCCCGCTTTCTCAGTCTGAGACAGGAGTCCTCCCCTCTTGCACTCTCCTGCTCGTGCTTCCTCCCGGTATCCCATTTCCCCACTTACCTCAGGGCTTTGGTCTCCTTCCCCCGGTGAACCTAGTTTAAAGCCCTCCTCACTAGGTTAGCCAGCCTGCTTGCGAAGATGTTCTTCCCTCTCTTCGTTAGGTGGAGCCCGTCTCTGCCTAGCACTCCTCCTTCTTGGAACACCATCCCATGGTCGAAGAATCCAAAGCCTTCTCTCCGACACCACCTGCGTAGCCATTCGTTGACTTCCACAATTCGACGGTCTCTACCCAGGCCTTTTCCCTGCACAGGGAGGATGGACGAGAACACCACTTGCGCCTCAAACTCCTTTATCCTTCTTCCCAGAGCCACGTAGTCTGCAGTGATCCGCTCAAGGTCATTCTTGGCAGTATCATTGGTGCCCACGTGGAGAAGCAGGAAGGGGTAGCGATCCGAGGGCTTGATGAGTCTCGGCAGTCTCTCCGTCACATCGTGAATCCTAGCTCCTGGCAAGCAGCAGACCTCTCGGTTTTCTCGGTCGGGGCGGCAGATAGATGACTCAGTCCCCCTGAGGAGGGAGTCCCCGACCACCACCACCCTCCTCCTTCTCTTGGGAGCGGTGGTCGTGGAACCCCCATCCCTAGGACAGTGCATCTCATGCCTTCCAATCGGTGGAGTCTCCTTCTGCTCCCTTCCCTCAGATGTATCATCTACTCCACTCTCCGCATTAGTACCTGTGGAGAGAACATGAAAACGGTTGCTCACCTGTATCTCCATTGCTGGTACATGGACGCTCCTCTTCCTTCTTCTGGAGGTCACATGCTGCCAATTTTCTTCACCGTCCCTCAGTCCCCTCTGCGCAACCTGCTCCGATTCTTCAGAACGTTGTGCCCGTAGAAGCATATCCTGACGTCTGTCCAGGAAATCTTCATTTTCTCGTATGCAACGCAGGGTCGATACTTGTTTCTCCAGACCTCGAACCTTCTCTTCCAATATGGAGATCAGCTTGCACTTTGTACAGACAAAGTCGCTTCTGTCCTGTGGAAGAAATACAAACATGGCACAACCTGTGCAGGTTACAACAACTGAACGCTCACCTTCCATATCACCTTCCTTCTAAGAGCTTCCTCAGCTGTTGCAGCAACTCACAGAAGCCCGCGAGATGTAAGCCTCAGTGGGCTCTCCGCGAACTCCCAGGCAAACTCCCTCTGTTAGCCTCCTCGGTTCGCTGCTGACTGCCTTTTTATAACAGTCAGGCCCACTCAAGGCCCACCTGGAACAAAGCCCTCCCAAGTCACACTTCAGTTTGGTTTATAGGTTTTAAGGGGAATAAAGGGAAACAGATAAAACCAGCAAGGGACCCTCGCTCCCTTCCCACTCCCCTTCCAAACTCCCTTGCGAAACTCCCTGTTAGCAGCTCCTGTTTGCAAAAGCTCCCTGGTCGCTTGTGCGCTGCTTTATAAAGCCCTGGCCTGGGTGAATGCCCCGCCCACTGATTAAGGCTCAGCCAATTACCAGAGGCTTCTAGCTTTCAGACCTTCCTTTGAAGCTCACAGCTTCCAACTGCCAGCCACAGCACACGGTCCTTCAAACAACCAAACAAACAAACAGACTGACAAACACAAGCTCAGCACACAGCAAGTAACCCCCAAACACAAACAAACACACACTACAGACAGACAGTCACTTACCCCAAGGGTCCTGTATTTGCTCCTCCTTCACCTGGAGAACTCCCTTGCGAAACTCCCCATGACATCTATAGATCTAAGTTATGTATTACATTAACAAATATTGTGACTGATGTTTCTGAAAACATGATAGCATCAGATTTATAAGAATGAGTCCTTTTAATACTCCTTATATAAATACATTGATAGAGTTTTGGCATATGTTGGTCACCATTTCACTATATTGTTTAAAATACAACAAAAAATCCACTTGCGGCTAGTTTTGTTCTTTCTCCCTATGCTGATAAATGGATGGAGGCTCTACATTGATGCCACAGAACTAAGCAGCCCTAAGATAAGTGACAGACCTATATGGGAAATGACTATCAGAGTCTGAGTGCTAAAACTACTCTAGTCTTTGTCACTAAGGTCAAATATATTGCTTTTCTATTTATGCCTTTCAGCTATGATAAAATGCATTTCAGTTCTTAAGATCACACAAACCACAACTTGCTCTGTTGAAATACTCCTACATTTGACTTTAAAAAGTATGTTAAGAGAATGCTAATGTTGTACCATTAAGCAAGTAAGTTATGAAAAGCCAAAGTGAAAGATTGTACCTTCTGTCTATTGCTATAAGGAGCAGCACAAAGGCACAAGCTGACAACATTTTCCCCTCCTTCACTGGCTCAGAGAGAACAGTCCCTGTGTGAAAAGAATTCAAAATGGCTTTTGCTAACCTTCCTGACCACAAAAGTATAGACTAAATTACTCAAAGAACCAGTATCAAACCAACCCAGCACAAAAAATTACAAAAGTAACATAATATGGCTAATGAGAAATATTGTTCACATAACTTGCTTTTAAATGTTGATTTCATTTTTGTTTGGAAAATTCTCTCTGCTTATAAATACAGGTGTAATTTGATGGGGAAGAGGGCTGAGGAAAGGGAAGAAAGGCTAGAAATATTTAGATACTTTTCCCAGCATCCCAATGAGGCTTTTAAACACTAGTGAAGGAAAGTAAGTGTTATTATTAGCACACTATGAAAGATTAAGGTTGATCCTCATTCTAACAAGTTAATGTAAACTGTTGAACTCCACTGGGTATTAGGAACTTTGTGGAGTTTCTATCCTCAATGATTTGAGCAACATATATGACAAGGAACTGTAATTAAAAACTTCAGATTTTCAAAGAAGCTTCAAGATCATTGGTTTTAACAACTCTATGGGCTACATCAAAGCCTAGGTTTATATATGGGATAAACCTTTCAGATTATAAAACACAATACACCCTAATAACTGGTATGTCATTTCAGGAAGAATAGGCACATAATGTGGTGCAACTGAAAACATTTGAGAGCAATGAATGGGAGTCAGAAATTATGTGTGGATACTGTCATGTGATTTTGGGTGGAATGCAACCACAAATACTTTTTATTGTATTATATAGTGATTTGGGGGTCAGAGAAAGCTGTCTATTGGAGATTTACAGTTTTCAGTAGAAAAGAGCTGAAAGCAGGATTGGCTCATTTTAAGTCATTACACAACACAAATATATCCCTTTAAACAGACAAAGAACTTGATTGTGGGAGGTGCTGAATACCCTCGCCTCCCTTTTGGAAGAAAAGGGCACTCAGCATCTTAAACAATGGGGTTCATATTGAGGAGGAAAGGAAGGAGCCGGCTTGGATGAATATGAGCTGTAAAAAGAGTATATTGTTATACTGTGCTTAAAGGGAATAGAAGTCAAACTTATTTACACCACTATTTAACAGCCCGCCCCCAAAATAAAAACAACTGTATGAAAAGATTGTGTGCAGTTCCTTCTTTTCACCCATCCAACGTTTTGTTTTCTTCGAATATCAAGCCCGTGGGGGCAGAGACCAAGTCTGTCTGTTTTCGAACAGCACTTAGGAAAAACTTAAATAAAACTGTGTGTACTACTCTATGTAATAATATATAATATATATGTAAGCCCCAGGGCCAGAAGCCTGAGAGGGCTCTCTTCGCCCTCTATAAGAGAGAAGGGGAAAAGCCAACTCTGGCAGGCTTCAATCACATGAATTATGTTTAGCCATAATTCCACCGAGTTTTGTTGCTTTGGTTGGAATTTGGTTTTTGATTATATAAATGATTGATTTATTATTATTATGTGAAGTCATGAAAAGGCATATAATTGTGCAATTTATGCCCTGGAGTGAGTAGGTCACCCTGAGTGTATGGGTCATGGACTTTCATTTGGTTTAAACTCAAGCTCAGCTCAGCTCGGGTGAGGGTGAGGGGATTAATCTGTTTTAGAAACCTGTTTTGCTCTGGGTTCCACTCATTGGAGAATCTTCCTCCTGTGTGGAGTAATTCTGTGGAACTGGAACAGATGAGGGCAGTACAGACCTGACTTCACAGTAAGGCCTGAGCAGACCCTTTTCCAGGACATATCAATGGTTTGGGGGCACTCCAGTGTTCCCCAGTTGGAAAATGGCCTCTTGGGGGACATCACAGCTGGAATAATTTACAGTAGCTTTGAGACTGCTCTAAATTACACTGAAGGCCAAATTGTGACCTATGACAGCCCCAGGGATTGGGGGAAGAACAAAGATGGGTTAGTCATCTTGCTCTGTCTCACCTCCCATCTCTGTTTTACTTAGCTCTGGTCTACACTGGGGCGGGGAATCGATCTAAATTACGCAACTTCAGCTATGTGAATAACGTAGCTGAAGTCGACGTACTTAGATCGATTTATTGTGGTGTCTTCACCGCGGTTAGTCGACTGCTGCCGCTCCCCCATTGGCTCTGCCTGCACCTCTCATGGCACTGGAGTACAGGAGTCAACGGGAGAGCACTTGGGGGTCGGATTTATTGCGTCTAGACTAGACACGATAAATCGATCCCCACTGAATCGATTGCTGCCCGCCGATCGGCTGGGTAGTGTAGACGTACCCTTAGATCCAATGAGCAGAATTCTGAGGATCTGGGCTGCTGAGAAAATGATGAAGAGAGCAAAGAGCTGAGGGGAAAAATCACAGTAAAAGTAGAAATAGTCTATTTAGCCAACTGAAGGAAAAGTGGATAAAAGAGAAAATATTGGCACAGTTAAGGTTGAAACAGGCATGATGATAAAGCAAATGAAGGAATAAAGGTAAAACTAAATAAATGCTTTCAGGGAATACTTACAGCAGGAGGGAACAACCGAGATCAAACTATTGAAAAGATGCTTGTATCATTTTTCGGTAAATCATGTTATCTTTCATATTATAGCAAAAACAGTTTATTGCTTTTTAGAGACAGACATCACCTTACTGGACAGTATTCATCCTGAATTAGGACAAAAATCAGAAAGAAATGTGTTTTTATATGGCTGATTGGAATATTTCTTTCTTCTCTCCTTAAACATTTCTCCCCATTAGGCTGTGATAATATTGCAGTACCACAGAGGTTAGAAGAGATTTCAAATAGTTAGTCTCTCTCTCCATTCACTTCTGCCAGACATAGTTCAAGAGTTGCCATTGTTTCTGCTTTCTTTATTAAAGCCAGCATGTCACTGGTAAATTACAGAATTTACAGCTATATTACTACTAGCTCTCCACATTGGCTGATAAAACCTTGCTATGTTATCAACAAGATTTCCAGATATTTCTGAAAGTTTTACTTGCCAAATGGTTCTTGGCCATCAAACAAAAATATCATCTCACTTTGTGACAGTGGGGGTCAACAATATTCAGTATCATACATCTGCAATAATAATAATATCTAGCTCTTATACAGCAATAACATGCTGAAATGATATAAATTATATTTGTGCATTCCTTTATAAGCAAGTCTGAATCATCCCTATCTCTGGAAAGGATAGGGGAGAGCCAACTCTAGATTTAATCCTGAGTGGAGCGCAGGAGCTGGTCCAAGAGGTAACTATAGCAGGACCGCTTGGAAATAGTGACCATAATACAATAGCATTCAACATCCCTGTGGTGGGAAGAACACCTCAACTGCCCAACACTGTGGCATTTAATTTCAAAAGGGGGAACTATACAAAAATGAGGGGGTTAGTTAGACAAAAGTTAAAAGGTACAGTGACTAAAGTGAAATCCCTGCAAGTTGCATGGGCCCTTTTTAAAGACACCATAATAGAGGCCCAACTTCAATGTATACCCCAAATTAAGAAAAACAGTAAAAGAACTAAAAAAGAGCCACCGTGGCTTAACAACCATGTAAAAGAAGCAGTGAGAGATAAAAAGACTTCCTTTAAAAAGTGGAAGTCAAATCCTAGTGAGGCAAATAGAAAGGAGCACAAACACTGCCAACTTAAGTGCAAGAGTGTAATAAGAAAAGCCAAAGAGGAGTTTGAAGAACGGCTAGCCAAAAACTCCAAAGGTAATAACAAAATGTTTTTTAAGTACATCAGAAGCAGGAAGCCTGCTAAACAACCAGTGGGGCCCCTTGATGATCAAAATACAAAAGGAGCGCTTAAAGATGATAAAGTCATTGCGGAGAAACTAAATGGATTCTTTGCTTCAGTCTTCACGGCTGAGGATGTTAGGGAGATTCCCCAACCTGAGCTGGCTTTTGTAGGTGACAAATCTGAGGAACTGTCACAGATTGAAGTGTCACTAGAGGAGGTTTTGGAATTAATTGATAAACTCAACATTAACAAGTCACCGGGACCAGATGGCATTCACCCAAGAGTTCTGAAAGAACTCAAATGTGAAGTTGCGGAACTATTAACTAAGGTTTGTAACCTGTCCTTTAAATCGGCTTCGGTACCCAATGACTGGAAGTTAGCTAATGTAACGCCAATATTTAAAAAGGGCTCTAGGGGTGATCCCGGCAATTACAGACCGGTAAGTCTAACGTCGGTACCGGGCAAATTAGTTGAAACAATAGTAAAGAATAAAATTGTCAGACACATAGAAAAACATAAACTCTTGAGCAAGAGTCAACATGGTTTCTGTAAAGGGAAATCGTGTCTTACTAATCTATTAGAGTTCTTTGAAGGGGTCAACAAACATGTGGACAAGGGGGATCCGGTGGACATAGTGTACTTAGATTTCCAGAAAGCCTTTGACAAGGTCCCTCACCAAAGGCTCCTACGTAAATTAAGCTGTCATGGGATAAAAGGGAAGGTCCTTTCATGGATTGAGAACTGGTTAAAGGACAGGGAACAAAGGGTAGGAATTAATGGTAAATTCTCAGAATGGAGAGAGGTAACTAGTGGTGTTCCCCAAGGGTCAGTCCTAGGACCAATCCTATTCAATTTATTCATAAATGATCTGGAGAAAGGGGTAAACAGTGAGGTGGCAAAGTTTGCAGATGATACTAAACTACTCAAGATAGTTAAGACCAAAGCAGATTGTGAAGAACTTCAAAAAGATCTCACAAAACTAAGTGATTGGGCAACAAAATGGCAAATGAAATTTAATGTGGATAAATGTAAAGTAATGCACATTGGAAAAAATAACCCCAACTATACATACAACATGATGGGGGCTAATTTAGCTACAACGAGTCAGGAAAAAGATCTTGGCGTCATTGTGGATAGTTCTCTAAAGATGTCCACGCAGTGTGCAGAGGCGGTCAAAAAAGCAAACAGGATGTTAGGAATCATTAAAAAGGGGATAGAGAATAAGACAGAGAATATATTATTGCCCTTATATAAATCCATGGTACGCCCACATCTCGAATACTGTGTACAGATGTGGTCTCCTCACCTCAAAAAGGATATTCTAGCACTAGAAAAGGTTCAGAAAAGGGCAACTAAAATGATTAGGGGTTTAGAGAGGGTCCCATACGAGGAGAGATTAGAGAGGCTGGGACTCTTCGGCTTGGAAAAGAGAAGACTAAGGGGGGACATGATAGAGGTATATAAAATCATGAGTGATGTTGAGAAAGTGGATAAGGAAAAGTTATTTACTTATTCCCATAATACAAGAACTAGGGGTCACCAAATGAAATTAATAGGCAGCAGGTTTAAAACAAATAAAAGGAAGTTCTTCTTCACGCAGCGCACAGTCAACTTGTGGAACTCCTTACCTGAGGAGGTTGTGAAGGCTAGGACTATAACAATGTTTAAAAGGGGACTGGATAAATTCATGGTGGCTAAGTCCATAAATGGCTATTAGCCAGGATGGGTAAGAATGGTGTCCCTAGCCTCTGTTCGTCAGAGGATGGAGATGGATGGCAGGAGAGAGATCACTTGATCATTGCCTGTTAGGTTCACTCCCTCTGGGGCACCTGGCATTGGCCACTGTCGGTAGACAGATACTGGGCTAGATGGACCTTTGGTCTGACCCGGTACGGCTTTTCTTATGTTCTTATGTTCTTATGTGTATTGGAAAAGATTAGTTTTCAGTGGTTCTCTGTCACTGCTGCAGCATAGCCAAGAGAGACTAGAGTATATTTGGGCTTTTACATGGAAAAAGTTTTGAGCAGCAATTTTCACTAGCAAAATAAAAGCTGTAAGATTTCACTTAAAACAAAAGATGCCAATAGTTGTAAAACTTCTCCTTCTTAAGTGAGTTGGTGAATTAATTCCAACGTACACTGGACAGATGTCCAAATCCCCAAAAACATTGCCATATTTTAATTTCACACTAATTCTGTCTTGACTTCATTTGCAGCACAAAGGGCTGAAATGGGCATGGAGAACCACCTTCTCCTCTTTCTCACCAATGCATGGCTAAGGCAAGCGTTAGAAGTCAATAGGTGAAACATGTCCTCAGGTTGTTAGAGGATGGCTCTAATTTGTTTAATTGGGTATGGCTTCTAAGAAGCCTCTCTGCCAGTCTGGACTTCAATGTGTTTTGACCCTGCATGATTTATCTATTCCCTACCTCCTTCCCCTCTCCCTGATCCTGGAATCCCTCCATGCTGTGAAGTAGAGGAGCAGGTGGCATAGAGCTGGCTATGCTAGGTGAATCCCCATGTTCTGCCTTAAGGCAGTTTTAAGTCTCCCTTGCCCCACTGGAGGAGCGAAAAGGGGATTGAGGAGGAGCCTTTGAGATCTTCCCTAATTTAAAACCCTTCAGTTGCTGATGTAGATGATCCAAAGAGGTAGGTAGAACAAAAGCAAGTGGAAAGAGGAACTTCAGATAAAAGAAAATAGTTTCTTTTAAAATGAAGTCTTAATATTATGTGAGATTTGACACTTCTAACAATATCAAATCACAGCACTAAAACCTTGATCCCAAATCCATTTAAATCATTGGGGGGTTTTCAGTGTGATGTCAAGCTTGTGTGTGGGTAAATTAGGATGCACAATGTGAAATTATACAATGAGGGGCCAAGGAAAGATGTTCACAGATTTTCTAGAATAACTGCTGCATATAATAATGCTTATTGATAAAACTGTAATATGATGGCATTATGTGGGGGAAATTTAGGAAGTCCACAAAGGACACATTAAACAGTATTTTGTGACCCTGGAGAAACCTTGCTGTATTTCAGAGGCAGCAAGCCTACTCAAGGCAGAATTATTGTGATTCTGTTTTAGATTACATTGCATGAAGTTTATCTATAGCTCCAGGGTCTGCAAATCAGTTGTAGATATGTCACAGCTACTCATATTTTGTAAATTGCTCAATGCGGGCATGCATTGTGTTTATTTAGAAAGTGTTTTTCATTACATTACTTAGATCATAGCTTTTCACTTAGTTTGTGTGCCATTAGAAATATAGATTTTTCATTTTGCTGTCCTTAAGAAGTCTTTGTGTTTCTCAAAGTAGTGATGTTGTATAAGGATTATATTTCTTTCATGTCACGTAAGTATACATTTAAAAGCTATTAAGTGATAATTCTAAATATACGATGGCTCTATTTAAAACTATAAGAAACTACCCAATGTTGGCTTTGCTGCTGCAGTAGGCATGTATAATATCATCTGGAATTTTGGTTAGTACTTCAAGAATTAATACATTTGATTAAGGGTGAAATTTCACTGTTTTTTTGTCTGTGAAACCCAATCGTTTAAAAGAAAAAAACCAACTTTTGCCATGGACAAATATTTGAATTATTCTAATTTTGCTCCAAACTTTAGTTTCTGAAGTGAACATGATATTCTCTCTCTCTTGGGTCCAGCTTCAGCAAGGTACTAAACCATGTGCTTACGTTAAGCAGTATTAGTAGCCCCACTGGAGTCAATGGGACTATTCATATGCTTAAAGTCAGGCATGTGCTTAAGTACCTTGCTGATTTGGGGACTGTATCTCTGAAAAGGAGTTTAATTTCTGCATGGTTGATTAGCAATGATTTGATCCACTCAGCTCTATTTCTATTTTTTTAGTGTTTGATTTATGTGGGTATAATTTATCTTTGTTATGAAGCACCTTCTCTATCCATCTGGGCAGGTTACATTAAACAAACAAACAAACAAACAAACAAAAAATCTGAATTGTGTGTCCTTAAAATAGTATCATAGTTAAGGTGTGCATTAAAAATAGGAGCATTTCGACCATGTAAAGTATTGCCTATGTGTCATAAAAAGTACTTTCTATGTTCTAGTGAAGATTTCACTGTGGCCTAGTGAAAGAAAAATTATTTGAACCCTTCAACAGACACTCTACCAATCTGAATCCATCATGCAACTGTGCTCATGTAGTAAAATTGTGCTCCAGCCTTGAAGTCATAAAGTGTTATGTAGCCACAGAAGAGAAAATTAATGAGAACTGGCATAAGAGGATTCATTTGAGATAATGGACCCCATTATCCAACAACTCTCACTGTCCTGGTTGGCTCTGCTACTTTCTACATCTTGGTGCTGCCTTAAAGATTTACATTACTGGGATTTCACAACAGATAGAACCTCTTCAGAATAGCATGGTGCCAAGAATTTGCTATCTTCTGCAGCCTGGTGTAGTTCTGGATGATAAATGTTGAATGCTATATATATAGTCAAAGTAATACAGAAAAAATGTTAGTCCACTAGTACTAAACGTACTTTAAAAAATCTTTGGATTTTCAGCATATAATGTAAAATCACAGCATAATTGTATTCATTACTATGTTACTAGCTACAATACATATTTTGGGCCAGATACTTTTCCCTCTATGGCTACTTTGCTCTGTTCCCGTGTCACTTTTGCACCAGACATCCTGTTAGATGCATCATGGAAACTTTTACATAATTTCTTTGTATTGAAGGAGAATTGAGATTCATTGACCAGAGAGATTCTCCAATCTCCGTTTTGCTTTACTAAATCTTTATTCTGATAAGCAAGTCACTCCACCCTGAGATGAATGCTGCAGACCCTGAGCATGCTCAGTAAGAACTAAAATGGTGCCTGGCTCTGAGGTAAATGACAGTGAGCATGTGCAAGATTGGTGGCTACTGAGCATGTGCAGTAACAGGTGACAGAGTGGTCATGTAGCTGAACAGCTAGCTGGTCAGAGCCCATTCATACCAGTCACAACTTGTTTTACAGGTCAGAGCTGTCAATCAGAATTCTGCTATAATGGTCAAGACTGGGCATGTGTGAGTAAAGTAACTGCTTCTAAAAATAGAAAGGTATATTAAGAGAGAGCTACAGTGTAGCAAGGCCAGCTGCCAGCAACAGTTTTGGAGTCCAAAGACTGAGTCTGGGGAAGAGAGAGATATTCGGAAAAAGCCAGGAAGCCAGCAAGAGAAGCCAAAGAAAAACGGTTACAGAGTGAGAAAAGAAAGCTGGAGAAGAGCAGAACTGACTGACCAGGAACTGAACAGCAGCAGTAGAGATTTTTAAAAGGCAACATCAATGGATTTATAGAATAAACTTAATATTCTGTAGTTATAGTTTAGGACAGGATAGGATATAGGGTTAGTATGTATGTGTGTTGTATTGATAAGAATGCAAAAAATGATGTTGTTAATTGCAATATCTATGTAACCTTTAAAGCCGTCAGCAATTTGTTGCAAACTGGCCACTTTCAACAAATTGCTTCACTTGGAATCATGTAAACTATATGCTATGGTAGTTTAAGTGCTCTTTAACTTACAAAAATCCCTGAGATGCAATTCCTTATTGTGTTTTGTTTAGAATTTTTAGTATATACTGTATTTCAGATTATTAGTTACATCAATTAAAATACTTTTTTCTGAAAGAATACTGCTTGTGTCAATTACTTTATCAGCAGGTTATATCCGCGTCCTTTTGTGTTCCCTGGGAACTTTTACTTTGGGAAGAACAGCAGGTTATTATAGAAGTGTCCCAAAATTCATTTTTCAGGTAACAGAGCTAGCAGAAGAAACTAATTCATAGCAAGGAGATCATGTTATAGTATCACTTTGCTTAAATAACTCTTTACAACATACAATATCAATACAATCTGTCCCCTAACCTCTTCTACCCTATTTATAACTTTTAGGAATTAAAAATAATAAAATGTCTGCTGTTTCCAGGCTTTTCTACCCAAAGACTGTTTCACTGTGAGGCTATGACAAATATGCCATTGATCTTTAATTGTTGTTTTCTAAGAAATATTTAGTGGGTTGGAACAAGAAAAATACTGTAGGCAAAGGCCTATTTACCAACTGAGCCAATATAAATTCCAGCTCTTATCTAGGTGGGAAAAGTCATAATTAAAGTATATTTTGTTCACTTCTGATCTTGGGGATTATTCCATAAATTGTATATTAAAAGGAATCAAACAATCTGTCTCGTCTGTGGTTGCATTATGCAGAGCAGGAACAGAGTTTACTACCAAGTCAAGAAATCAATTAGAAAGTAAAAACATAATTTTAATTTAGTAGAAATAGTATGTCAGAATTTATTGTGCATTTGGTAAATTGCTCCTTCCCCATGGCTCTGAACACCACCACATAGCTATGAATTGACTACTGTTTCCCCTGGACCAATGGTTCTATCAACCTCAAAAGATTTATCCATATGTAACCCTTTTCCATTTAAACTAATCTGTGTGTAAAAGGGGGTCATTTAGGGAAGGTTAAAGCGGTCTACTTTCAGGCTGAACAGCTTATTCCACAGATTTTATGCACAAAGAAAAATCCAAAGCAATATTACAGCAATAGAGCCAGAAGCTGCATGAATGCCCCATGTATAATACACTGGAGTTCTTGTATTTTAAGGTTGGTAGTTAGAGAAAAAACATGGATTCTACAGTCATCACTTGCATGCTTGGAAATTATAGTGAGTCTAATTTATATCTTGTATAGTTTTAAATGCTTTATAAAAGCAGATAGTGAAAGGAAGCAGGATGAACAACTACCAACTAATCAATAGTGAATGCAGATAAGAAAAAGAAAGGGCATAGTAGACAGCATCTAACTCCATTGGGGCTGGTTGGCTTTGCTTGTTTGGGTTATATCACTGTCACTGGGTTAATCTTTCCCAATGTTTACAGGATGACTCATCTGCCAGAGAAATGCACTTTTTGTTTCTGGCTAGGGCATGATGCCCTCTAAAGGGTCTGAGTCTCACAACATTTGCTACGAATGTTACCAAAAATTAACTGTAATTAATTAGCTGTAAAGGACTTGGGGAGGAAGGTTAGATGCAATTTGACCAATTTAATTATTTATTTTTAGTAACTTCTCTTTCTTTCACATTGTCTTTGGTTGCCTAGTAATTTTTTACCGGCCATCTATGTATATCAGTACATTAATTATTTCATTTACATTATTGACTCTCTAGCCATTATTGTTATTTTAAGAGAGCTCACTCCTCATAAAAATTTGAGAAAATCAGTAACTATAAAAAATAGTCACAGTTTGTTACTAGTGCAAGATTAGAGGCCATATAGAAAAGTTTGTCCCTCAGTTGGCTGCAGTATCCACAATGCTAAATAGGCCATGTTCTACTGAAGTCTTCATAAGGATAATCTGTCTTGAAACATATTGCACAAGATTCTGCATGTAACCACATTATAATGGCTGAAGATACATATAATAATTGCTTTGCCTTTTAATGCAAAGCCATTTAATTTGGGATCAATACTAACCACTTTCTGTCAAACAAAATAACTAAGCTTTACCTGGGCCTAACAAAGTTATCATAGTATAATCAGTATACTAAGAGCCAAGCAGCAGGTTGTCCTCAGATGTCATTTTTATATCTCCTATGTACTGTATCCTTTATAAAATCTTGCTCAAGAGATACAAATACAAAAGGATTTCAAACCACAGTGAATCAGATAAGTGTCTCTTTAACTATTACATGAAGAATTCAGCTTGCAACAGATTCTTTTAGGAATAGTCTGTTGATTTAACTTAAAAAAAATCTTTAAAGCCTAATTCCTCTCATTTTTTCTTCCTTTTTTTTTTTTTTTTTTTTTGTAAATAACGTTTTCTGGATTTTATTAAGTGTGATAACTAATATTCTCCCCCATTTAAAAATTCATTTCAAATTTTAGCTGGACTCCATGACAACCTGGATCCACTTTGGTCTAGATTGACCTCTGAATTATTTCCAGTAATTGGTAAAAATATAACTATATAAAACACAAAACAATTCACTGCTTTCCTTTTTAGTGATAGTACTTTACACGCCAATAACGCCATTCAGTTGAAGATCTCAAAGGTCCTGATTGTGGAACTCTTACTCACAATGGTGAGCATTTACTCGGGTGAATAGAAGTTCCACAATAATTTATAAACAGAGGACTAGATTTAGCTGCCACGGAGACCCAATCTCTGAGCTTTCAGCAGCCAAAAGTCTGGTTAACAAAGAGCTTCCACCTGCATTCTCCCAAAGTGCTCACAATTGAGATGTGCAAATAACTTATTTTTAAGTTCACTGGCAGTTCAAAAAAAATAAAATAAAAATACATTTTGGGTCAACCCAAAAAATGTTTTTCATAATTTGTGACCAATTAAAAGTTCACAAAACATTTTGTTTCAGGTTGAATGAAGAGTTTTGTTTAGATTGTGGGCATTTCTAAGTATTTTTAATAAAAGAAAATAAAATGAAGGGCTAGATTCACCAAATCACCCAGTGTTGCCCTGTCTAGGTGAGTGCCCTAGACCAAGCTATAGAGCCATTATCACTCTCTGACTCACTGCATATTTAATTGTACAGAGTGGAACAGATTCAACAGGAGAGATTCTACAAACACACAAATGCCCTATAACCCAGTACTGAGAGAACCAATCATTTTAAAAAATAATTTGAAACTTTCCTTTCTGTCCATCCCAGATGGGGTGAATCAAGCCCATAAATTAGTAGATCCATCTGACCATTCAATTAATTAGTGAGGTTAAGTTAACTGTAAGTCACAAATTTTAAATACAACCCAGCTGTCTTTACTCCCACTCTATACACTAACCATTTGGCTGTGCTTCCTCCCTCTTTGCCAATAAGCCAAGTGCACTGATAATGTAGTGCTCGCCACACCTCTTAAGACTGCAAAATAAAGAAGAAAAACTAAAAGGAAATAGGAAAAATAGTATTCAGATGAAGGAAGACATCTCTAACTATCATTCAGATTTTAGCCAACATTATATTCTTCTCCCATCAAACTTATCTTTCAAAAAAGCCCAGTATTTGTGAGAATTTCCTTCTTAGTAGAATATCATCATCACTCCCATAACTGCATTGGTCGTTGGGGCACCATCATTGATGAGCAATCAACCAATTGTCTCCACCCCGATGTTTGTGTGTCAGTGCTTGAATCTCCACGAAGTCCATTCCTGTCCACTCTTTTACATTGTCAATTCATCTCTTCTGACTACCTCTTCTTCTCTTCCCCTGCACTGTCCCTTGGAGGATGATCTTGGATAGGCCAGATGATCTTGTTACATGGCTGCACCACTTCAGCTTGCGCGTCTTCACAGTTGTCAGGAGGACTTCATATGACCCAGCGCATTGGGTGATGATGTTGTGGACCTCTTCATTAGTGCCGTGGTCGAAGTAGGAGATGCCCAGGCTTTTATGGAAGCACCTCATCTCTACTACCTGTATTTTCCATTTAAGTTCTGCCGTAAGGGTCCATGTCTCGCACGCATACAGAAAAATGGAGATGACTTATGTGTTCAGCAGTTTCAGTTTGGATTCCAGGAAGATGTTCTTATTCCTCCAAACTGGCTTTTGCTTTGCCACTGCTGCTGCTGTTTGTGCAGTTCTTGCTCGAATTTCTGCCTTGGATCCTTTATCAGTGATGATTGCCCCCAAATACTTGAACTGTTTCACTGTCTCCAGCTCCCTTGTCCACTGACAGTGATATGTGCCTTCTAGGGCATCAGTCATTATGCGCTCCAAGTAGATGTTGAACAGTGTGGGCGAAAGAAGGCAGCCTTGCTGGACTTCAACAGTGGTGTGAAACCACTCTCTGATTGTACCATTGACGAGAACTGCAGTGCTGGCCTTGGCATACAGTTGTTTAATGGTAAGAATAAGCTTACAACCAACATTGTACTTCTTCATGGTTGCCCAGTGAGCTTCATGCCGTACCCTGTCAAATGCCTTCTTGAAGTCAACAAAGACATGGTAGATGTCCTGCTGGTGTTGTAAATACTTCTCACATAGAACACGAAGGTTGAAAATCTGTTCTGTAGAATATGCCTATCAACTTTCAGATAAGCAGTTTAGACTCAGACTTTACGGTCAGAAGGAACCATCCTGATAATCTATTCGGACCTCCTGCACATTGCAGGCCAAAGAACCTCATCCACCCACCCCTGAAATAGACTCCTAACCTCTGGATGAGTTACTGAAGTCCTCAAATCATGGTTTAAAGACATCAAAGTTGCAAGTTTAAACTAGTGTAGATGGTGAATTCTCTGTAAGTGACCCATGTCCCATGCTGTAGAGGAAGGTGAAAACCCCCATGGTCTCTGCCAATCTGACCCGGTGAATATTCATTCCCGACCCCAAATATGGTGATCAGTTAGATCCTGAGCCTGTGGGCAAGACCCACCAAGCAGACACCTGGGAAAGAATTCTCTGTAGTAACTGAGTCCTCCCCATCTAGTGTCCCGTCTCTAGCCATTGTGGATTTTCACTACTGTCAGTCTCCGATGGGCCACATGCCATTGTAGGAGTCCCATCATACTATCAAGTTCAGTCTTGAAGCCAGTTAGATTTTTGTGCCCTCACTGCTTCCCTTGGAAGGCTGTTCCAGAACTTCACTCCTCTGATGGTTAGAAACCTTTGCTGAATTTTGAGATTAAACTTGTTGATGGCCAGTTTATATCAGTTTGTTCTTGTGTCCACATTGGTGCTTAACTTAAATAATTCCTCTCCCACCCTGGTATTTACTGTTCTCTTGTATTTATACAGAACAATCATATCTCTCCTCAGTCTTCTTTTGGTTAGGCTAAATAAGCCAAGCTCTTTGAGTCTCCTGTCATAAGGTAGGTTTTCCATTTCTCGGATCATCATAGTAGCCCTTCTCTGCATCTGTTCCAGTTTGAATTCATCTTTCTTAAACGTGATAGAGCAGAATTACACACAGTATTCCAGATGAGGTCTCACCAGTGCCTTGTATAACGGTACTAACATTTCCCTGTCTCTATTGAAAATACATTACCTGACGAATCCTAGGACTGAATAAGCCTTTTCCACAGCCACATCACTTCGACAGCTCATAGTCATCCTGTGATCAACCAATACATCTAGGTCTTTCACCTCCTCTGTCGCTTCCAACTGATAAGTTCTCAGTTTATAGCAAAAATTCTTGTTGTTAGTCCCTAAATGCATGACCTTGCACTTTGCACTATTAAATTTCATCCCATTTCTATTACTATTACTATTTACAAGGTCATCCAGATTTTCTTGTACGATATCTCAGTCCTTCTCCGTATTGGCTATACCTCCCAACTTTGTGTCATCCGCAAATTTTATTAGCGCACATTCACTTTTTGTACCAAGGTCAGTAATAATAATGTTAAATAAGATTGGTCCCAAGACTGATCCCTGAGGAACTCCACTAGTAACCTCCCTGCAGCCTGACAGATAACCTTTCAGTATGATCCATTGTAGTTTTCCCTTTAACCAGGACCTTATCCACCTTTCAATTCTCATATTAATCCCCATCTTCTCCAATTTAACTAATAATTTCCCATGTGGATAGTAAGTGCCTTACTGAAATCCAGCTAGATTAGATCTAGTGCATTTCCTTTAACTGAAAAATCAGTTATCTTCTCAAAGAAGGAGATCAGGTTGGGCTGTCATGATCCTTTTGTAAAACCATGTTGCATTTTATCCAGATTACTGTTCACCAATATGTCCTTAATTACTTTCTCTTTCAAAATTTGTACCAAGACCTTGCATACAGTTGACGTCAAACTAACAGGCCTGTAGTTTTCTGGATTACTTTTATTCCCTTTCTTAAAAATAGGAACTATATTAGGAACTCTCTAGTCATAGGGTAGGACTCCCAATTTTACAGATTAGTAAAAAATACTTGCTATTGGGCTTGAAATTTCATGTGACAGTTCCTTTAATATTCTTGAATGGAGATTATCTGGTTTAGTGATGTTAAGCTGTTTGAGTTTGACTTTTACCTAGGATGTGGTAATTTCCACATCCGTATCCTTGTTACCATTAGGCACCCTGCCACTACCTCTAAGCTCTTCATTAGCCTCATTAAAAACTGAGGCAAAGTATTTGTTTAGGTGTTGGGCCATGCTTGGATACTGTTTAATCTCTACCCCATCCTCACTGCTTAGTGGTCCCACTTCTTTCCTTGTTTTCTTCTTATTTATATGGCTATAGAACCTTTGACTGTTGGTTTTAATTCCCATTGCAAGGTCCAACTCTGCTTGGCTTTTGGCAGTTCTCACTTTATCCCTATACTTTATGACCACCAAGAGGTAGCATTCCTTGAATTAACTTGTGATCAGTCAAACCAAGATTATCCTCTACAACCAGTTCTTCTATGAGGTCCTCACTACTCACCAATACCAAATCTAAAATGGCATTCCCAACTTGCCTTCTCTAAGCTAAAACAAAACTCTTCCTGAGATAATGTTTTATAAGTATTGAATTTAGTGGGCTAAATTTGCCTTTCATTTCCACAGTGTAAATTTGGGGTAAAGTCATTGAAATCAAATAAAGAAAAATATACATATACAGAAAAGCCAACCTAGAGGGGGGACTGACTGATTATAAATTAATAACATTCTCAACTTCTATAGCACATTCTGTCTGAGAATCTCAATCACTTTACAAATATTATAAAAACAGATTTAACAACATTCCTGTGAGATAGGCATTATTTCATTGTATAAACAGGGAAACTGAGACACAGAAGTTTGGTGAGAAAATTTCTCCAAAAACTTCTCCTTGTAGTCAGTATCATAACCACTATTAACTAGTATAATTCAAATACTATCTACCAGGTGTCCCAATATTATTTTATTTTGCCAGTTTCTCTTACTTTTAGATTGCTCAGAGAAGAATTAGTTAGTTACTTAGCACCCACCGGCAGCCAGCTCCCCCCTCTCCGTCCCCCCAGTGCCTTCTGTCCACCAGTGGCACCGCCAATCTACTCCTCCCCGTCCCTCCCAGTGCCTCCTGCCCATTGCAATCAGCTGTTCCACAGCATGCAGGAGGCGCTTGCGGGGGGAGGGGGGGAGAGAAGTAGTGGGGATGGGGCGTGCGTGGGGAGAGGGCGGAACTGGGCGGGAAGAGGTGGGGTGGGAAGAGGCGGGAAGGGGTGGAAGCTTGGGGAAAAGGGCGAAGTGGGGGCAAGACCTGGGGCAAGGAGGAAGACGACACCTGTGGTTGGAAGTAAAAAAAGTGGTTGTCCAGAGTTCTCTGTTTCTATGCTACTGAACTGGGGAGTCCTGCCAAGGTACCTTATAGGTGATCTCCATATTAGGGCTTGGTATACTGCCCATTAGCCTGTGTGTCATCACCTGAATTTTTTCATAGTCAGCTACTGGCATTTATTTTATCTGAGGTTACAAGGATGTTTGAAGTATTATGCAGTAGCTTACAATAGGTTTGTTAAGATCCTGGGAGAAAGTGAGCAGAGGGTGCATTCTTGTGGTCACTTATGTTTTAATAAGCATTCTCCACAAACCTTGACAAAGGCTTGTGTCAACATAAGTTTTATTGTTTTGATTTTTCTTGAAAAAGTTCCCTTAAACTTAATTCAAGATTGTAGAGAATTAATAATTCCTCAGCTGTTACATTTTTCACTTGGTTGGTGCTCCTAGATGTCAGGTGGAGGGCATTAAAGTCTGTGCCTACCTTTGAAAACCCTTCATTTCATACGGTGAGAAACATAAATCCCCTGCAGATCCATATTATTGTAGTACAAAGTTCTTGCAATTTCCCTTTTCATGGCAATACATTACTGCAACACCGTATGTGTTCCTTAAATCACTGCTTTCTGCATTAACAGCCATGACTACAAGTTTACACTTCATTGGTTTCTTTTTGAGCTGGCAACAATGCTTTAAGTTAGTTATAATGGAAGAATTTTAGTGTTGGCATTGGTCCAAAACAATCAAAAGAGGCATGATCTTTTCAGTGACAATGAAGGGTAAATTCAGTATAGTCTATTCAGGTATTTCTACACTGGCAGAGTTACAGTGCCAGCAGTTACAGCACCGCTCAGAGAGCACTGAAGGGAAACCGCTGTTGTGTGTTCATACTGACAGCTGCCTGCACAATAGCGTGTTCACACTTGCAGCGGTATTCAGAGTGGTGCTATCCCACAGAGCATCTCTTCCTTTTCTACCGCTAAGAGTTGTGAGAAGGCAGAGGGGGTCATGGGGCATCCCGGGTCCTGTCCCAATGCCCCGTGATGCATTGCTTTGCATCCCAGCAATCCCTGTGCTTCTGTCCGCATTTGGTGCCATCTTTCAACGGTGTGTGTACTGCATGCTCTGCCTCTTCGGTCTGCAGGAATGGAGCCTGAACTGTTGACCAGTATGTTGCTCTCTCTGCAGGGCCGGCGCAACCCAATAGGCGACCTAGGCGGTCGCCTAGGGCACTGCTATTTGGGGGGTGCCGGCGCCCCGGCAGTCCGCGGAATTTTGGGGGCGGGACCTTCCGCCGCCGCTGTCGGGGGCGGCATTTTGGGGGCGGGACCTTCCACCGCCTAGGGCGCCGGAAAAGCTGGAGGCGCTCCTGTCTCTCTGACTAACATGTCATGAGTGGCAGTGGAGTTATTCCTTAAACTACAAAGGCAAGAGGAGTATGACATTGATCTCACCACGTGTAGTAGCTATGACACAATATAGCTTGTGGCATTCACAGAGGTGCTAACCACAGTGGAACGCCACTTTTGGGCGGAAACAAGCACTGAGTGGTGGGATCACATCGTCATGAATGTCTGGGATGATGAGCAGTGGCTGCAGAACTTTTGGATGAGGAAAGCTACTTTCATGGAACTGTGTGATGAGCTCACCCCAGCCCTGCAGCATAAGGACACGAGAATGAGAGCTGCCCTGCCATTGGAGAAGCATGTGGTGATTGCACTGTGGAAGTTGGCTACTCCAGACTGCTACCGATCAGTCGCCAATCAGTTTGGAGTGGGAAAGTCAGTGGTTGGATGCGTGTTAATGGAAATGTGCAGGGCAATTAATTGCTGCTCTGAAAGACCGGGACTCTGGGCAACGTGCGTGACATTGTGGATGGCTTTGCACAAATGGGCTTCCGTAACTGCAGAGGGGCGATAGATGGCACGCATATTCCAATTCTGGCACCAGACCACATATCCATCGAGTACACTAATCGGAAGGGGTATTTCTCAATGGTTCTCCAGGTGCTTGTGGATCACCGTGGGCATTTCACAGACATTAACGCAGGCTGGTCCAGAAAGGTGCATGATGCATACATCTTTCGGAACACTGGTCTGTTCAGGAAGCTGCAAGAAGGGACTTTCTTCCCAGACCAAAATATCACTGTAGGGGCAGTTGAAATGCCCAGTGTGATCCTGGGAGACCCTGCCTACCCCTTTATGCCATGGCTTATGATGCCATACACGGGACAAGTTGACAGCAACAAGGAGCGGTTTAACAACAGGCTGAGCAAGTGCAGAATGACTGTAGTGTGCTTTTGGCCATTTAAAGGCCTGCTGGTGCTACCTATATGGGAAGTTGGACTTGGCCAATGACAATATACCTGTGCTTGTAGCTGCATGCTGTACGGTCCATAATATTTGTGAAGGGAAGGGTGAAAGCTTCACTCAGGGCTGGACCGCTGAGTCTCAGCGCCTGGAGGCTGAATTTGAACAGCCAAAGACCAGGACTATTAGAGGGGTGCAGCGCATGGCCGTAAGGATGAGGGATGCCTTGAGGCAGTCATTTGAAGCTGAAAGCCACTAATATTTGTTGCTATGCTCGGGAGTGCAGTGCTTGTAATGCTAGGAGGTGATTGTGATTGGTGCAGATAATGCAATATGAAGGTTTAAGATAATTGTCTATTGCTTTTCAGGGCTCTGTTTGCTTTCAATTAATAGAATAAAGATTGCTTTCAATCCTTGTACGATAATCCTTCCGAAGCTCCTTCATTTTGACCCTGCACTGCAGTGTGTCCCGATCATGGCCCCTTTCTGTCATGCATCATGAAATCTGTCTGTAGGTATCATAATTCCAATGGCTGGAGCGCAGCTGGGACTGGACAGCCTCCTCTCCCCAAATGTTGATGAGGTCCAGCAGCTCGGCATTGCTCTAAGCAGGGGATCGCCTGGTGCGTGGAGCGGGTATGGCCACCTGGAAAGATGCTCTCACACCACTGGACGCATCACCGAGCAAACAAGAAGGGGACTTTCAAAATTCCAAAGGAATTTACGGGGGGGGATTATGGTTGGTCACCTGAGGGCAGGGGAGTAGAGTTCAAACCGATGACCAGAGAGGCAAGAACAGGCATTGTGGGACACCTCTTGGAGGCCAATAGTAGCACTGTAATTGACCATGGTGCCTACACTGGCACCACGGCGCTGTACCCCTGGCACAGAAAGCTGTATGCCTCTCGTCGGGGTGTCTTTTTTTTTTAAAAGAGCTGCAACTGCGCAGTTTCTGCGCACTAAGTGGCTTGGCAGTGTGTACACACTGGGAGTTACAACACAGAAAGCTGCTTTACTGGGCAGAAACTTGACAGTGTAGACAGGGCCTTTGTGAATGGAACGGTGAAAGTCATAGGTCAGATTCTAATGTCATTTAGAGTGGGGTAAATCTAGAGTAGCATTGACTTCAAAATGTCACCCAATATTGGGGAGGAAAATCTTAAAGAAATTATTTTTTTTTAAAAAGAGAGATGCACTTGAAGTTCTTTTTTCTAGAAGTTCACAGTCAGATTCCTAGCTTAAGTAGAAATTGAAGCCAGTCTCTCCCCAAGCTCCTATTCCTTTGAATCAGTTGTCAGTTCTGCATCATCAGGAAAAAGTGTATAAACTTGGAAATAAAAATTCTGTGAGATTTTTATAATAGCAAACTACTCAAAATCAAAACTTTTCCATTTTTTTTTGTCAAATGCAAGATTGTGTGTGCACATGCACACACGAGAAAAGCACTTTCATATGGTACACACTCTGTTTTTTAAATTAAAGTATCTCTTTCCAAGCAAAAATAAGTTACTTTTTGTTAGTGAAGATGAAAATCACATAAGAAAAACTGGGGGGTTTTGCAAGTTTTTTTTTCAAAAATGGCTATTGAAATTGTGAGTAAAATATTCAGAAGGTGTGAAATTACCTGAGACAAAATTACAAACATTTTTGAAATTCTACCAAATAAAAGCTATACATTTCATACAGGTCTATTTGGAAGCTATTGCAACAGAAAGAGGAATACCTCAACAGCAGCTAAAAACATTTCACCTAACTCTATGATTGGGACAACATAATATGAAGCCAGTAATAAACTCCCCAAAATGATATATATGGGAGGCACACAGTAATACTGAGGTCTAGTACATATAATACTAAAAACACATATACCTGCCTTTAAACTTACAAGAGGGTGGGACAGTTTTTTGTTTAAAACAATATATAAATATATGCATTAACAATACACATGTGTTGGACCATCAGTAACTACACCTCTACGCCGATATAATGCGACCCGATATAACACGAGTTCGGATATAACGCAGTAAAGCAGCGCACCGGGGGGGGGGGGCAGGGCTGCGCACTCCGGTGGATCAAAGCATGTTCGATATAACACGGTTTCACCTAATACACAGTAAGATTTTTTGGCTCCCGAGGACAGCGTTATATCGGGGTAGCGGTGTATTGTGTTTCAGAATAATCACAGATAATGGAAGATTCTTGAACCTAGCCAATACTTACCCAAACACAGTTTAAAATGACTATTGTAAATGCAGTTTAAGGCCCTGTTCAACAAGGTAATTCATCATGAGCATAACTTTAAGCACATGAGTAATCCCATGGAATTAATCAAATGTTTAAGGAGACAAGATGGGTGAGAATCTCTTATTGGACCAACTCTATTGAATGTTTATGTTAGCCCTGTGGTATATAATCTCCCTGAACTAGGACTTATAATGAGATGTAAGTAGAAGTGGCAAAGGGCTTTTATTGAGGAACGGAACTGAACTAAATGGTTCAGTAGAAAGTATGTTTTTAATGGAGTTTTGGAAGACAGAAGTTCTGTTTTGTGAAAGACTAAAATTTTTGGCTTCATTTTGAATCTGAAAAAAAACTAACTTTGAAATTCTCCAAAGGGAAATTCTAAAAATCTTCTGTTTCAGGTAATTCTAAGCACTTTTAAAGAAAATTATTTTGGGTTTTTTGTATCGTATTATAATACATACTATACAAAATATTCTTTAAAACAAAGTCATTTCCAAATTAAAAAATCAAAATGTATTGTCCTGAAAGTATTGAAAGGGATGTTTTGAGACATTGTCAGAACTCTCCTCTCCCCCCTCCCCCGCCCCCCAGACAAAATTGTGGCAAGATCTAGTCTATTTGAAAGTATTTAGATTTCAACAGAACTACACATTCCAATGGAATATGGTTCTGTCAACATTTTTCCAGGAAGCTCTAGCTTTTAACCAAATGGAAAGGGGTAGCCTATTGTTTTCTTCTTCCTACTATGTAACTTCCATGTTGGTTTTAGTAATGTGTCATCTGTTGAGATCTGTATTGACCACTGAACATTCAAAAAGCGTAGCAAAATAATGCTCTGACCCAGCCCCGTCTTTTCTCTGGGTTTTTAAGACCTTTCCCTGGAAGGAATTGGAGACTTCTCCCCAAGGATGTCAGCCTCACAGTTTGTGTGACACTGGCATAATAAAATGCATTACTAATATTGGGCCCAATTGTGAAGTTCTTATTCATTTTTTCATCTGGACAAAAATCTGAGTAAGGACTTCAGGTTTTGGCCCATTGACATTAAAATATGCTATATATTTCTCAGATTATTTCTTCACCAAATGCTGCAGAAGGTAAATGAGTGAAAATTCTTTAAGACATAACTGGTAATAGCAGTAATATTTCAAGTAGTGTTCCACAGTTTTTGTAAATACTGTAGCTGTTTTAATCCATTTTCATTTAGGTCTCAAGGAAAATAATGGCAACAATTAATGTTTTTAATAACTAAAAAGCATAAAAAGCATCTTGGTCCTTCTAGAGTAAGCAGGGGGCTGGACTTGATGACCTTCCAGGGTCCCTTCCAGTTCTATGAGATAGGTATATCTCCATATTAAAAATATAAGTAATTTGAAAACTATGGACCAACATTTTAATAAAGGGCACAACAGGTGCAGACACAAATGCATGCTTTTGCAGGAAAATGCTGCTTTTGTGGGTGCTACATGTACATGAACATTTCGGCTATCATGCCTGTTGTATCATCCTTTATTAGTTTTGCCCAAAATGTTAAATTCTCATGCGTGGATATATCCTTTTGTTTACAGCAAAATATCCTTTTGTTTACAGAAAAATCTTTTTTTAAGTTTGCTGCTCCAAAAAATATATGCTATTGAGTTTTATGAATATCCCAGAACCACATAGTGAATTGGTTCTTTCTATTTAGTCCCAGACCATCTGTTAGCAAACAACTACTGCATATCATATAGAGTAATACAGTTTGAAACGGCTGAAAATTGCTATCACGGCACCATAGATCTGTTAATTAAATGTATTATTGCTTTCTTGTATGTTTGCTTGAAGAGGTTCTGGAATGTCCAGAGGATAGAAACTGTGGTGTTGAATGTTCTGTTATTGCTGCTTTTTAGATGTTCATGCTGCTCCAGTGGAGCAAAACTGGATGTGTCACTGATATTAATGTCATTTATAATTTTGCATACAAATTTATGCTTTTATGAGACTTTTTCATTAGGCAGAACTACATTATAACATTTTATTCAGTTATATTCCCAATATTGAAAGGCAATAGAATATATTGCACAGGACTGACAAATTTATAGTGGACTGATTTATATATGCAATATATTTAGATTCAGTGTATCACTTATAACTTTGCACATACAGTTGTGCTTTTATACTTTTTTTATTCATCTTTATTATATTATACCATTCTATTCAGCAGTATATCTAGGATTGTAAGGTATAGGACTACACTGCATAAGTCTGATTTAGACATGCAGGGCTTGTTTCTCTTCTCTCACACCTCTGAAAACTGGTGTAAAGTTGAGGAAATTTATTATATATTAATAGCCTGACTTCACGTTTTTTCCTGCTAGTCTCCAGCTCTTATACAGCTCATTGACACAAGAATAGGAATTAAATTTATACTCTGCCATATGAAAATACTGAGCACCATTAGAATAATCCAGGAGAGGAAGAGTTCATCATTGTGTCAGAAGAATCTTGCCATTTTCTATCTCCTTTAATTGCTGCTTCCAGGTCCATTACCCATACAAGTTACAAATTTTCCTTTCACCACTCCCAGGTGGTTTCTCCTGACTGATATGACCTACAAACTGTTCCTGAATTAAAGCAAGAAAGCTCTGTCTGCTAGGTAAAAAACTTTGAAAATGTTACTATCACAGTTTTGTACTTGGGTCCAGGTCTTACTTGGGGTTAGTGATGGAAAAGGCAACTAAGTGAAGATTCTGGTATTGCCCTTCAAGGAGTGGTGCTTTCTAGATTGTTGGGTATTTGAGGAAGAATGTCAAAAGCTTTGGTCTAGTTTCAAGAATTATCCAAAAATTTGGATGTTTGACTGCAGTTTATTCAAACTGTCCCATTCTTTTGGGCTTCCCTTACTTTTCCTCTCATTATCCCCTCCCTCTTCAACAGCCATCTGACTCCCCCTTCCCTTGTATGGCCTACCAATTTCTCCTGGTTCTCCCACCCTCCCCCCAAACTTTCAATAGGAATTTTCCCCCTCTTTCTTCTCTATGACCTTTCCAATAGCCTACAGCTTCTGACACACCCCATGATCCTTCTTCATGGCACAACAATTGATGATGACTATATCAGAAATATTGTTACAGTGCTGCAATTAAAGGCATTGATTCTCTTCTCTGTCTGAGCACTGCCTGGATGGAGGAGTTGAAAGGAAGGTGGTTGTAGATAGTTATTTGCTGACAATAGAATGGTGAGATTCAGGAATCTGGAGTTCCATTCTAGGATCTGGAGGGGAGTAAGCATAGATTCTTCTGTCTTGTCCCCTCTCTCCCACCCCAGGATCCTTGTCCCAGCCGCAGTCTCCTAACTGAATACTTCTCATTTCAGTCCAGTTTCTTTACCCAGCCAGTCCTATTCTCCCCTTCAGATCACTTTTAGTCTCAATCTCCCCCACTAGTCCTAATTTCTCCTCCTCCTCACTTTGTGTTTTTGCATAATCAGTCCCAGTTCCTCCATCCCAGCTCTTCATCCTACCTGCCATGACGCCCAGTCCAGCCTCCCCTCCACCCATCCAGCTCCCAATCCCAGCCTTCTCTCCCACTTCTTGCCCAGCTAGTCAGTTTCTTTCACCCCCTGAACTCATCCCAGTCTCACCAGACTCCTTGATCCAGTCTAGCTTTTGTCTCTTCTGCATTCAGATCATCTAGCTACTTCCTTCACGCTGCCTGGTTGCCAGGGAGGGTGACGGAGGGGGCACTGATAGCACAAGACAGATTGTCTCTTAGTTTTAGGGCCTGGCTAGGTGTGGTGTTTAGATGTTGCTTGTAATGTAATACTGGGAACACTGGCTGTTGGGAGTCTGAAAGGACAGGAAACAGGAAGGAGGGGGGAGGAGTTGAGGAGGCAGAGTGAGAGTTACAGAGGGTGCAGCAGCAGCTTTCCACTTTAAAAATAAAGTCCTGTTGAAGTTTGTTAGTATATTGCCTGGTTGATAGAACACTAGGGTCAGCCATTACAGGGGAAGTTTGATCCCCCTACCCCCACACCACCAGTAGTCCTGGAGAGACCATAATCAGTTGCTCTATGGAGATGGCAAATTAACCGTCTGAACACAAATAGGAGCTGTGAGGAAATAAAGAATACTTACCAAGGACAGATGCTTCTGAGATTTTAGCTGCTAATATCAAAGTCCCTACTGAGCATGTGGGAACTGCCTCCCCCTCCCCCCGCCCCAACACTCATAACTTGGCTAGGGTGGTTACCATTTCAAAAGGCAAAAGTGGGACACATGCAGGAGCCCCGACCCTCTGTGATCCTGCCCCCAGCCTCTCCTCTTCTCTCCAAGGCCCTTTCCCCAGCCAGGCCAGAAACTGGAGCTGGGCCTTGGTAAGATCTGACCAGGGAGCCTGGGCCACTGTGCAAAGGTAGAGGGCCCGGGGTAGGTAGAGGATCCGGGGTTCCCCACAGCAGCCTGGGCTCCCTGGACGGCTTTTACTACTGCCTGGCTCTGATTTCTTGGGAAAAATACATTGTTTTGCCTGACCCTCATTCTTATAAACAACTGAACCAATCTGACTAAATTTTCAGAAAAATACAGCCTGAGGCAGACACCCAGCATGGAAATTTATAGTCCAAAGGGTTAAAGTTTGGCAAAGTTATAAGCAACTTAAAACAGGGTCTTATAATGAGATATGTCAGTCTAACTTAATTGGTGCTTTCAGTCCCATCTATAATATAATTACAACACTCCGTTTTTTATATTTTCCACATCAACAAACTTTTCAATAATACATGTCACTCAGCCAGAGCCCAAGATATGTAGGGCTAGTCTCTAGTCAGTGTCCAACTTAAGGATTGTCTCACTGCTGCTTTCTCTGAAACTACCTGAATCCATCATGGAAGATGGCAGAAAATATTAACATATGTCTAGGATAGATTAAGAACAAAAAAAAAAATCTAAGCAGTGCACACTTAAGACAGAACATTAGACCTGCACTGCACAATGGCGACCCAACTTCCAATATTGAAACACTGATTAATGATTGTAGAACACTAGAAAAGTCCCTTAATATCCTGCCAGTCCCTCCTCCCCCCGTAAGCAGGTTGTTTGTGTTAACTGAATGGAAAAGAGTACCTATAAGAAAAGCACAACAAATTATTACTTGGTTACATAGAAATATAAATGTTTTGTACTGAGCCAGATCCAAGGTACATCTAATGATCTCAACTTAACCTAAATAATGTTTTCATTTGCAAATGCTGCTCCCTCACTACTCACTCTTATCCAGATCATTAATAAATATATTAAGCAAAATGGGACCTAGTATAGAACCTTTAGTCATCCTGCTGTTTACCTTTTGTCGTGATGAAAATGAGTGTTAATTCCTACTCTTTTATTCCAGTTTTTGATCCAGGACAATACGTTGCCTCTCAATCCATGACTGTTTCTTTAATAACCTCTTGTGAGAGACCTTGTGAAAGGCCTTTTGAAAGTCTAAATTGTATCAACCAGTTCTCCCTTTACCACTGAAATTACTTTGTTTTATGCCAAGGAAAACAAAGATGTTGATAAACCTTTTGTTCTCTAATGTAATTGGATCCATATTGTTAATTGTCTTTCCTTCATTAATAAGGCTGAGATGGATTTTTGAAAAGCTATGCAAATTAGTATTTTATTCAAAGTATATCCATTGAGATCTTATAAATAATGCTTCTACTTTGGACTTACCAATATTTTTATTCTTCCCTAGCCATACAACAATAAAATATTATAGATGCATCATTAAATCCCTGACACTCTCCTTCTTTGAGGGCGTTTATGTAGGGATGGCTGAAAAATTTTTGTTGAAAAACCCAACTCCAGATGATTTTTGTGTCAAAAAGCCAAATGCTTGAAAACTGAACTTTCCATTCCAAAAGACCACTGCTGTGCTCCATAGGAACTGTAGTTTGGTTTCCTCATGTCTTCATTTTCTGCTATTGGCTTGACTCCCCAGATGGACCTCATCATGGGAAGTGTAATCTGACCAAAGAGCTCAGTTGCAGAGGTGAGTTGCAGCATGAAGCACCTGAAGTAAAATTCCAAGGCGGCACCACAATGGCCTTTCAGAATTGAATTATTTTGGGGTTTGGTTTTTTTGCTGTTTTTTTTCTTTTTTGTTTACTTT
Organism: Platysternon megacephalum; assembly: GCA_003942145.1. Lineage (NCBI taxonomy): Eukaryota > Metazoa > Chordata > Testudines > Platysternidae > Platysternon > Platysternon megacephalum. Next base: position 33,956,038 of record QXTE01000001.1, on the reverse strand, counting down.
ATTGTGGGTGAAGGAGGAGGAATCTGACCAGCTCTTTGTAGGTGAGAAGGTGGTATTTCTTTTACCTCTGAAAAATCTTTATTTTTGTTTGGTTTTGAAATAACTTGAGTATATATTTGGCAATACTGAATTATGACTGACAGTAAAAATGAAACATAGAGGTTGAAAACCTGATCATCTTCACCCCAGTTGAAACTCTCATGGATGTTAGTGAAGCCAGACTATGTTTTAATCAAAACTAAATCATTACTAGATCCAAGCAGATTATTCAAAATGACTAATTTATTCTTCAAATTTAACCCTCCTCCATTTACAAATTGTTCGGAGTGAGGAAATTCTCAGATTATTTGTAAATTTCTTCAGTGAATAATTGTTGATCTTCAGATTGTTCAAACAAGTGCAGGTTGGTTAGTTATGCATATCCCATGGCAGTTTGTCTCCTGACTAAATGATTTACATATTTAACCAACATAGCAAGATTGTTACAGTTGAATATAGAATTTGATTTTGTTGATATTTTTGAGCAATTCATGCTTAAAATATGCACACTAGTAAATCTTGAACACGCAAATGCTTTCATAATGTGAACATGACAGTCTTGTGAATTTGGTCAAATCAAAATTTGTTTTAGAATTTGAATATTTGTACATTTTTTCCACTACTCCATCAGCTCTAGTATTCACACTGTATTAGTCTACCAGTTTTCAACTTTGTCTTGCTACAAAAGTATTTCTGAATTTAAGAAACATTACCATTCTTAAGAATAAATCAGTATAATGCATTTTAAACCACTGTAGGCAGTTGCAATCCTCTCTTATCCTTCAATTCAAAGCCCAATGTCAGTCACTGGATGGATATTCTTTAAATGCTTCCAACTATTTTGCTTACCAGATGTGATAGCAGAATACCTGTTAACTAATTATACCACAGATAGTAGAAACCACTATTTATAATTGCGTGAGATCATATTTAAGATCTACAAATTCACAGCTGAGGCTGATAAAGCAAAATCTACAGAGACAGAACCTACATGTAAAGAACTTGTTATAAGATCTGTTCTGTGAGCTATGTTTAGTGAGTGAGAAAACAAGTCTAAAACTTATTTTGTGACATGAAAAATGAATAAGAGCTTAATTTTGGGGCATAAGTTACATAGTGTAATTTTTGATCAAATATTATATACAACATATGTAAAATAAACATCTGTTTAAGTTTGGGGTATTTTTAAATAGCTCAAACTCACTATATAAGAACTATGACAGAGCCAATATTGGTTACACTGGTTAATTAAAGAGTTTACCTGTGTTAAGATGTAGCTGCAATTCTCAGACTGTTTCACCTAGGGAAACTGCATCACTGCCTCAAATCTTAGGTGAAAAAGTTCAACTACCAAATTAATAAGCACTGTTACAAATTAAAGAAAAACCATACATGCTGTACCTATGCAGAACTTCCAGCACTGTGATAATTTCCCTACAGTGTTCAAACTGCACCAGAGTGTGGCAGCAAATTGAGAGAACAATCATTTTCAGCATCTACATTTGTTTAGAATTAATAGCTTAGAAATATAATGCACTCCTCCAATATACAGGCCTGGTCCTGCTCCCACTGAAACCAGTGGTAAAAGTCCAGGTCAGGAAAAAACTACCCTTTTAGAAAACAGCAATGGAATATAATTTGATCTCCCACATTGAAATCAATAGTTATTTTGGATTTACATTAGCGTAGCTGAGATCATACACTGGACCAAGGTTTCGTATTAACCTGCTATCATAAAAAAGCATGCATAATTTCATTCAGACAGCAAATACTGGAGAAATGAAATAGGCTGGCTGGGCAAGATGGCAATGCCTTTCTAGGGACACACTTTTATTGACTAATGGAAGAATGGATGATGTGCCCTGTGAATAGTTATTAAGATTTATCTTTCATCCTCCACTGCATATTTTTATCAACTGAAAATGAGAAGCCGGGTATTGTGGTGAGGATAGGTTGTGTGGAAAACACAGCACTGTGTAAATAGTCTTTAATTTTGCATTTTACTGACAGAGCACAATTTAGGACTGTTTGATGCAGTCCAACAATTTGCTGAAGACAGAGAGCAACTGAACATAATGCACAACCAATTTCAAGTGCAAACAAATATTCCAGATTTAAAAAAGGCAGAAATGGCCTGGTTTGACTGGATTAAATTTTCTTGAGAATGCCAACACTGAATTTACCAGGATTTTGACTCTTGCTGTATGTAACCATCACAACATATGCAAATATGCTTTGGAAGCATGAGCAGAGATTAGATCAGCATTAAAAAGCTAAGGCCCTGTTTCAGAAAAACACTTATGCACATGCTTTAATGTTAAGCATGTGCTAATGTGCTTTGCTGAATCTGAGTTTAGGTGAACAAAGTAAGTCTCAAGGAGAGAGTTGAGGGAATTGAGTTTGCTTGGCACATAATGACGCCATTAGAAGTGTAGCATGCAGCTTTGGTTAAGGCACAAAGTTGGGATTGGAAGGAGACAATGGGAGCACTAAAGAGAGGACAGGCAGAGTGTGCAGTGCAATATAGGAGTAAAGAAGAGTGCTAAAATGTTGGTAGGGAGGGAACAGTCTGATGTTGGCAGATTAGGTGCCCGTTCATGTCCAGGCCTTAGTTGAATACTGACAAATGCATAGCGGGAAATCGGTCTGGCTCACCTGTGTGTTATTGTTAAAATAAGTATTAGATTTATAAAAATGTATTTGATGTTTAGGCTCTATGAAATGCTTGTAAATTGCTGCATGCATTAATCTCGCTTACTTTATAACATGGGATACAGATGTTGTAATATTTAAGTGTTTGCTTTGTAACTATAAAAGTGTTTGCTCTAAAACTATAAACCTCAGTCAGGAGAGAAGCATTACCAAATGTGACAAGCTAGTTTACCACAAGAGGTGTCATCTCCTGCCCCCCCCCCCGCCCCCCCCCAAAAAAGGCCTATAGACACCAGACAAGCCATTGTGGACTATCAGTGGACAAAACACTGGAAGCCAGTTACAGTCAACGTAAGCAATGCAGTGTCTACATTGACACTGTATCAACCTAGTTACATCAGCTGTGACTCTGCACTGCTCGGGAAGCTGGTGTTACTAAATCGCCGTAGAGAGGCACTTACATTGGCAGGAGCCAAATTTAAGTGAAGAAACTTCCACAGCTAGGTTGATGCAAAGCAGCTTACATTGAACTAACCCTGTAGCATAGAGCAGGCCTCAGTGTCTGAGCATAGGGATACATACAGATAACACTGCCATTTCACTGCAATGGACAACTGTCAGTATGTTTTGAGCTCATGGGGCACCACTCAACAGGGCAAAGTTAAAGTTGTATGGGCGTGTACCTTGTCTCTGTATGTCCTTGTTTTCAGAGTCTTACCGAACTTGATATTCTGGAAGGGCACGTGCTATAGCCAAGTAGCCTTTACGCTGCAATAACACAGTTTTTTGTGGGATTTTTTTTGTTTTTGCCATTTAATTTCCTAGGGTTTTTTTTAAACAGAAAATTTGATGTTGTTGAGTGAGTGGTCATGTAGGCAATTGTAATTATCACACAGGTGTGCAGTTCAGATACTCCGGTAACGGTAATACCTAGTGCTTTTCATTAGTACATCTCAAAGAGTGGGATGTCATTTTTCCCCATATAGAGACAGGGAAACTAAGGTACAGAGAAGTAAAGTGACTTGGCTGAAGTCACAGCAGGCCAGTGGCAGCACTGGGAATAGAGCCTAGGTTTTCATCTTTCTCCACTAGGCCACACTGTTGCTATGTGATTCCTAACTACCCCCGGGTACTCTTTATTGTAGTGGAATGGGGGTAATGACCATGCTTGAAAATGACTAGAGAGCTGGTGCCAGAGCTATCTCAGACATAGTCTGTGCGCCAAGAACTCTACATGGTAGTTACAGTAACTTTAAGAGTGTGAAAGACAGAAGCATCTCTCTCCTCTCCCCACCACCATTCCCCATAACATATAGCCTCCCTCACCCCATTTCCAGCTCACCCGCCTCTTCCCATCCAATTAAGTCATTAGTGCATTAGAATGAGGTGTGAGCATTCTCCCTCACTGGAGCTGGAGAGCATCAAGCATGCCCATTCTCAATTCCTCATCCCTGTGTAAGTAGTGTGTTCTTGGTGCTTACTCCCAGTATGCCTGTTCTCAGCTTCACATACAGAGAAGCAGTGCTTCCCCAGATCCTGCCATACACACAGGGGTGGGGAGAGGCGCTCAGATGTGCACAGAAGGGCATGTCCCAGCTCATATAAGCAGGGCAAGGATGAAGGGTGTCAGCTCCACAGGGGCTAGAGGTCCCCAGATCCTGGCACATACACAAGAGGGGATATGGGACTTACACACACCTCTCCCCCTATTCTTCCCTGGTCCCCCCTCACTCAGCCCAAATACCCTTTCCCAGTGTTCCTCCCATCCCCTCCCACCCCACTCCACCTAGCTCCCACCCCCATCATCACCACTCCTTCCCTATCACCAACCTCCCAGATCCTCTCCAACACACCCCTCCCTACTTATCCTCCTCCCCTCATTGCATCCCAAACCACTCCTCCCTGTTCCCACCTGATCTTCCACACAATCTCCCTCCCCTCCCCATGAGTATTTGCATGTGTAACTTATTTTCTTTTGAAAAACAGTTTCAGTGCTTTCTGAATATTCTGCTGTACTCTGAATTCCTCAAAGATAAAAAAAAATCATACTCTTGACAGAGGCAAATTGTAGCAAGATGCCTTCTTTCATAATTTCATATTTCTGTTTAGGGTTGCATTTGAACTCAGTGTCTTGATCTGGTCTAGGGTGACCAGATGTCCCGATTTTATAGGGACAGTCCGGATTTTTGGGTCTTTTTCTTATATAGGCTCCTATTACCCCCCACCCCCTGTCCCGATTTTTCACATTTGCTGTCTGGTCACCCTAATCTGGTCCATACCTTAAAAATTAGTGACCTAGTCGGCGATTCTCAAAACTTCATTGCACCACGACCCCCTTCTGACAACAAAAATTACTACATGACCCCAGGAGGGGAGACCGAAGCCTGAGACTGTCTGAGCCAGGGCCGGCTGCAGGCACCAGCCCAGCAAGCAGGTGCTTGGGGCGGCCAATGGAGGGATGCAGCACGTCCGGCTCTTCGGCGGCAATTCGGCGGCGGGTCCCTCGCTCCCTCTTGGAGTGAAAGACCAGCCACCGAATTGCCGCCGAAGATTGAAGCGGCGACGGTGGAGCTGCCACAGATCGCGATCGCGGCTTTTTTCTTTCTTTTCTTTTTTTCTTTTTGATGCTTGGGGCGGCAAAAACCCTGGAGCCGGTCCTGGTCTGAGCTCTGCCGTCCCGGGAAGGGGAGACCAAAGTCAAAGCCCAAAGGCTTCAGCCCCAAGTGGGGAGCCTGTAACCTGAGCCCTACCACCCAGGACTGAAGCCCTCAGGCTTTGGCCCCGGGCGGTGGGGCTTGAGCTTGGGCTTCGGCCTCCAGCAAGTCTAATGCCAGTGCTGGCGACCCCATTAAAATGGAGTTGTGACCCACTTTGGGGTCCCGACCCACAGTTTGAGAACCGCTAACCTAGCTACATCACTCAGGGCTGTGAAAAATGTTGCACCTGGAGCACTTACTTAGGTTGACTAAACCCCCAGTGTAGTCTACCTCTCAGAGAAGGGGCTTAACTACATGGATGGAATACCCCCTTCCCTCGGTGTAAGAATTGTCTACACCACAGTGGCACATCTTCAGTGCTGTAGCTGTGCTGCTGTAGCCATTGTCATATAGACATGGCCTGGATGGTGTTTAGGGTCAATGGGTGTAACATTCCTCCTTGAGCTATTTGGATCCTGAGAGTCATAGCTAGGTTTCACATTTGAGCTTTAGAACCGCTTGGTGTGTCTCTAAGTGGAGAACCAAACTCTTCAGCTAATAAAGTTATACTTTGACTTCCCCAAAAAGGCTAATGCGGAGTGTGCACTCTGTTGGGATAACTCTCAAGCATTTGAGACCCTGATGTGATATCACATCACACCTGGTTTGATCTCTACCTGTGCACAAAAAAGTTCCAAAACATGTCAACTTTAAGAAAAGCTGTTTGTTTTCTTGGGGGGCAGATTGTATTTTGGGTCCAAATTTGGTTAAATGGGTCCAAATTTGGATCAGTAATCAAATCCTACACCCCTATGAGGCACAACAAATTTCAAGGCAATCAAAATAATCCCACATATTTTAGAGCACTTACAGGAGTCAAGCTTTAAACTAACAACAAAAAACACTGTCTTAACCTTAACTATAGCAGAACTGGCACTCTTCTATAATATACTTCCCAGATTTCAGATGTTCTATTTGTGTCTTCTACAGTGCTAAGTACATTTCCTGTGTCTAACAGATAACATTCTATACAGAAAGAGAATACATGATATTGTGGCATCTTTTCCAGGCATGAGCCTGGGATGGCTGCATTTCTCAAACTTGACACAGCTCAAGCTCATGTTGGCTCCTACTTGATCTGAACTGCTTTTGTCCTTCACATCTTCTCAGTGTTGTTTGAGGGGCTCATAAGTACTTTGACAAGAAGAGACAGTCATGTACATTTTCTTAGGAAAAAATCATGTGGCCATTGCAATCAGATAGTCTTCCCATTATTTGATATTGCTAAACATTAATACTAGTTTTCATTAGCTTTATCTAAAGTGTTAACTAAACAGAAACAAGAATGTCCCATCTAGCTATTACAAGGAGTCCCAGGAAAAAAAAATTTTTTTACAGATGCAATGTCTGACAGAGCAGCTGATGAAACAGCAACCTCCTGTGGTGAAAAAAAAGTAGAAATAATGAGGAGAAATTCTCATGAGGTGGGCAGGAAGTCTTGTTTGCAGAGTAACACTAAACTTTCTGCATGTTCTATAGTGCAATTGTACTCAATATTATCAAACGAATACATACACAAGTTGCCTAATAGCTTGCAAAGGGAATAAGATCTGTTTGTTCAAAGACTGAAGAAGACTTTTAATTCCCTAGTGCTAATGATATAAAGGCTTCCTTGTTAAAGGAACAAAAACAAAATCCCACTGAAAATTATTAAGTACAGTACCCTAATACCGGGGAGGAAAAAAACACACAAAAACATTACGTACATTTTAAATGTCTTGTTAATCCACAGAGATTAGTTGTGGAGCCGGTTTTCTCAACTCTACAATATAGCAATAATTAGTTTGTTTAAATTCCATATTCATCAAATGTCATTTATAAAAGACTGGTCTTCCTGCATACTGTGTCTAACTCATTCAAGGGTTCTTTGTGTTCTGATAAAATAGGATATATTTTTGTCATCAACTGACAATATTTTAGTTTACAGCAGCAGTTTTAGTTACTTATATTAGAAAGTTTTCAATTTAACAGGCAATATTAGAAGACCTGAGACAAAAGACCTGAGACAAAAGTAAGATATAGGATTCATATGACAAGTTGTTCAGTAATCAAGTCCCACAGAATGAGACTTGATTAAAGGTTAGGTGACAGTTGACCTGATATTGAATGTCACTGTGCCATAGGACATTTATGCTTTTTACTTTTTTCTTTAAAATTGTTCTTTTGCAAAGCTTTTCTTGCTTGCTTATTTTTACCTCTTTTTTCCCTAACATCTTCTTGGTTCATTATTTGTTTTGATCTCATGTCTCTGTTTTCTTCAATATTCATCATTTTCATACTTCTCAGATACCCTTTCCAGAAGAAACTCAGGATGGGTTTGCGTCCTTAGCAGACACAGACCTCCCTTAATGGGGCCTACTTTACAGGATTGCTCTGGTTACCTCATTCTCTAGGGTGCTGCCTGCTCTCTCCATCACAACCTACCCTTTCTACAGACAGGTGTGGAAGTGGGATGGAACAGTGGTTCTGCCTTTTGGAGTGATGTGCATCCTTGCATTCTCCTGACTGCAGAGACTGCAATTGTGATTGGCCATCGTGCAGAGCACATAATGGGGGGAAGCTACCTGAGCCTCTCCTCCTCCACATACCCTTGCAAGGCTCAATCACAACCTGGCCCATAATGTATGATGCAAAAGCAGGACTGATGTATATCTGCTAATATTCTAGCTGATACTATGCACAGTATGCAATCTAAACTGGGGACTAAATTATGGCTATAAAAGGCACTGGGGCTATATCTAATGAGGCAGAGTGCCAGTGGCATACTACTGGCATATGGCAGAGGGAAGCATCATGCCTACACAAGCACTGGAGGGAATGAGCACCACCATGGAATGTTTTAAATGGTCTTTCCCCAGTGACAGACTTCATGTACTAGGCTGTGTGTAAGTGCACTGGCTATGTCCTCTACCGAACAACTCATGTTACATTTGGGTGTGCAGTGCCAGCTGCCTGACCTAGCTTTTCAGTCAGTAAACACTGCTTGTAGAACTGTGGTTGACACCTGAATGGGTGAATGAAGAGAAGGGACTCCATGCATTGTCTCTTCCTCAGCCCCTCTAATAATCCACCTGAGGTAGCCATGATTTGGCCCTTTGCCACGTGAATAAAATGCATTGGCAAGCTCGACATAGGGATCATTACGTGGTCCAGGTTTTTGCATGTGTGACCATAGACCTCATCACTGGATTTTTTCAAAGATCTATTATGCTCCTCTCTAGCCCCTGGTATGCAGTGAGATCTGTGGTATGACCGTCACAAATATTTGGAGGACCAGGATAGCAGCACCATCTTCTATCTTGCACAAAAGATGCAGGGGATAATATTAATTGACTTTCTGGTATGCAGATATGCACACAAGTAAACAGAATTTGGTCCCTCTGTTGTTAACAAAATGTTAAATCTGTTATGGCCATCGAACAGTTATCTAGGAGGCCAGCAAACGAGTAATGATTTACAAATGTAATGGACATTGTCATTTTGTTGTTGTTGCCTTTTAAAGGCCTGATTCTAATAAATTTTTGGGCTGGTTTCTGGGAACTTACAAGGGCATAGCTATGTTTCTCAGTGGTGTGAAAAATACACACCGCTGAGAGACATAACTATAAAGACCTAACCCACAGTGTAGACGGTGCTAGCTTGACAACCTAGCTACCGCTTCTCAGAGAACCCCTCCAGTTGGCGTAGGTAGTGTCTACACTGAAGCACAACAGCGGCGCAGCTGCAGCATTGTACCTGTGCCGCTGTAGTGGTTTAAATGTAGACATATTCTTAGTGTAATTGCACTGACTTCAGTGGTGTTACTCCTGAGTCGCACTGCCGTAGTGTCGCTGAGACTACTCATGTGCTTAGAATGAAGTACATGATTAAGGACCTTGCTGGATTGGAGCCTAAATGAGATCAGATGAGGTCAGAAAATTTAATCACTCTCTATTCTTGTGAGAAACAAGCAGATGGATTAATATAAGAGGGTCTTCCCCAACCATCATCACAGTCCCTTACACTGTCCTCCTCTAATAATATTCTGTGCCATTTGTTCCATGTGAGGCAGCTCTATTTGAGAGAGGAAATAGTGGCTCCTTTGCTTGTGACATAAACACTATATCCTTCTAGCTCTAAAATAATTAAGAAAAAAAATTGCTGTTATATTTCCTGATGCCAGTGGTCGCGTTAGAAGTTAGCAACAGTAAGCATCAAAAATTGTCCCCATACTGAGTTATCATGCTGCTAACTAAAATGGTTTAATCTTCTGTCACAGTGATTTTTTTTTCCTTTTTGGAACTTTCTTATTGTTGCCTAGTTTATACATTAGATCCAGAGTTCTGTTAGACTTTAATGATTGATAATATGTCCCTCTGCGGGACATAATTGACATTTCAAATGATTTTGAGTTTCAAACCCAGGAATGAACGGCTTTTATTTCTTGTGAGGAATGAGCTTTTTTCAGCCAAATGTCTAAAAAAATACACAAATAATAAGGGCAACAGAGAAGCCTGTAACAACATTTAGCTTCTATTCAAAAGAAACATGCTGTATAGATAACTAAAGGGATAATGGGCTCATGTTCTTTGGAGCCTAGATAAAGACTCAAAGGGCTGGGTTTTTTTTTCCAGAAAAACAGTCCTCTAAACTCATTTAAACTTGTCAGAAGCCTCACAAATCTATTAGTGCGGTGGCTGTAGAACATACATGTGCAGCCTGCTAACACAGATGAGAGAATGATTATAAAGATACAAATCAACAGGAACTCAAAGAAGGGATCAGTTGATAGAACCACTTAAGAAAGAGACCATTACTCTGGCAGCTCGCTCCCTCATGAATTCATGGGGTTACCATGGCTATTCTTCTCAGGAGGGCTCGGGAGATTATCTTTCATCATTTAATAGCACTGGGTACTGTATGGAGCCAATTTTGTGTTATTAATAAACTTATTACAGTACTCCTTCAAAAATTGGGCTAATGGACAATAAACCCTCTATTGCTTTTAGGATTCTATACACAATGCAGTTTGTTCCCAACAAGCTCTGTATTATTGTGAACATGAATAAAGAGTAGTTATTTAAAGCTATCCCATTGATTTCAGTGGCAATGCACAAATGTAAGTGAGGGAAGAATTTGGCCTGTGGAGTGATCTGTGACACAGGTGAATGAATTTAATACATTTGTAAGTCTTATATTGGAGCAACAGCTTGTCTTTATGTAATTTTATCTGTCCAAATTTTAAAGAGCAACTTAAAAACAGACTAATAAAAACTGGAGAAGAAAGATACCTGGTAGATCATCTAGATAATATACTGCCACTGCACTATTGTTCTCAACTGTACAGTTTCTACTGTTTTGTCCAGACTGGTTCTAAAAGCCCCAGCTAACAAGGTTCCCACTTGATAGGTAGAATTAGAGTTTCCAAGCTGATCCATCTCATTGTCAGAATATGGACACTGTGCTTTTCATCTTTTCATTTCTAAAGGTCTGATGCTCTGGGGAGGGTTTAGGAGGTGCACCAGCTTTTATTTCCTGCTTCCCATTGCTGCCTGTTAGCTGGCTAAGAGACACACAACTGCTCAGGGTAGGGCAGCTCATCCCCAATGGCAGCCAACAGAACCTCCCTTCCCTTTTCTAAGCCTAGAATTCCACCCTCTTCCCATACCCTGTCTACTGGCATAAACATCTAACAGTGAGAGTAATTAACCATTGGAACAATTTATCAAGGGCAGTGATAGATTCTCCATCAATGACAATTTTAAATGAGGATTTGATGTTTTTCTAACAGATCTGCTCTAGGAATTATTTTGGGGAAGTTCTATGACCTGTGCTATACAGGAGGTCAGGCAAGATGATCACAATGGTCTCTTCTGGCCTTGGAATCTACGAATAAACTTCTCACACTTCTATGTGGTAGCATCAGATCAAATGCAGGAGCGCCACCAGCTTTTTTGCCACGCCCTGATCAAATGTCTAACGTTCCCTTTTACTCCTATTTAGCCACTTGCCTCAAAGCTTTTCACCCTCTTTTCATCACATAGCCTCATGCACATACTCATCCTCCTCCTTTCCTTTCTCCCAATTCTAGAGCCATCAACAGCTCCTTCCTTCCTCACACTGTCCATTTCCCACCTTCTCCTCCATCCCTCTTGGCACTGTTCCCTACTACCATCTGCTCCTTAGAATATCAGGGTCGGAAGGGACCTCAGGAGATCATCTATTCCAACCCCCTGCTCAAAGCAGGACAAATCCCCAACTGGCCCCCTCAAGGATTGAACTCACAACCCTGGGTTTGGCAGGCCAATGCTCAATCCACTGAGCTTCACTATGCCGTCAGACTCTCTTCCCCTCTGCTTATGCACTCTGCAGCTGTAGCAGAGGGTCTGGCAAGGACAGAGAAACTAATTAGCTTCAACAGAACTGGTATAAGAAATTCTCTAATTTGATCTCAGAAATTGTGTGGAGAAGCTGAGTCACCTTTTTTTAAAGAATACCAGGCCCAACTCTGCTCGGTTATGTAGGGTAAAACTGGAGCAACTCTAGTACTGCACACAGAGTAGAAGCTCACCAGGTTTTGGATTATTTATTTTTATATTTATTTAAAGCCAGGCCTATTGGGGACCACCAAGTCCCAAAACTAAACTAAACCTACAGACTGACATTTCAGCTTCATTGGTGTTTAGCTCAGTTAGGTACAGTATGTTCAGCTGAACCTCTGTCTGAGGTTTGCACATCCCGATTCATGACAGTGCTGCGCTCTCCAAATCCTGCAACTTTTAGTTTCTAACTTCCTATGGTTCCTTCTCTCTTTTTTTTGAACTCCCAGCTTTAAACTTTCAAAGCCATAGTCTGGCAATCTCCCCAGTGACTGCTGTTCTCTTGACTTCTCTGGAGTTCTGCTGCTTTCTTTTTCACTCTTCACATCTATCTTTCATCACAGCTCCTACATGCTTCAGAAATGTCATGTTCTGTAGACACATGCTCAATTCAGTCACCTCGTGCTTCCAGCTTCAACTCACATGCTCCTTTTATTCACAGTTCAGGTTTTTTTGTGTTTTTTTCCCTCCATATCTAGGAATCTGATGAAGATAATGAATGTGTGGTATATATTTATTCATCTTATTACCTAGAAGTCCAGGCTGGTATGTACTCAGGGGGCTAGCCCATGCCATCACCTGTGCCACCCTGGCAATACTGCTATTTTTAGTGTGCTAGCTCTCAAGCAGCTCTCATGTCTATGCAAGCTGGGACTCGAGACCCCAAATCCAACTGTAAACATAGCCTTAGCGTGGAACAAGAGTGTCCCCATGGGGAGGTAGTGTGGTATCATAGAATATCAGGGTTGGAAGGGAACCTCAAGAGGTCATCTAGTCCAACCCTCTGCTCAAAGCAGGACCAATAGGTATAGCTAGTTCACTTTGCACTCTAGTCTATTCCACACTAACTTCTCCATGTAGACAAAATCTTGGACTCTTCAGATCAAATTCTATCCGTTACACAGCCTTTAGCTTTGTAGCAATATAGTGCTAAGTTGAGCTGATTGACGAAATTTTCATGCGTTTTCCCTCATAAATACAGTTTCATCAAATTCAAAAAGTTTTGCAGAAAAATGTGATTGATTATTTTTGACAGAAAAGATAGAAATGAATCATTTTTAATTTCTCATTTTGTTTTCATAATCTCAAAAATGGCATGTTTCATTTTGATTTGGCATATTAAAATACTTTATTATAGTTATGTATTATATTTTATATTAAAATATTCTGACATCAGAACAAAATGTTTTAACCTTATCAAAACATTTTCTGGTTCCCAATAATTTTTTTCCAGAATTTCTGTTCCGTGAGAACGTTTTGTTCTGATTTGAAACAAAAACATATTGCAAAATGCCAGAATTTCTCACAAAACAGAAATTCCATTTTCTGATTAGCTCTAAGGCTAAGGTTCAGGCAATAGCAGCATTTTTGTTTTTCTTTTGTTAGCTACAGTGAGGCTGCTTCCCATGAGTGGGTAGAGTAAGATATGCACAGGAACCGGTTGCCACCACAGAGACAGATTATATAGCATACTTGCCTGTGCTACAGCTGTGGTTGTGTTGCCATTGGTTACTACATTTCACTTAGCTCTATGGGTAAAATGTTTGATGAGCAAAGACGACTTAAGCAAGGTTATTTCAATATTCTCAGCTTTCAAACATTTGTATGGTGTGTTTACTGTAAAAAATATATAATACATGGAGATACATACCTATCTCATATAACTGGAATGGACCCCAAAAGGTGATCAAGTCCAGCCCCCTGCTTTCACTAGCAGGACCAAGTACAGATTTTGCCCCAGATCCTTAAATGGCCCCCTCAAGGATTGAGCTCACAACCCTGGGTTTAGCAGGCTAATGCTTAAACCACTGAGCTATCCATGCATTGAATTCTGAGATGCTTTTTTTGTATCCACTGATTAAGAGAGATACACGCATTTGAAATTATAATTAGATCTAGCTGGAAATTTTTCATGGAACTTTTGTCAGATAAAATGTCTTTGATTAAATGGAAATGCCATCTTTGTAAAATAAATATTTGTAACAATTATTGAAAAGCATCTTTTTTATTTTTCAATGACAAACTGAAAAGTTCTGCAAAGAAATTAAATATATTGAAACATTTTGTTTTCATTATACATTTTAAGGAAAAATACAATAGTTTTCAACCATCTCTAATTAAACATAACTGAAAAGGGAGCACCTCTTTAACACTTATATTTTCAAAACAATACAGAAGGGTTGTGCTGGTGCTCACTCCCATTAATATCAAATGGAGTTCTGTCATTTGATCCCTATGCAACACTTGGAAGTGTAGGAAAAAGGCAGTAAGGGCCCAGTGTTCTTCTAACTAGAGAGAACCTGCATATGGACTGGAAATTCAGCAAGTCTGTACTCCTTCTGTTGAGTATGTGAGGTAATGTTACCCTCCTGCAGAAGGAGGCAGGACAAGATATGTGAATGTTAGAGCTCATTGGTATAAAATACCATTCTCTCCACCCAAGCCTGACATCTTGAGAAATCCAAGTGCTCCACCACCTGCTGCTGACCACTGCATCATCCAAGGAGTAGGAAGGATCACAAATTAATGCTGACTCAGTTAGCATTACTTTACACTAGATTGCACTTCAGATTGTGTGGTGAGAATGGCTGAAAAGTGAGAATGGCCAGAGCCTCTCTGCAATGTGCATTTTTGCCCCCTTCCCCCATATGCCCATCTATGGGGCCTGAAGAGCATAGAACAAGCATTGAGGAGTTTGTAGGATCAGAAGAACTTGGCACTCCTGCCTTCTGTGCTCTTGCGGTTGGGATCTGTGGCATCTGCTCATATACACAAAGGGAAACATCTGCCTCTATGTTGCTCGCTCAAAAAGTCATGTCTTTTACAACCAACAGTATCTAACCTTCCGTTCCTGAGCAAGCTAAGTTCACTAAGGGTCACCTCCAGCTCCATCTAGATACTGATAGTGATCTGACCCCTTCCTAATCATGCCATAGGCAGGCTATAGAATAGGCACCATGCCAGCAGTATTGAAAGATAATCTACTCTTGACCATGGACTAGGGCCATATACCCATACAGAATTTAATAAGGTTGACCATGGAATGATATTAACCTGTGACTGCTCAAACATAGGCCAGTTGCCAAACAAGCCCCTTGTTATCCCCAGGATTAGGACAATATAAATGTGGCTTTAAGCCATTTTTTCCACCCACAACAGCCCATGATGATCATATCTTGGCCAGATCCAAGGATATACCTACCCCTTTATAATTATAATTCTTTGTGATGCAGATACTATGGTGAAGGATACTGTATAAGGACTTAGATGATTAACCAAGGATAAGGAGCCAAATTCTGCCCTTAGTAGTATTTGCAACCCCAATGGCTCAATAGGGTTGCAAAGGTATAACTCAGGGTAGAAACCATTTATTTTAGGGGTTTAAATGTGGGCAGAATTTGGCTGCAAAAGCCTAGTTAATCAGCTATCCTATCTAAATCCTTGTTACTGTGATATCAGATCTAAAATTATTACATGTCCAGTAAAGATATATATTTTCTACCTCCCTCCATCAGAAATGACTAGACTGAGTGGGTTTTTTTTTTTTTTTTATTGTTTCAGTGGATACACGGAAGGGCAGAATTTAGCTGAATATGTTATTTATCAAAGCCTGGAAGGGATGAGAAAGATGACTGCTCATTGACTGTATAATACACTACAGACAGCTGCTGATTACCTCAACAAGGCTGAGGAAGTCAGTGTTTGTAAGTTATCAATTTACACATGCACATAAACAGTTCAGTCAGACATAGGAGGACCTGATGCAATTCTATGAATGTGTCAATATTAAATGCCAGTCTCTCGTTACATTCTACAGCAAGATGCTTTTATTTTCTGCTGTGGCACGAAATTTTCCAACTGTATAAAACACAGAAATTTTACTTCCAGTCAAATAAAAAGCCATTTTGAAGCACTGAAGATTTTTTTTTGCCCATCACTTTCAGTGAAGTATATTTATAGTTGATTCACAGCCAGCAGTCTTTCAAAATGCAGTTAAGACAGAGAGCAGAAAAAACCCAGTGGCTGATATAATGTGTGATGTATGCAGTACAGTTGCCAAAAGTTTCTAAGTATTAGTATAAAATCTCTCATTCTGAAATATCACAAAGAACCCATGTTTTGTGACTTCAGTCAGAAATCTTTGGAAATCTACACCTAGCACAGTGTTATGATGTCTTGCATGAATGGAACAAGGAGCTGAATTCCCTTGGTGCCTTCCACTGGAAGAGAGTTCTAAAAATTCTCCAGCCAAAACTGTAAAAGGTAGTCTTTTTATTTTCTTGTTTTGAGTTTGTTTTGTACTAACAGACCAGAAACAAAGCAACTTAAGAAAATAAAACAAAATCTAAATCAGATAAATGCTATGTTTCTCTCAGATTTAACCAACACTTTTTTCTGTCCCTACACAGCATATTCATCAGGGTTTAGCTTGAATAGACAGACAGGTATCCTCCATTGCACTCCCACTGGGCTGACATGAGGAAAATGGCTTCTCCTTAACTCAGTCACATTCTGACATGACTAAATTCCTCTGAAGTCCATCTAGAACATACAATGGATGTATATTTCTTTTTAAACCCCACAGAATACTGAGTAGACCCTTCACAGCTCAGTACAAAGACAATATTGAGAAAAAGCCAACATGAAGACAGACACTAGGAACAGCGATGACCTGTACCTGCTGATAGTGGGTGGGCAGAATAAGAGCAGTGGCTGTAGCAGATGTTACTGAGCATGCTCAGTACAAGCCAACCAAAAAATCCAGGGGGGGGCTTGTGACCCCCACATTCCCCACCCCATGTGTTGCCTCTGCGACAGGAAGCAGTTAGTAAATGGAGCTATCTACACAGTAGAGCATCCATATAGAGACAAATTCAGTAGTGATATATAAAGTTAGATCCCTTTACATTAACTCAACCCTTCAATTTCCACCATCCGTAAAGAAATCTCATTTGTTTTGAGTTACACACTGAGGAGCTGGAAGAAGATATAAATTAAAGCTACCCCCACTCTAGACTAACAGACTCCCTTAAAAATTGGTAGTGGGTGCAAGTAAGTCATAGGTAAGGTAAATACTTCTACCTACCATAACTTCTGAATTTGCCTCTTTATGTGGAAATATACTAAGACATCAGGTTCTATTGTGATTTGTATCTCAGTTCATGCTGTGGAAAACGCTCTTAACCATTATTAGCCCATGTTTATCTACCCCAGCACCACACCCTGCAGGAAATGGGAATCTTCAGCTTAATCTTAGATGTCTTTGAGGGAAGCTTGCCTCAGTCCTGCATCATGCCGGGGCCAGCAACCTCCTCTGATTGCCCTGACCCATTAGAGGATGCTGGGTGGACGCCCCAATGACAGTAGAGGCCTTCCCAGGTATGGCCTACTGCCCCCAATCAAAGGAGAAGCACTTCTGTGTCTGTTAGCAAGCAACTCCTCTTCTGATTTTCAACAATCCCTAATGGGGATTCACAGCCTCAGGGTTCCCTATCACCAGGGAGGGGAAGCCCAATAAATCCTAACATGTACTTGTTGGGTAACCTCGGTGGTTTTACCCTGTAATCCTATGCATAACAGTTAATCTCTACAGGTAAATCAGTAAAGGCAGCAAATAGAAGCTGGAATAAGATTGATTTTCCTCTCTTATTGCACAGCTCAGGGGCATATCAGCTCCAACCTTACACTACTGCTGAAGATTTTGTGCATATTGTGGGGAAGGAAGCAGGGCATAATAGGTGGCTCATTGAATAACATGCAGGAGGGTGAATGGCCACTTGATTACACTTTGAGGGAAGAGTTGGCTACGGCACCAGGAGGACATGGTATACGTGAGGCAGACTCCAGCTAAAGACATCAAAAGGTAAGATGGGAGTGCCTTGGATCTATGGAGGAAGGTGACCAGTAGTATTGAACTTCTACCTGAACTTGCATAGTCTGGCCAAGCACCAGTGTCTGTGAAAGCCGGTTCTAATTCATGGACCAAGTCAGCTGAACACTGCAGGGTTCAGAGAACCTTTCTTTATAATAGAGAGCGACTTAAACCGAAACCCACATTCAACTCTCCTCCCGCCCGCCCCTGCAATTCTTGGTGATGTGTAGATCTGAGTCCACATCAGAATTTATTTTGCTCAAACCCACTGCTACTTTCTGACTATTCTCCTAGAACCTAAAGTTTCTGAGACTTTTAGTCAAGCATAATCTCACAAGGGTACAATACAACTCCAAAGAAGAGGACCTCCAGTCTCTCTGTTTTATGGTTACCCCATGAAGCCACAAAATAAACAGTAATTTTAAAAAGAAAAACTTCTTGAATGAATATACAAAGACTAAAGAGAAAATATGGATTTGAATAGCATCCAAATAGCTGTGTAATTGCTGTCAGTGTCCTTTTGTTTTCTGATTTTGCTTTGCTCTGTAAAATCTATTCTGTACTCTGTGAAACTGAACACAGAGTGAAAACTGAATTCTAATATAGTTTATCTCAATTACCTGTTCTTGCACATGTTTGGCCTTCAGGAATAAATCTCAAGTTCTTGCCTTATTGCATTTCAGAACCTGGAATGGTAAAAATAATCCTCATTTTTCTAAGTGCTTTACAAAACCAGGAAGGAGTAGCAGATTATCTATGTGGATGTCACTTTTAATAAAGATCTGTGTGTAGGGTCATTTGGAACACAATTACCCATTAAAAGAACTGTAAATTAAATGAAAGTAAAATATAACAATCATGCAAATTATGATTAATTGCTCAGTCAAACCCAGGGGACTATTGCTATTAAAGGAGCTATTCCTTCACTTAATGAATATATACAACGTAAATAACAAATTTTAAAATGAACCAATTTTAGTAACGGAGTTTTTCCTATAAATCTGTCCACTAGCAAATCTACATAATTTGTTTGTCTATATATTATCTGTATTGCTATCAGGAAAATTTCATTTAATTCAAGTTGTAGTTAAAAGTTGAGACTTTAATGCAATTGTATATGATCTGTCTATCTGTATTTAGAGCACCAATCATCATAGTGTCTAGGCACCAGATTTTAGATATTTTATATAATTAATTTTGTTTCATTTTCCTCATCTGGTAAATGGGAATATTCACTTGTCAGACAGGGATATTGTGAGCTAATGTCTATATAGTGCTATGAACACACAAAATGGTATATGAATGCAAACACTAAGGATTTGCAATCTAGATTTGCAAAGGAGACTTAGGTGTTGCAATACTTAAATCCCCAGGCAGCCTTCCACCTAGTGGAATTCACACCCTTGAATTAGGTGCCCAGGCTCCCCACAGGTTGCATACTGAGCAGAGAATCACCTAAGCAGGACTGTATTTCAGAGGAAAAGGGCAAGCTTAGGGCCCAGAATATACAACAAGATTTAAGAGCTCAACTTCCTCTGATCTGGGCCTCATGCATCTGATTGACAAGGAGGAAGGCACCTCCCTATGCTTGGAATTCCCAGCTATGAACCTTCTCCTGGAGTTAGGTGCCTAATCCACATCAGCTCTTTCTCATGAAAAAATGACACACACAGACAAGTCTCACTGGTTAGGTCACTCACCTGGGATGTTGTACGGTTGGCAACCCTTCAGGTTTGGCCTGGAATCTCCAGGAATTAAAGATTAATATTTAATTAAAGATTGTCATATGATTAAATCTTCAGGAATACATCCAACCAAAATTGGCAACTCTAGTGTGGGACACTTGTTTGCAAATCCCTGATTTGGTAAGGACCTGAATCCAGGCCTCCAACCTTCCGGATGAGTGCCCTAATCACCCGGCTATTGGTGTGTGGGTCTCTCTCAAACGCTCCTGGTGAAGCTGTTCCACTTTTAATTTATTTAATACATACACACATACATATGTATATATACACATGGCTCTATAACTCACTGGTTAGGGCACTCTGGTGAGAGCCCAGTTCAAATCCTGCAACAATGGGGTTAAGTCCCTGCTCCAAATCAAGAAGAGTGGAGATTGAAGTCAGAGTTTCCCACATCTCAGCTCAGCGCTCTAACCACTAGGCTGTCAGTTACTGGGACACAGATGTGTGCCAGACAGCACCAAATGCTCCCTGCCTGCCTGCCTCTAGGTGTCTTTTGTGAGTTAAGCATGCTAAGAAAGCACACCTACCAGATCAGGCCCTGTAGGCAAGCTAGGTGGGGGAACACCTAGTTTGAGAAACTCATCAGGGCTTTGGCATGTGCTAGGGCTTGGAGCAGCTTGTTAGCTGTGAGATGGTATCAGGACTTAAGAGGCTTTGCATATGCCTCCCAGCAGAAACCTATGGAGATTGAGGTGTCTGCAGGGATAGACTGTAGCTGAGCTGGGGTTTTGAAGATCTCAGTAGTACCCACATGTTAGACTTAGGGCAACGTCAATGTACACTAGGGAACGTTTAGTGCCTATCAGCAAGGTCCACATACACAGTTAGCATGTGGCATACTGGATCACTGTTGGGTTTTACACCCCATCTTGCTGCACAGTACTTATTTAGAGATGCCCTTAGGGTCTAAACTGACAATTTGGCACCTAAGTCACTTCTGAGGCCCTCCAATTTAGAAAAATTGTGATTAGTGACTCAAGTACTTAGAATTAAGCATGTGTTTACATGCTTTGTTGGACTGGGGCCAGAGTGCTTAGTTGCCCTCTTTCACTGATAACTCCTTGGAAAAGTAGATCACTCAGTAAGAACTGACACAAATCCCTGCTGTAATTATACATTGTAACTAGAACTGGACCTGAACTAGATCAGGGGTTCTCAAACTGGGGGTCGGGCCCCCTCAGGGGGTTGCGAGGTTATTACATGGGGGGGGGTCGCGAGCTGTCAACCTACACCCCAAAGCCCACTTTGCCTCCAGTGTTTATAATGGTGTTAAATATATAAAAAATGTTTTTAATTTATAAGGGGGGGGTCGTCACACTCAGAGGCTTGCTATGTGAAAGGGGTTGCCAGTAAAAAAGTTTGAGAGCCACTGAACTAGATCTTTGGATCCAAATATCCCTGAATTGGGAGGATGGGCGGGAAGGGGGGGCAGGAATTCAGATCTGAAATGGGATTTGAACTTTGCTACACAGTTTATCTCCAATTGAGATTAGTTCCTGTGAATTCTCTGAAAGCTTGGCCCTATTGTGCACCTAAAGTTATCACTAGATTGTGCTGTAGAACAGTGTTATTCATTATTGGTGAAAATACAACCTTTGGTAACATTAAGGGTATCATATTTCTGATATAAGAGGTAGCCTAAAACAGTTTGAATTATCTGTTTTAAGTGGACAAAATGTTTATAACAAACAAAAGTGAATTACACATTTTAAACACAATGTGAATTTAACAAGAGGAATATTAAACAGGATTAACAGTCAATCAGACTAAACAATTTATATCGCAATATGCATATTCATAAGTTATGAAGCAACTGGTTTGGGGCGGAGTAAAAGGATTCTGGAATTGACTGAAGGAGATAAACTAAAACTGTGAGAGCTATGTAAGGAACTGAGGAAACTCTCGAGCAACTGTCAAATAGAACAACAAGGACAAGGAACTGAGCCAATCCTTTCCCGAGAATCAGGGACTGTATGTGTGAAAAATAAATGCCTCTCATAATTTTCTAATTAGAAAGGGCTAGGGATTTTATTATATCTTTACAAGACATAATGCTTATGCCATGGTAAAAGCATTACAAATGTCTGCACCTGTAAATACATCTGATTTTTTCCTTAATCTCAACTATTTTAGTGTCTCATTCCTTATTTGCTTTTAATTAACAAAGAAAAGCATGTGTCCTTCCAGAAGTTAAAACCTGAACCTAGTAGAAATATTGTATAACATATGTTTTGTCAAAAAACCTAAAGAAATATAGATGGGTTATGTAAAAGAACATTACATACCTTAAATAATATTTGTAAGAGATAAAACTGTGCAAAGATTAATTAAATCACAGTAAAAATATTTTGTAATAATACAAGGCATAGGTTTAAAACTGTCCCTAAAGATAAAAATCCAGTGGAGATGTCAAGAATGTTGCTATACTTTCAGAGGAGGGAAAAGATGCTATCACTGCATATTTTTTCATTTCTTGTTAAGAATGTGTTGTCAGTATCTTCACATGATCAGGAACACTTAACTGAACATTACCTTCTTGTTGTGTAGTAATGTCTTGTTAGTTTTAGCTAGCAATCAGAATTGGATAGGTTCAGTGCTCCTGATTATTGCAGTGACTTTTCCAAGATATTTCAGCCATAATATGACAAGTTTTTCTTACACTTCTAAAGTGTCTTTCATCTGTATCATTTGCAAAGAAAAAGTCATTAAATGCAGAGCTCATTGGTGAGACCACTGTTGTAATATACTCTAAAAGGCAAAAGTGATGAACCATTAATCTATTATTAAATGGATTTGCAGGTTACTCCTAGAGAAACATGACCTCTTAACAAGGATTTCTCAAGTCTGAACCTTGCTTCTGTCTTCTTTGTGGCAGATCTATTTTACTTTTGTTGATATACAACAGCATAATTACTGTACAAATTAATATAACGTTCAGCAGGACATAGTCTAAGCCATTTTGAAATATATATATGCATGTGCTGCTCTGCCTGAATACATTATAAAATATTCAGTACATGATAAGAAATATTTCTAAAGGTAGATATGTGCTGGCACTCCAATAACTAGGTTCATTAAGTGGTTCATTAAGAAATGTGAAAGTTGCTTTTTCCCCTCTCCGTCTACTTTCACTTGTGGGTAGGAACTTTATATTTTTTAAAGATGTGTTTCTTTACATTAGCTGCTCACACATACAGAGATTAAATATTGAATTTTTGGGGTGAAAACTGTGTGTGACTGGATAAAGCAGGTATTTAACAAAGCATACAGTTCATTAGACACTAATTTAACAATACATATGTAGTACATTTGATTAAATCTATCTGATTTAGTCAGGGATGTACTGCTAGTATTTTAAAAAGGAACTCCCACAAACATTTTCTCCTTTGTTTGTGGAATGAGGGGTAAGTGCACCCCCTAGGTAAGAAGGCTGGGGGACTAGGGAATGTGTGTATTTGTTTTCTCAGTTAAATTGAAACATTTTCTCTTACCCAAGGATGGAGGTAGCACCAGTTAATAAACAAATTTATATTATATTCACTTACTGGAAATGTTTATATTTAGTTCCTGAAAAGCAGATCATCATCAGAGAAAGTAATACTCAAAGATGAGGCACTGTTGGAGATTGAGGTATCAAAAGAAGAGGTGCTGGAACAAAATGGTAAATTAAACAGTCAGTCCCCAGGACACATCCAAGAGCTATAAAGGAACATAAGAATAAGGTGGCTAAACTGATAAAAAAAAAATAACAAGCTCTCATTAAAATCAGCTAATATCCCATAGGTCTTGAGGGTAGCACATATTGTACCTATATCTAGCAGAGGTGCTTAGATTATCCTGGAAATTACAGACCCTGAGTAACAGCTAAATTGGTTGAAACAACAATCTGAAATCAAATTATAAAGCATCTAGATGATCTTTATATTATAGTGTTATTGACTTCTCTAAAGGAACATTGTCTCTCTAATCTAATTGATTAGAATTCTTTGAGGGTATCAGGAAAATGGTGAATGGTATACAAAAGATATCTGGGCTTTCTAAAAGCCTTTGGCAAAATCCCTTCCAAGAGGCTATTAAAAGTAAGGAGTCATAGGGAGAGAGAGGTAAAATTCTTTCATGGATCAGAAACTGGATAAAACACAGAAAACAGAGCATGAATTTTCAACATGGCAAAATGTTAGCAGTGAGGTGCTACAAGAATTGGACCCAGAGCCACTGTGGTTAAATATGCTATATTCATTAGTGGTCTGGGAAATGCATGATATTTGCAAATGACAAAAATTATTTATGCTAAGAGTAGAGAAAACATTGAGGCACTCCAGAGGAATTTAATAAAGATAGGTAAATGACACAATGGCAGTCGAAATTCAATGCTTGACAAAGGAAAAATTACACTTACTGGAAAGAATAATTTGAACTACTGGTAGGCATTGCTGGATTCTCAACGAAATGTATCCACTGAGTCAGTAAAACAATCTGGGGCTTTGTGTGGACAGATCAGAGCAAATATTGCTTATTGTGCAGCAGTGGTTCAAAAAGCAAACAATGTTTGGATGGAACAGAAAATAATACTGTAAATATTTTTATGCCAACATGTAAATTGATGATATGCCATCACCTTGATTCCTGCATTCAGTACTAGCAACTCTATCTTAAAAAATAATGCAACATTAGAGGGTTCGGAGATGGGCAACAAAAAGGTTATAAGACATGGAAAGACTTCCATATGTGGAGGCTCAGAAGATTAGGGTTGCTTAGTTTGAGGGGACATGAACAACAAATATTGAATGAGAGAGAGTAAGTAAATCAGTCACTTCTAATTATCCTTTCTCAAAATAAAAACAAACAAACAAACGCCAATGAAATTGAAAGGAAATACATTCAAAATATCATTGAGTCCAGGAATTTAGCAGAATTTAGAACAGGATTAGCCACTTACACGGATAAAGCTCTAGGTACATCAAACAAGATAAAACATATAAGGCATATAAACCCTAATGCTTCAGAGCCTAAATCAATCATTACTTGTTTGAGATCAGAAAAAATATTTTATTGGCAGGTAACTCCACAGTTCTCCAGTATAGGAATTCTTGCATCTTCCTCTGAATCACTGAGTCCTGGTTATTGTCAGAGACAGTGTATTAGACTAGATGGATCTCTGATTTGATCTGATATGGCAATTCCTATGCACTTATATTACTATAACCTTTCTGGTAGTCATGGCTATCTAGTTCATTACCTGCAGCAAATTCATAGAGCTATGATTTTTGAATGTTGTCACATTATTTAGTTTAATCAAAGAGAACAGCCTTTGTTCAATAAAGGGATGTTTTTATCTTAATCATTGAGGCCTTATTCATATTTAAGTAGCTTTTCAGACTCCTAGTAGTACTATGAATTTTTGACATATGGAAAAATTGAATTAAGTCACAAACACATGCAAATTTTGGGGAAAATATGGTTTGCTTGTAAAACTAAATAGCTGCCATCAAATCATGGAAGACCCAGCCTTGAAATCAATAGGTGTTTGCCTGGGTAAATTGAGGGCCTGATTCTGTGAAGAACTGAGCACCCTCATCTCCCAATAATGGCACTTAGCAATTCACACAATTGGGTTCTTTGTCAAAATGTTAGCAAGTTTCAAATCTGGATGTGCTGTACACAGTACCAGAGAAACAGACTCAATGCAAAAAACTATGTAATATCTGGACAGCAAAGAAAACTAATGTCAAAATTTTGAATAGCTAGCAAAATTTCTAATAGCTGATTAATCTTTCAGAAATCACTGAATAATGAACATGCTTTCACTGAAACAAAATAGAATAAGGTTAATTTTTGATGCTGACTTTGATGAAACATAACCAGGATAAGCCTGAAATCATGTGACACAATGTGATAAAAATCCTCCAATGATCTGGTACAGTTCAGAGAGCTGAATGTAACTGTAAAAAGAGAAAATATCTTGCTATTTTGAGAGTGACTAATAATTAATGCTTGTGTAAGGTTAGATTCTACCACCCTTATACTGATTAGCATCTTGCTTTGCAAATTATCCATTGACTTCAGTGTTACTACACAAAGAGTAAAGACCTGATCAATTCCATTAAAGTCAATGGAAAGACCCCCACTGTTTTCAATAGGGGCTGTATCAGAGCTTAACTGTCTACACATAAATAAATGAGAGTGGTAGAATCAGGCCCATAGTGCAAGATGTTGTTTATGTAAGCATATGTTCCTTAACACCATAGCATCTGAATGCCTCTCATATATTTGAAAATAGAAATAATATAATTCTTTCTTTCCAGCCTGTTGGGTTTTCAGGAGTTGGGGGGGGGGGGGGCAGGTTAAAAAAAAGTGTGTTTGTGTGTTATATACCCACTTTGTGTGTGTAGGAAGAATGTAGTGAGGGAAAGCTAGTTTTGCATTTAGTTAGGAATGCTGGAACAATTTGTATAGCGACGGGTGCTGGGAGCCGTTGAACCAAACTGTAAACCCTGTATATAAGGGAAACCACTTCAAGCCAGGGAGTGTGGCAGCATCCCCAGCACCTATGCATTTAGTTGATAAAATGGAGTGAAGTCCATGGTTATTCTTTTTCACTTGGGAGTAAATTCTGTACTCTGAATCCATCTCCTGTGAAAATTCTGTTTCCCACAATACTCCAGTTTCTAACTTTCTACCTATAATCACATGTGCATGAAAATGATAGAATTTATGCTCATTTCTGTATGCAAATCAACCATAGAAAACAACAAATTATCATTTGCGTGAACAAATGAGAGTGCATATAATTGTATGCACAAGTGTATTGCACATACACTAAGGAGCAAATCCCATCGCTAGTGCCCAGCATGAGGATCTTGGGTAGAAAGGTCTGCAGGGGGAGAGTAGGAATCTTCATACTAAATGACAGAGCCAAGATCCTGTTGACCCCTCTATGTGGGGAAGAGCCAGAGGTGCACCTGCTCCTTTTCTGCCTGCTGTCTCCTCCCTGCAAATGTCCCTTGCCAGCCTTTTTCTGTGTGGAAAACTGACCCATGGGTAGGCTCCATGCTCCAAGCAGGGTGCACACTCCGAGTAGTACCACCATAGCTCGTGTTCCCTTTGCACAGTTGAACCATACTCCTGCCAAGGGGCTTGTTATACCCACAGAGGTACGGTCAGGATCTGCCCTAAAGTAGGCCAGGCTGAGACCCCTTTGAAAATATGCATGATAAACTTTTCAGTTGCAGAATCCAGAGGACACATAGTTCCTTTTTCTTCACAGAGAGGTTTCACTCTCTCTTTCTTTAGTTCTGTGTGAGTGCAGCTATGCCTGAGAGGAGACTTCCATTACATTTGAACTCAGTGGTAGGGCTTCTGCTATGCTTTCTTGGAACCTTGATCTGCCTATTATTTTACATAAATATTTAATATTTTTAATTAATTTTATTTTTTGCCAGTTTTGACAGTACAATTTTATTTTATTTTTTATGGGCGGAGTCTCTATGTAGGGCTAAATGCAGTCTCTGACTTGTTCAAGGGTTTCCAGTGATTACTAAAATCTTTCAGTTCATTATTGTGATGTGCATGCAGGGGGGGCATACTCTGCAGCAATTCCTGTGCATACATAAAAAAGAAAAGAAAAAGAAAAAATAAATAAATAAGTCTTAATGCAGAGGTGTTATCAGCAAAGCCCTAAAATTGCCACAATGTCAGCTCTAGGATGAGAATTTTGCTCATGGCAAAAACCAAAACAAACAGTATACACACATTTCAGAGTAGCAGCCGTGTTAGTCTGTATCAGCAAAAAGAACAGGAGTACTTGTGGCACCTTAGAGACTAACACATTTATTTGAGCATAAGCTTTCGTGGGCTACAGCCCACTACACATAGTTACATAGGCAATCGATAATAATTATCCCTCCAGTTCCACACAAAAGAAAGGAGATGGCATTTGAAGTTTGTATATTGGATTATTTCCCCAGCATCTGTTTCTAATGGCATTTGGGTAATGTCAGGGGTATAAGTAATGCCAAAAGTTGGAGGCCAATCAGCACATGTCATTAGTTAGGCTGATGATGCAAAGGAATGGGAACAGAATAGCAAGTGAAAGGGATCACAAGTCAAACTGAATTACTTATTTAACATTTCTCAAGCTGTTACCAAAGCAGTTAAACTGCTCAGATGACATTTCTCAAGCAGTCATCATTTGTCTCAAAACAAGCATTTATGTTTTGTCTAACTAGTTTAAATGAGGGGGAGTCAGACTTTTTTTTTTTTTTTTAATTTAATTGAGGCCGATTCTCCACTACAACCAAACTTTGCTCAGAGAGGGGAGCCGCAGAAAGCTGATTACTCCTATATCCATGGCCATTTGGCAGGACAGCAGCTCCTCAGGGAGAATCAGACACAGCAGAGCTGCCTTCCCTCCCTATCATGCCCCATCTCCATCCTCTGAATAGTGGGGCAAGGGTGCTTGTGAAGGAGGTGGCAGAGCTGCCTTGACAACATTTCTGCCTGTAAAGAGTTCCCAATTCTCCACCAGCCATTTCTGGCTGCTTTACAAACCCAAGCATCAGGTCAACCTGATAATAAGCATTCCTTACACAAACATTGCAATCTTCTTTAAAGGGAAGCAGCAACTCTATTTACCGTACTCTTTTTCAAAATAATGTCAGCCAACAAGGAGCTATAAATCAGCAATTCCTCATAGTTGCTGATGGTGGATGTAGTGTAGACCTCCCTAACTATTTCTCGTGGAATGGAAAACAGCAATTTGTACTTTGGCTTATTTTCTGACTTGGTGCTATTTAAAAAACAAAACAAAACAAAAAAACAAAAACAAAAAGACACCCAGTCAAAAGGCATTTCTTCTGCAAAACCAGGTTTTTGCTTCCTGAACTGAAAGTAAAGCAGCTGCAGTAGAAGAGGAGAACATTAAAGAGTAGCTTGCTGTGTCTCTTGTTCTTGAGTACCTCTGTAATATAGACAAATCATAGCAGTGAATTCCTCATCCTCTTATGCTTTATTTTCAGGTATCTGTATTTTGTTTTTACTTCTTCTGATATTGAATGCCACCTCTCCAGAGGTTCTCTTTCCCCTTGTATTAACAATTTCAAGTTTACAACAATATTCTACAATGTGTTTTAAGTGATGATGCTGTCATAAACAGACAGTTAAGGGTTAATGCCTCTTTTACCTGTAAAGGGTTAAGAAGTTCACCTAGCCTAGCGGACACCTGACCAGAGGAACCAATGGGGGGACAAGATGTTTCAAAAGGAAGGAGGGAAGTTCCTTTGTTTTAGTTTAGTTTCAGTTCTGGCCCGAGAGGAAAGGGAATCAGGAATCAAACAGGGTAGTGAGTATTTATTGAAGGAATTAGCTTATGTTTATTGTCTTTTGTAACTTGTCTTGTGCATTAGGAATAATCAAATTGGCTATTCTTTTGTGTAACTAAGGGTTTGCCCAGGGGAACATCCTCTGTGTTTTGAATCTGTTGTCTGTGAGATCAGCGTGTATGCTATCTCCCAGAGGTTTTTCCTTTTACCTTTCTTTTCTTTAATTAAAAGCCTTCTTTTTAGAGACCTGATTGATTTTTCCTTGTTTTAAGATCCAAGGGGGTTGGATCTGGACTCACCAGGAATTGGTGGGGGAAAGGAGGGGGGGATGGTTAATTTCTCCTTGTTTTAAGATCCAATGGTTTGGATCGGTGTTCACCGGGGAATTGGTGGAGGAGTCTCTCAAGGCTACCCAGGGAAGAGTTATAGTACTTGGGAGGGAAAGATTTTGGGGGAGAAGACAGAGTTTCCCAAATGACTCAAACGATTTGGGTGGTGGCAGCATATTGATCTAAGCTGGTAATTAAGCTTAGGAGTTCTCATGCAGGTCCCCACATCTGTACCTTAAAGTTCAGAGTGGGGGTGAAACCTATGACAGATGCACAAAACCAAACAAACAGCACTATCTACTCTTCCCACAGTAATGTATATGAAATAAACATGTAATTTAATACATAGTTTGTTGCATCCGAAGAAGTGGGTATTCACCCACGAAAGCTCATGCTGCAAAACCTCTGTTAGTCTATAAGGTGCCACAGGATTCTTTGCTGCTTTTACAGATCCAGACTAACACGGCTACCCCTCTGATATTTTTCTCAATACATTTATTCTTTATAATAAACAAAAATGTGTATTTCCAGTGCAGTTGAAAATTCAGTTTATCTAATGTAACTGGATGACCCTTACTTGGGGCCAAATCTTATCTTTTGCATGAGGCCTACATAACACAGTTTGGCACAGGGTATGTTCCCTATGGACTGAGGGAAGAGAAAACCTCCTTATCCACAACTCTGGCTGCAGATAGTATTCTCTACTAATATTGTGCTCCTGCTCCATAGGTGTCAATGACCAGCAAGTTCATATTGTGGCTGATCTACCAGCCTTAACCCCTCCCCCTCCATTCTCCCAAGTCCAATTGCTTGGAGAAGTGCAACAAACTGCACTCACCCCTCTTCTGGCACACTCACATATAACCCCAGAGCTGGATTTCATTGCAAACAGAGGATGGAAAACATCCAAGTCACATTTTCTTTTCATTTACACCACCTCTGCATTAATCTGACTTAGCAGATTTCATCTGAGCAGCCCCTGATTCACACTAGTGTAAGAAAATAAAAGAATCAGGCACTCCATGCAAGTTCCCTCATCCTTTCCCTAACAGTTCTCCTCCATCTTGGGATCTCTGCAGCTTCAGAGAAGTGTATATGATCTGTTCTGTGGCAACTTTCTCTTTAACAGTTGTGAAGGTTGATGTACATCAGCACATATTATAAGTAAGTTTTCAGCTGCTATGTGCTAAGTATCAGTCATGCAGCTCCCATTTTCTCTTGCGATAATCACTGTGAGCTTATTTTCCACATTTGCTGCTCAAAGTATGATCCTTAAAGTTAAATCTCTTATGAAAAAGTCCTAAAGAATATTTTAGCCATCCTATAGAATTTAAGAGAGAATTATATTCCCTTCTGGAGAGTAGTTCATTAAACCTATACAAAGAGCATAATCCTCTATTAAATGCTACTGTTTTTTTCCAATGTTTTTATGAAAGTTATCCTGTAATAATTCTAGCACCTTATTGGTTTACTCTTATTAAATTCTGAAGAACTTGTGCAAAAATAACAGTTTAAGTTCTAATTATTATGCTGTAACTTAATTATTGAGTGTATAGTTCCTCAAGACAATACACCCAAATTTCTACTGGGAACTGAAGAAAATAACTATTTTGAATCTATTTAATTAATCTGTGGACTGCGTGATAATGACTCTTACCATTATTTTACCTATCCTAAAGTATAACATTCACCAGATTATCATCAAACTCCCTCTTAGTAATAACAACCAGCTCCGTCAACCATTACCACTGAGCCAAACATCACCATCGATGATCTAGACTGAACAAGCATCAATCACTTGACATATATTGGCAGTTCCATCTCAAGTGACATTTCCCTGGATCAAAAAATGTCAAACAGAATACAAAAAGCAAGCCAAGCCTTCAGAAGACTTTGCAATAGGATGGTCAACCAGCAAACAGTCAACAAAATTGATTATATACAATGCAGCAGAAATAACATGGACAGTTTACCTCAGAAACACTAAAGCAATTAAAAAAAAAGAATTCACGTGTGCTGTCTCCATTCTAATACGAAGGTCCACTGGGGAGAAAGTCTCAAACATTAACATCCTTGAAAGAGCAAATACTACAAGCAGTGAGACAATGATCATCAAAGCTCAGCTTAGATGGACGGGTCATGTTATCAGAATGGCGATGACAGATTCCAAAATAAAATTTTCTATAGTGAGCTCAAACTTGGAAAGCACAGGAATGGTGGTCAAATACACCATGAAGCAGAATCTCCCCTCAAGCAGGATAAATATTGACAACTTTGAAGACATAGCTACAGATGGAGCAGAATGGAAGGTATAAATGCTTTGAGGCAGAGAGATGCAAAAAACTAAATGAAAAAAAGGGTCAAGCATCGTACTAAGTCTTCAGTGTGAGTGTGCACATTCCTGTGCAATATTCATTCATGATCTTGAGCCTCATGAATCAGACTATACCGCCACAAGAAAACACACATGATGCCACAATGTCATTGTCAGATACTGATGTACTTACTTGTAAATATTCCTATTAAACACACATACTGAGTTAAAAAAAAAATTGGCTCATTTTTAATTTCTTTTGTTTTTAAACATCTAGAACAGGGGTAGGCAACTTATGGCACGCGTGCCAAAGGCAGCACGCAAGCTCCTTTTCAGTGGCACTCACACTGCCCAGGTCCTGGCCACCAGTCCGGGGGGCTCTGCATTTTAATTTAATTTTAAATGAAGCTTCTTAAACATTTTAAAAACCTTATTTACTTTACATACAACAATAGTTTAGTTATATATTATAGACTTATAGAAAGAGACCTTCTAAAAACGTTAAAATGTATTAGTGGCATGCGAAACCTTAAATTAGAGTGAATAAATGAAGACTTGGCACAACACTTCTGAAAGGTTGCCAACCCCAGACCTAGAAAAAGAGAGCATGAATAGAAAGGAAAAGGAAAACAGATGGGTTGAGAGGAACTGAAAGACTGTTAACTTAAAAATCACAATTGTCGGAATTTTTTTCCCTTACAACTGCTACAAGAACTGGAAGAGATTAGAGAGCAAAGTTATTTCTTTCTATTTCTTCAGTTTGTGCTTTTGGTGGGGATTTTGTAAAGTAATTTTTCCTTGGTTCTCCAATATGGTAAATTATTTATGTAGTCAGCTTTCTCTGGGTCTTCCACACAGCAACAGGTGAGAGAAAAATCTCTCTCTCATGGAGAGGGAGATTTTCTCTCTCTCTCTCTCTCTCTCTCTCTCTCTCGAGAGAGAGAGAGAGAGAGAGACAGACAGACAGACAGACAGACACCTATATGAGAAAATGTGATTGCAAAATTGGCAAGGGGACCATATTTTTTTTTTTAAATTCAGTAGATGTCAAGTTGACAGTGTCTTTTTAAATATGTAGAAGAAGGAAAAATCCTTCAATAGAGCACAATGATTTTATTTTCCACACACTCTGGAGCAGCCAAACAAACACATAAAGGCTATCCCGTGTTGAAGATATAAAAATAAAGTAATAGTATGGGTAAATTATTGTGACTAGGACACACAGATACCTTAAAGAATTTCAGGAAAAAGGGGTAATGATATATTCCACTCATTTATCCTATCACAGTTGCTGCCTGCTAGCTAGCTTTACCTTTGAATCAAGTGGCAAAGTCATTCTTTTCTCAGGCAGCCAGCACTCACTGTTGTTCAGAATCCAGAAAACACATACGTGCCATGTGAAGCAATAATATAGACACTCAAAATAATCATTTATAGTACTGGCCCAGATATACTAGATCACTCAGCAAATACTGACACCAAGCTAAAGTAATAACTACTATACTTAATTATAGGGATCAGATCAGTCAGAAAAAGATGACTGCCTAAATTCTTGCTCATAATTGATTGGAAATGCCAAGTTATTAAAACTATAATCCTATGGCAAATGTAGTTTATTCAAGAGATTACTACTTTTTTGCTTTTATCCTTCATCATATGTGAGAGAAGTACCAATGTCCTGTCTCTTCATAGGTTTGAACAAGTTGCACATATTAGTGATTTAATTTACTTAAAAAGAATCGGGGGGTGTGTGAATTGGACTGCAATCTCTGACATTGAAATGATCTTATATTGATATGGCGGCACTGATGCAACCAAGAATTCAGATATTTAGTTGGACAAGGTAGATATTGTCTTTTCATGTGACCGCTCCAACTTAACTGTTTTTGGTGGAAGAGGAGTGTGTTTTTATTTACATTTTGTTGTTGCTCCCTAAGGTACATTTCCTTGTAAGTTACATCAAAGAACGTCTCAAAATCAGAACACATGGATTGGCTGTGATGACAAAATTATCAGAAGTGCCACTTCCTAAAAAACTGGACCATAGCATCACTTCAGAGGACTGTAGAGGCAAGGTAGCTGTTCAAATGGTAGCCATTAGTGGATATTTTTAACTTATGCCAGCTTTGATACAAGTAATGCATGTCCCAGTGAGTGAAACTAAAGTGAACTGGTCACAGAGATAAGTTATAAGAATGGTTGTTATTACTAAGAGGGAATTTGATAATGAAATGGCCATCACTATCCTAAGACAGTTGTAGCAGGATATGGTAAATTAAATCAGTGGCCAGAATTTGGAAAGTCAGGTCCTATTCATCATGGCATTTCTCCAGTTTTACACCAGTAACTCCACTGACTTGAAGAGTTACAGTAGTATAAAACTGGAGTGGTACCATGATAAATGAGGTCCTTAATATTTATTACTGGTTACCACACTGTGACGCTACAGCATTTCCCTGTAGCTGTGGTAACTCAAACACTGTGCTAGGGTCATTGGTCACACGTGTTGTATGTTTAAATAAAATATATGCATTATCACGCTGGGGATCATGACCCTCACAAAGCTGCAGACAGGTTTCAGGGTGTCAACCACCATTCCTTTCTTTCTAACTAGATGTGAGGGAGTGCTCATATTTAACTTTTTTCTAGTGTAATAGGGAGTAATAATATGGAGAGAAGTTGAGGGCCACTGAACTGTTATAGTTATGCGATAGGAAAAATGATGTAGCATAGAAAATGTGTAGTCTTCTAAACATATGTACTGCACTTATTTGTATTTTTCCCCACATCTGGTAAAATTAATTAACTGGCACCTTTCTACAAGTTTCCTCCTTCCTGACACTCATCACTGCCCAATTACTGTGCTATTCTAAATTCCCATAATGGCAGTGCAAAAGATCATCAGCCAGCTCTGTGTTACTCAAACACTTGAGCACGATTAGTGGTTGCACTCAGTATGAAATATTCATAATTCTGACCTTCACAATAAGTATTTCTTGATTAACACATCAGACAATGGTACCAATCCCAATTGCAGAAGGTTCCCCCCACCCTTTTTGCAATAGTAATGTAGGTACAGTCAGAATGCAATGGCAAACAGAAGCTGAAAATTACTGTAACTATAGCTTCTCTTTCAATGAGAGATGGGTAGGTCTGACAGTTGGACCTATTTATATTTGGCTTTATTTATGTTAATAATTTTGCTATTGGTAATAAAAATAATCTCTTGGCATTAACAACATCACATAAAAAAACCGGGAACATAATATTCTACAAACATTTGAAATGCATAAACACCCAAAAGGGAGAAGAATTGTTCAGTGTGATACATGGGGTATGTCTAGAGGATATAAGTGCGTTTGGCCACTGTGTGCCAGAAGACAGCCATCTGGGAGTGGTCCTAATGACGACAGAATGCTAGCTTATTCATAAAGCCATTCAAATTTAAATTGTTTAAATCTCTTGAGTCTAAATTTTAGGCCATATAATTTCCTCACAGGAAATAGCAATAAGTGTAAGGACCATGGAAGCACAATAGTCTTGACCAAAGTCTGAAAATGTGAGGAAGGTACATGAGCCAAACTGTAAGAGAATCTGGCCCTCTCTGTGCCATTCAGACAATGTTAAGGGACAAGAATCTGACTGTAACTGGCTAATCACTTGAAAATCCCCCTAGTAGGGGGAAGCTTTCGGCTGACATAAAGCTTATGAAGGCAGTTCCTGTGCTAATGTTCCACCACCTCTCAGCTAGCATATGGTCTCTTAGGAATAATAGATAGCTGCTGTAAATTTAGATTTCTTTAGCTTTAAGATACTATAATTCACTCTAAGGGTGGGGCTGGAGCAGTTGCAGCAGCTGAATTAGGGAGTGCTACACTCCTACAGCTAGTGAATCTTGGCACAGGAGAGAAGCTAGCCCATAATGTTTTAGGCTTACCCTCTTACTACTAGCAGTTTATTCTGGCTTTGTGGATATAGCTATCAACTCTGTTAGTTGACAAGTGAAATTTGTTTTTATTGATTCTTGTCAAAAAGCTTTCAGGAACTCAAATCACCGTTGACAACTGTCCCAGTATTAACCTTCCCTGATCCTCAGAGAGTACTAATTTTGAATATAGACACCAGTAGGGCAGGACAGCTGACATTTCTGATTCCTCTCAGAATTACTTCCTGAGCCATGGTCTCTCTCATATAGGAGGAGCTTTGGGCACTGTCTCAAGTGTTGTGCAAAAATCTCTCTCACACACCCTGCACAGAAGCTTGCTTTGTGCGTAATACAATTATTGTTGTTTAATTATGCAACAATGTGCTCAGCATTGTGCATGACAGAGGAAGAGATTCTAGAGGACAAATATGTAATGGAGGATTTTGAAGAGACGTTGTCTGGTGCGAACTTGATGCTATTTCATTTTAATGGTGCAGAGACAGCTTCTACTGACCTTGATGAGCATTTGTGGACCTCGTGGAAGAAGCAAGGCTTAATCAAAAACACTTCTATATTCGTGAACTATAATGTTGTCATAAATCTACCAGGAATACCATGCTGGTTATAAAGTGAGGAAACTTCTTGTTACATGTAATTATGATATCCTGATAATAAGTAAGTCTAGGAAAGGATATACAGCACAGTTTCTTAGGAAACAGATAAAATATCACATTTTATTAAAAGTTTGCCTCAATGTGTTCAGACTCAGGAGTTCCAAGATTAATCAACTTTGATAGTAATGAGAATTCCATTAACAATAATCTTCAACAGCTGAATGAGCTGTCATTCACAAGGAAGGCATCTCTTCACTAAAAGTGGGTCATCTCTGTCAACAGAAGCATACAAATCCTGCTTTTACTGGAGAAATTACACCACTGGTAAAAAAACTTTGTTCTATAAAAAGAGCAAGAGAAACAGGGTGGAGGAGGGGAACTACAATTATTCTGGCCTAGTGCAGTAAAGAAATAAAAGGTATATGAATGGCTGAGAGAGAAATGTTCAGGATGAGGAAAA
The DNA here is from genome assembly GCA_003942145.1 of Platysternon megacephalum. NCBI lineage: Eukaryota > Metazoa > Chordata > Testudines > Platysternidae > Platysternon > Platysternon megacephalum. The sequence continues at coordinate 33,919,434 of QXTE01000001.1, read as the reverse complement.
AAAGGCCTCTTCCATGGTTAGGGTCCCCTCTAATGAACACATTTTCTGTTCTCTCTCAGTTGTTCTCAAAATGGGTAGATCTATCAAAGCAGCTCCATGAAAGGTGCTAGGTGAACCAGAATCCTGATTAATGTAGTCTAGGGACCAGAGAAGGCTAATTAGTTAGTTTTCAATATTATATATATATTTTTTAAAAGATCTTGTGCGGGGAATGTGTCTGAGATTTGTATAGAATTTAAGTGCTACAGATCAATTAAGATATAAATGGAGCAGCCCTCCAAGTGTATTAATATGGTGATAAGCCGGTACCAAGTGATGAATGGTGAAGCAGAGGAGAAAAGCTAAGTTTTCCTTGGCAATAATCTAATTATGCTAATCCTCCCTCTCCACCACAGTGCTTCCCTCCAGCCCTACTAACGTTACATAGTGCACACAGTTGGTAAAGCTTATGCAAGACACTCTGCACCAGGCGAGAGCCTTTGGTGAAGCAGAGGAGTTTTGATTTGGGTCTACAGGCCCTCCCTGAGCCCCCCTTTCAGCGTGTGAGAGAGCTAGGCCTTTACTTCATAACCATCCAGAGGGCATTTTTTTTAAAACCTAATCACTTCAGCCAGAAAGGTCAGTGAACTAGGGACCTATCATCAAAAAAAGACATTTGTTGCTATTTTATTTTTGTTAAGACCAACCTAGGCTAGTTTTAGAACTTATTTCTAATAGGAAAAATACTTAGAACAGTCATTGCCTTCTTTCTGTCCTTTTAATTATTCTTGCAAGATTTCCACCCCCTGTTGAGAGAGTTTTTAGAAAAGCAAACATTTCTAGCTATAGAGTGACCATTGTGATCATCTATCCTGACCTACTTTCCATTAACTTCGCTTACAGGGTATGTGCATGCTTAGAGCTGGAGGAGGGATTCCTGGCTTAAGGCTACATACCTGCACTAGTGCTCATCAGGCTAAAAACAGAGTGTAGCTGCCCCAACTACATACCTCGCCACGCCCCAAGGGCATGTACTTAAGTGGCTAGCCCCTTCTGCTGCTTATGCCAACACAGGTACATTGCTACTTTTTAGTGTGCTAGCTGGATCAGAGCTAACCAGGTATGTCTCCTTGAACTGGAAATTACACCCCCAGCATGAAGCGTAGATGTACCCTTAGTCTTCACATCTCTTCAGCTCTAGACACATACTTCAGTTTTCAAAGTGTGTGCAGTATTTTGTGCTTGCTCGTAGAGGGAGGCAACAATCAGTATGAGCCAAAAAAACCCAAACAAAACATAAGATTAATCTCTTCTGATGCGTAGTATGCAGGTGGAAAGCCTATTACGACTGATGGAGCAGCAGATACTCACTAGTATATTCATTCTTTTTGCACAATCCTACATAGAGATTGCATTTCCCATTTCAGACTTTAGATAGAATGTTGGAGTAATGTGGTACACAGATCCAAGCCTGAACATAGAGATAGATGACAAGATATGTGATTATCTGTCTAATTGTAGGCTGAGCATTATAGTAGATACTTTTACAGAGCTATTTTTCAAATTAAAGAAACCTCACACTTTGAATGTATTGGTTTATTTATTCATGGTAAGTGTGAGGTGATCAGGCTCATCAACCCATTTCTCATCTTGAGAGTTCTACTCAAGCATAGCACAACAAGGTGCAACTTCCCATCAGAACCAAAAATTAGTGTACCTAGAATATGTGCTGTTGAAATTGGGCTTCCGCTATCTGAACAGTACAGGATTTTCTATTTGATATCTATCAAAATTAGAAAGTTGTTCAATGTATCTTTATAAGCTGCACATATGATTTCAGAAAACAGCAAGACTAACATCTGGTTACCTTGCCTGCAATTTATTTCTGGTCCATTTTTTAATTTAGCTTTTAGTTCCTGTTATTAGCCACGGAGGTTCTATTACTTATCCCTTGTTTTAAATTGCTTCTCAATTCAATTTACAATTACTATTTCACAATCAGCCACATCATCTTTTTAGATTGATGGTTATGACTAGTGAATCAGCACTTGTACAATTCTTTGACTTATTCCCTTTTATCACAGATTATTAATGAAGCTGCAGAGGTGTGAAACTTGACTCCTGATAGCATTAGTGATCCTCTGTAGATCAGAGTATTTTAGTGTGGTTTTAGGTTACTTTGATACATAGATATTACAAAATGAATGCACAGTGTCAGCAGGCTTTTACACTAATACAAGTCCATAGGATCATCTTTCCCTTAATATCTTACAATTAGGTATAATCTAGTGATATGTGCATACAGGACTGGGAGGTGTAAACCTAAAGTTTTAATTGCACTTCTGACACAATCTCCCTGTAGCCTAGAGAAAGTCACTTTCTGCCCAGTTTGCCTATTTGTAAAATAATCATAGTACTTAACCACCTAAACATATTAGATTCAGTTGTAACACACCACTAATGGGGTTTTATATAGTTACAGGGCATTACTTTTCTTTGTTCTACTTCTTTTGTCATTAAGTTAGCATAAGACTAGTTCTTGCGTATGTGGGGACATTCTCCACTGACTGATTCGGGGGCCTTGCCTGTTTGGAATAGTGTTTGAGTTTTAACTTCTCTCATTAAAGAGAGTTACTGATGAATGCCTGTGTTAGATTATTTTCTAAATATCAAAGTTTTTTAATAAGGCTGTCAAGCAATTAAAAAAATTAATTAATTGCAATTAATCACACTGTTAAATAATAGAATACCATTCATTTAAATATTTTGGATGCTTTCTACATCAAATGTATTGATTTCAATTACTAAACAGAATGCCAAATGTACAGTGCTCACTTTATATTTATTACAAGTATTTGCACTGTAAGAAAGCCAGAATAGTAGTTTTCAATTCACCTAATACAAGTACTGTAGTGCAATCTATTTATCATTAAAGTTGAACTTACAAATGTAGAATTATGTACAAAAAAAATGCACAATTTTAGAGCCTGCAAGTCCACTCAGTCCTACTTCTTGTTCAGCCAATCACTCACACAAAAAAGTTTGTTTACATTTGCAGGAGATAATGCTGCCCACTCCTTGTTTACAATGTAACCTGAAAGTGACAACAGCCATTCTCGTGGCACATCAGCATCACAATATATTTACGTGCCAGATGCGCTAAAGATTCATATATCCCTGTATGCCTGAAACACCATTCCCAGGGACATGCGTCCATGGTGATGACAGGTTCTGCTCGATAACAATCCAAAGCAGTGTGGACCCACGCATGCTCGTTTTCATTATCTGAGTCAGATGCCACCAGCAGAAGGTTGATTTTCTTCTTTGGTGGTTAGAGTTCTGTAGTTTCCGCATCAGAGTCTTGCTCTTTTAAGACTTCTGAAAGCATTCTCCACACCTCATCCCTCTCAGATTTTGGAAGGCACTTCAGATTCTTAAACCTTGGCTCGAGTGCCATAGCTATCTTTAGAAATGTAACAAAATGCAAAGAAGGTACCAATGTGATATCTGCAGTGAAAGTGTTCTTAAAATGAACACCATGTGCTGGGTCATCATCCAAGACTTCTATAACATGAAATATATGGCAGAATGCAGGTAAAACAGAGCAAGGAACATACAATTCTCCCCCAAGGCATTCAGTCACAAATTTAATTGATGCATTATTTTTTTAAATGAGCGTCATCAGCATGGAAGCATGTCCTCTGGAATGGTAACTGAAGCATGAAGGGGCATACGAATGTATAGCATATCTGGCACATAAATACCTTGCAATGCCAGCTACAAAAGTGCCATGCAAACGCCTGTTCTCTCTTTCTGGTGATATTGTAAATAAGAAGAGAACAGCAATGTAAACAAACTTGTTTGTCTTAGTCCTACTTCTTGTTCAGCCAATCGCTGAGTGGATGTGTAGGCTCTGAAATTTTACATTGTTTTGTTTTTGAGTGCAGTTATGTAACAAAAAAAAAATCTACATTTGTAAATTGCACTTTCACAACAAAGATTGCACTACAGTACATGTATGAGGTGAATTGAAAAATACTATTTATTTTTAGTTTTACAGTGAAAATATTTATAATAAAAATATACACATTTTGATTTCAGTTACAATATATATGAAAATGTAGGAAAACATCCAAAATATTTAATAAATTTAAATTGGTATTCTATTAGCAGTGTGGTTAAAACTGATTAATCATGATTAACTCAAAAAATCACGTGAGTTAACTACTATTAATCAACAGCCCTAATTTTTAATATAGAATTCAGTTAGTAAAATCCTCCATTGCATTCACTTTTTCCTCTTGAGTGCATTGCTCTGCATGCAAAAAGTTAGTTTCCTCTGAGAATGAAATGCCTTTCAGTCAATAGCAACAGGGAGCAAGATTTTTACAAGTGACTGAATATACACAGCAGGAATAATGCATGTACCACCCATCCACCCCAACACACTCTCATCTGTACTTAATCTAATTGTGTAAAGATGTACTATTGACATAAAATCAGTGCAGACAACCCATTAATATGAAAGGAGAAAAAAGCAAAAAAATATAATTTTATGTATGAGACTCACTATTGTTCTGTAGAACAAACAATTTAGATCATTGTGTTTTAGAAACAATATGGCTAGAGCATATTTCATGTCCATTATGACTCAACTCTTGGAGACTGCTTTTTAAAACTGTACAACACCTGTGTTTTGAGTGTCATAATCTGCAGGGCTGTTATCACTCACAGCTGTCTGCAATTTTCCTTTCTATCTGGACATCACTTTTCTCTTAGCCTGCACTTCCGGAACAAGGCCGAAAAGTAACCTAAATAGGCATAGGAGTGGCTGTAGTCAAAAGCAAGCATCCAAGATCTGTTCCCTGATTAGGAGCAATAACTTTATTTCCTTAATCTACATTATGTTTATACATATTGCCACTTGAAACATTGGCAATATTATTGAGAGTGTAATTAGAATCACCTTTACAGTGTGCGTGTAAGAAGGTGATCCCAATTATAGAAAAGCTGGGGGAATCTAGGCATAGATTTTTGGGCAACGTGAAAAGAAGATTGGAAGAATATATAGGAAACAGGATGTTAGAAAAAAATGTAGAAGTGGAGGGTAAGAGAAGGGTTGGAAAACCCAGAATTAGATAGATAGTGGTTATACAGAAGGATTTGGTTAGCTGAGGAGTTTCTTAGAAATTGCTTCAAGAGCGACTGGAATAGAGAAGGACTCAAAAGAGCTGACCCCATATATATGGGACTAAAGCTAGAATTACAATCTTCTTCTAAATCAGAAGTTGATGTCATGGGATAGCTGCAGAATTATCTTGCAGCAGCAACTGTGTTGATATTTAGTAGTTATATATGTGTTTGGTAAGTTTATTAATTATTTTCATTGCACTGACTAGGAACCTCAGTCAGACCAGGACGGTATTCTGCTGGGTACTGTACAGACACAGAATAAAAAGATGATCCTTGCCTCACAAGAACTTACAGTCTAAGTAATTACTTTTTTTTTTGGTACTATTTTGAAATGTGAAAACAGCTTTTAGTCTTAGACCAATGTTTCTGACTATTTAAGATGCCATAAAATAGCAGCAGCTCCAGCAGCAACCAGGCCCTGGAAACCTGCATTTCGTCCACAAGAACTTTGAATCTCTGAGGAACAAGGCCCTCATTTTCAAAGATCTTATTTTATTGGGGGCGGGGAGGGGAGGGTGAGAAACGTATAAAATCCCCTTTATTAGAAGAACAAAATGGTAAAAATCACAATGTGGCATATTAAAAGTATCTTATGCATTTAGGCATTTACTTTCATATTTAGCTGAAAGCCCATGCTGTCGCATAGGTGTAATCTCTAAAGTCATATGTGTAAAGAAAAAAAAAAGGCTGAAAATGACTGAGAATTTTAAAAATTGTATGGTAGCAGACTGTGAATCCCAGTCACCTGGTGATATTCTAAACAAAAAAAATGCTCACTATCATTCTTGGAGCTGTTTCCATCACTTCACAGCTTCAGAGTGATGGTTGGAGTTATTGTGTGTATAGATTGTGTTGTGCTGGGAGAGTTGTGTGGATTTGTGCAGGTGGCAAATGAAACGTGTGCGCCATCATGTGTGTGGGGTTGTCTGGGGTTATTGTGTGGGTTTTGGCTGTGTTGCTGTGTGGGTGGCTTTGAAGAACTGTGGCAGTTCTGCCAAGTAATCCACCATCTGTGCAGTCTCGCTCGTACAACCACTTAAACTATTGCATGCAAATTAACTGTAAAATAAAGTATCAGAGGGGTAGCCGTGTTAGTCTGGATCTGTAAAAGCAGCAAAGAATCCTGTGGCACCTTATAGACTAACAGACGTTTTGCAGCATGAGCTTTCGTGGGTGAATACCCACTTCTTCGGATGCAAGTAGTGGAAATCTCCAGGGGCAGGTATATATATGTACACAAGAAGCAAGCTCGAGATAACGAGTTTAGTTCAATCAGGGAGGATGAGGCCCTGTTCTAGCAGTAGAGGTGTGAAAACCAAGGGAGGAGAAACTGGTTCTGTAGTTGGCAAGCCATTCACAGTCTTTGTTTAATCCTGAGCTGATGGTGTCAAATTTGCAGATGAACTGAAGCTCAGCAGTTTCTCTTTGAAGTCTGGTCCTGAAGTTTTTTTGCTNGGCTTCTGGGTACACGTCTGGCTCTGTTGATCTGTTTCCTTATTTCCTCGTGCGGGTACTGTAGTTTTGAGAATGCTTGGTGGAGATTTTGTAGGTGTTGGTCTCTGTCTGAGGGGTTAGAGCAGATGCGGTTGTACCTCAGTGCTTGGCTGTAGACAATGGATCTTGTGGTGTGCCCGGGATGGAAGCTGGAGGCATGAAGGTAGGCATAGCGGTCGGTAGGTTTTCGGTATAGGGTGGTATTAATGTGACCATCACTTATTTGTACTGTGGTGTCCAGAAAGTGGACCTCCCGTGTAGATTGGTCCAGGCTGAGGTTAATGGTGGGGTGGAAGCTGTTGAAATCTTGGTGGAATTTTTCCAGAGTCTCCTTCCCATGGGTCCAGATAATGAAGATGTCATCAATGTAGCGTAGGTAGAGAAGGGGCGTGAGTGGACGGGAGCTGAGGAAGCGTTGTTCCAGGTCGGCCATAAAAATATTGGCATATTGTGGGGCCATGCGGGTGCCCATAGCGGTGCCACTGATCTGGAGATACATATTGTCATCAAATTTGAAATAGTTGTGTGTGAGGATAAAGGCACAGAGCTCAGCAACCAGTTGTGCTGTGGCATCATCAGGGATACTGTTCCTGACAGCTTGTATTCCATCTGTGTGTGGGATGTTTGTGTAGAGAGCCTCTACATCCATGGTGGCTAGGATGGTGTTTTCTGGAAGGTCACCAATGCATTGTAGTTTCCTCAGGAAATCAGTGGTGTCACGGAGATAGCTGGGAGTGCTGGTGGCATAGGGTCTGAGTAGAGAGTCCACATATCCAGACAGTCCTTCAGTGAGAGTGCCAATGCCCGAGATGATGGGGCATCCAGGATTTCCGGGTTTGTGGATCTTGGGTAGTAGATAGAATAACCCTGGTCGGGGCTCTAAGGGTATGTTGATTTGTTCCGGTGTTAGTGTAGGGAGTGTCCTGAGTAGATGATGCAGTTTCTTAGTGTATTCCTCAGTGGGATCTGTAGTAAGTGTAAAATAAAGGGGTGCTGATTGGTTGCATTACCTCTGATATCACAATGACCTAGGATTCTTGGCAAGGCATAGATACATCCCTTGCTGTTGCACAGGTGTAATTTGTAAAATCAAAAACTTATTTGGACAGTCACAGGCTGACTTGTAATGATGACTGAACCTGGTGATATTCTGAACAAAAAGATTGTAACTGTTTCAATTGCTTCACCATGACTCAAACACACACTTAGGCTTCTGAAGGACACATAGGTGACAATCCTGGAAACTTTTTATATAGATTAGTCATCAACCACAGATAAGTGCTATATAAGAGTAAAGAAGAAAACAAGATCTGTGAACTAAAACAATTACTAATTTGAGCTCTGATCCTATAAACACTTAAGCATATGCGTAACTTTACTCATATGTGTAGTCCCCTTCATGCCACTGGGTCTTCTCACATGAGAAAATTCACTAACATATGAATGTTTGCAGGATTTTTGCTGTGGGCCCAATTCTCCAGAACCTTCTTCTACAGAGTCATGGGAGTCCCACACATAGAGGCTTGCAGGATTGGGCTCAAGTAAACAGTAAAGTCTGAACAGAATGCAGATTTATTTTGCAGTCATGGTGATACACCAGGCCAGCGGTTCCCAAGCCTTTTTATATTGCAACTATCCTTTGGGTTCACCTTTGTTAACATGACCCCCAGGGATCTCAGAGGTGGGTTGTTTAAAAATTAAAGGCACATACAACCATATTTTTAGACCACCTCTGCTACTCCAGACATGGCATTAATATAATCCTAAATGTGATCCTGGGGGGGGTGTCAGGTGCTGCCATCATGTTGTGGGGGTGGGGGGAATGTCAGGTGCTGCCTGCAGGGAGTGGGAAGTCAGGGGGAACCCATAGAGTGAGCCCACCCCACATTCTCCCCCACCACAGTGGCAGCTCCTGCAGCTTCTCCCCCACTGGGCTTGGCTTCCTAGTCCAGGTGATGCACCAGGGGCCAGGTCATACAAGCATGTGGGCCTGATGGGCATGGTGGCCAAGCCAAATTTGAGTAAGTGGTTCTGCTTAACATCACTCACTCAAATTTGGCCCACATGCCCCAATCAGGGAGGCCAGGCCAAACTGGAGTGGTTCTACAATCCCATGCAACGGGAGCCAGTTCACAATGCCCAGAGTGGAGAGCTGAATGCATTGAGATCCAGAGGGTGGGAGCTGCTACAACAAGGACAGCAGGTTTTGCTGGACAGGGTTGTTTCCCCTCCTTCAACATCTTGCAACTCCCTGGCACCCTTTCATAAATCACCACCCCCCTCCCTGGGGTCAAGCCCCACAGTTTGGGAAACACTGCAGTCAGTCTGATAATACACCTTTACAAGATGCATTCAGTTTCTATTAATCTTGGATATCTAGTGTTTCCGTTGCCATAGTATCCCTAATAAAATGTGTTATATGTATTCATGATGTCCACAGGGAGTTTTTTAGATTTTTGCAACCATGAATACACTGTGAAATCATTGAGTTAAATTACATTTGGGGTTTGAGTTTGGGTTTTTTGGCACCTTTGACTTCATCTGCACTCTCCCTACTAATCCATTGTTGCAGGGTATACTCTGACATTTCAAATGGTTGTGTAGGGACATAATGATATTTGGATAGTACCCCAGGTACTGAATCCCCCTCATATTCACATATCATCTAAACTTCACTTGTACACCAGCTCTCTCTCATTTTTCCTGGAGCCCCTATTTCTTTAGTCTTGAGAATTGTTCTTTCCCTCATGAAATACTAAAGGATTTTTTTTCTTCCAAAGAAAGAAAGGTTCTTGGCCTGGAACGCTTTCATAGGTCACAGCCTGATTGGAACATTAAAAATAATCTCTCTGGATTCAAAGGATGGAATAGCTAAATGCAAACGTGTAGAACATCAAAGTCTTTCTAGACCAAACAAAATAGATCTATGTATAATGCACCATATGTACTGTGGGCACTACAAATCATTCAAGTGAATAATAACACCCAAAGGAAGAGTGCAGATGCAAACAAAACAGAACAGTTCTAAAAACAGAGCCTTCAGGGATTTCAAAAGCAAAATTAATTTAACTTGAAATGTGATCCTTAAAAAGGTTTAAATAAAGCAAAACACAGAACTAGTTAAGTAAATAAAGCGGAAAAACTGAAAACTGAAAGAGTCCTAGCTAGTTTCTGGCCCAAATACACTTGAATAGTAACATTTTCCAGGGGAATGGAGGAGAGAAACAGAGGAGGGGGGGGAAACAAAATCAAATTCTCCAGATTGAATGCTCAGTATAAGATATAAACCAGCACTAAAATGAAGATGTAAGTCAAATCCAAACAATGTAGAAATTTCATTTAAGGCTAAAGCAGTTAAATGTGTGCGTGTCAGAGGTCAGAGCTATATGTTTTTGCTGCTCCTCAGAGTATCTGTTCAATTTCAGAAAATAAAACCATTAGTGTCCTATGTTTTTTTATGAGGGTTCAGAGGAATAATCATTCTTTGATTTTATTCCCTGGATTAGAAACTGTTCGCTTTCAAAGTTTGCAAGCTATAAATTGGAAGGAGTGCTTAGAATGTTAAGTGGACCTTTTGGGTAAAAAAACAAAACACAAACATGTTTTACATCTCTTTAATTAAGTACACAACTACTCCAGGGCAGAAATAACTTTTCCCTTCAGAGGATTTATTTCTGTTTATTTTTAACTATGGTTTATAGTATATATGTAATGAAAAAGTGATATATCACTGAGAGTTATTAGCCTCAATGTTTAAGTTCATCCATGTTTATTTAAGTGAGACTTAGAAAGCTCTGTAGCTTATCATGGAGAAGGTAAGGATGTGACATGATCATCTTCTATATGTAGCTATGTGGAGAGAAGATTTCTGATAGGAGAGGACTTTTTAACCTAGCAGACAAAGGCATAACATGATCCATTGCTTGGAAACTGAAGCGAGATAAATTCAAACTAGAAATAAAGTACAAAGTTTTAGTGAAGGTAATTCATAGAACAACTTAGCAAATGTGGTGAATTCTCCATCAGTTGAAGACTTCTAAAAAGTGTTTGGCTTAACTAGAATGTATAAAGTTGATGCAGGAAATGCTTGAGAGTCTATGGCTTGTGTTACACAGGAAGACAGACTAGAGGATTCCTGTGGAACCCCACTAGGAATATCCTCATTCAGCAATGATTACCAAAAGAACATAAAAATGGCCCTACTGGGTCAGACCAAAGTTCCATCTAGCCTCGTATCCTGTCTTCCAACAGTGGCCAATGCCAGGTGACCCAGAGGGAATGAACAGAACAGGTAATCATCAAGTTATCCATCCCCTGTCGCTCATTCCTAACTTCTGGCAACAGAGGCTAGGGACACCATTCCTGCCCATCCTGGCTAATAGTCATTGATGGACCTATCCTCCATGAATTTATCTAGTTCTTTTTTGAGCCTTGTTATAGTCTTGGCCTTCACAACATCCTCTGGCAAGGAGTTCCACAGGTTGACTGTGTGTTGTGTGAAGAAATACTTCCTTTTGTTTTAAACCTCCTGCCTATTAATTTCATTTGGTGACCCCTGGTTCTTTTGTTATGAGGAGGAGTAAATAACACTTCCTTATTTACTTTCTCTATACCAGTCATGATTTTATAGACCTCAATCATATCTCCCCTTAGCCATCTCTTTTCCAAGCTGAAAAGTCCCTGTCTTATTAATCTCTCATATGGAAGCTGTTCCATAACTCTAATCATTTTTGTTTCCCTTTTCTGAACCTCTTCCAGTTCCAATATATCATTTTTGAGATGGGGCTACCACATCTGCACACAGTATTCAAGATGTGGGCGTACCATGGATTTATATAGAGGCATTTATATGAGATATTTTCTGTCCTATTATCTATCCCTTTCCTAATTATTCCCAGCATTCTGTTCGCTTTTTTGACTGCTGCTGCACATTGAGTGGATGTTTTCAGAGAACTATCCACAATGACTCCAAGATCTCTTTCTTGAGTGATAACAGCTAATTTAGACCCCATCATTTTATATGGAAAGCATAATCCCAACTATACAATGTGCATTACTTTGCATTTATCAACATTAAATTTCATCTGCCATTTTGTTGCCCAATCATCCAGTTTTGAGAGATCCTTTTGTAGCTCTTTACAGTCTGCCTGGGTCTTAACTATCTTTAGTAATTTTGTATCATCTGCACATTTTGCCACCTCACTGTTTACCCCTTTTTCCAGATCATTTATGAATATGTTGAATGGAACTGGTCCCTGAACAGAGCCATGGGGGACACCACTATTTACCTCTCCCCATTCTGAAAACTGACCATTTATTCCTACCCTTTGTTTCCTATCTTTTAACCAGTTACCAATCCATGAGAGCACCTTCCCTCTTATCCCATGGCAGCTTACTTTGCGTAAGAGCCTTTGGTGAGGGACCTCATCAAAGGCTTTCTGAAAATCTAAGTACACTAGATCCACTGGATCCCCTTTGTCCACATGCTTGTTGACCCCCTCAAAGAATTCTAGTAGATTGGTGAGGCATGATTTCCCTTTATTAAAAGCATGTTGACTCTTCCTCAACCAATTATGTTCATCTATGTGTCTGACAATATTGTTCTTTATTATAGTTTCACCAGTTTGCCCGGTACTGAAGTCAGGCTTACAGGCCTGTAATTGCCGGGATCACCTCTGGAGCCCTTTTTAAAAATTGGTGTCACATTAGCTATCCTCCAGTCATCTGGTACAGAAGCTGATTTAAATGATAGGTTGCAGAACTACTAACTGTAGTCTGTAATTTCACATTTGAGTTCCTTCAGAACTCTTGGGTGAATATCATCTGGTCCTGGTGACTTATTACTATTTAATTTATCAATTTGTGCCAAAACCTCCTCTAATGATACCTCAATCTGAGACAGTTCCTCAGATCTGTCACCTAAAAAGAATAGCTCAGGTTTGGGAAAAGAGAAGACTAANGGAATCTCCCTCACATCCTCAGCTATGAAGACCGATGCAAAGAATTTCTCCTCAATGGCCTTATCGTCCTTGAATGCTCCTTTAGCACCTCGATTGTCTAGTGGCCCCACTGGTTGTTTAGCAGGATTTGAGCTTCTAATGTACTTAAAAAAAATTGCTATTACTTTGAGTCCTTGGCTAACTGTTCCTCAAATTCTTTTTTGGCCTTCCTAATTGTATTTTTAGACTTCATTTGTCAGTGTTTATGCTCATTTTTATTTTCCTCACCTCGGATTATTATCCAGTTTTTTATTTTAATAGCCTCTCTAATCTCTCTGATCATTTCACAGTCACTAGCACCATTCTGGTCAGGAGGTCAGTAATATATCCCTACCGCTATATTCTTATTATTAGAGCATGGAATTTCTATCCGTAGAGATTCTATGGTACAGTTTGATTCATTTACAATTTTTACTTCCTTTGATTCTACTCTTTTTTTCACATATAACACCACTCCCCCACTAGCATGACCTGTTCTGTCCTTCCGATATATTTTGTACCCTGGTGTTACTGTATCCCATTGATTATCCTCATTCCACCAAGTTTCTGTGATGCCTATTATATCAATATCCTCATTTAATACGAGGCACTCTAGTTCACCCATTTTATTATTTAGACTTCTAGCATTGGTATATAAGCACTTTAAAAAACTTGTCTCCTTTTAGCTGTCTGCCATTACACGATGTAATTGAATGAGACTCTTTTATTTGACTGTTTCTGATCAGACCCTGCCTGTATTTTATCATTTTCCATCTTCTCATCCTCACTAGGACATAGAGATTCTCTATTAATAGATCCTCCCCTAGAGGATGTCCGAACCATGTGCTCCTCTGCATCTGTCATCTTTCCCCCGGCCCTTAGTTTAAAAAATGCTCTATGATCTTTTTAATGTTAAGTGCCAGCAATCTGGTTCCATTTTGGTTTAGGTGGAGCCCATCCTTCCTGTATAGACTCCCGCTTTCCGAAAAGTTTTCCCAGTTCCTAATAAATCTAAACCCCTCCAACCTACACAATCATCTCATCCTCACATTGAGACTCTGCAGTTTTGCCTATCTAACTGGCCCTGCGCGTGGAACTGGGAGCATCTCAGAGAATCTCTTACCTAGCAACCTAAATTTGGCCCCCAGGACCTCTCTTCTATCCTTCCCTATGTCATTGGTACCACGACCAATGGCTTCTCCCCAGCACTACACATAAGTCTATCTAGATGTCTCGAGAGATCCACAACGTTCACACCAGGCAGGCAAGTCACCATCTGGTTCTCCCCGTCATCACAAACCCAGCTATCTATGTTTCTAATGATCGAATCGCCCATTACTGATACCTGTCTCTTTCTAATAGCTAGAGTCCCCCCCCGCCTGGAAAGGTATCCTCAGTGCGAGAGGATACCACATCATCTGGAAGGATGGTCCCAACTATGGGATTGTTTCCCTCTGCTCCAGTTAGATGCTCTCCTTCCCTGGGACTTTCATCCTCCTCAACAGCACAGATTGACAACTACCATTATAGACCTATTTTCCATAAAACTATGTTGCCTGACATATTTCTCTCCCAAATCAGCCTTCCGTTATTTTGCCTAGGATTGATATCAGGCTCAATTGTTTTGTATCTGTTTAATAAGACTGATTGTTTTGGAGAAAAATAACTTAACCTGCATGCCCCAATCCTGAGAGGCATTTGTATTGTTGAACATCAAGTCATCAAGGGGGGGGGAAATGATCATCAGGATTTTTCTTCTGGAACAGTAGTTTGCAGACAACAGTTCATAACTTGTTTTAAAAGTGTTCTAGTTCCCTATTGGCAGAGTCAGTAAACAGATGAACATTTCTGCTTAAAATGTTTCTACTTAGTAATGTAGAACTGAAGAATTTCTGAATTGGGGTCCATTTTCAGAGGCTAATTCTCTTAGATTTTCTTCATGACTAAAATTATTGAATTTGATTACTGTTATGGAAATAATCTGGCTAGTAAAGGCTACTGCTGGTTATTTACTGAAATAATCAATTACAGTAATAGTATGAAAGCAATCTGTTGGTGTTGCTTCAAAATGTATCAATCTTTACCCAGGCAGAATAAGCAAATACATGTAGTGCTTGGATACAACACTATGGGGCATTATAGAAAACTCAGATATAAAGGAGTTGAATCTGAATGGATGCCTATAAGTCAGGACAAAATTTAGCCCTTTGTGTTTTTTTCTTTATAAAAATTGGAGACACCCATTGTGAACAGTCAGTTCAATTGAAGATGCCATTCTTTTGTAGCTCCTGACACACATTTAATTCGGTCTGTGAGGGAAACCGAGTGTCTGATATACGGAGCAATATCACTGAGAGTATTATTTTATGCACAAATGCAGTTATGTTGTTCAGTGTGTTAGACTAGGTATAGCTTATCAGTGCAATCATGTTCAGAAGTTGTTTTGTGCAGTTGTAGATAAACCCCATCTATTAAATATTTGCATTTTTAAAGTCCTAAAATGGTTAATTACAAGGTTAAGGTGCCAATACAAAATTTTGCTGGTACTAATGCTTCACATATGAAGTCAATAAGCTTCAAGTATGTATGCAGGCAGCTGAATGGGTGAAAGTGCAAACACATCAATGTAAGTATCCTTCAGACTTAAGTAGTAATAGCATAGAGCTATGCTATGCATATTTAAAAGCTGGTGTAGAACAATCTCATCGAACAAAAGCCCTTATTGACATGTTACAAAATGTTTGGGTAACGTAGCAATGAATCAGCCAATAGATTCACTCATCTTCTGTGTCTCTTAGAGAAAGATTTTTCTTCTGCTCCATGTACTTTAGGCATGGTAAAGTTCTTTAAAGCTGAAACTACGTTAGTATATCACTTATTAGGAACATTAACTATATGAATATATGGTAGAGTTCAGCAGCTAGACATTGTGTCAGCAAAATTTGTTTCCTTGTATTTAGGCACTCATTTCTAGTAGTAAGAAATGGTTTTGTCTATTTGAAAAATGTGTTTGTAAGAGACTGAATGGACTCATTAAGGAAGGATAGAAAGGCAGGAGATGAAAGGAGAAGAATAGACATTCTTGTCATCAAAATATTGTGTTGTAATTAGTAGTCAGAGTTTTGCCCGCAGAACTGGGCCCTGAATAATTCAAGCACTCACTTTGCAATATTAAATTCTAAACTCTAATCCCAAACAGTTTTTTGCTAATTAGGCTTGTCATGGGGGGGTGGGGGGGCACAAATCCCAAACTGGGCCTGAATGGGTAAAAGGGCAATACTGAGCCCAGGTAGCCCCACCCCTCCAGATCTGCAAAGTATACTCCAACTGTACAGGAAGCTTAAAAGGGAGCAACCCAGCTCAGTCAGGGAAGGAAGACTGACCCCTACCCCAAGGGCTCCTGGACAAGGTTATTGGTCCAAATTCACGGTCCATTTTGGTCAATTTCATGGACAGAGGATTTTTAAAAAAGAATACATTTCATTATTTCAGCTATTTAAATCTGAAATTTCACAGAGTTGTAATTGTAGGGGTCCTGACCCCAAAAGGAGTTGGGTGGGGGGGGGGGTTGCAAGGTTACTGTAGGGAAGGTTGTGGTACTGCTACCATTACTTCTGCACTGCTGCTGGCGACGGCACTGCCTTCAGAGTTGGGCAGCTAGAGAGTGGCGGCTGCTGGCTGGGATCCCAGCTTTGAAGGCAGAGCCACTGCCAGCAGCAGCACAGAAGTAAGGATGGTATGGTAAGGTCATACTTCTGCGCTGCTGCCTGCAGAGCTGGATCCTCAGTCAGCAGCCACCACTCTCTGCCCATCCACCCCATAGCTCTGAAGGCAGCAGTGCAGAAGTAAGGGTGGTAATACCGCAACCCCCATAAAATAGCCTTGTGACATCCCTGGAACTCCCTTTTGGGTCAAGACTCCCAGTTTGAGAAACATTGGTTTTCCCCATGAAATCTGTATTGTATAGGGTAAAAGTACACAAAAGACCAGATTTCATGGTCCATGACATTTTTTATGGCCATGAATTTGGTAGGGCCCTAGGTATAGAAGAAGCCTCCCTGTGAGCAATAGGACTGCATGCTGAACCCAGCAGTGGGGCTGAAGGTTTAGTTTTAACAAAGAGACCTTGTACTGGACTTGGACCAGAGGCGCCGGAATGCGGGGGCCAAGGCCGTCCCACTTTTTACTGGCCATAAGGGCAAGCAACGGGAGGAGGGGGGCAGAGAGGAGCGAGTGCAGGGTGGGGCTATGGTTTGAGACCTTCTGCCACTCCTGACTTGGAACAATAGGGAAGAGACAGATGGTGACCCAGGGAGTGTAACTCCAAGAGGAATCCAGGGTTACAGATGCTGCTAACTGCTGGGTCGGAGCCTGCTGGAGTGGGAAGGTCCCAGGCTCCCCTACCAACTGCCCCTAATGCAGGAAGGGCATAAGCCATGTTACGACCCCACTTTCCCTCTGGTATGAAGAGGGCTAGGACATTGCCATCTGAGATTAAGACAAACCCACCATCGAGTGAGGAACTAAACTGTGAAAGGCCTTCCTGCTGACAGGTAATACTGGGTGTCCTACTCACTAAACCACCTGGCCTTCCAGGGGCTCTATTACAAGGCTCAGAGCATAATATGTTCAGTCAGTGCGGTACAGAGTGGTTCACTATAAACTACCTTACAAGCTAAAGGTATCACAGAAAGAGGAGGGCTTATGTCAAAACATCCTGAAGTGAATTTTGAACAGTCAGATTTTAGTGGTGATTATATCTGAAACAACAGCTTGGAGCTCTCTGTAATCACAAAGTGTTTTATATATTAGGATATACTAACAGGCAGGGCTGGATTGTGTACAGAGATGCAGCACACATTTTTGCATTTCACCCCTGCTCATGCATAGCCCAAGATGGCAGCCTGTGAGACAATTTGCCAAGATAACACAAAGCTTTGTAGCAATCTTTTGCTCTATTCTTCCAACAGTTTCTTCAGCTGCTCACTATTGCAACCTTCAGAACTGTTTAATCACAGCAAGTCAAGACTATTTTAGCTCTTTTTAGCTACCTGACTGTTTTAGTTTATCTTTCTATGAAATACTGAGCAGAATTGTACTCAGAGGGAAGTTAGGCAGCAAGAGCAAACATTAGTCCATCACCCAGTATGAGTGAAAACTCTTTCTACAGATTCTTTCCATTCTACAATGCCCTTATCTAAAGGCTACTGTTCAAATTTAGTTGTTTTTAGTTCTTATTTATCCCTACATAAAAATAAAAATGACCTCTATTTTAGATTAAGAACAACAACAGCGAAAGACCATCTGTGCTGCTTCTTTGACAGCGTGGGGCTGGAACAATTTGTATAGTGGGGGTGCTGAGAGACATTGAACCAAACTGCAAATCTTGTATATGATGGAAACCACTTCAAGCCAAGGGGTGCAGCAGCACCTCCCGCATTCCTAGCTCCAGCACCTATGTTTGACAGTCTGCATTGAACAGACCACACAATGTCTATCTCTGAGGACAGCAGAATCCTTAGAGATTTAAAGATACAGTATTGGGGGCAGGGAAGAGCTAGAACAACTATATACCATATACACTACTCCAGGGGCCACAAGTAGAGACTCATTTTAAATATCTGTAATGTTAACATCCACAGTTCAAGAAAGTAATATCCCCAGGCAGTAAAGTATAAAGAATCAATGCACTAGTCTATTAAGTCATATGAAACAACAGGTATATCTCCATATTATGGGCACTATCTCATAGAACTGGAAGGGACCCTGAAAGGTCATCATGTCCAGCCCCCTGCCTTCACTAGCAGAACCAAGTATGATTTTGCCCCAGATCCCTAAGTGGCCCCCTCAAGGATTGAACTCACAACTCTGGGTTTAGCAGGCCAATGCTCAAACCACTGAGCTATCCCTCCCCCCAATGTCATTGTACAAATATGTAAATTTGGACAATTGATTCATAATATATTCTCTGATAAATCTGGAACAGACAATAAAAACTTTGAACTGGTGTTTTAGTAAGTTCCATTAGAGACTGGTCAAAGGGGCCTCTATGTGAGCTGCGGGTGTAGTTTAAAACAAAATAAACAGCACAAAGATACAAATGGCAACAGATCTACTTTTACCGTGAATTCAAAAATGGATGAAGGGCAATATGTTTCCCGTTTTTTGGTGAACAGAGGGGAGCCAAATCATCTAAGGTAATCCATTCCACAAGGGTTGAGGATGCATAGTTAGGGAAGGCATCTCCTGTGGCAGGGCAATGAGAGGACTATGTTCTGTGTCATTGTTCTCCGACAACTCCATGGGGACTTTCTTGCTGGAGAAAATGCTGATTTATGTTGCATCTTAGAGCCTTGTGCTGGCATGGCAGGAGCTGAGATTGGGGATCAATATGGAGAGACACTGGACCAACACACCTGCTCCTGCTGTCTCTCTGCCGGCTCTCTGCAGCTGTCCTAAAATCTACAGGCTTTTTCCTATACATTTTGGGATATCCATGATTTGCTCAATCCACCAAAGCTAAACGCCACCTCTCCCCCCATTGAAACAATATTCAAGAAATCCTGCAGGAAGTCTTCTCCACAACCTTGGACTACATATGCAGTTGCCAGCCCCAACTACATTTTTTGTGCTCTCCTAAAAGTGATGGCTGCTCCCTCCAACTCCTTATCCCCTTAGTGTAAACTACTCCAAGAAAGATTGGGAGCAGTGAGGAGGAGGGGCCAGAGAGGCAACTGGCTGGGAGAAACAGCTGCCCACAACTCTTCATCTGCCTACTCTTGTCTATCTCTGACAGTGAAGCCCAGTCAACAATATTAATGTGGATATTTGGGGCATCATTCTCCTGTCACTTACGTTGGTGTAAATCAGAAATGTCAACGGAGTGACACTGGTGTAAAGGTGGGAGATCATTGATCAATGCAGTACACTGATTCCAGACAGCTACATCATATAAGGCTTATTGCATGTGAACAGCGGCAGTGCAGTCAGTTATAAAGGGCAATAAAAGCTGGCAAATTAGAGAAGCAGCTCCACTAGCTTAGTTGGTAGAAGGAACTGTTGAACTTAAAGTTTCAGCTGACGGCTCTAGGATACACACACCTCCACTGACAGGTCTCTGCTTTTGTTGTGGAGAACGCAAACAGTGTCTTGTGCAGATGATCATCATATAAGCAGTTTCCTGAAGGGTGAGGCTGACAATTAATTTAGTTGAACTCAGGTTACATTACTTCAAACTGAGATGAGATGAGTTGATTAACAGAATCAAATGTCAACTCAATTAAAGTAATTCAAGATTAATAAGAAAACATTTGTGACATACTTATTGACATAAAGCCTCAAAGTGGTATTAGTGAAGCTACTGTAGTTTAGGTATGCAGAGTATACATTCAGACACCATGGTCAAAAATAGAGGAACATTTTCTAAATGTTTCAGACTGGCCTCCCTTTAACCTATTAAATTTGCACCTTCACCTTTGATTCACAAAATGAAATTGTGCCCACAGTCTTTAGTTAACTATCCAGAGTGGCATATTCCATTCAAGTGCAGGTGCAAAACCATAAGCATGCAAAAGGAAGCCACCCTTTTGAAAATTTGTCCCATAGGGTCACAATTATTCTGCTCTATTCAAAACACTTGTTTTTCTTTGTCCCATTGTTTATTTGGGGTAGGGCGGGGTGGGGGAAAGGAAGGAAGGATTGCATTACAACATTGCTACTCATCCTTCATATTCTATAAGTACATTCCAGCCCACAATAAAAATGCTGTTAATGTAATCTAACATGACAATGAGACATTTAAGATAAACATTGAAGTAATAGAACTGTTAAAAGGATTTTTTGTGCATCAAACCATAGAAAAGCAAATACAATGTATTTGTAATGGAATCTTAACAAATGAACTGCCCAGTGATTATCTTTCGGAGTACTAAAACATGAAATACATTCACTTGAACTCTCGTATTATATTAAAGGACTAAATCTGTAAACTGCTGTTTCTGTATAACAAAATGAAAATCACATTAAGTGTTTATTGGGATGAAACTGCTGATGAAATAAATATTTCAAGGGGAAGTTATGTACTGCTAGTATACCAATGCACTTAGTTTTTCTTTAAAAAAAAAAAAAAGATCAAAGTTCCAGCCCAATTTTGGGTTTGTGGGAAGGCCTACTCTCACAGCATTATGTGCCGGCATGACAACTTGGATTCATAAATTTGGTTCTTGTTCTTCCCAGTGACCAGGGCTGGGAACCCTGTGAGGGCATCATTTTGTAGTGGCCTCAGTGTCCCCATTTATAAAATGGTGGTTATCATGTATTACATATTTATAAAGAATACTAGCTGCTTTAGAAATAAAAGAACAAGGGTCTGACCTTGACAAGTTTATAAACTAGGGCTCAATCCTGTAAAGAGTCATGCATGTGACTAAATTTTAAGTCAGTTAGGCTAATCACATGAGGAAAGTTGCACATGCATACGTGTCTTTGGATGACCTATCCAATCTATAGTGCCAATCACTATAATAATATATAGGCCTGTCACAGTGTGCTTTACTCACCAGCGGGTGGCATCTCCTTCAGATGATTTTGGGGATTAGCTCTACTGGGTTCAGCAACTCCTTTCTTCTCTTTCCCCATTGCAACTCTCCTCCCACTCACAGAGTTACAGTACAGCTGCTTCATGACTCAGCCCTCCAGCCAGGTCACTCTGTGATTTCCCCCGGAGGGGGTGGGGGGAATAAAGAGAGGGAAGGAGTCTCTTAGGGGTCTCTTTCAATGTCCTTCTGCATCAGCAGTGCCAGGTAGTCCTTATGCCTTCTACTCTGACTACATCACTCCTGCAGTCTTCCTATTCACTGCCCTTAGCAATACCACTCTGCAGTGGATAGCAAGGTAACCCAGGTCCCCCCTCTACTCTGGATTACAGTCCAGGGCCCTGTCCTGAGCATTTAAGATTTGCATCTACAGCAGCCTTATTACACACACCCCTGGATTCCTTCCTACTGTACTACTTCTGGTCTTTCTTTTCTCTTACCTCAGGAAAAATTCCTCCCTACTGTGCCCTACACTGTTTCTGGTCTTCTGGTTTTACAGAAGCCCTGCCTGTTCCCACACAGGTGAGCTTCCTCCTTGTACACAGACTGACCCTCCCCCAATTTGCATCTTAATTGTCTGATTGAGCCAACTTGACCTAATTCAGTTCCTGCAGGCCGGGCCACTGTGGGGAGTACATCCCATCAGAAGGCCCCAGTAACAATATCCATTTGATCAGCATTTTGTGAGTCTTTGGTGTTTATAAAGCACTTTGATGTCCTGGATTAGAAATTACACTTATGTCAATGGGATGACACTGCAAAAGTGGTGTAAGATTCCAGTAACCACCATTGTCAGAGATTGTGAAGCTAATGCTAACTCATGCACTTTAGCCAATCAACCATTATCCTACCCAGTATTATTTTATTTCAGATAAAGTGTTAACTTAAGAATATAGGTCAAAAACCACACCAGATTCCTGTCCAAGAGTAAGAAAGTTTTATTAAAGAACAAGAATTTGTATTAACTATGGCAAGATATTAGCCTAATTACAAAGTTATATAATTTCCTGCAAGCTCTTTCTGTGAAAGCCCCTCTTGTCCTCTGCTTGTCTGTAAGCTTCTGTATTGTCTGGCTGCTTCTTTTCTGGGCCCAGGCACATCCACTTTCAATCCTTATTTCTTTTTGTTTACTCTGAGACTTCGTGGCCCAGGCTAAATCATATGCCACAGGGCATGAGAACTCATAGTTCCTATCACAGAAGCTGCTGAACCTAGTGCTAAAGTACTAGACTGATAAAAGCCATATAAATACCTAACTAGATATATAGTATCTTGCTATACAACTAAAATGGGAGGATGGGGGGAGAAGGGTAGAACAGAGGATAAATACTTAGGGCTGGGGAGTATGAAACAACAGGCCTAGAAGCAGCAAGCTAAGGGGGAACAAGTCTGAGATTGTAGTAAGTTATTATAAGAGCCAGTTTGCCTGTACCTAAGTAGAATTTCTAATTTTACCACCTTCTATTAATGTACAACTGTTGTGATGACACAAAAGCAAATACATATCAAGGCCCTAAAATTGAGACAACCCTCAAAATGCATTCACAGGAAACCTGAATAGAAACTTTTTTTGTAATGATTCACAAACAAAACTGACTTTTAGTGATAAAAGATGTTTAAAGAAGAAAAGAAATGATGGCATTGAATAATCATCATATTTTCCATAACTGCCCCTCTCCTTTCCAATAGACTAAAGGTAACACAGAATAACATATACTGAACATTGAAATATAACTAACATATAACATTGAAATATAAAATGAACAATTGTTAAATGGTTAGATTAAAAGCATTGTAAGCTCTATTTTAATGGTTTGTAATTACATACAGTGAATAAGAACAGATGAGTTAATACTTAAGCCAAGTCCTTGCTGGCATGAGCATGATTTTGCCAATTCTCCTTTTACATAGAATTGCTAATCTTCTTAAAATGTTACTGCTAACAGAACAAAGGTAACATGCTGTCTTGGTAGATGCAATGATAAAAAAAAACCCACCTCTTTCCTAGGGCAGGATGACACAAAAACAACAGGACCCCGAAACTGCAAACCCAGCAGGAAAAATGCAGATATTGGGTCATTGAAGTTTGTGCTTGCATAATGTATGGGTTACTGAGAATCCAAAGGTCTGATATGCTAAAAGCCAATTGGATAAAAATTAAGTAATCTGTAATGTAGAAAAATGTATAAAAGACATAAGTGAACACGGGCCCCAAATAGAAAAACACTGGACCTGAAACTGAAGAATGGGAATGAAGGAGTAGACCAAGGGATCAGAGAAGGCGACAAGGTGAAAGAACTTCCCAGAAGGCTGTGGTTCAGAGATCCAGTGTCAGAGTGAGGTGCAGGAAGCCAGGCTATCACCTGAGGGGTGATCTGAAGAGGTCCTTAAAGGGGTCTAAGACCTGTAATCGTCACATTCAGCGTCAAAAAGGAAGAGGAAGAGTAAACAATTCTAGCTTGGAAGAAGCCAGATCCAGGGTATTCCCCAATAAACAGCTTTTCCATTGTTTCCTCCAGGACTTTTATGCATCGTTCTTTCATTTTCTGTTGGTTTCTCCCTTAACAGCTTCCTTAGATCTAACTCCTGGCACTCAGGCAAGTTACTATCAAACAAATACCGAGGGACATATTACATTAATGCATGTAACACTCTACACTAAACAAAGCCTTTAATTGGTCTGTTTATGTTTTGAATGCAAAAAGATTAGTAAAGTTTAAATCCTGGAAATATAACCAAAGTTACTGTATTTGGTACATTTTATTGGAAACAATGAGTCAAGGCTCCAGTAACTCATGGTAATTCATGCTATCATAATTTCAATATCTTTTAATGGGAATGAAATTAACTCCAGTCACTGGTATAGCTCAAAGCTGGAAAAGTTGCAAATGCTAACATAAGTGGAAAAGAGAAGGCAATAACCTCTGAAAACAGAGTGAATCCTACATTGCTATTAGCTGTACAGCAGGTTTCAGAGAGCTAAAATGAAACATAGGGGAAAAGATCAATGAGCCACATGGTACAGAAGTATCTTGACAGCTGAGGCATAACAATGGAATGACCGAAAAGTGAAGAGATTTTTAAAGAAGATAAAATTGGTTTAATTTATCAAAACCAGAGGATTGCTCTGGTGCTTTTCTTAGGCCCCGTCTACACTACCCGCCGAAATCGGCGGGTAGCCATCGAAGTATCGGGGATCGAATTATCGCGTCTTGTCTGGACGCGATAAGTCGATCCCCGAACGCGCTACTTCGAACTCCGGTACTCCTGCAGGGCGAGCGGAGTTACCGGAGTCGACGTGGGAGCCGCGAACTTCGATCGCGGCGCCGCGCGGACGCGAGGTAAGCGCGCCAAATTCGAACTAAGCTACTTCGACTTCAGCTACGCGAATAGCGTAGCTGAAGTCGAAGTAGCTTAGTTCGATCCCGCCCCTAGTGTGGACCAGCCCTTAGTCAAACGTTTTTTTTTAAATCTGGATCATACCAACTGAGATATCTGAAAAAGAAGGCCTGCATTTGTACAATTAAAAGTGATAGCTGATAAAACGTTCTGTAAATGAAACACGTGTACATATCATTTTATCACTGCCTTTCTTACATACTTCCTACTTACACACATTTTAATTATAGAAAATACTTTTTCAGGCTAAGGTTCTTTATTTAAATATATTCACAATAATACTCATTTACATCTGTTTTCTGAGGCTGTCAAAAATGCTTTGCGAACATTGAATAAAGCTTCCCAACATCCCTGTGAGGTAGGTAGATAAATATCATTACCCTTATTTCAGAGATGAGGCAATTATAATATAGAGCGTTTAAGAGACTTGTCCAGGATAACACAAGCTGTTTGTCACAGAGTCAAAAACAGATCTCCTGATTCTTAGTCCTATGCTTTAGTATCAAGATTCTTCCCCGTCGCCCTTCACCCCCACTCCCCACTTTCTTCATGCCATCCTTTGTGACCAAACTGTTGCTTGCTTAATTTCGGTGCCTAATGTTAGGCATTAAAAGCTATATTTACGCTCCTGACTGTCGAAGGCTCTGTGTCAGGTATTCAACTCAATGGGTAGTATGGTTACTCAGAACCCAAGTCTGAAAACAATGATCTAAGAAACTGTTTTAGAAGTATAACTTCAAAATATGGGGGGTTCGTTGTGAGTTTTTTATTTTTTTATTAAATATCCTCTTTAAACATGTCAGAAATACCTGTAGTTCATTTGAAAAACACCATATATATAACCTTGGAGGCATCCTGCTTGAAGAGCACAAATAGTACAGCACATCTGTAAATCCATTCTTATTTAGGATAGCAGTTAAACACGTTTAACTTTAACCATGTACTGAAGTTCCAGTGAAGTCAACAGGACTTAAGCATGTGATTCATGTATTCATAGATTCCAAGACCAGAAGGGACCATTGTGATCATGAAGTTTCTAGTCTGACCTCTTGTATAACAGACACCATAGAACTTCCTGAAAATAACTTCTAGGGCAGATTTTTTAGAAAAACATCCACTCTTGATTTAAAATTTGTCAGGGATAAAGAATCTGCCACAACCCTGGGTAAATTGTTCCAATGGTTACTTACTCTCACTGTTAAAAAATTATACCTTACTTCCAGACTGAATTTGTATAGCTTCAACTTCCAGTCATTGGATCATGTTATACTTTTCTGTGATACATTGAAGAGCCCATTATTAAATATTTGTTCCCCATGTGGATGCTTACAGACTAGTCAAATCACCCCTTAACCTTTTCTTTGTTAAGCTAAATAGATTGAGCTCTTTGAGTCTATCACTGTATGGCATGCTTTCTAATCCTTTACTCATTCTCATGGCTCTTTTCTATACCCGCTCCAATTTATCAACATCCTTCTTGAATTGTGGCTTGAACACAATATTCCAGCAAAGGTTGCAACAATGCCAAATATAGAAATACAATACCCTCTCTACTTCTACTCAAGATACCTCTGTTTATGCATCCCAGGGTCGCATTAGCTCTTTTAGCCACAGTGTCACATTGGGAATTCATATTCAGCTGATTATCCATCTCAAAATATTTTCCAGAGTCACTGCTTCCCCCGTCCTTCAAGTGTGGCCTACACTCTCTGTTCCTAGATGTTTACATTTACCCATATTAAAATGCAAATTGTTGGTTTGACTCCAGTTTACCAAGCAATCCAGATTGCCTTGAATTAGTGACCTGTGATCTTCATTATTTACCACTCCCCCAATTATTTTGTGTCATGTGCAAACTTTATCAGTGATGATTTTATGTTTTCTTCCAAGTTATTGATAAAATGTTATATAGCATAAGGCCAAGAACTAATCCCTACTGGGCCCCACTGGAAAGAGCTGCCATACCATCCTGAACACGCCTGATCTCGTCTGATCTCGGAAACTAAGCAGGGTCGGGCCTGGATGGGAGACCTCCTGGGAATACTGGGTACTGTAGGCTTAGAGGGAGGGATAGTTCAGTGATTTGAGCATTAGCCTACTCAACCCAAGGTTATGAGTTCATTCCTTGAGGGGGCCATTTAGGCATCTGGGGCAAAAATCTGATCTGTCTAGGGATTGCTCCTGCTTTGAGCAGGGGGTTGGACTAGATGACCTCCTGAGGTCCCTTCCAACCCTGATATTCTATTATGACAATTTTCCATTTACAACTACATTTTGCTAGTTTTTAATCCATTTAATGTGTGCCATGTTAATTTTATATCATTATAGTTTTTTTAATCAAAATGTTGTGTAGTACCAGAAGTATATTATGTCACCACTATTACCTTTATCAACCAAACTTATAATTCCATCAAAAAATATATCAAGTTAGTTTCATATGATCTATTTTCCAGAAAGCCATGTTGATTTGCATTAATTACAATACCCTCTATAATTCTTTGTTAATCAAGTCCTGTGTCAGCTGCTCTCTTACCTTGCCCAGAATTAGTGTGAGGCTGATAGGATTATGATTACCTGGGTCATCCTGTTTATGCTTTTTAAAAATTGGCACAAATTTAGCTTTCTTCCAGTCTTATGGAACTTCCACAGTGTTCCAAGACTTATTGAAAATCAACATTAATGGTCCAGCGAGCTCCTCAGCCAGCTCTTTTAAAACTCTTGGATGCAAGTTATTTGGACTTGATGATTTAAAAATGTCTAATTTTAGTAGCGTCTATTTAACATCCACCAGAAATACCAGTGGAATGGAAAGAGTGTGATCATCATTATATGATGAGACTATATAATTTTTTATCCCTCAAATGCAGAACAGAAATATTGATTTTCTGTGTAATTATTGATCATTCTACCTGCTCTCCTGAATAGGGATGTTTTCCTGAATTGGAGCCTAAATTATGAGAGTCACTATAATAAAAAGTGATTTGAGGTCATTCCTATTAATTGCTAAGCAACATCCACTTCCATTCAATTCAAATCTATAGGAGTAGAGTACACTTAGCAATTTCAGGATGAAGCCCTCTGAGGGCTTGCAAGATTTGGTCCTTATGTAGAAAACCATTATTAGAAGTAAGATAAAAGAAATGTCATGGTCAAACAAAGTTATAAAATGTGCTTAAAAAGAGGATTGTGTATTTGCTCCTGTTAATAAAACAAATGTGTTTGAATGATTATGTTAGTGAATAAATACAAAGAGGAGTAAATACTAAGTTTGCGGGAATTTTCCACTTCTCTTTGTTGGAAAGCGAGGGTTAATTGTCCATTTTGATCAGCAATATAACTGAAATATTTCAAGTTCTTCATGGTTAGATAAGAACAGTTCATGGAAAAATCATAAAAAAAGAGGAAAGAAAGACCAGAGAAAACGGTTTCAAAGTGTAGTTTTGATTTCACTTTACAACCATTTTCTTTTTCATCTTACATACTACAATATGCCCTGAACTTCAATTCTGAATATATAAAATATACCTCGTTTGGACTATTGTATCCACACTTATCCTTTCAATAGGTTTGGTATTAACTAGCATCAGTGTAAATGTTTTTCCTTAAGTTCCTGTATGAGGGCACTTATTTATAATTAGTAACAAAGCATATTCCAATGCAAAATATTTTCCTGTCATAATAAAACTGAAGATCATATTTTCTCATAGAGAAGTGTGACATGCAAAGTCAAAGATGTTAAAAGCTATACTGCATGAGGAAAAAACAACAACCCTGCTGAAAGAAAAATGCATGCACACTCTGCTGTCTAAACTTCTTAGCAGTTGGTAGGACAGAGATATTTAAATTTAGAGGTAGGTCAAATTATAGTTTTACTTTCTCTGAGTTTCATGAAAAATCTTGTGTTCTGTAAAAATGTTCCATTGGGCTCACCAGCTTATTCCCACTAATACTGATTAAAGCTTTCAGTGGAGCTGTACAACTTGTAGAAGTCTCTTATGCCTCCTCTATTTGCATAATATGTTGATTACATAACTCCCACTGCTCCTAAATTGCTGCTATTGACAAGCTCTTCTTTTATAAAACAAGTAAACAAAATGAAAAGGAAAGGACTACATGACAAGGAATAGAAGAGTGGTAGATGTCTGAGATAGATGAATTGTGGTATGATGGCTCTTTCTTTCTTTCTTTCTTTCTTTCTTTCTTGTAGGAAACTTTTTATTGGAGATCATGTGACCTATTGAATCACTGATTTACAGATTATAGGAATGTCTGGTTCAGCCACTATTGAAATGCATTTTTAAAAAAAAATTATTGTTTAAAAAAAAAACAACTAAGGAACTTTGTACAAAACTAATATTAAAATATAATCAAAATTAAAACAAAAACAAAAAAACAAACAAAAAAGCTAAACAAACAAAAACCCAAGTGAATTTATCATTCCCTTGCATCTTTAAATCATAATTTTAAGATGACAAACTTTATCAATAGTTGCACTTGTTTGCTGTTTAAAAAGTTCAACTATAAACTTCTTGTAACAACTGGAACCTTTAGGGAAAACAACTCTCTTCAATTTTTGCCTGTAAGCACTGAAGAAACAGTATCCCTTCAATAAGACTACCCATGTGAGCAAAGGCTGCAGAATAGGGAACTAAATGAATGGTTATACAGTTGCATGCAGTTACATACATGTCAACCATAAGCATATACTCATAGGTCTCCATCTAACTCACTGGTGTCATGGGGTGGGTAAATTACATGCTCCTGCAGCAGTGGAGGTAGAGTAACTTAAAGGGGTGAGCAGCAATGCTTGTATAAAGTTGCGTTCATATGAGCCCCTCTGACAAAAGCTGTCATGGGATACAATGAATCATATAATCACAAAGATGCCCTGTCTATGCCCCTTACCAGGTAATGCTACCCACTATGGGGTCAGGGCTGGTCTGCTTGGGCACCCTGGCAGAATCCTTCAATAACAGATTCTGCTTCACAATTCCTTTACTCATTCAATAACTGATGTTTCATGTATTATATTGTCAGTTTTATAGCATGGGCCTGAGTTGCAATTTTGGTGTCATGTAAAGTCGCAGATGAAAAGCTTTCTTTCCAAGTATGATAAAGAAGAAACACTGCAGGGCAGGTTATCAAGGTAGTGAAGGGATTAAGGGAAGTTAGAGATATAGCTTTGTGTTTTGCCTTTATGTGTAGGGAAAAAAAATCTTTTGTGAAGAAAATGGACTAATAGGTAGCATCACCTGAAGGACAGCACATTCAATCTTTGAGTCCATTGGGGTTATCATGGAAAGTGTACTAGAACAAAACAATGGAGTATAAAAAAAAAACTATTTTGTTTTTATTAGTGATTTAGATTTAAAGGGACAACATAAAAATTGAAAATATATTGTAAACCATATTTTAAATGAATTGATATATGCATACATGCCACTACTAACAACTAAATGTAAAGAATTGTAACAATCCTGCTTACACTGTACTGGTATTATTTATTTATGCCATTTGATTACTTTGCTGTTAATTTTTTCTCTGTTTGGATGATAGAATGAATGAATGAGTGTCAATTGTAATGTTGATAGTCAGTTTTACTTTTTAAGTTCTCATGGCTTGCAAAAACAGCATGAATGATTAAAAATGACTTTCTTTTGCAATCTTTTTTTAAACATGGACACTTTTCTATTGGGTTTTAGCTTTATAAAAGCTTGTTTTATAAACACTAAATTTAGGGCAATATTTGAGCTGAGAGTAACCTTAAACTCCTAGCCCTTTTCTACCAATGAAATAAAACTAAAGTTTTTTTTAATATATTTTTGTTTCTTTGGAAGATTATTATTACTACTACTTAGTATTTATTATTATGGTGGAAGTACAGAAAGCTCATTATGCATACTAAGTACTGCCAAGATGGGCATGGTATAAGAATCTAGATGGATGGTTGGATGTATGCATAAATAAATAGATACATTCTCTGTAAGTATCTTACTGATACAGAGTAGGCATTAGCCAAAGCTATGATAACTATAATCTTATTCCTAGTATTAAAATAAGTGATTCATCTATAAATATATGAAATATAAAGCAAGAAAATAAATATATAAAAAGTATAGTTTCAGGATGATAGCTGGAGAGTTAAATACAGTGGTCCTTAATAAAATTCAAAAGTTGATTGAGTCTGTTTAACTGTGTAGCTGGGTATCTTCCTATGAAGCCCAAGCAACAATGTTTAACTGGCTTCCTGGAGCCCTTGAGGAAGAATAGTGGTGTATACACTGTCTGTCTTTCACAAGGAGTGGAACCCACTTGGGGCTCACCACATTTAAAAAAAAATCAAACCACTTTTACATAGGTGCTGAAATATGCCAAACTTTCGGCACCCAGGCTCACAAATATTAGTCTGACAGATGTTCAGTCTCTGCTCTCACTTATTGTAATTCCCATGCTTCTCTTCCTTTTTCTAGACAGAACACTAACTATAGCACATACTTTCTGATTTCTCTCTGACCACTGTATCTATTTCCTCTCCTACCATGTCTTTGCTTTAAATGACTGAATTTTCAGAATGTAACTAATGGGGGGGGACAAGGTCTGTTTTCTTCCTTGCTGTCCATGTGGAACTCCTCTGCTCTGGATTATCATTTCATCTTCCTCAAGAGCCTCTTTAAAGGAATTCAGCATGAGTTAAGTCATTCAGGGTCAAAATCATATCGTCACAACTGACTTGTACAGGATAATCTTTTCCAAAGAATTAGAGGACCAGTTGTTAAGCCAATATATCAACAGAATACCAAAAATCAGCCCTCTCCAGCTCTTGTCTGTTCAAATACCCCTCTTAGTTATTAAAATTCATAGTGGTAAACCACCCCTGCTCATCATCATATATAGCCTTCCCTGTTCTCTATGCTAAGCATGTTTTGACCATATGGTTTGCAGTTGTAAATATATTTGAGAAACAAAATAAAAGAAATAAGCAATAGAAGGTAATTTTGGCTGAACAAGCAAAACTATCCTTTCTGGCAGTGATTCTCAAACTGTGGTCTAGTGCACAGCACTAGCTGGTAGGCCTATGGAGAGAGTTGTTTCCAGCTGCTGCACCACATTAAAGGCAGCTAAAAATACTTTTCTAGTATTTTCCATGTAAGCAATTGCTATATGTGTTCCTAAGAATTCCTCAGTGATAACTGGCAAAGGGTTCAAAGTTCTGTAACAGCAACTCCTACCAGGTCTGAGAAACTCACTACACCTAACATATTACTATCAACTGTTCAACTATCCCTGTCTCTAATGTAAATTAAGCAATGTAAAGCCAACACAAAGGAAACTCCTTTTGCATATGAAGTCAACAGGAAAAACAGGTTGATGGGGGCTATAAAACCAACAAGGAAAAGCACACTGGAGTCTGAACCCCAGGGGTCATTCTGATTCCAGGAACAAAGAGAATGAACATTGGGAAATATAAGGAGAAGCAAAAGGACATATTGTTATTCATTTCACTGAGGAACACCCTTGGTAGAGGGGAGTGATTTGTGAATGTTCTTGATCCTTGATTGACTGAAAAATCAGCTAGCTCTGCAAAAAAGCTAGCCTGAACTGAGAGCGTGAGGTCTGAGGAGACCTGGATGGCAGGCTTATGGTGCCAGAGGCTTCTGAATTCAGGGAACTGAGATGCAGCAGACTGTTTCACACTAAAGACAAATAGTTGTGAGGTGCCTCACAACCTTCTGTACACTTGAGGAGCGTCACACTATAATTGCTAAGGGATGTTGTGTGATGGTGAATGGGAGGGAAAAGTCAATGTCCACATAATGAAAATGTTTGAATATCCCTGCTTTAAGGCAACATCTTCAGAATGAGAATCAGAATTTTCTATTTAGCAGATAATTTACCTCACTTTTAAGTACACCTGTTCCTGCTTTGAGAGCTTAATTGTCCTTGTGGTATGCTGATACCTCTAAAGAGAAGAGGGTCTTCTTCACTTGCAATTTTTCCTTTGGGGTTTGATCAATACATTGAACATTCAATTTTGACTCATTTTTGTTCAGTTTTAGTACACAGGCTGCAGTACACTATGGCTGTAGCGATTTGACTTTCAAAGAGAAGGGAAAAAATATAGCTAGGCAATCAGCATACATTCATAGTGCTTGGTATCCAGTATACTATCCACAGGAAAGGTAATAAAATATGTTGGAGGAATTCCCTCTTTCTCTTTCCAAGGCCTCTATTACCGTTCTATCACTGCAAATAACTTTTTATAAGGAATTTCCCTTTTAATCTGAATTGTAATACTGGAAAAAATTAGTCATTCCTTAAAACTTGCTGCTGGGTGCACTAACTAGTAGAATGAGTAACTCTGAGGTTTATTTTTATAAATGAATATTTTTTTCTTCCATCTAATTACTCCATACTGGAGTCATTCTAGCTGCTGTGTTGGGATTTATTTGGAGGGGGATGGAGGATTTTTTTTTCTATTACAGAATCATAGATTTTGGAGAAGGAAATAAGCCTATTAGATCAGCTTCTCTATCTATTCAAGTGTAGCCTCTTTAGGACCGCCCCTACAGTATATTTCTAGTGTTTTGATTTAAACACTTTGTTTTAAATGGCTCTAGTGATATGATTTCCACCAATTCCATTGGTAGATTATTTCAGTCTAATAGGTTTCACTATTAGGAATTTTGTTCTTATTTTCAGTTTAGATTTTCCTTGGCTAATTTTTAATTTATTATCCCTACTCCCTTGGACCCCGTTAAACCATCCTTCTACTTAACTGCTGTTTACACCCTTCACATACTTGGTTAGCATGTCCCTGCCCTTCCACTCTCCCCCACTCAGCTGTCATTTAGTCAAGCTATACATATTTATCACTTATAGTCTTTTTTCTCCCTCATATATCAATATCTAGCTGCTTAATCCATTTTTTTTGTTCTCTGAATTCCCTCCGATTTGCTGACATCTTACTGGTGTGAAGAACCCCAAAACTATGTGTAGTGTTCTAGGTGCTATCTCACCAGTGCCATATCTGGAATGACTCTTGTCTGATACCTCTACATATTCAAGTCTAGCATAGGGCCTGGGATTTTTTTAGGCTACCATATAGCACGTTAGATGTTCATCTCCATTATACCGGTTCCATTGTGTGTCTTTCCAAGTCTCTCTCTCCAAATTAATATCTAATTTCAGGTTCTATTTCTCTGTGTTTAATAGCTTTAAATGCATGGATCAATTCTTTTGCCATTCTACAGTAACAATTAATGGAGTAGCCATTTATTCAGGCTGTGCAAAAGGATGTGTTTCTTAGTGCACATGCTATTGACAGATCATTAAGGAAGTTTAGCTCTAAACGTTGCAAAATTCCACCTCAGAATAGTCTCATTTATTGTAGACTTTACTTTATGATAGTTAATTATCCATATAAATGCTCATATACACACCTGGGAATGAAGTTTTCAAATAAAAATGGTGCAGTACGGAATCAAATGCTTTATTTTCCCAATACAATACACATACATTCTCTCCATCATCTATGGCTACAATTCATTCTAAACACTGATTAAGACTTGTATTATTTATGTTTGTAGTTACAATACCCTTTAGAAATCCAGATATTTGTTCCATTATTTAATGAAGGGCTTATATTAAATGATTATTTTCAGTATTCAGGGTTTTTTGAACATGTCATGATGTCAATTCAGCAAGGTACTTACACATTTTGCTCCACTTTAAGCATCAGTATGTCCAATGACTTGAATAGGAGTTTCACTTGTGCTCGAAGACAGGGAAATGCTTAAGTACTTTGTTGATTCAGGACTTAGGACTAGAACAAAAACCAAATGTGACAGTCTTTTTTTGTACCTCCCTGATTCTCCAGCCCTTTCCTGAAATAATGGCCTCTAGGTCCATCAGTTACTTTATTTGCCACACTTCAAACCCCTCAGCCCCAGCCCGGATCCCCCTCCTGCACCCCAAACCCCTCATCCCTGGCCCCACCCCAGAGCCCACACCCCCTCCTGCATCCCAACCCCCTGCCCTTGGCCCCAGCCTGTAACCCCCTCCTGTACCCCAAACCCATCTCCCAACCCCAGAGCCTGCACCCCCAAACCAAGCCCTCACCCCCTCCCACTGTCCAACACCCGCCCCAGCCCAGTGAAAGTGAGTGAGGGTGGGGGAGAGCGAGCAGCAGGGTGAGATGGAGCAGGGCTTCAGAGAAGGGGCAGGGTAGGGGCGAGGCCTTGGGAAGGGGCAGGGCAAGGGTGTTCGGTTTTGTGCAGTTAGAAAGTTGGTAGCCCTAATAGGGCAGCAGTTTTCTCTCTTTTTTAAAGCATCTAAAAAATTTTAATGGAACAATGCAAAATGGTTAATCATCTTCCAGAGTGTGCAGCTTGCTAAAAATGTATCTCTAAACCTCTAATCTGAAGCTAATGCAGTTTTTTCCAATAAGTTTAATTCTTTAAAATGCAAACCTACAGCAAACAATATAATTGTGCCTGTTCCCACAGACACTTTTCCTCAGTCATATGCAATCTCCATTTCTCTCTGCTAGATCATCTCACAGTTAATTTTCATTTCAGACACAGATTTCTGAATGATTTTCTAGTACAAGGTTGTTTTTAAATAATGATTCTTTACTTAAGTCAATTTATAATATTGTAAATAAGAATGAATCTAATAGTTAGAGCCTGTTCCAGCGGCCATCAATGTAAATTAGGAATTTTTTTCCATTGACTTCATTGGTCACCAGATCAGGCCCTTAAAGCAAATTGGATTCCAGATTTTTGAAATAAAGATCTGAAACTTTTTGGGATCTCATCACTATTCATTACCAGCTAAAATCAAGGCTTTTGTATTATTTTGGTCATGGTGAATTCAGTTACAACGAAATGTTCATTTACCAATCAATGGAAATTATTCTGATCTCAGCAGTGTAAGAGTAAGTCCATTGAAGATAATGGCATTACATCAGTGCAAGATTGTTATATCATCCCTAAAAATATGTGTTATTTGTTATGGTATTCCTTATTTGTCCTTATTGACAGAGTAGCATTGGAGTCAGTGGATATTGGCTCATGTCATATGACAAGTGTATTAACCTTTTGAAACTCTGACCCAGGTAATATGAAAGGGCAGAACTTTATTTCTGAGTCTTACCATCACTCCTGTCTGTCACATTTTCATTACTCCTATTGTCTTCTGCCAATACACAGTTGCTGATACACCTGCTGTGAAAGGTGGAAATGGAATAATTTCACATTCACCAAGGAGCAAACTCTGCTCATATCTGCTCTTCAGTCAGTAATGGGTTGCTGTACTCAAAGACTGTAAAATGTTACCAATTCTTTTTTCCTTTTCACTCCAGAAGCAATCATGCTCCTTATCACTAAGAAAAATGACCTCTATGATAGCACAATATAAATTCAGAAATTCACTATAGTCTCTGAGCTTGAACCCCAATGGAATTTAAAGTTGTGGCAACAGAGAGTAGAGGATCAGTGAACTAAGGCAGAAAGCATTAGTGTGTTAAGCAATCATTTCAACTTTTTATTTCCATTTTTCATACACTGACTTACATGAAAAAACATTTTGCACTCAACAGATGAGTTTGAATCATTTCATCATTGTACCAGCTGAGATTAAAAAAAATCAATACAAGAATAACAGGGGTACTTAAACTCAGTGGGAAGATTTAAAAAATAAATGGAGGATGAAGGAAAACTACATTGGCAGAACACTTATACAAAGAAGATCTCAGATATGCTGCATACATACACTCTGTGTACAAAAAGTTATCAGCATTTACCTGTTGTTTCTGTAGTTTAAAGAACAAGGAGTCAGTGGGGAGTGGAAACAAGTTTGTTTGTAGAAAAAGTAATGTCTTAAACATTTCAGTTGTATTAGATATAAAACCTGATTATGAAGGATATCAGAAGATAATCACACCACTGGCAAATTGCAAGGTGGAGAGATTAGAGGTTCAGTGAAATCTCTCTAATCCTTCAGGGATGTGGAAGTGTTATGATACTCACACACCCTTATACAGACGACTTCTTGTGAAAACTTTTTATTGCTCTGGAGGAGGAGGATTTTTTGTGCAGCAAGATAATGAAGTTGCCATTTTAAACGGTTAGATGGAAACTCTTTGGTTCATGAACTCTCCCTCTTACAGTGCTCATCAGTCAATCAAGTACTTATTCTAAGAAGTTTTACTATGTATCCTAAAGGCAGTTTTTAGAGAAAAAGCTGAATTGATACTGAAGCATTCTTCAACTGGAAATAAGCCTTTTTTGGTTCACTGTCAGTTCTAACATTGGTTAACTGTCTTCATTTGTCAGTTCAAGCAGCTCATAGAACCCTATTTTCTGTTGCAGCAATTGTATTAATTAATTTGGGGATAGATAGCTGTTTGAGCAAACAATAGCTATCTCTGCTACATATTATAGGGATCACCATCAAAAAATATACATCCAAATATTGCTTTCCAATGCATCTAAACCACTTTGGAAGTGGACTTTCTATGGATTGCATGGCAGAGAAGTTGGATGGATTTAATGTAGAAATCCTTATGCCTGACTTTGCTCTATTTCATTTAGACTATCAAAGTACCACTGTGCTGTCCTCCCTCCATTCAAGTTATCAGACAGGAGACTATTAATAATGCTCTTGCTCTAGGTCTTACAGTCAGCAAATGAGCATAATAGCTAAAATCCAGCTCTAGCTCAGTTGTACTGGTTACCAGTCAGATTCCATATTAGAGTCAATGCACTCTTTTTAACCTATGCTATCAAGCCCCGTGGGATTTTGATGTCTCTCTGGCTTTAGTCACTCCTTTCAGATGTCAAGGTGCTAACTGAAGTTCTTTACTGCTTTTCTACACCAGTACCAAACAAACCATACAGAATGTCCTTTGTTAGTGTAATTTATTTCCCTCTCCCTAGAACTCTACACTCAGAGAAGCTTATGGGCTGTTTCCATTTTTTAATTAAGAACTGAAAACGAATTTTCCCTTTTTCTCTGATTTGTTAATTTGTGGCAGTGCAGACTGTTTTGGCGAGTTAAGAAACCTTATAACTTGAAGTTGTTGTTTACCAGGTTACAGTCAAGACCACTGGGGAGCTGTCACTCCTGCCCTGTAACCTTGAGTGCCTTACAATACCTTGCTGAAGTAGCTCCCACCTGGGCCACTCACAAACAGCCTTCCAGCATGTAGGTCATACGCTGAGTGCCTGTGTGTAACTGCAGCCTGCCAGCCACACTTGGGCTACAGTTTGGCTCACATCAGCCATGGTCATACTGCAGCCTGACCTCAGTTCACACCCGAGTCCCAGATTTTCTCCCAGAAATGTATGTCCTGTACTGCCCAGCTCTCTCTTGGACAGGGCAGATATTTCAAGTCCTTTGTTCTTTTACTGGAATAACATGCCAGTTTATTATCTCAAATAGTTATGCATATGCTTTAACTTAAAGACAATGGATTAGATAAAACAGTTAAACAAGTTTATTAACTACAAAGAGATTTTAAGTATAAGTAATGGGACATAAAAGTCAGAAATGGTTACAAGAAAAATAAAGATGAAATGTTTACTAACGCCTAACTAAACAAACTATATTAAATTCAAGCAAAGTTTCTTGCTACATGCTCCAGCAGATTACTCACCAAACTCTCAGGTCAGGACCCCTCCTGCAGAGTTCAACACAATGTTCCCTCTAATTTTTTCCATCCATGTGTGGAATGAATTTTGTTATGTGCACCAAATTATCGAGGTAATGTGGAGATGTGCACCACCAGTAAAAAAAGCAAACCTAGATATAATATATATTTTTAAAAAGTTACCATAGGGATAATTACTCCAACCAGGACAGGTTAGGCATTTTAGAACTCACTACTCAAAGAATTAAATTTAAGTGTAAGAGAAATAAAAATTATGAAATGCATAGACCAGTCAAATAACTCAAACAACTGCACTTTGAAAGAATAAAATTACAGAGAATATATGTGCATTGCAGGAAGTATCAAGAAATAACAAAAATAATAAATATGTGTTCGGAGGTGAGTGTGAAAGACAGTGTGTGTATGTGAGATGAGACAGTGTGTGTGTGAGAGAAAGAGAGAGAGACACACAGTGTGTGTGAGACAGAGACACGCATTGCCCCTTTAAGTATGTTCACATTGGAAGGACTCCCCGGTGGACTGCAGCTGCCCTGGGGCATCTTTCAGGTAATCAATATTGCTAACTCTCACACTATATATGGTGCTTTTCCTTAAATCCCCAGTGTGTATACATGGGCACAGGAGGATGATATTGAGGAAGAAGCGTGTACATACAGCATCCCCTTGAGTTCTGGGAGAAGTAGAGTGGCTTCCTCCCATTCTGAGTTATATTCAGGGCACTAAAACTTAAAGTATCTGTACGCCCAAAGTGTGGAGTCCTGGCTGATAGCTTTGACATGGAGCTGCGCGCCGATAGAGAAGTCAGGCCATTGCCTCAGTCCCGGGCAACATGGATCCAGGGTGGGAGAATACATCTCCCAGACTGCATTCCACACTGAAAGGGGTCTTTTTTTCTTATTCTACAGAGGACCCAGCCCTCTCTCTCCACCAGAGGCAGCTCTGTGTTTACACTCACTTTACAGTGTTATGACTCTATATTCACATGGAAAAAAGATAGAAACTAATTAAAGTGCAGAATTTCAGATGATGGCAAAATGCAGCCCAAATGGTGGAGCCTCACTAAAATCCTGAGCGCTACTGTTTCTTTTCAGACCTATGATTTGCTGCTATATGTTGCCCTTTTAAGTAGATCGGCACTCAAAGTAGACACAGCAGCAGCCACCAGCAAACTCCCTCCATCCCATTCCTGAGCCCTGTCATGTTCCCCTCCCCTCCCCCCGGAGAGATAGGGGCGGGTGAGGGGGACACCTTGACATAAGCATCCCCCTTCCCCCACACTTGGCTTAGCAAGCAGGAGGCTCCTGGGAGCAGCTTCATGGCAGAGGGCAGGAGCAGCACAACAGTTGGGAGGAGGGGCACCTGAAGTGCACGGCACTTGATAGCTTGCTGGGCGGCTGCCCGGCCACGCAGCTTAGAGGGAACTTAAGTCCAACCACTGCTTCCTTTGTCTCTTCAGGTGCAGTGAATACAATAGGCAGGGAGCAGGAGCGGGAGTTCCTTGGGGTGTTTAGACCTCCTTTTTATAGTTTCAGTCCCCCTCTTGAAAAACTTCCTAGCTGAGATCCAGGAGCCAAAGAGTCTATATGGAAAGATGTTCCCTGCTGCTTTTTCACCTGTTTGGACCTCCTTTTTCTTCCCTTCCTGCTTGATGACTCTGTTTACTGCTTAAATGTGAATTAAGCAGAGCACACATTCCTTTGTTTAGGACAGACCTGTTTACTAATTTCTGTTTGGGCAGGTCTGAGAAGTTTGGAACATGTGTTAATAACACCACACAGGAGAAGCTTATAACTTCACATAAAATGTTGCTCCACATATTTTACCAAGACAATACTGACCAGCAAATTATGAGTTTTCAAATGATACCTTACAAAGCACACTTTCTACAAATATTATTACAATACTGTGTATTCTGTCACACAAAAGTCACCACGAAAATAAAAGTTTAGGGAGCTAGAGAATATGTGAATGTTCATAATACATCAGCATATACTTAGTTGGCATTACAATTACACTATGTGATATAGGACACTGAGAATATTCTCAAGGCCCAATATACCATTGCATCACTTCATTTTTACTCTGTTTGTCAATTTAATGGTGTTATAGCAGCATAAAATTGCATTAATAAAGTGATGATTCAGGCATTTAGTATTCAATAACTCAAAAAAGACACTTTGTGATGTAGAGTCAAGAGTCAGTGAAAGACAAGTTGTACTTTACTTCCATCTTGATTTCTGCAGTGATACAACTACTGAGTTCCCCTTCAGAGGCAAATGAGTTTTCCTCAAAGCACATTCATTTAAGGCACTTTAACTGGACTCTTATTTAGATCTCCAGGTAGGTTTTTCCCATGTAAGTGCTAGAAAACTCCATGAATTCTTTTTCTTAGAGTTTCCTTCTACATTCTTTCATGGGGAAGTATTTCCAAAGGGCAAATCCCTGGTGGAAGTGGCAGGGGGGTTCTGCCTTAGCTCCTCCAAATCCTTGTGGCTCTCAGGTCAGCCACTGTGTCAATGGCCAAAGCCTTCAGAGATCCTAGGTCTCTACATTGTTGCTAGGCCTTCAGGGGAGAAACACTGCTGCCCTCCAGATCCTCCTCAGAGCAGGTGGTTTCACAGGATGTAGGAGAAATGAGTGCAAGTTAGTACTGGTACAATCAATATTCATTTGTATCAGATTGGACAGAGACCACCCAGCGCCCCCTCCTTCTGCTCTGCCCAAATACAATTCAGTCCTGATTCTACTCCAGGGGTTCTCAAACGGGTGGTCGGGACCCCTCAGGGGGTCATGAGGTTATTACGTGGGGGTCGCAAGCTGTCAGCCTCCACCCCAAACCCCACTTCACCTCCAGCATTTATAATAGTGTTAAATATTTTTAAAGTGTTTTTAATTTATAAAGGGGGTGGCACTCAGAGGTTTGCTGTATGAAAGGGGTCACCAGTACAAAAGTTTGAGAACCACTGTTCTACTCCTTTCAAACCTGTAGTGGACAAATTCTGAGGAACATTCACAACTGGGCTTTCACAGATTCAGGGGAAGGAGAACCATGCTTTGAAATTGTTACTTCTCCTCCCTCCCTAGCTGCACCTAGAG
Organism: Platysternon megacephalum; assembly: GCA_003942145.1. NCBI lineage: Eukaryota > Metazoa > Chordata > Testudines > Platysternidae > Platysternon > Platysternon megacephalum. Next base: position 33,878,029 of record QXTE01000001.1, on the reverse strand, counting down.
CAACTAGGATGCAGAGGGTGCCATGTTAAGACACATTCATGTTTATGTAGACAGTGTAACTATCAAGAAATCTAAAACACCTGGAACTTCAACAGTGACATTTCTCTTGAGCAAGTGTCTCATTTAAAAAGAAACGTTTGAGAACGAACTTACAGTTATTGTTTAAAAGGCTACTCAAAGATAAAAGCTTGTGGTTTTATTATAATGATGTGGAAGAACTATGTGAGCATAGCCTTTTCCCTGAAACACAGTTTTTGCAATTTCTGAGTAGAGAGATTTAAGGGTGACCTAAAAAGATATTTTTGAGTTTGGACTTTTCTTTCAGTTTATTCAATTCACTATTAATGAAGAAACATTTCTGTTCTATTCATTAAAAATGCTGTTTATATTTTTAAACAAAATTGTGGATTTTCATTAGAAACCCATTACTGTGAGTTTTATAACATACAAAGCCCATAAAATATGCTTTGATCTTAATCTGTTAAATTCATATCTGTATAACCATGAGTTGTGTGCCAGTATTACCCACTACTGTGTATCATTGTTTCTGTTACAATTATAAAATAAATGTTTTTACAAATAGTATGTCAGACCTTTGTTCTCATGGAAAAATAAAACAATGAGAGAGACGCAAGCCCTGCCTCCTAGTGATATCACTGCCTGGAAGAGTCATGCAAATAAACAGTGAGGTCTGAGCGAAAACCAGCTGAGTGCAAGGAAGCTGAATAGTGGAGAAAACACAAGTGGAAGATCCCACTCTCCTGAATACTGTTGAAGCCCCTGCCCACTAGGACTTTGCTTCTCAGCTGGTAAGCTGTATCAGAGGAAAGAATAATAGATTCTCTCCTCTCTACCCACATCATAGAAACAAGGGAGGTTCTGCTGGTTCCATAGGCTGGAAAAAAAGGGCCAAACAGGTGCTGTAGCTCCAGCTCACAGTTTGTTGGCAGCTCCAAGAGAAGCATGTCCCCCGTCAGAGGCTGTTTTTCTCCGCTCTCCTTCTTTCCCCTAAAGTACTGAATGTTCCCCTTTTCCTGCCCCCAAGACCCCCTATGCTCTTGCCTCGCTTATATTGATTCCTACAGCTCTCCCTTGTCCTCTGCCATTGCCTTTGATGAGACCACCTCCAATTTTCTTCTCTGAAATGTTGACCTGACATCTCCTGCCTTTTTGACCAAAAGACACCTGCATTTTGTTACTCCAAAATTCGCTAACCAGCTCCCCAGTAATGCCTTACTGCCTCTTCCCCATCATGCACCTCTGCTTTGCAGCCCCACATTTGCTGTCCTTCTGAACTACTTGTACCTAGAGATCTGGCTGAGGTGTTTCTCTCTCTCTGTTTGGTTTGTAATTGCTGCCTTGCTTGTCTCATAGCATGGAGGGTAGAGAGGGGGCATAAATTGGCATATTAGCGGTACCTAACATTACAATTCAGTGATTTACATTTTAATGGCATTAGTGAAGTTACTTCCCATTAAATGAGTTTTCCCAAGATGCTGAGGGAAAGCAGTGCATAAAAATTGTTTATATTTTTAAGAGAAAAAAATAACTGTTTAATCTGTTAGCAAGATTTAACATATATACTAAAAAATTTTTCCTTGTGTTCACCTTTAAATTGTTGGCTGGATATGTTCTATATTATTGATTAATGAGTAAATGAGACATCAGGTAGCTCAGCTCATCCATTGTTTATTAGTCAAAGATAGATTGGCACTATACAGAAGGGGTTGAGACTTTTCCCAATCTGGAGAGCAGGGTTGCAGCATTTTCACTGCTCCAAAGAATATGAACTCACTTTAAGGTATATTTATACACTCCATATTTACAACAGACAGAATAGCCCCCGGTTATCACAGAACTTTCTTTCCTTCTCTTATCTGGTTTGTACTTAACCCCATTATTTTTAGCACCTTATTTAATTAAAGACACCTATGCCAGTTATCCCAGCACACTGTTTATATTTGGCATCACTCCAGAAAGGTTCTGCATATACAAACAAGAGAGGTTGCATAGAGTTTTCCTGCTAGTAAGTTTCTGCAGTGGAGCTCTGCAAAAGTAAACAGCATTCTGGAAGTCTAATTCATAGTCAGCATAAGTGCAAAAGCCTTTTAGAAATATATAATATTAGACAACAAAATTATAGCATTGAAGGCTATTCTACTCTACCTATCTTCTGCAGGAACTATTGCAAATAAGATAGACTAAGTTAATTTATTTAATGTGTTCACTCATTTATCTCTGCAAAAAGAAATCATCAATGTCTTGAGCTATATTTTCCTCCCAATTACATTAATGCAAATGCAAAATATCTTCATTATAATTCAACAGAGTTACTCTGGATTTTACATCACTGTAATCGAGATCAAAATCTGGAGCAATCAAAAGCTTGTGCCCAACCTAGAAATGACAATATATCATTCATAATTGGATAAAACCAGACAAAACAAATTTGCAGATAATTCTAAACATGGAAGCAGAACAAATAAGGCAAAGTGTCACCAGAATCAAAAGATTAGATTAGATTTGATGATCAGGTCAACATGATCACAAATTCATGTAACTGAAGACAAAAATACATTCCTGGAGAAAAGAATCAACCAAGGGAATATGTCCTTTAGACAGTAAACTCTTTGTGGCAGGGACTGTCTTTATGTTCTGTGTTTGTACAGCACCTCACACAATGGGTCCTGGTTCATGACTGGAGCTCCTAGGCACTACAGTAATAAAATAAATAATAATGTTCTAAATGGAGTAATCTAACATTTTTCTGTATTGGGAGTTGTTGTGGAAGAATCATTGAAAATATCAAGGTAGTCCACAGCTGCAGGAAAAAGATGAAACAGACAGTATGTCATATTAGCAGAAAAACCAAATGCAAGCAAGTATTATAGGTCACTTATTAAAGCTGATCTGGAAAGGCCTGATTACCAGATTCCAGAAGGTCTTCATTTCCTGGGTCCAATGTGCATCAACAAAATGGTACCAAGTCTTGTCATCTAATTGGAGAAGACTCAAATTTGAGATTGCACATGATAATTTTTCAAAATTATAAAGGAAATAATGAAGTATACAACTCTTGACATTGGCCAAGAGTTCAGAAACAAAGGGTCTTCCTCTAAAAATGAGAAAAATGGGAATAGAATTTTGGTGACTTTTAAACAAAAAGCTAACAATCATCTCAGATAAGTTGTCAGAGATCTCAGCTGATGTACAAATGTGTTTTTAAACAAATAGTTTTTGGAGAAAATGAGTTTGGAGATGTATGATATGAAAGTAGGAATATCATACTGAAATCAAGAGCAATAAAGTGCATTGATTTGGGTGGCCTTTTCTCTTTCTAAAAATCTCTTCTGTATATATACCTTTCAACAAAACATTAAACTAAATCTGTAATTGCTATATCTGTGTTGAGAAAGGAGGCTCAGGTGAATTTGTATTACATATGTACATATATGACAATCCAATATGGTGTGTTTGGAGGGTGAGGAAGGGGAAAATATAACAGAAATTGAAAGACTAAAAATGGCTTTTACTGTGGAGGAAAACAATGAACATCAAACAGGTGTGATCAGGGCTAACAACTTCACTGAACATAAAATGGAGTTATTAGACAAGGATGAAAAAGAAAATAATAGAAAGTAGGAGACAAAGCTAGTGAGGTTAACAAGCTGGAAAATAGCATCAAAAGTATAAAAATATAAAGAAGGAGATGTGTCTGTTCCAGAAGCTGAAATCCATTAGTAAGATATTAGTGAGGCCAATATTGTAGGTTTTAAAGTAATTTCACTTTCAAGCTAATGAAAGAATTTCAAGTACTATTTCCAGTATAAGTACTAGGAAAACGTCAAAAGATTTTTTTATCTTGGATATGATGCAATATGCATTAATTTCAGTTAATCTGGTAAGAACTAGGAGGGCAGTGATTTGGAGCAGTGTGTTAAACATCCCAAAGAGGTATACCCATATGTGGTAGACATTTGACTATGACCTTGTTCCTCTGCTCCAGACTGAGAATCAGGGATATCTAATTTCTTTATGACCACTCTTGCATGAGCTTCCCCATCACCTGCAAAGTCATTCTGCTTATCTCTGTGCTTCATATGCAGAATTTCTCCAGCCACTGCAGCTTGTGTATTTCCTCTCTGTACTGTCCCTGATAGGACTGTAGCTGTTAAACCTGATGATTTGTTTTATTTCCCCTGTGATTATCTTAATATTTCAGAAAACTAGATGATGGCTCTCACTCCTTCAGAGGAAAATAGTCTTCTGTAAACAGTTACACTTTTTGGTCCAGATCATGACCTCTTCTCTCTTCCATGTGTGCTGCTCTGGCAGTATATAGAGAAAAAACAACTTAATCTCACCAACAGGTGCAGAGATGGCATACCCAGCTCATACATCACTTCCCTCTGAGCCATATCAAGGAGATATGGAATGAGAGCAATGCAGTCAAGCTATCTCCAGCAGGCAGATGGCTCCTTGGTAGCTGATACCAACTGTTGTAGTTTAGAGGAGTCCCTAGGTAACTGGGCTAATGTAGAACCAATCTGAGGATTCTTTCTTCCCTCTTATGTGAAGACTAAAGCTATCACCTGTAATATCTTTGCTCCAGCCATAGCATTCTCTCTCTCTCTCTGTGTGTACATTTCTACTTTCCAGTGGACGTTTACCGCCTTTACCCAGACCTTTGATGTGCGATCTCCTTTTTTTAAGAATAAGAAACAAATCTTTTTTTTCTGAATATGTTTCATCAAACTAATGCTTGCTAGTGCCCTAGAGTAACACGAATATTAGGCAGTATTTTCTGAGTACCCACTTCCACCACTACCTTATACGCGTTCCTCAATTAAGCATCACTGGTGTACCATTCATTTATTTCCTATGGTTTTGTCATTCTTTTGTTGCTTTAAAATGATTGTTACTTGGTCAAAAGCTAGAAGTTTTGGAGGTTATGTACTAGTAAAAATTTAGTCATCTAAAACATACCACCCCAAATTCACCACTGGCAAAAGTGGGCTTGACTTCATTCATTGCTTACACCAGCAACGAATGAGGACTATTCTATAGAAATTATAGAGAGAAGAGACAAAATTAAAAACTAGACAGGTTGAACCTGCTTTTTTTAACTGAGTTCCACTTGTATACATTCCCTGTCTCCTGTGCTCATTCCTACCTTTATACCTTTTTTTTCATGCTGCCTATTTTGTCTCTCAAACATAATTTGGGCAATCTCCCTTGAGTACGTCGCTTCTAGTTTAGACTGTTCTGTTTGTTTTGTACTATTCTGGCTTGTGTCCTTAAACCTAAACCAGTTGTGCATAGTCAATAATAATTTAATATTAGTTTTAGGAGCTCTCAGAAAAATTGCATTTTCTAAAGCTAAGTTAAGAATTTAATTTAAAATATTGTAAAACAAAGCCTGCCCAGGTGAATAATTGCACAGTGCCTGTACAGAGCTCACTTTACAGTAACTGCCAGAAACACACCAACTATATTCTATATATGTTTCCTTTAGCTTTCTCTGATCCCCATAAATCACTTCCCTGCAGAAAACAACTGAATTGTGGGACTTGTAGTGAATTACCCCTTGACATAGGCACCAACCGCGTGGGTGCTCCGGGGCTGAAGTGCACACAGAAAAAAAAAAATAGTGGGTGCTCAGCACCCACCGGTGAACCCCGCCAATCAGCTCCTCCCCAGTGCCTCCCGCCCACCACTGATCAGCTCTTCAGCAGTGGTCAGGAGACGCTGGGGGAGGGAGGAAGGAGGGAGAGAAGCGGGGACAGAAAGAGGCCGAGTGAGGGCGGGGCACATTTGTGGGAGGGGGCCGGAATGGGGCGAGAAGAGGCAGAGTGGGAGCAGGGCCTGGAGCAGAGAAGGGGTCAAGCACCCCTGGGGGAAATCAAAGTCAGCACTTGTACCTCTTGTCAGATTGCAATATGATGGAAAAAGCTGAATGATGAAAGCTTGAATTTTTCAGCTGATGTCCAAAACAACCTCCCCAAAATGGACAATAAGGTTCTGTTTATATAAGTCAAGTAATGGATGAAGAAAAAACTGTCTTGAGTTGCATTACTAGCCTTAAGACAATTACAGAGCACATTTATTTTAACAATCAGAACTTTTCATATGATCATATTTCACTGTATGTTAGATAGAGATCGATGATACAATAAAAGGTCTCAGAAACATGCATTAAATTTTCTATTTTGAAGGATGAATAATATTGTAAAAAGTGGTAGAAATGATAAATTTACTAAAACATTATGATTTATCTCTTGTATATATGGAAATATCATATGGTTGGACAATTTAGGTATAAAATAAGCTATACATTACCAAATAAAAGGAAAGGAATGAGGGAGAGAATGAAACTACAATATAGGTTAGATCATCACTTATAGCCCTGAATAAGGTATGGTGATTAGCTGGGAGTCACAAATCCTGCCCTGGTTCCTCTTGGAATAAGGGAGAAGTGGTAAATGACTTCCCCTCTGCATTGGCTCTGTTGTGTGAATTGCTGCAATGGGAAGTAGGGAGAGGTAAAGTCAAGGCTCTGCCCATCTTTGGACTACTCTCCATTCACATGCCTGAGAGAGCAGCAGGTAAGTAACACTCCTTACCCTTTCCACTTGGACTAATGCACAGGAAGGTCAGGCAAGGAGATTCTTGTTTCCTTTTATGCCCCTGCATGGATGTGCAACTTGGGACACAATTTCGACCATAAGTAGTACTTATTTTCTACAAACATCTTTAAACATAAAACATAAATTATGCAGTCTCAAAAAAAAAAAAAGGCCTCAGCAGGGCTAATGAATAATATTTAAACAGTTGCTCTATCTATATGGAGAAGATAAAATTCCCAGGTCAGGCAGTGAAAAAGGGCTGGTTGGTTATGCCTTAGGCATTTTCTGCACATCTCTGGAAATGAGATGCCCCGAACATTTGGAAGATTTAATGAAATTTAAAAACAGGATATGTTAACTTCTTCAGGACCTGATTCAGCAAAAAGAATCTTGTGGCTTCTCTCAGTTGGCTTAAGGCCATGGAAGCTGTAATAAATATATTTTCCCCTACCTAGCTGATTCAACATTATGTGTGGGCTTATAGCCTGCTTATGGTTTTGTTTTCTTCAGTAAGAAAAAGTTTTAAAAGCTTAAACATTTACAAGACGGATATGGAGTTCTTTCAAAATGTTCCCCACATAGTGGGCTGGTGGCCTACATCAGTTCTATGCAGCTTTGGGCCAGACTGTGCCACTGAGAGCTAACCCATGCTGAGGGGGACCTTTGCAAGGGATTGTACTTCAGGACCCCAGTCCTCCCAGAGTGCATGGCCAGCTTCATAGTCTTACCCTGCACCTTTTGGTGATTTGCATCATCGGGGCTGTAAAAGGAAGCAGTCCCTGTGTTCCCCCAAGTACAGGGACTGCTGTTGTGTCTGATCTCTGGAGCAAACGATCTGAGAGGTTGCATATTCAAAGGTGATGTTACAGTACTGTACCTGCTAAATACTTTCAGATGTCTTTGTCCTCTTAAAAATACCATTTAATATTGCAATCTTTGCTAAAAAATTAGTCTCTCTAGTGGATCAGTGCACGTTCTTGAGATGTTCTGTGCTGGTATCTGGAGAAACAGTCTTTTTGTTATATGTATGTATGTGTCCAGCACAATGGGGGTGATTCCAGTCAGGACCTCAAGGCACTACCACAGAAGAAGAATAAAATAAAATAAATAAAAAAATGGTATTTAAATAAAAAGCTATTTAATATCTACACAGCTAATGGATTCTAGTAGTCCTTATTACTTATTGAGACAGTACTCCCATTAAAACACTTGTTTACAGTATAAATATGCAAACAAGAATGGAACTGGGGATCTTACCTAAATAAAGATTGCAGTATCAGGACTTTCATTACTATTATTCAGTGAAATAAAGTGAGATTCTGTATAAAATTAAGACCCAAGTTGTTTTATAAATTAGAATACAACTATATCAGGAGATTTTATACAGTACTGTAACTCCATTTTACCCAAAGTTACTAAGAGGAATCTTATAATATACATTTACAATATGACTTGGAAAACCATTTGTTGCACCACTGTACAAACAGCACACTTTGTTGTCCCCTACGCAGAGACAATGGGACATTGATAAATAGATTGTCAATGTATAACCTGGACTTTTAGTGATAAATCATACTGGCATATTATAATAATCTGCCTTTTTTAACAAAAAATCTGACTTTTAAATGCTGTGTACCATGGTAAGGTGGGACCATGGTAAGGTGGGAACACTGACTGTTTTTCAATTTTCTCTGATACTATTTATCACAAACATTTACATTATGCTTCTCTCTCATGCTAATTACCAGGCTGCAGTGTTTTTCTTTTCTGCTGCTATCACAGAAAGAAACAGATGAAGGGGCACAGCAGGTGGTCGCTGAAGGTGAGAGGGCAAGGAAGAAGAGAAGAGCAGCTAGTCCTATAGGAAGAGGGGAAGAGTCAATGGAGATAACAACACCAAATATGAGCCCCAGGAGGATACGGGATGGTTGTGGAGGATTGCAAGGGACAATAGAAATTGAGAGGACTTGCAGCCGGAGGAAGCAGGGGATAGACCGGAGAATTGCACCATCACCAGGAAAAGACAGGTCTACGTGATTGGGGACTCCTTACTGAGAAGAATAGACAGGCCTGTAACTAGAGCTGATCCAGAGAACAGAAGGGTGTGCTGTCTGCCAGGTGCTAAGATACGGGATGTGGACCTGAGGCTGAAAAGGATCCTAACGGGAGCGGGAAAGAATCCTCTGATTGTCCTTCATGTGGGAACAAATGGTACGGCTAGATTCTCACTGGAACGTATCAAGGGAGACTATGCCAGGCTGGGGAAGATGCTTAAGGAAATCGAGGCTCAGGTGATCTTCAGTGGGATTCTGCCTGTTCCTAGAGAAGGGCAACAAAGGTGTGACAAGATTACGGCGATCAACAGATGGCTCAGGCAGTGTTGCTATAAGGAGGGCTTTGGGATGTATGGCCACTGGGAAGCATTCATGGACAGAGGACTGTTCTCTCAGGATGGACTGCACCTGAGTAAGGAGGGGAATAGACTTCTAGGGTGGAGGCTGGCACAACTGATTAAGAGAGCTTTAAACTAGGAATTTGGGGGAGATGGTTGGGAGATGTCCAGGTAATCTCCACGCTGGAATTTAACATTAAGAAGGAAGAAAAAGTAAGAAAGGATACAGCCATGGGTATGAGAATGGACGTAAGGAGGAAGGGTAGTGAAGATACCAGTCTAATAGGTGATACTGGTGGTAGAATGTCTGTGCCTAATCGGGTAAAGAATGTCAGTGAAGCCAAATGGCAAAAATTAAGATGTTTGTACACTAATGCGAGGAGCCTAGGTAACAAAATGGAGGAACTAGAGCTACTGGTGCAGGAAGTGAAACCAGATATTATAGGAATAACAGAAACATGGTGGAATAGTAGTCATGACTGGAGTACAGGTATTGAAGGCTATGTGCTGTTTAGGAAAGACAGAAATAAAGGCAAAGGTGGTGGAGTAGCATTGTATATCAATTATGAGGTAGACTGTAAAGAAATAAGAAGTGATGGAATGGATAAGACGGAGTCTGTCTGGGCAAAAATCACATTGGGAAAGAAAGCTACTAGAGCCTCCCCAGAGATAGTGCTTGCGGTGTGCTACAGACCCGCGGGATCCGATTTGGATATGGATAGAGACCTCTTTAATGTTTTTAATGAAGTAAACACTAAGGGGAATTGTGTGATCATGGGAGACTTTAACTTCCCAGATATAGACTGGAGGACAAGTGCTAGTAGTAATAATAGGGCTCAGATTTTCCTGGATGTGATAGCTGATGGATTCCTTCACCAAGTAGTTGAAGAACCAACAAGAGGGGATGACATTTTAGATTAGGTTTTGGTGAGTAGTGAGGACCTCATAAAAGAAATGGTTGTAGGGGACTACCTTGGTTCGAGTGATCATGAGCTAATTCAGTTCAAACTAGATGGAAGGATAAACAAAAATAGATCTGAGACTAGGGTTTTTGATTTTAAAAGGGCTAACTTTAAAGAATTAAGGAAATTAGTTAGGGAAGTGGATTGGACTGAAGAACTTGTGGATCTAAAGGCGGAGGAGGCCTGGAATTACTTCAAGTCAAAGTTGCAGAAGCCTGCATCCCAAGAAAGGGGAAAAATTCATAGGCAGGAGGTGTAGACCAAGCTGGATGAGCAAGCATCTCAGAGACAAAAAGAATAGGATTACTTGTGGCACCTTAGAGACTAACAAATTTATTGTAGCATAAGCTTTCCTGGGCTACAGCTCACTTCATCGGATGTGATTAAGAAAAAGCAGAAAGCCTACAAGGAGTGGAAGATGGGAGGGATTAGCAAGGAAAGCTACCTTATTGAGGTCAGAACATGTAGGGATAAAGTGAGAAAGCCATGTAGAGTTGGACCTTACAAAGGGAATTAAAACCAATAGTAAAAGGTTCTATAGCCATATAAATAAGAAGAAAACAAAGAAAGAAGAAGTGGGACCGCTAAACACTGAGGATGGAGTGGAGGTTATGGATAATCTAGGCATGGCCCAATTTCTAAACAAATACTTTGCCTCAGTCTTTAATGAGGCTAATGAGGAGCTTAGGGATAATGGTAGGATGACAAATGGGAATGAGGATATGGAGGTAGATATTACCACATCCGAGGTAGAAGCCAAACTTGAACAGCTTAATGGGACTAAATCGGGGGGCCCAGATAATCTTCATCCAAGAATATTAAAGGAACTGGCACATGAAATTGCAAGCCCATTAGCAAGAATTTTTAATGAATCAGTAAACTCAGGGGTTGTACCGTACGACTGGAGAATTGCTAACATAGTTCCTATTTTTAAGAAAGGGAAAAAAAGTGATCTGAGTAACTATAGGCCTGTTAGTTTGACATCTGTAGTATGCAAGGTCTTGGAAAAATTTTTGAAGGAGAAAGTAGTTAAGGACATTGAGGTCAATGGTAATTGGGACAAAATACAACATGGTTTTACAAAAGGTAGATCGTGCCAAACCAACCTGATCTCCTTCTTTGAGAAGGTAACAGATTTTTTAGACAAAGGAAACGCAGTGGATCTAATTTACCTCGATTTCAGTAAGGCATTTGATACGGTTCCACATGGGGAATTATTAGCTAAATTGGAAAAGATGGGGATCAATATGAAAATTGAAAGGTGGATAAGGAACTGGTTAAAGGGGAGACTACAACGGGTCATACTGAAAGGTGAACTGTCAGGCTGGAAGGAGGTTACTAGTGGAGTTCCTCAGGGATCGGTTTTGGGACCAATCTTATTTCATCTTTTTATTACTGACCTTGGCACAAAAAGTGGGAATGTGCTAATAAAGTTTGCGGATGACACAAAGCTGGGAGGTACTGCTAATACAGAGAAGGACCGGGATATCATACAGGAAGATCTGGATGACCTTGTAAACTGGAGTAATAGTAATAGGATGAAATTTAATAGTGAAAAGTGCAAGGTCATGCACTTAGGGATTAATAACAAGAATTTTGGTTATAAATTGAGGACACATCAGTTGGAAGTAACAGAGGAGGAGAAGGACCTCGGAGTATTGGTTGATCACAGGATGACTATGAGCTACCAATGTGATATGGCCGTGAAAAAAGCTAATGCGGTCTTGGGATGCATCAGGCAAGGTATTTCCAGTAAAGATAAGGAGGTGTTAGTACCGTTATACAAGGCACTGGTGAGAACTCATCTGGACTATTGTGTGCAGTTCTGATCTCCCATGTTTAAGAAGGATGAATTCAAACTGGAACAGGTACAAAGAAGGGCTAGTAGGATGATCCGAGGAATGGAAAACCTGTTTTATGAAAGGAGACTCAAAGAGCTTGGCTTGTTTAGCCTAACCAAAAGAAGGCTGAGGGGAGATATGATTGCTCTCTATAAATATATCAGAGGGATAAATATCAGGGAAGGAGAGGAATTATTTAAGCTTAGTACCAATGTGGACACAAGAACAAATGGATATAAACTGGACATTAGGAAGTTTAGACTTGAAATTAGATGAAGGATTCTAACCATTAGAGGAGTGAAGTTCTGGAACAGCCTTCAAAGGTGAGTAGTGGGGGCAAAAGACATATCTGGCTTCAAGACTAAGCTTGATAAGTTTATGGAGGAGATGGTATGATGGGATAGCCTAATTTTGGCAATTAATTGATCTTTGATTATTAGCAGGTAAATATGCCCAATGGTCTGTGATGGGATGGGATCTGAGTTACTACAGATAATTCTTTCCTGGGTGCTGGCTGGTGAGTCTTGCCCACATGCTCAGGGTTTAACTGATCGCCATATTTGGGGTCGGGAAGGAATTTTCCTCCAGGGCAGATTGGCAGAGGCCCTGGAGGTTTTTCGCCTTCCTCTGCAGCATGGGGCACGGGTCACTTGCTGGAGGCTTCTCTGCACCTTGAGGTCTTTAAACCACGATTTGAGGACTTCAATAACTCGGGCATAGGTTAGGGGTTTGTTAGAGGAGTGGGTGGGTGAGATTCTGTGGCCTGCGTTGTGGTGGAGGTCAGACTAGATGATCATAATGGTCCCTTCTGACTTTAAAGTCTATGAGTCTATGAGATGAGAATAAGCATCATTATGAAGGGCAAAAAGCAATATAATATGCTTTCACCTGGAAATCACATATCCTTTTCATCTTTCCTTACTTCAATACTTACTCATCCATCTCTCCAAGTATTGTTGATTTCACAGCCAACACATTTTTCTATAGTAAACACTTCTCCACTGAATGCAGGCTCAGCATGAATAGTAACTTCTGTAGCCTAAGACTGAGGTACCTTGGCCACAAAATACAGAGCCATGTTCAATAGTATCAAACTCCTTCACTTGAACGTGCACTGAAATTGATCATAAACTATTCCTGACATCAATGAGTGCAAAAATCACACATTGATGTCAGTTTCCACCTAGTAAATAATGGCTGGATCAGGCAGTGAATGTTTTATAAATACATATAGCAAAAAATAATACTCCATTCAGCTACATACACCATCCTGTTTTACTAAACTTTATTTTTTAGAAATAGAAATGAGGAGAGGTTCATTAACCAAAGTTGATTTAAAAGAAAAAAGTCTACAACATAGAAAAGATAAATGGATAAGTAGATGGATATCTAGGAAGACTACCTCTCCCAGGAAGCAGAAAGTATGTCCAAGCTGTTTGCTTACCTGGGTAACTTTCTATGCAAGTACACCTCTACCTCGATATAACACTGTCCTCGGGAGCCAAAAAATCTTACTGCGTTTTAGGGGAAACCGCGTTTTATCGAACTTGCTTTGGTCCCCGGGGGTCCGCGGCCCCCCCCCCCCCCCCCCCCCGGAGCACTGCTTTACCGCATTATATCCGAATTCATGTTATATCGGGTTGCGTTATATCGGGGTAGAGGTGTGCCTCCTGCTTCTATTTGCTTAAAGAAAGGTAAAAGACATTTGGAGATTCACAGCTAGATTGTGACTCTGAACAAAATGTAATTCAAAGCCAGCCAGCTGTAGCTCTAGGGTTGGCATAGCAACCCAGTGCTCATTGACTGCCTAAACTCAATGTAAACCCAATCAAGAGTTCCAGGCAACATAGGAAGTTTGGGACAGAGCCAAGTATTAAACCCAGATCTCCTCAATAAGTCCAGGGAACTTAATCACAAAACTATCCTTCCTGTTTGCAAGCGCTCATTGCTGAACGGTGTTCCTTATTGAAATTGTGGCAATATAGTTCAATACAATGCAGAATACAGAGGTGGGGAGAGTGTTAGTACAAAAGTGGTATGGTATGGGTGTCATCCAGGAAGAAGAAATGTTATAGAAGGTAAAATAGCTGCCACCACATGTTGCGGTGTAACAGCTGCCAATTCCGTGTGTTTACCAAACCCCCCAAAAAAACCACCACCACACACACACAAATCCTTCACAAATTATTGTTCTTTATTGGCAAAGTAAAATTAACATTTTGAATGCTTAAGACCATTTGCAACAATAAAGAAAAGCTTTTCAAGTTGAAGAAAGGATGAGCTACAGACTTAGGAAAAATCTAGTATACCTTGGATGGCACATAAAAATTGATGTAATTCTATCAGCTTCCAAAAACCTTGTAGCTATGATACTATAGCAAAATTAGTAGTTTGTTTTTATTCAAAGAGTGACACATCTGCATTTCAGTATTTCCCCAGGCTTAAACACATTCTGCTCTAACTACAGTTACACAGAACCTCTCATCCTATGACATACATTTCACTTTCATTTTATTTTTTGTCTTACAAGTTTTTTTTTTTCTTTTTCTTCTTCATGCTAGGGATTTTTTTGTGCTCATATTTGCATTTGAAATGTTTACTGCTTTGCTGATATGGAGTTGCTTTATTTTTTATATTTTTAAAGGAGATATCCTGTTTCCATCAAAAAGATATGCAATTCCTCTGTGATAATACTGTATCTTACTTAGTAATATGACTATTTGTAGAACTGAACTGCTCCATGTTTAGATCATGTATCTCTAGCATTTCTTTATCCATTCACTGTGTTTTATACATACCATTTAGAAAGGTTACATTGGAGGATGAGTGCATGGTAATATATGGTTTTAAGCAACAATTTTTAGGGTCTCCAAAAACAATGTATGGGATGCTGCACTTGAAATATAGCTGAAAGTTTAGGGTAGGTTTGAGCCTAGACATACTTGCTAATACAGACAGAGAATAAGTACATTGATATTGATAATTGCTTTACCATTTTGTATGTGTTTTCAGGCATCACTTTCAGAAGTACTCCTCTGGAAAAGGATACTTCCATGAATTATCAATGCTCGTTTACTGGCACTGTAGATTTCTCAATTGGGCAATCTGTATAGGGTCTGCAGGGACTGTACCTAGTACCTACCAATAGTGGGCATTCAATTCTTCTACAGGGGAACAAACAAGTACTCTTCGAACATGTATGCAATTTATTTTGGAGATCCTGGTAGTTATTCTTGTTAGAAAGCACAAACCTTCAAAGAAGGTTTCCATGTGACAACATGTTGCTAATCTTGGCTAGAGCATACATTAATCCTCATGTTGTTATGCTCAAAATGCCATTGACACAAAACACGTTTGTCAGAAATCAAGGCTCTTGAACATAGCTTAGTGCAACCCCTAGACTTAATTTCATACAAATTTGGTAGCAAATTTGAGCGTTTTGGTTTAATTTTAAAGGCCCTTTTACAGTACAAAAAAATTGCTAGCCGCTAGACTCAGGGAAATTAGAGATAGACAAGGGGACTTAGGTTTATGTAGTCCAGCCCCCTTACAGTGCCAGTTATTACCTACAGTATAGGTAATATATATTTAGCAAAACCAATCTAAAATCACTTTGGAAGCCATTGAAAATTGCTACACATTTTTCAATTTGTTTATAATCAAAATCAGCACCTTGAATTGCACTCAAAGCTCATCATGATTCGGATCCTTTCTTGTGTATCCTAGAGAGAACTTCTCTTGTAATGATCAGCTGACAGTTCCTAAATATGTTCATCATCTGGAGGCACTTTAAAGCAGAGGAGAGAGCAGGTATTAGCTCAGAAGCATGAAAACATACCTCTAATGATTCACGGCAGGTAAAAATATTGTTTAAAAGGGTCCTGCAGAAATGTATAATGCAAGGGAAAGTTTCTCAGTCCCTGCCAATCCAAAACCCATGACATTGATTAGTTTTATGCCTCTTCACTTCTTCCTCCAGTTTTACAAATTGCTCTCATTTTGCTCTCTTGTTCATCCTCCTTCCCTGAGCAGTTACAGATCACCTTTCCTCCACCTGCAGCTCCGGTTCCTCCTCTACTTATCCTTTTTGTTCCCTCAGAAACCCCAATATTCCCTTCTTTATATTTTTTCTATACCCCCCCCCAAAAAAATCAGTCCTTATTTGTCCATTCTTGTTGACCTTTTGTTCCTCTATTCCTTTATAAAGCCCCAATTTGTTCCTACTTCTTCCCTAGGAATGACTAGTTTTCCAGCATGAAGCCCTGTTTTTTAGGGGATATACAAATGAGATAGTCACACAAGCTCTCACTCCTGGGGAAAAGATTACTTTGCCAATATGGTGCCCTTGTATCGATTAAATAAGAGTTCTGATATGAAATGAATTGGCAAGGGATCAGTGAATATTGCAATAACTTTTAGTATTTTTAAAAAGAAAAAAGTAACCTTAAGTTTATGTATTTGGCTGCTGTATCTGCACAATACATTTTGTAGAATGGTTATACAACTTTTTTACTTCATTCTGTGTACCATATGTCTAAGTACAGCCAAGAGTTCAAGCTATACTATAGCTTTATGTTACTTGGCCAAGAGTGCAGTAACAGGGAAAAGGGTCTCTCACTCTCCCTTTCTTTCTTGGGTCTTTATTTACTGTATAGCACAACGTCTGCTCTCCAGATAACCCTCCTTACCCACTTGCTAGTAGGGGTAGGGGGGAAGTTGGAGAGGGACAAGGAGTGGTCAGAGCTCTCACTCGGAGCAAGAAGGGTGCAGAGAATGTTTGGCCACCCAAAGAAAGGGAGATGTATCATTTAGTGGGTGTATAATACACATAAGAAACTATACCATTATGTACTGATCCAAGAGAGAAAAATTATTCTTGAATGAGTCTTTCTTGTTTGTTACACTGTGATGAGGTTAGGACTCACCACCGCAGCACCTCTCACTGGTTGTTCCGGGAATTAGCTCGTTCCAGCTCCGGAGCGCCCTCTGCAGGCCGGTGATCCGCCTGTCCTCTGGCCCCCGTGTCCCTCCCTGGACCCTGGTGCCCTTGTACCTGGGGTACTACCCCCTAGCAGTAACCCTTCAGTCTTAGGGTCTCCCCTCCCCAGGGAACCCCCACCCACTATTCCTACCTCGCCTCAGTATAAGGCTACTGCCAGTCATCATCTAGCCCCACGCCCTGGGGCAGACCGCAATATCAGCCTACTCATCACTGGCAAGTTTGGGTTTGGACCTGCTGACTTGGCCTACCCCGGGCTGCCCTCTGCAACCCCCAGTACCCCTTGACCTTCTGCTAGGCCGCAGCCTGGGCCTTTCCAAGCTGGAGCTCCTCAGCCTGTCCCCAGCCCTGCTCCACTCAGATACCCTGTCCTTAGCTCCCTGCAGCTAGACCCATCTCCCTCTGCAGATAGAGAAAGACTGTTGAGCTCCTGGCTCCCAGCCTTTTTATACAAGCCAGCTGTGGCCTGATTGGGGCATAGCCCAGCTGCAGCTGCTTCCCTAATCAGCCTAGCAGCTTTTCCCCTTGCCACAGCCCTCTGCTGGGCTGTTCTAAGCCCCTTAGGGCAGGAGCGGGTGACCACCCTGCTACACACACAAATAATATTTTAAAATAACAACTTAAATATACATATTTCTTTCTTACAGGCCTGTTCTTTGATAGTGAGTTTTATGCATGTGAAAATAAATTATAAGTCCTAGAAATGGAAGTGTTGGGTGCCAGACTTCAGCTGTCTTAGCAGTAGTGTCATTACTAGGATGAACCTTTGTTCCAAGCTTAAACTGAATCCAAACTTTTTTTTTTATTAAAGATAAGAAAAGAGGTAAGTGAACATTTTCTATTTTTCTTTTCAACATACTTATTCCTTCTTTGGTTCCAATCAGTACAGGAGCATGGAAGTTCTGAACTACCACAAGAAAAGCTGTCCTCAAGGTATTTCCAACATGAATGGAAGGGGAGAAAAAAAAAAGTAGTACTGGACGTTTCCAGGGAAACTTGTTCTCATGGGGGTCCCATCCCAATTTTTCAGCTTCACCAGGATCATTTCAGATTCAGATAACAACCTGTACTTTGGTGGTGCTTATCTAAAGCAAACTGGACCTCTGAAATTTTTGAAGTTAGTTCTTAACTACTTAATGTCTATTGATTACCCTGTTGTCCTGTCTACCACTTTTGCAGTATCCAGAACCTAATATCTACTGTATTTTCCTTGCAGATTGGAATAAAGGTAAAGACTGAAATGTAAGCTATGAGAACAAGAAAATTAAAAAAAATTGAGAGAACAGAAAGAATATATATTTTTCTAAAGGTGATAATGTCTTAAACAAATGTGCCACTTAGTTCTAAAATGATTACGCCCACCCACCACCACCACTACCTACAAAGGGAGCATTAGAGCCTTCTAATAATGATTAAACGTTTCTGGGTAAAATTACAAATTAAGGAATGAAACAGCATTTTCCCCTAGACCCCTGCCTGGAATTTTTTTTTATTGCATTATTATAAGTAGTTTGCTGAGTTTAATAGCGTCTCCCCATGCTAATTCAAGTGTTATATTTTTCTCTATGCTGCTACAATACCTGGAACAACATACATTTTAAATGATTGAAATGAATTCAAGTCTCAACCCTTCATGACTAAGCCAAGGGAAAAATATAACTAAAAGAAAAATGAGTTTTAAGTAGAAAGAATGCAGATGGAATAGGAGAAATGCCAACGATTTATAGAGGATACCAACAAATTTAAAAAAAAGTTACTGAGATGGGAACAAGCAGAATTTGCTCATGTTTTTTGCTGACACAAATGGTCATGCATAGAAGGCAGCTCATTCTTATACCATAAGATAGACCGACTATGTGTTGTTCTTCCCTATCCAATATACTTCACAAGCTTTTAGTAGAGCTCTACTTAGATATTCTAGACAATAAAAATAATTGTATATTGATTACTATATTAAACACATTATAACCTGGCTTTTTAGGTGGGTTTTTATGGACAGTGGGCACATTCATTTCAATAAGAAGAATTCTTTGAATGAAACATGAGTAGACTAAAGGGCTTTAGGTGTCTAACTGCCACTTAAAATGCCTAAGCCTAAAATTTAGATAATCAAAACCCCCGTTCAGCTGCTGCCTCAAGCTGTAGGCACCTAAATTCCCTAGGCATCTAAGCTTCTGGTGATAGAGTCCTAATGGCACCTAAAAATCTACCACTGGGCATGTGAACAGCCACCTAAGTCCTGATGCCCAGTATGTACTTCATGCTTAAACTCTCAAATTAGGCATTTCTCTGCTTGTCTCACCTATAGAGTCCAATCCAGTGGGCAAGCTCAGAAGCTGCCTTAGAGCATCTCTACAGGATCCAGGCCCTCAGCCAAGGGAACACCTAGCAATGGCATAACCACTAGGCTATGGGGTATTTTGAGGTGGGTCTTTATCTTTCCTGTCAAAGCTTTGTCCTGAATACTTAAATATTGTACTTTGTACTGAATTGTTAAATATTCATTGTGGTAGGGAAGCAACTCATTCTGTAGCCTAGTGATAGGACACTTACCTGGAATGGGTGGGGGGAACCAAGTTCAAGTTGCTGCTCAAATCACTATTTAAGTATTTTATACACTGTGGAATGGCTCCACCAGAAAAGATTGAGAGACCCACATTGCAGAAGACACTATAGACCAGTTGTGAGGGCACTCTTCAGAGTGGTGGAAGACCTGGGTCAATTCCTTCCTTCTTTCAGGCAGAGTGGGGCTTTGAATCTGTGTGAGTTGTCGAACTACTCAGCTACTAGGTATAAAGGGGCACTCCTCCTCAGTTCTTGTTGAGAAAGGACTGACCTAGGTTAGGAACCCATCTCCAGGAAAGGGTTCATGGCTGTGAATCCCTAGTGAAGATATGTGCCTAAGTCTGAGACTGGGATGAATCTTAGCTCAGACCCTTTCCTTGGCATTTCCTATTGGTTATTTTAAGCAACTCCCTGCTCAGCTTGCCGGATCCCATTCTTGGGCACTTAACTCACCCTGTGCACTGCAAAGGGAGCCTGCACACCTACCTGGGCTGTGGATTTCACAAGATGGCAGGGCACCTACAATTAAGAATTGCAGAGCAGAGCCTAAATTCCCTGTATGGATGTAGCCCCAAGGCTCATAATAACTTTGAATCCAGAGAAATTTTAGGATTTAAGAAATCCAGAAAATCACTCTAGGCTAGTTGCTTTTAAATTAAAAGCCATTAGTCACTACTTCATTTTTTTAAGCATTAGCTTGCCATCTTTATGATTGCATGATATAGCTTTTTGGCGTTGTCATCTTAAAAATTAGACATAAAACCAAAGTCCTGATCACTTACTGAAGGGCCATAATCCATTTAATGTGGATGTAAGATCTTAACTGCAGTTTCTGCTAAGAACTTTTCATATAGGCCCGGAGTCCACAGCTTGGCCTGGGCCATGGGGGTTGGCTAACAGAGAACAATACATAGCTAAGAGAAAGCTGGGATAAACAGATAACCTTGTGTGTTTCAAGTCAGTGAGCGGAGTCAGCATAACTCCGAAAGTAATTGGGCGTCCTTATCGTGAGTTATAGACACATGAAGCGCTGAGAAAGGCCTCACGGTTACTCCCTAATGCAGGGAGGAGATAGTGGTACAATACCCCTCAGATCCCAGACAGAGTTCACGGAGAGACCTAATATGATTGACATGAGTTATGACACCCTCCCCTCACAGACGTATGCCAATCCTAGCCCACAGAAATGCAAGGGTAAACTTATAAACTGTTAAGTATCAGAGGGGTAGCCATGTTAGTCTGGATCTGTAAAAGCAGCAAAGAATCCTGTGGCACCTTATAGACTAACAGACGTTTTTCAGCATAAAAACTGTTGTGTACTAATTACTGCTTTTTTGCTTTAAATCTCCAGGAATGTACCTGTTGGTCAACTGGGAGAGATGCTACCTCATTTCCCTGGACCCCAAAATTAGGATTTAACCTATACACTTTAATAGACATAGTTTGGGGGTAATTATCTGTGTGTCCGCAATATGTTAGTTTGAGCCTTGGGCGAAGCCATTATGTAATCTTTTAGACCATTGGCTTATTGTGCTTATCTTGCTGCTTGAATCTATCCAGGGGCTTGGGAAAACCCATCCCTGTTGCTTCTCTCCGCCCAATGAGCACCCTATATAATCTATTGTAATTAATTGTTCTGCAGTGTCTCTAAGCCTAATAAGCAAGGTGACACTCCGCCAGTGCTGTGCATAATAAACTCCTGTGCTTGACTCTACCCGGTGTGTATTTATGTTTCTTCAGTTTGGGGGTTCGTCCGGGATTTGAACCTGGGACCTCTCACATTAAAGATTCCATAGCAATTAATGTAAATTAGGGGCATGCATCCCAAAATGTATGCCAAATCAATATGGGTTGCTCCAAATTTAAATCCAACCCTATAGATATCAAGATGTATACATTCCCCACCAGGTAATCAATAGGCCATAGTTTCAGAACCACTGGGTTATTCCAGGTAATCAATAGGCCATAGTTTCAGAACCACTGGGTTATTTCATTCTGGCAATGTAAAATTATCTTATTTCTTTAATTGGATATATTCATTTGGCTCACTCCCATCTCCCAGTCACGGTATGGATGCTAGCATTATTTTAATGATGCCTCCCCTGAGGTGATGGCATTCTGATGGTGAGTGAAGTGATGTGATCCTTACATCTATATGTACAATATTTGAGTCCTGATCTTGAAAATCTATGCATGCAGGTGGGCTGTTACCTACATGTGGAACCCCTTTGGAGTCAGTGGGGCTCCACCCAGGTGCAGCAGTCCACCTGCACAAAGCCAGCTGTAGGATTGGGAGCCATAGTTTGTCATTCTGTGAAGCTCTTTGAGGCACCATATATGCCCAATAGCCTGTGATGGGATGTTAGATGGGGTGGGATCTGAATTACTACAGAGAAATATTTCCTGGGTGTCTGGCTGGTGAGTCTTGCCCACGTGCTCAGGGTTTAGCTGATCACCATATTTGGGGTCGGGAAGGAATTTTCCTCCAGGGCAGATTGGCAGAGGCCCTGGGTTTTTTTTGCCTTCCTCTGAAGCGTGGGGCATGGGTCACTTGCTGGAGGATTCTCTGCACCTTGAAGTCTTTAAACCACGATTTGAGGACTTCAATAGCTCAGACATAGGTTAGGGGTTTATTACAGGAGTGGGTGGGTAGGATTCTGTGGTCTGCGGTGTGCAGGAGGTCAGACTAGATGATCATAATGGTCCCTTCTGACCTTAAAGTCTATGACTCTGGTTTATCTAGCACCCTTCATAAGCATAGAGTCATAAACATAATGTTAACAATAATGATGAGGATAAAGGTGGTCATTACTATTATTGACAAATTTATTTGAGCATAAGCTTTCGTGGGCTACAGTCCACTTCTTCGGATGCATAGAAGGGAACATACAGTAAGAAGATATTTATTCATACAGAGAACATGAGAAGGTGGAAGTAGCCATACCAAATGTAAGAGGCTAATTAATTAAGAAAAGCTATTAACAGCAAAGGAGAAAAACTTTTGAAGTGATAATCCAAATGGCCCATTTCGGACAGTTGACACAAAAGTGTGAGGCTGTTAATAGCTTCTCTTAATTAATTAGCCTCTTACAGTTGGTATGGCTACTTCCACTTTCTCATGTTCTCTGTATGTATAAATATCTTCTTACTGTATGTTCCATTCTATGCATCCGAAGAAGTGGACTGTAGCCCACGAAAGCATATGCTCAAATAAATTTGTCAATAATAGTCATGACCACCTTTATCCTCATCATTATTGTTAACATTATGTTTATGACTCTATGCTTATCAATGACGCTAGTTTAACCAGATTCATAGACTTTAATGTCAGAAGGGACCATTATGATCATCTAGTCTGACCTCCTGCACACCGCAGACCACAGAATCCTACCCACCCACTCCTGTAATAAACCCCTAACCTATGTCTGAGCTATTGAAGTCCTCAAATCGTGGTTTAAAGACTTCAAGGTGCAGAGAATCCTCCAGCAAGTGACCCATGCCCCACGCTTCAGAGGAAGGCAAAAAAAACCCAGGGCCTCTGCCAATCTGCCCTGGAGGAAAATTCCTTCCCGACCCCAAATATGGTGATCAGCTAAACCCTGAGCACGTGGGCAAGACTCACCAGCCAGACACCCAGGAAATATTTCTCTGTAGTAATTCAGATCCCACCCCATCTAACATCCCATCACAGGCTATTGGGCATATATGGTGCCTCAAAGAGCTTCACAGAATGACAAACTATGGCTCCCAATCCTACAGCTGGCTTTGTGCAGGTGGACTGCTGCACCTGGGTGGAGCCCCACTGACTCCAAAGGGGTTCCACATGTAGGTAACAGCCCACCTGCATGCATAGATTTTCAAGATCAGGACTCAAATATTGTACATATAGATGTAAGGATCACATCACTTCACTCACCATCAGAATGCCATCACCTCAGGGGAGGCATCATTAAAATAATGCTAGCATCCATACCCGTAATAACTTCGTATAGCATACATTATACGAAGTTATACGATGAAGGAACAATAATAGTAATGGGTTGCAGAGTAGCAGTCGTGTTAGTCTGTATCAGCAAAAAGAACAGGAGTACTTGTGGCACGTTAGAGCCCAACAAATATATTTGAGGATAAGCTTTCGTGGGCTACAGTCCACTTCTTCGCATGCATAGAATGGAACATACAGTAAGAAGATATTTATTCATACAGAGAACATGCGAACGTGGAAGTAGACATGCCAACTGTAAGTGGCTAATTGATTAAGAGAAGCTATTAACAGCAAAGGAGAAAAACTTTTGAAGTGATAGTCCAAATGGCCCATGTCGGACAGTTGACACAAAAGTGTGAGGCTGTTAATAGCTTCTCTTAATTAATTAGCCTCTTACAGTTGGTATGGCTACTTCCACCTTCTCAAGTTTTCTGTATGTATAAATATCTTCTTACTGTATGTTCCCTTCTATGCATCCGAAGAAGTGGACTGTAGCCCACGAAAGCTTATGGTCAAATATATTTGTTGGTCTCTAAGGTGCCACAAGTACTCCTGTTCTTTTTGCTGATACAGACTAACACGGCTGCTACTCTGCAACCCATTACTATTATTGTTCCTTCATCCATCCATATGCAGACCTGGTGATCTTCAGAAATGCTGCAAGGCTGTTTAGTTTCTCAGGGTACATCTGATGGGGGTGGACTGACTGATGTGTTAATGGGTTGGGAAGTGGAGATCTTATTTATAATGTTTTTGACATTTAATGGATATCAATCCACTAGAATATGGATGAATTTTATTTATAAATAGTGGAGAGGTGGCTAGAGCATGGGATAGGTGTTTTCCATCAATGTGATGATTCATAATTTTGGAGCAAAGGTGCTGATGACACCGATTTACACAAGTTAATCAGATATTAAAAACAATATAATCACTGTTTGGGACTGAAGAAACTGATGTTACTTTGTTTTTCAAGTAACTAACTAAATGAATCAACTTTCTTGTACCAGTTTGAACACTGTCCACATGACTGTTAGCTTCTGTATTAAGACTCCCCACGTAGCTGCTCTCTCTGACAGGCCTCATGTCACTATAGAAGTCCTCACTTACATGTGAGAAGCAGATAAACCTGCCAAAAGCCCAGTAAAAACTACGAATATAAGTAAAGAGTCATATTGTTTTGTGTCTGTCTGTGAGAGACAACAGCAGCAATAGTATTGGGAGTCTAAGTGTGACAGCTGGCATAGGACTTTGGAGGAGAACTGTTTTTTCCTTCTTCAAAGGTAGAAATCTTCAAGCCAGAGATGACATTTTTGTAAAGTATAGGTTTCATCAAGGATTCAGCCAAAAGCTTTACCATGGCAACTACTATACCTCAAAAAGCCAATTGATGTAAACTGAAAGATTAGAATAGAACTGTGTAATTTAACTCTTTTCCCCAGCACGTCAGTGCATTTGATTGCCACAAAGGGGGCATGCTTTTTGCTCAAGCCCCACTCCCCCTCAATTCCCCCCCCCCAAAAAAAAACCCTCATCACACCACAGGAAGGAGGTTGGGGGGTATATTTCATGTACCTTATCAAAATGCAAGAGATCACAATAAAAAAACATTTGTCAACTATTACTAACACAATGGTTTCTGAAAGCAGTTTTTCCTTATGCTTGGAAATGGAAATAACTTTGATATCTCCTGGATATTTTAATGGTGGCCACTATGTGCCAAAAGTGTCCTATCTGATTTTTGCCATTGCAAACTACTTCAGCAACTTGGCCAGGAGCTAAAGGGCCACAATTACTGTGGACTGCAGGTTCCAGCATGTTTCATTCAAGCTGCCTGGTTCCATTACATGCTGTGGTATTTGGTCTTTGTGTGCTGCACTTTTGTATAACAGATTTGGGTGGCCTCTGGCCATGTTGTAGAACCAATGAGCCACATTTGGCTACTCCTAATGCACATCTTCAGCCACACACTGGGCTTTCTGTTTGCTCATAAAATTAGCATAGCAATGACAGCTTTAAAACCTATTTTTACCTTCTAAGAGTGCTAAATATTGATGCAGAATGAAACATATATAATAGCAAGTAAAGATGCACACTAACACAGGTATACCTGTAACCAACTTAATCAAAAAAACATTTAATGTTGATGAAGACAAATATAGCTGATGTGTCCTGGCCCTCCATTCATTTGAATGATGTTCTATTAATATAGCTGCTTGGACATAAGAACATTCTCTAAAAGCAGTTTAATGTTAGTGAAGGGTATAGAAGCTCCTTAATCAGTGCCACTAAGTGCTTCTACATGGTAGTTCAAGATACAGCTACTATGTGTATTTTATGACATGACAAATGCTGGTTTTCAAATGTATTTAGAAGTGGTGCTGACTATAGCTAGGTTGAAGGGAGAAGCCCTTGGTTGGGTCGGTATAACTGTGTCCTTAGGTGCTGATTTTTCACATCTCTGAGCGATGTACTTATAATGATGTAAGTTTATAGTATAGACCTGGCCTTATTGTGCAGCATGCTGAGGTGTAAGTCTGCATGCAGTGTATTAACTGTCGTACTGCTTAATGAGAGTAGCTGAAAAAATAAGGTGGATTTGTCTCAGTAAGTAAACTCTTTGTAAACAAAAAGCCAAATTCAAATCCTCTAGTATCTTCCCCAACAAAAGCCATTGGTATGCTTGGGGTTGAGTGAAGCTTCATTGAAGCTGGTGGGTATAGCAGCCATCCTTCATTCAGGACAAACATACAAGCAATCAAGCTTCTTTATGGAATAGAGAAGGGACAGAAAACCAAGGACAAGGGGAGAAGGACTTGTAGCATGATCCTGAGAAAAAGACCCAAGATGCCAAATTTTGACTAAAAGCTCAAGTCAAAAGGGGTAACACTATTGTTATACAATAATATAATCTGCTCTTATATGATAGTGTCTGGCATACACAAGGTATTTCAAGGTGCTTTATAATCCATACACAGGACCAATTGAAGCAAACCTGCCTCCCTGTGAAATCATTTGTTTGGGACCTAATACATAGTCCTACACATATATTTAATATATAATCTTTTCCTTCCCACCACTACTCCATTGCTCCTATTCAACACCAGCTGGGACTGTTCAGTTCTTTATCAACATGTCTGGAATTAGTGTGAGAATCTGTGGCTAGGAAATGGGTGTTAAACAGAAGACAAGGAATCAGCCAGGGACAACACCATGATTCTCAAGGTGGCACAAGTTATTACCATGGAGCTCTGCCAGCCTAAAGTAGTTCAAACTCTGCACTGATCTAGATGGGTATCAGCATTGGAACATGAGCAGTAGTCATCACATTAGCACTTCAGACTGTGGCTGGTGGCCTTGAACTACATGAGATAGGGGCTCTCTGCACCTGCAGTTTCAGCAGCAGGTCTGAAGGGATTCTCCACATAAAAATAACCTCTGAATAAATCTTTATGATACAGCTCCAACACCTCTTCCATACTATTTTCTATCCTGTTGATCCAGAGTTCCATGATGGGTGAAAACATGCGGTTTTTTCTTTACATTATTCATAATACTCTTCACTGATGCAGTGTTTTACAGCTTTGAAGCACTGCAACACACATATGAACTACATAATTCAACTATTAAAATACACCTCATAAAACCTTTTATAAAACAGGCCTGATAATAACACTGGTCTACAATTTTTGAGAAGTCGTCTGCTTCAGAGATAAAATGTGATATTTATTATGTATTTTGATGTGCTGAATTCAAATATGACAATTAAAACAACTGATTGGCTACTGTTTCTAAGATATTTAAGTTTTTACATTTTATGTCTATGTATATTGTGTAGATAGTAGAGTTTTAATCATAAATTGTAAACCTAGGTCTTTTCATGTGTTTATGGTTGCTTTACATGATAATATTTCACCTGTCCTGTTTATGTAACACTTTAAAAATCAGCAAAAGGGTTATATAAATAAAATTTATTATGAAACAAAAGGCAAAAAACTATTATGTACATAGTTTAGTCCTATTCAGTGTCTACTCGGCGCTTCTTGGCTTGTCTCTTGTATTCATTAAATGGAGCATCTCTTGTCACTGTCCAGCAATAGTCTGCAAGCATTGATGGGCTCCATTTGCCCTGATAGCGTTTCTCCATTGTTGCAATGTCCTGGTGAAATCGCTCGCCGTGCTCGTCGCTCACTGCTCCGCAGTTCGGTGGAAAAAAATCTAGATGAGAGTGCAAAAAATGTATCTTTAGTGACATGTTGCAACCAAGGCTTTTGTATGCCTTGAGGAGGTTTTCCACCAACAACCTGTAGTTGTGTGCCTTGTTGTTTCCGAGAAAATTTATTGCCACTAACTGGAAGGCTTTCCATGCCGTCTTTTCCTTGCCACGCAGTGCATGGTCAAATGCATCATCTCGAAGAAGTTCACGAATCTGAGGACCAACAAAGACACCTTCCTTTATCTTAGCTTCACTTAACCTTGGAAATTTTCCACGGAGGTACTTGAAAGCTGCTTGTGTTTTGTCAATGGCCTTGACAAAGTTCTTCATCAGACCCAGCTTGATGTGTAAGGGTGGTAACAAAATCTTCCTTGATTCAACAAGTGGTGGATGCTGAACACTTTTCCTCCCAGGCTCCAATGACTGTCGGAGTGGCCAAT